>OZ010574.1:33958442-34100942 GCA_963932145.1 Acanthosepion lycidas
AATGTATAATGGATTTAATTTAGTTTCAGCGTAATTCTTTTTCCAAATGAATTTCAACATAATTATTTTTTTTAATGAATTTTATGTAACTTTTTTTTTATTTCCTTTCTGATGTTAATTTAATTTTTGTTGTACTTTTGTGTTTTTGTTTTATTTCATTAATATTTCAGAAACATACACTTTAACGTAAATATCCAACTGATTTTACTTTATCTATTTGGCTATAAATCATAATTTATTTAAATTCTTACTTAAAAAACAAAAACAAAAAAAACTGTATTGAAAGCGATTATATTTCTTAAATATATATTTGATGTATATGTATATATATTAATTTGCTCATTACCGCAAGTTATATTTTAAATTAATGATATTTTAATTTTTAAGTCATCTTATAAAGTGACAGATTGGTTATTATTATCATTGCCATTGTAGTTGCCGTCATTGCTGTTTCAAGGATTTTTTGAAAAATCTGTATCTCAAAACGACGTGTCTGTTTGAATTACAAAGGCGTCGTCTCGGAGTAGTCACTGAAGCAAATTGTTGAAAGTTACAAGACAGATACTGCTGACAGGAAGAATAAATGAAACAGAATGCAATAATAATAATAATAATAATAATAATAATAATTGTAGTAATAGCAATGATGATAATAATACCATATTTGTAAATATGTGTATGTATATGCACTGGTATATATATATATATATATATATATATATATATATATATATATATGTATATGTATATATATATACACACGCCAATTGGTTGACCCAAGCCTTGTGAGTGAAACTGGGTAGACGGAACACTTGGGGGACCGTCGATAGCTGTACTAGCACGAAGTCACAATTAATCGTGGCTGATAAACAACTCTTTACGCAAATCTTTATTTTTTGTACTTGATAAGGGCAGAGCATTGGACAGTTTAGACTCTTATTATTGACTAGACGTTGGGTCATTGAAGTTTCAGGTTATAAAGCATTGAAGATGATTTCAACACTGAAAGAAGCGAAAAGAAGTAAATTGACTGTTTGAAGGAAGTTGAAATAAAAAATACTTACTATATAAACAAATTGTATTTTTAAATCTTATTCACTTAGAATTTTTAAATTAGATTAACTTAAAAGTATTTTCTAATATGCCAAGAAATATTTTAAAATCCTATTCACTTTTTTTTATCCAAATATGGTAAAATATATTTGTTTTTGCTTTAATATTTAAAATATTGTTTGTTTAATGAAAGCTGAAATCAAGCAATCACAGAGAGATTGAAAGAGAGAGAGAGGTGGAAAGCGAGAGAGAGTGATGAAGAGAAACTTAAATCCTTATGCGCCCGACCTATGCACAATTCACAGTCTTTTAGTATTAGATAGATAGATAGATAGATAGATAGGAAGAAAAAAGAGAAACAAAGAGGGATGCAATAGTAGTAGTGATGGTCGTAGTGGTTTGGTTTGATTTGTTTTACGGCATATCAACCTCTATGAGTTATTAAATGCCGACAAGATTTTTATTGCTAGTAATATGTTTTCTTTAAATGTATTGCTGCTAATACTTTTTCTACAAAAATATATTGCTGGTAATATTTTTACCACAATGTATTGTTGGTATTAAAACCTATTTTTACACTTTCATAGTGTTTTGACCCCAGTTTGGGGGTTACCTATTTACCCATAACTTGGACCCTAACAGGTGCTACCACCCTGGGTCAAGGTGGACCTGAGAACACCAGTAATTAAGAGGTGGTTCCACGCTCCTCAAAACCTCCTGATCAGAGGGCTTGCTGTCGGACGTAGTTTATCGTCTTACCCAGGAAGGAGTAGTAGTGATAATGGTGATGACGGTGGTGATTGTGGTGATAGTGACTTCTTAATTATTTTTGAATGTTCTTTTTTTTATTTATTTATTAGTAATTTATATACAATATTTATTTTATACGATATAAATTACAAACACTTATAATAAACTTAAAAAAATATTATTAGTAATTATATATTAATTGTATTTATGGGTAAAACATATTCGTGCAATAAAAGGATTAGGGGGATTTGAATATAGTTTCATATCATTGAACATAAGAGGGAAAAAGTCAAAGAAAATTCCATTGAAAATTGAAGTTATATCGGAGTCTGGTGAAGCACATCGTGTCTTCTTGGGATCTAAACACCTATAAACAAAGAATTTACCGTTGTTGTTCACAATAGCAATAGTAAAAAAGTAAAACAAAATAAATAAATAAATAAATGAATAAATAAAAAAAAAAATTTAACAAAAATGACCAGAGGAGGCCTGACGCCCTGAAAGTGATGGCACATCATGATATGGATATACTCTGGCGCCCAGGAATCAGCCTCCATGTATAGGTAAATACGAACTAACTATAATGCTGACACAGTAATTAAGAAAAATATTGATAAACCGTATCGGTCGTCACGCGGGTCAATAAGGACCGCGATTCCCAGTGAGGAACCAGACTGCGATCGAATGGTCTGCAAATGGAACAAACTCTACCCAACGAAAACTACAGGAAAACCACGCCGAGGAAGACTGCTTACAGAGGCCATCTATATTCATTAAATAACCTACAAAAAGAACAATAAATAACTGGTCTAGGGGAGAGTATATTGAAGCAATGGTAGCCTTTTACCCCAATACGATAAATCCGACAACGACGACAACGGGAACAACGACCAAAGATGCCCATAATATCTGGCGAGAAAACACATCTCAAACAGACTAAACATCGATGCCAAAAAACTAGCCATTTTCGAGAAAAAAGAATACCTGACATAGAAGTCGAAAGCATCCTGGAAAACATCATAAATAGATTAAACCTTAATACCGAGGGGCTAAATTCCAACAACCCAGAGGAGATACATACAGAGGAATAAATAGAAACCAGTTGTAATAATCCCTTTGAAGTACACACGCACATAGAAGAAGATATTGGAAAATATGAGAGAGAAATAGAGATGACAAAAAAATCCGATATGAATGGGAGAATGTAAACGAAATGTATTTCGAGGAAAGGCCGACAATTCCAAAAGTAAAAAAGAACCGTCAAATGAAGGAAACCATCAACCTTGCTAACCAAGCAATTAGAAAAATAAGGGACGAAATGAAAAAACCGATTTACCTGACAGAAATTAATCTTCATTTACATGCAACCTCTGCAACGATCACAGAAACAATAGGTGATAAAGTAAAAAAAGCAACGTAAACGAAAAAGAAAAAAAATGTCAGTCTGGAAAGAAAAATAGAAACCGAAATAAATAAACTACGAGGACAATTGTCACTACTAAGTGAAAAGACAAAGGCTCCAAAATGAAAGAAAGAAGGGGAGACAACTGAAGTGAAGCCTTGACATAAAGAATAAAACTGATTTAACAAAAGTTAAGGAGAAGCTGAAACAAGGAATTCAAGCGAAGGCACAAAGAATCAGGAGTTACGCAAAAAGAAACAGATTCTTCTAGCAAAACAAGATCTTCAAAGAAGATGCCAATAAACTATATTTAGAACTTGGAAAAATAAAATAGAGATAAATGACCTACCTAATATCCAGAAAGTCGAGGAGTTCTGGTGTAAGATGTGGAAAAACTGCAAAATGCACAATGAAATAGCTATATGGATCAAGCAACAACAGGAACAACACACGCATATAGAGCGCCAAAAATGACAGATATCAATATTACTGATACAACTGCTGCCAGCTGCAAAACTAAAAACGAATAGACCGAATAACCAATTTCTGGATAAAAAACTATCTAGAACCTACCAAGTCCTCACACAGGCTTACAATAATATAATTATAAACCCAGAAAAATGTCCCAAATGGCTCACGTGGGGAGTAGCATAACTAAACCCAAAACAGAAGAGACCCGAAGAACTATAGACCCATCACCTGCTTACCAACAATGCACAAGATCCTTACTTCTATCATAACCGAGAGGACATAAAACTTCCTTGAAAAAAAAACAATTTACTCTCAGCAGAAGAGAAGGAATGTAAAAGAGAAGTTACGCGTGCAAGGACCAACTAATTATCAATAAAACAATATTTGAAGTGGTGAAAACAAGGAAAATAAACTTATCGATAGCATGTATCGACCACTGAAAGGTGTTCGACAATGTACCACATTCATGGATAGAGAAGAGCCCCAAAATATACAGAGTATGCCCCACAACGGTCAAATTCATAATGGAGAGCATGAAAAACTGGAAGACTGCACTAAACCTAAACCATACAAACGGGTCATTAACATCGAGACCAATTAACATCTAAAGCGAGATCTTCCAAAGAGATTCATTGTCACCACTAATCTTCTGCCTTGCATTAGCGCCACTCAGCTGCTTACTGAACAACAGTAGCTACGGATACAAGTCACAGAATGGCAAACTGAATCACCTATTCTATATTGATAATCTTAAAACGTTTGCCAAGGATGACAACCAGTATAAAAAACCTACTCACCTTTACCAAAACCTTCAACGAATTAGGATGGAGTTCGGAATCTATAAATGTGCCAAAACCATCTTCAAAGACGGTAAACTAAAGAAAACTACGGAATTAGACCTTGATATCAACAGCAAGATTAAGGATGGTACATACAAATACTTAGGAATTAATGAAGGAGACGGAATACAAAATTCAATTACGAAGAAAAAGATACGAAAAGAATGTTACAGAAGATTGCGCTTGATACTAGAAAGCGAACCAATAAAATGAAGGCTATCAGCACCTTAGCTATACCCGTAGTAACATACCCCGTCACCATTAGTAAATGGAAGTTGAAAGACATTAAAAGATTGGATGTCAAAGCCAGAAAAATGCTTACCCAAAGGAGGATGCACCACCCGAAATCAGGTGTTGACAGGCTGCATGTACCAAGAACTTTAGGAGGCCGAAGTCTAATCCAACTCGAACCTACTCTAAAACTACAACAATCGGATTGGAAGCCTACCTCACAAAAACCAATGACCCTCTCCTATAAATAGTAAAACACCAAGTCCACTCCATCAATAAAGAAGCTGCACTCTTCAAGAAATAGCTTAATATTCCTCAAATCCTACCAGCAAAAAACCAAAAAAAAAAAACAAGAAACAAACAAAAAAAAAAGAATCGACAAAAATATGAAGAAATTGGGAGGACAAGGCGTTGCATGACAAATATATAAAAAGAACGAAAGAAGCAGATGCAGACCAACAGAAAACACAGTGGCTGAGGAGCACCGGACAGAAAGCTGAGACAGAAGGCCTAATTATTGCAGCTCAGGAGCAAAGACTTGCAACTAAATCTTATCACTGTTACATAATCAAGGATGGAACTAACCCGAAATGCAAGATCTGAAAATATGATGAAATTGTCGACCATGTTATCTGAGGATGTCCGGAACTGGCAAAAGATGAACATATACTCAGAGACATAGCAAGGTAGCTACATATGTGCACTGGAACATATGTAAGAAGCACAAAATCGAAACCACTAAGAGATGTATGACAACCAACCAGACACAGTTGCACAAAATAACAATGTAACTATCCGCTGGAACATGCCAGTTCGGAGTGACAGGGAAATAACAGCCAACAGACCTGATATATCATAAAAGAAATGAAATTCAGGAAGTGTATGCTTATTGACATAGCAGCGTCATCTGATAGAAACACCTCCACAAATATTATCGAGAAATTCTCCAAATACAAGGTCCTGGAAATCAAGATTAACAGGATGTGGGGAATGAAAACTGAGACTGTGAGAAAAGGAATAGGCAATTTTACTAACAGTGTCTCAGGTAACATCAACAAACAAGTTATTGAAAATCGCCCGACTAGGGATAACCATATGCTAAGAAAAGTGCTATCAATTAAATGAAATTTCTCTCATAACACGCAAACAATAATAATAATAATAATAATAATATACAATACATACAGGCAAGGATCTTGAAGTGGAAATTTAATAACTATGGAACATGTGGACATCAATAATTTCAACTGAAGTTGGAGCTCTCGGATTGACTGGAGAAGATTCCGATATACTCATGGAAGGGAGTGTTTTAAACCGAGCCGACATGACTTTTTCGCGTTTCCTATCTTGATTTAACCGACCCCCCAAAACAGGCACTTTTCTAATCTATAGTTCTGTCTTTGCCTCTGTTATTCTTTCTATTTTACGTTCCACATCATTTTATCTGAAAAAAGCTCCCAACCCAAACACCCGCATAAATATGAACGTTTAAATATATAAAATGCTTCATTTAATCCGATATACATGCCATTATCATTTTTATAATTCCTGGCAACTCTTTTTATAGGATTATATTAAAAAAAAAGTAACAATTGCATAATTTAATTACATGAAAAAGCAATGTTTCCAAGAATTCAATGAGCTTGCACTATTGCTTCCAAAACGAAAGAGAAGAGTAAATAAAATTAACTGTAAAGAAATAAAAAGAGAGGACAAGAAAAAGAAAAAGAATAGAAGACCTTCCCATCCGTTCTTACAAAAGAAAAGAAAAAGCAGCTACTTTTGGCATTAAATTACAAGGAGCCAAACATTGCAACAATCGAATTCCTCAAAAATGCTCAACGCCCACAGCAGCCATTTGTATAGTTTCTACAATTGGAATGATTGGTTGTCTTTCAATTCATCTTTGGTGCTTCGTTTCTTACAAATAATATGACAGACCTGTTTATTTCAGGAAATTTTATTTTTATTTTAGTCTCTTGTATTTATAGTAAGATGTATTTTGTCAGCATACATTTATATATATATATATATATATATATATATATATATATATATATATATATATATATATATATGATATATATATCGAGAGAGATATCTAAATCTATAAGAAATAAAATTTAAATAATTACATATGTATATATATGTGAAAAATGTATACATTTATTATGTACGCGTATATACACTGCGTGCCAAATTATTATCGAGATAACTTTTTTCTAATATTTCAAAAACCGTCCAATAAATTCACACAAAATTTTCACCCAATGTTGGCAACACTGATCTGCGCAATCACTGAAATTTTCCTACTGATCTGCACAATGTAAACAAACTGGCACCATATTTGTTATCAGCACTGTGATTTGAGCGTGCCAAATTATTATAAAAGTCCAAGAATTTAGTGAAATGATGAGCCGTAAAAGCAGTTTAAGTGATGCTGAAAAGAAAATTATCACCTCAGAACTCTCAAAAGGTAAATCTACCCTAGAAATTTCTAAAATGATAGGGAGGTGTCATCAAACAGTAAAAAAAGTTCACCACCGACCCTACACAAGTACGCAATAGGGTAGATACAGATAAGCCGAGGGTTATTTCACGTCGTCTCATGTCAGGACTTAAACGAGAGGCCACGAATAACCCTGGACTAACCAATCAAGAGCTTTTCAGTCGCATTGAGGATCCTACTGTGTCTAAAAGTACTCGGTGTTGGTACCTGAGGGAAATAGCAACAACAGTTAAACCTGTATCGAAGCCTCTGTTGACGAGAAATCACATTCAAAATCGATGGAAATGGGCCGAGGACAATATGAAGATTGACTTCTCTAAAGTTTTGTTCACAGACGAAACTCCAGCAACACTTGATGGGCCAGATAAATGTTACAAAGGCTGGGTAATGAACAGACAGAATCGCCATCAGCGTTTGAGACGCCAACAAGGCCCTGGAGGCATAATGATCTGGGGTGGTATTATTGGAAAAACATTAGTGGGCCTATGGAGAGTACCAGATGGCGTCAAAATGACTACTGATGCATACATAGCGTTTATGAAGGAGCATCTTGAGCCGTGGATGAAATGGCAAAGAGTTGTCTTCAGAAGGGCCATTGATTTTATGCAAGATAATGCTCCCTCACATGCTGCTCACAAGACTACTGAATATTTGAAACAGTTAGGCTTCGATGGACCTCAAAAAATGAAGTGGCCAGTAAATTGTTCGGATTTGAACCCAATCGATAACCTTTGGAGCATCATGAAGCGAAGACTGTACGCCAACGGACAATTCAGGAGCGACGCTGAGTTGTGGGAAGCAATTCTTGATATATCTCACGGCATTACAGCAGATGACATCCTACAATTAACAAATTCTATGGATCGTAGACTTCTTCAAGTAATTTCAAAACTGGGAAAGCACATTCCCTATTAATTTGTTTATAACTGTGCCTTTGTTTGTATCTGTTATTATTTGTTTGATTATCTTATTTATTAGGTTCTTTTGATCATAAACATTCATATGCAACATTAATAAACGTTTTGTCTGCTCAATTCTGGGAATTTTACTAAACCTTTCTAATAATAATAAAATATCACCGTGCTGATAACAAATATTGAGTCAGTTTGTTTACATTGCGTAGATCAGAACGAAAATTTCAGTGATTGAACAGGTCAGTGTTGCCAACATTGTGTGAGAATTTTGTGTGAATTGATTGGACGGTTTTTGAAATATTAGAAAAGAGCTATTTCGATAATAATTTGGCACGCAGTATATATATATATATATATGTGTGTGTGTGTGTGACTGTGTGTCTGTGTGTGTAGATATTGATAATGTTAGTGGTCATGTTTGACGTCACGAGATGCGGTGCGATTTTCGCTTCCGCGTTTCGTATACACGAATTTGACGTTGCTTGGAAAACTTTCATGCAACAAAAACAGGCTATCATTATTATTTTGTCCGTGTATTCTTTAATATGTTGAATATATTATATTTAATATATTGAAATGTAATGGTCATCTTTGATAATGGCTTATGTAATCCGAAAGCTTAGATAGCATTAAAAATATGTATCAATATTGTGATTTTCTTTCTTCTGTTAATGATAATGTTATTAAGCTTATCAGACGATATGAAAGGAACTTACTCAAAATAAATAAACAAAACTTGTCTATATTATTTAAAGAAACATGCATCGATGAAAAAATGCTGCATAAAAGGAAAAAGAAAAGACCAAACTAAAACAGGGCCTTTATAAGAGAAATAATGTGTAATCAAGAACAATTTGAAAAAACATGTAATTTTTCCCTACAGATTACAAATTTAACATAAACATATAAAAATATTTAATCCCCTAAAATCCTACTATTAACACATACACACATAAGCACATATGCATATACACACATACATACCTACATGTACATATATATACATATATATGCATATATACATATATATATGTAAGCAAATATATGGATATAGATCCGACAGTATGAAGAAAAATATATGGAAAAGCAAAAATCTTGTTGTTGTTGTTGTTGTTGTTGTTGTTGTTGTTCACAGTATGCCACAAGATCCCAAACAACCCCCGCAGGTTTTGAATTCAGAAGTGTCCTTCTCCTAGACTGGTTGCCACCCAAGACAGTTCTCTGTATTCGACTCTTCCAAAAAGTGTGGTTGGTTCTGCAAAACCTTCAGCTCTCTAATCAAATGATATATGCAGGTAGTCAGGCTGTTGGTTCAAAGAACTGGGCCTCTTGATCATCTGCCCTGCTATTTCCTCTTAGCTGGAGGATGATTTTCTATCTATCTATCTATCTATCTATCTATCTATCTATCTATCTGAACAATCATACAAATATATATTATGGGATTATGAATCTATGGACTTGAACCGGGGACAACGTGTGATTGCGGCTGGAAATTCTACAGCCTGCGAGGTTTACGCATTACGCTGATGCATGCAATGCAATTCCCCCATTGGAGAATGTAAATCGAATGATGGGATTATGAATCTGGATTAGAGCCAGTGTTCAGGATCCCATTTCTGAGTGTCAGCGCTCTGGAGAAATTCTAAGCAAGCCAAGAATCCAGTGGCCCAAAAGCAATCAGTGCTACTTGGTCGAATCTTGATCAGGAACTCTCATTAATACTTACAATCATCTAAAGTGCTCCATTAGCCAGCACATCAGATCTTTCTGCAGGGTTGTGCTCGAAGTTTGTCGTGAGTGGTTTGGTGTGGCAACTGCACGAGGGGATAGGCAAGAAGAGAAGAGATCAAATAAACGACAGATTCTGAAGGGTAAAGCAGAGAGTTGTCAAGCGTCAACTCAAAGAAGCTTCAGTTCATGAAAAGGCAGGCCTTAAGAACCTTTTTAAAGATGGGATCTTAGTGATCTCTAGAGCTGAGAACCAAAGAAATCGTCGGAAGAAAAAGCGATAGTCTGGGAAATCATTTTACAATAATCCTTATGCTTTTGCAAAAATGCTGCTCACAGAGACTAAGAGCGGCAAACTTGACTTAGCACAGAAGGAACTTGAGAACCACCTGAGGATGACGTATTCTGATGCTTGGAAAGACATTCCAATCCTTCCTATGAAGCCCCAAGATCCAAAGTGAAATTCTGGAATTCGTCCGCATATCCCGTGCCGGTAGTGCACCTGGAAGAAATGGAATATCCTACAAGACTAAGCAACAAATGATCCTTCCTCCTTCCAGAGTGTTCATGGATAACATCACCATTCTGATCTCGTCTATGTTCGGTGCCCATGAACTCTGTCTCACATTCAGAAGATGCAATAGTGTATTAACAATCACCTACACAAGAGGATTGGAGTTCACACCTACTTCTCCACAGTGGGACCCTATACCAATGCCCGAATCCTGCAACTTCCCATCTCCTCATTGGTGGAGGTTTTCAAGGTCAGGAAGGTACGCCAAGAATCCAAATGATGAGGGACTCGGCAGATGTCTTCGTCCGCAGGTTACAGGCAGATATAAAAATTGGCACCAAATGATCGGCAGTAGAAGTCACAAAAGAATCAGAATCCAGACTGCGAACCAAAGAAATTATGGAGGTGACCCAAACTGGCATGGGCAGTACAAGCAACCGGTTTTTATTCCAAACAGGGTCCAAAGGGAAAACGAGACATGATAATTGAAGAAATCAGGAATTTCGAGAAAGAGCATCGAACAACTACTTAGGTTTCTCAGTCCAAACAATGTGCTTGGACTACATGGAGTGATATTGATCCGATGAAGCTACCATGGAATACTCTGATTGCAATGGAGCCATTGGCAATATCATTTCTCCTACGATCTTACCTATGATCTAATAAATGCGATCAACATCAAGCTGTGTGGATACACTGATACCGATTTATGCGCATTACCTCAAGGCGATTGAGGCACTTTACGTGACGTGCCCTCTGCATGCTTACAATCAGTGCAGATGTACACGTTGCGGCATAACTAGGCACTGAAATTGGTCGTGCATTTTTGTATACATTGTGAAGTAGCCAACAAACAGCCAAATAATCTAAAATCCGTTTTCACAAGGATGGTGAACACCCTGACGGAAGATCTAAATAACTGCTATTATGACGCTACTGAGTGGAGCCCGTCATTGGAGGTTGTTAGTTGATCTAAGATCATCTCTGTAATTTCTGGTGCACATCATTCAGACAGGCACACGCCCTGACACTATAGCGAGATCTGATTAAAAGTGTGATCTCCGAGAAGAATTAACGGCTCCATGGGAGGTGAACAGGGAGGCTTCGCACAAGCGAAAGAAAAACCGATACCAATCACTGCGATCCGACTGCGTGAAAAAGAGATCGACATATCTTACGCTACCAAATGAGGTCACGTATCGTAGATTCCTTGGAAGGGCAATCGTTTCATTCTTTTTAAAGGTTGGTATCACTGACCGGAGCCTAAAGCGTGCCTCACGTCATCTCTAGACCGCAGCTCAGCAGTCATCAACAGCTGGATCCCAAATAAACAAAGTTAATTAAAACCATTCTCGCAACACAATACTACTTCAGACGTGAAACACATCCATTTGCGTTCCATTCTACGTCATTGATAACGGTCGCTACGAGCGCGTTGTGTATTGGTTAACGATCAAAAGCAAACGATTCTAATACAACTTTGAAAATCTGACATGCAGTTGCAAAATGAAATCGCAAGTGACTGACACGTCTACACAAAAACAAAAAAAACCCCCAAAAAACAAAGGCTCATTATAGCACCATGAATGGAATTAGCGGCCTAGCCACCAAAACTGAGTTACCTCACCTGGTTGGCGGCTATATATATATATATGTGTGTGTTATAAATTGATTTATTTAAAATATGTTTTTTCGCTACACAGTCTAACCATGTTTCAAAAATGGGAGCTAAAAGCTATGAATTTAATTTTGTAATTAAATTAAAGACATTAGTTCCATTTCCTCCTCAAGTGAATTTTGGAGTAACTTTTAAAATTACTGGGTTTTAAAGACACAGCGAAAATCATAATTCACGTTTCCAATATTACAGATAAATCTACTTCAACTGGACAAGGGGTGTCTGAGTGTTCATATGTCTGTATTATTGTATCCGTTATTTGTTACGTTTTGGTAATATATTGTTTCTCATGTAAGTACAAAGGACATGGGTCATTCAAAAGATTACATCTTCTGGCATATGTAAGCTTTTGAATGACCCATGTCGTTTGTACTTACATGAGAAACAATATATTACTAGGTTTATATAAAACATAAAAGTTTACTAAATCAGTGAAATTAAGTAACTATTTTTGCCGTCATTGTCAGAAATAAATAAATATACTTCAACTGGACAAGGGGTGTCTGGGTATTCATATGTCTGTATTATTGTATCCGTTATTTATTACGTTTTGATAAGGGGTAGGGATGTATTATTCAATGAAATCTGACATCCGTTGAATGCGTGTCGTCTGGATTTTTAAAAAAAATTATTGTTAACGGCAAAATTACAAAATTAAATTCGTAGCTTTTAGCTTCCATTTTTGAAACATGGTTAGAACTGTGTAGCCAAAAAAACATATTTTAAATAAATCAATTTATAATATTAATGCTCTCTAAATTCACATTGAGCACTATTTTGTAAAAATAAAAATATCTATAAGAACACTGGATTATATATCTTACTGTTCTTTCTTTTTATTTATATATACATACATACATATATATATATATATATATATATATATATATATATATATATATATATATATATATGTGTGTGTGTGTGTGTGTATGTATATATGCAAATTGCTCTGTGCCTATCTCATTCTCTCTCTCTCTATATATATATATATATATATATATATATATATATATATATATATATAATGTATATTGACACAAATGTTATTTTGGTGGATATTCGTAATTGAGATAGAAGCACTATTTTTATTTCAAACAGTGTGTATTGCGTCTATCGGCTTGCGAGAACACCTAATCAAATAAATAAAGCAATTTTCACATCTAGAGGAGACACCCTAATATATAAAATTAAAAATAAATCCAAACGCATTTCTCTCGTAACCGCTTTCAACACCACTCTTTCTCCACTATCTCAGATAATCAAAAGTCGCTGGGAAATACTACTTCTCAAACCAGACCTAAAAATTTTGTTTGAGGAACCCGGCCTTCTCGCACATCGTATATCTAAGCACCTAAAGGAAAATATAGGTAGTAACCAAATTTCAGATGATAATGTAATCCGTAATAGACCAAAAATAAAAACAACAGGATTTTCCCAAAAATGTAATAAAAAAGGAGTTTATGCTGTAACCACATTAGACATAGCAACTCGTTCAAGAGCTTAGTCACTAAATCTGCTTTCAAAATCTACCACAAATTTAATTGTAGAAGTCATAAAGATAATTTACCTATTAGAATACACACTATGCCAGAAACAATATGTAGAAAAATCTGAACAGCCCTTTCACTACAGAATTAATATTTATCGTAATCGGATCAAGTCGGCTCCGCATGAAAAATTATTACCTGTAGAACAATATTTCCACCAAGAAAAATACGATTTTAAAAACCATGTCAAATTCACTATAATTGAAAAAAATTGAAAACATAACAAAAAAAATTGTAGAGGGGACATGAAAACAAATGGATTTTGCGCCTCAAAACACTTCCTTGAGACGGGCTTAATCACAAATTTAATAACACAGAATTAATATATAACGCCATAAATGAAGCCCTACCCACATTTCTCACCCACACAAGACAGACATGCTTGCAGAGGTGTTGAGTTCACACACATCCATACTAGTATAGACTTACACACATCATACACACTCTCAAAGAACTAAAACATACACTTAACAGGCACACATCTCCTTCTCAGTAATCAATAAATCTGTCAAAATGACCAAGAAGGAAATTCTGAATCTTCCCAACGTCTATCTTAAAAAACAACTTAAAAGAGGCCGTTTGACCAACACAAGGACTGACCAAAATTAACGATAAAAAAAAACAACAACTGAAAACTACAGATAAAGTTCATTTTCTTCAGAAAGTCATTCATTCATGTAGTTCACTGCTATTAACAAGCGTGATTTTTTTTCTCGTGATGATGGCCATTCTGGTCGAAACTAGTCGAGGAACCTAATTGAAATGATAAAATAATTTTTTTTTAAATATACAATCCAGTGTGTCTGAAAATAATAATTTTCAATATTTTTTATTCTTCAAAACATATATATATATATATATATATATATATATATATATATATATGGATGTATGAATATATATAATACACACAGACACTGATGTATAATTATAAGTATTACCAGTTTGTGACTGGCAGGGGTAATTTCAAGGAGCATATTAATCCAGGGAGAACTCAATTTAGACTACAGAGAATAATAATAATAATAATAATAATAATAATAATAATAATAATAATAATAATAATAATAACGTCAATGTTTGATATTTATTTTGGTTACAATTTATTTCGTGAATATAGATGATATTCACTCTTCAGACCAAAGTCACTTAGTAACTGGAGACAATACACCGGAGTGATATATTAGATTGACAGGGGGAAGGGAAAGCAAGAGAGAAGATATAAGAGAAAGACGGGAAAGTGACAGGTAGACAGGCACTTTTAAACAGATGAGATAGAGGAAAGGATGGATAGTAGTTAGCTTAAACCCGACCAAGAATTTTTTTTCTTTAACGTTTGGAGCTCGTGTGAGACGCAATATTAACACACATTTCCACCTACACATATACACAAATATATACATACCTACATACATATACATGAATGTACACTCACACACGCACGCACACACACCCATATATATTAGGTTGGTGCAAAAATAATGACGTAATAATGTCGTTTTTTGACGTTAAAAATACATCAAAAAACGACACTATTACGTCATTATTTTTGCACCAACCTAATATATATATATATATATATATATATATATATATATATATATATATATATATATATATATATATATCCGAAGAAAACTTTTGTCATGTCGTAGATACTTGTTCAATTCATCAAATGTTTTGACATATTTTTCTTAAAGTTTACGTTTTTCTCTCCTTTCAGTTCTGGGACTTCAGACTCTATTGTTTGGTCTCTTTTGTTATTTTGCTTATGAAAATTTAAACGGAATAAATGACATAAATTCTACAGAATATTTTTAACCCCGCCGAATGATTTATTTCCATGAGAAAATCTGTGCGGAATAATACCACTTCGATGCTATACCTATCTTGTATATAATACTACTTCGACGCTATACCTATCTTGTATATAATACCACTTCGATGCTATACAGATCTTGCATATAATACCACATCGATACATATCTTGTATATAATACCACATCGATACATATCTTGTATATAATACCACTTCGACGCGATACCTAGCTTGTATATATTAGCTTGGTGCAAAAATAATTTCGTTTTCTCACATAGTAACATATGTTAGAAAACGAAATTATTTTTGCACCAACCTAATAATAACACTTCAATGCTATATCCATCTTGAATATAATACCACTTCGACGCTATACCTATCTTATATATAATATCACTTCGAGGCTATATATATATCACTGTTCTCGTTATTCTTTCAGTATAATATACATAATATACAGTGCGTCTCAAAAATAGTTTTCCAAACATTGTGTATATGTGCCTCACATCAAAACAAATATCCACATAAATATGTATCCGCGAATCAACAGTTTTTAAGTTTAAAGTTTACGGTAAACGTTGTTAAATGTACAATCCAATACACAATCCCAAAAATACTTTTATAAACTCTGGAGGCGTGTTCCTGACACCAGAACAATGTAAAAAAACAAAATGTCCGAATGAACATATGTTCAAAAACACAGCAACTCAACAAATGTCCAAAATGTCCTCTCCTTGCTTCTACACACGCATGCACTCATCCGATCATTGACATGCGAACCCTTTTAAAAAGGTGTCGAATGATTTCGCAGGCACCCATGACACATTGATGAAGCGTCTCTGCTTTATTAATGTCTGTTGCATAAACCGAATCTTTATCCACAGATAAAAATCCAAAGGATTGAAGTCGGGAGAAACGTGCAAGCCATAGAACCGGCTCTTCCCTACCCTATCTATCTTACATGTTAGATGTCAGCTAGTGCATCGCGAACAATCTGGATCTCCGTTCGCATTCTTGGGATGTGGTTCGGACCGAATCTCTAGCTGGAGAAGAATTGGTGAGAGATACTGGCAAAGGTAAAAGGTTCGAGTCGGATCTGAATCCGAAGGCGGTCGTCCTTAAAGAGTAGGGGTTTCAGTTGTGCTGCGTGTACATCTTTCTCCTCATCCTTTACCGATTATCAATACACCTTCTTTGCCAGGACCGTTGGAAGATGATCGAGCGTTTGCTTTTCTCATTCTTGTGGGGTGGACTTAAGCCGAAGTTCCGCAATGCCGTCTCTGTACAACTGTAATTATTGATGGTCCCATGTGCCACATTTTTGAGATTTCGACTTTATTACCGAATAAAGTTTCTTATTTCTTTCATGTTCTTTGGTACAGATCATCATCTAATCTTCTGTAGTTTCCATGTATCTTTGAAGACCGATTGTCGTGGTTTTGTAAGAGAGTTCTAATTGAATTAATCATCTGCCTCCTTCGGATCTGAGCACATACAGGCGATTAACATCAGTCAATGGGATGATGCATGCGGTGATAGGTGAGAAGCTTTCTCGTTTTGACATCCATTCGATTAATGTCAGCTATAGTCCAATTAAGGATGTTGAAACTGTATTACACCACAGGGACAGTCACAGTGTTTATGGCTGATATTCTGTTTTGCGAATTAAACTCGGTAATTACCACCAGACGCACATACCTGTAATATTCGTTTCTTATTTTCTCCTTCATTTGGGTATGCCGCATTCCATCTCCTTCGCTGACTCCTACGTATTTAAAGTGTGATTTAGGTATAATGTGTTTTTCCAGTTTCTTGCTACATTTAAGAAAATTTACTATAACCTAGGCGACTTTGTACATTTAGTACACTTAAGGATCCAAGTGTTTGAAACTTTCCTACATCCCTTTTGTTCCAGGGGAAGACTGTTTCTTTCATCGAGAAAAGAGTAAGTATAGTTTGTCAGTTCAGTCAGTTATGTGCTATGCATGATACACGCTGAGGCGATCATATATCTTTCGATACTTGACTGACGAGGCAGATTTTTCCCGGCAGTAGGTTGCCATTTCTTTCTGGTAGACCAGTTGCCATCCAAGGCTATAGAACCCGGTATGTCCTGCTATTTACTCATAGCTTGGGGTGGGGAGAAGAAGAGGATTCATACCTTTCCCAATGGTATTAGCACGTAAGTGAATGTAATGGATTCGACAGGAATTGGAACTCGGCTCTGCCGATTCCTTAATTCGAGCCACTATCCATTACTCCATCGTAAAACACACTGTATCATGGATGGACGTTGGATTTACAGATGAATATTCTAATTAGAATTAAATGGATTTCCAGGTTTAGGAGATTTAAAGTTAGTTTCGTTGGATGTTTATTATGATTGCTGATTTCTTTCTTTCTTTCTTTCTTTTGGATGTTGAATTCATTTCCTCTTAATGCATTATGTGAATACTCAACTTTAGCCAGAGAGCTTCGAAAGATAATGCTTTGTTTTGTTGTTATGTTTCCGGGCACATTATTATTTTAATGCATTCTTCATATTACTCCTAACTGCATGAATGGCTGTGCATGTCAATTGCCGACTTATTCTATTCAGCCATATCATAATACGACTGGATAAGAAAAGAATTTATTTTAAAAATCTCATTACTCATGCAAAATACGATATACAACAATGTGAAGAGTCGTGTAGTGTGGCGTGATGGTTAGCAAGATTCTCTTTCAGAGCGAATGGATAATATAGGGAGATTGTTTATCCCTAGATCTCTGAGCCGGTTTAAGCTGAGTGTTATTGTCCAGGTTAGGACCAAGGAAGAACAACACGAACACAAGAGTAGAAATAACGAAGGTATATTACACGAAATAATAATACAAGATGTAGAAGGTGTTAGTATGACTGTCAGTATGGTTTGGAGTGAACTACTATCGGCTCGACTTGATTCGACCCACTCTCTTAAGAGGCGTAGTATACACAGTGTTAGTAAGAGTTCATTCTGTAGTTATAGTTAAGGACCCATGACACTGAGAAAAAAAAAACATTGGAAATACTTAAACTGACTACTATTTTAGATTCACATTTATTAGACCTTCCTCAAGCCATGTCATTTAAATTTTAAAATGGTGCTTTTGTCCTACAGCATTATGTCTGTCTTTGACTTCATAAGGAGTTATTTATATTTTGTTTTATTTACAAAGTCAAGTTTCAAACTGCGCTTCCGCCATTGATAACTGCACACTATTACGAAGTAAGAGAAAATAAACGCACAGAGTTATCAATGAAATAAGTACAGTTTCAAACTTGACATTTGTAGATAAAAAAAGTAAAGATAAATCTTTTTAGAAGTCAGGAGTCGATTGGAACTGTATATTACGAACAGGGTACCTTTCTAAAATTATAAAAGAACTAATGATTTTAGATTTTGACAAATGGTGTGGCTTGAAGAAGGTCTAATAAATGCTACTCTATAGAAGATTTTCCCCACAAAAATATTCCCTATTTTTTACAAGCTGACTGCTTCTTTTTTTGATCATTTCACCCCAAGCAATGTAATAAAGCCTCTAAGAAGCAAAGAGGTTAGGAAATATGCGAAAAACCACTATTAAGGATAGAGAACAATAAAAGAATAAGAATTGAGAAGACAATACATAACGCTTGGCATGACATTTAAAGTTTTGAAGATCAAAATTGACTGGGTAGCATGAAGACAGAAAAGAGTTCCATAAGCGAGAAATGCGAAAGAAGAAACTGTTAGCATAGAACTTACGGTTACATCTAGCCATTTCAACTGTAAAAGGAAAAGACCTTGCCGATAATCTAGCACTGAATTTAAATTAATAAAGTCTAGGTGACATAGGGGGAAGTTCATAGAACAATCATCATGAAAATATTTATAGAAAAGGCCGAGAGAAGCTACATTACGGTGGGGGAGAAAGTGACTGAAGGTGAGATGCCAGGTCAGGAAAAATAATATTGCAGATTCTTCCTTGGGCTTTATCAAGAATCTCTAAATATATATCAGGAGCACCACGCCATATGTAGCAGCAATACATGGACGAATGGTAAATATCTAAATATATAATATATTATCTAACGTAACATAATGAACAAACTCTTAGTTGCACATTTAGCAATATATTCGATAAAATCTTTCCCCTTCCTGTCAGCGGAAAATGATATTTTTCAAGTGCTGCTATATTCGATAATCTTAGTTATTTCTTCTTTTGGGTGTGTGTTTGCGCGCACGCGCGTGTGTGCGTGCGCGTGTGTGTCCGTGTATATGTTTGTCTCTATTTTATTTTTAATCCTTACACTGCAAGCAAGTTTATAATGACACTAAGATGCAAGGGGCTACTGAGGCTGCAGGAACCCGAGGAGAGGGGATAATAAAAAGAATAGCATTCAAGGAGGCAAAGATGATGATTGATATTGCATTTAAATTTTTGAAGATTATTTTTGGCAGGAAAGTAACAAACCGGAACAGACTTACACAGACGTGAAGTCCGAGAAAAGAAACTATCAGGATATAAGTTACGGTTATATTTAGCAATTTGAACAGTAAGATGATGAGACCTATCTGCCAATCTAGTACTGCGCTTAAATACATGACGTTGAGGTACCAACAAGTGAAAGCTCATCAGAACAATTTCCATGAAAATATTTATAGAAACAGCACAAGGACGTTAGGTAACGGCGGTAGAGAAGTGATTTGAAACCGAGATGCCAAGTCAGGACGGATAACATTGCATAGTCTTTTTGGATTTTGTCAAGAATCCCTAGATGCATAACAGAAGCACCAGACCAGATGCGACAAAGATGTGAAGAAGTGTGTAGTGTGGCACGATGTGTTAGCAAGATTCTTTTTCAGAACGATTCAATAATATACGGAGATCGATTCTCAGTGGATTTCGGAACCAGTTGAAGCTGGGAAAAAAAGCCGTCTCTACTTAAACTTGCACGGACGAAGTGAATTAGAAATGCGGGTGTGTTAATATTCGTCAGAAAGAATCTTAGAAGAGTGAACAACGCAACAACTGAAGGTTTTTATTCAAAAAAAAAAAAAAAAGAAAAAAAGACGTCCGAAAAAGATCATTTGATACGAATAATAGATTTTCTGAAAATGTCAGACATGGCTTGGAAAATAAAGTTAAAGGCCCTAATAGCGTCTTCCCAAACTAGAAAAAGAATTCGTTGATACTGATTATGCGTATAATAACAAATAAAAGAAGAACGTTCGTAAATAAAATGAGGTTAGAAAATACCGAGAATAAAGAAAAGTTCTAAAGAGTTTTATGAAAAGATAGATATTTCTTAAAGAAACCAAAAAATAAATAAATAAGAAAAAGACATTTACCACTCGTAATCTTTTTAAGTTTCCTCTTGAGAACAGGAAGAACGAGTAAAACCCATCAAAACACATGGATTGAAAGAAGTTTCGTACAGAGTTCATGACATCAACTGAAAGAAAAAATTGAGTGTCTGTAAATAATTTATTATAGTATTTTTTTTAATCTAAACCTCACATTCCCAGTGAACTAACATAAAAATGACCAGAAGATGTGTTATTTATATAGTTTTAGAAAATATTATTTAAAAAAAAGATCTTATGTGGCATTTCGGGGAATTGGAATTCTGGCTAACAATTTTTTACTTCAATAGTTGAAAGGTGAAAACGAAATAATTTGTTAACTGTTATATACCGTATCTATGAACACTAATGTGTATGTCCCAGTCCTCATAAATACGTTGGACACTATTGTAAGTGGTAGGTAAATATGCTAACTAGTCCACCACTAGCAGTACTTCACGTCGCTGGCGACTATTGTATTTTGTTGATGTTATAAAGATTACCATTTCATTTCCAACCTCCGTTTTGGTTATTTCTCATTCAGTAACCCTTTCTAGGTTATATTAAACTTTGACAGATTGACTGATTGAGTGATTTATTCCCTCATAGCTTATCAACGTTTTGCTGACTATTTAATGCCAAAATATATTTATAGATTATAACAATTTGGAGAGGCAATTATGATTTTGTTGCGGCCTGTTTAGAGGCCAGAAAGAAAGACACGGAAGATAAAGGTAGGTTGAAAAAGTATATTGAAGTTATATACAAAACAATAGTGTTAGTAATAAGTAGATTAGCACTGCGTCTACTACTCCACTCCACTTCACAATTTGTGCTCCCGTCCGACTCTCGCAGTTTGTATTTATGAGAGGAGGAAGAGTTCATTATACTGTAAGAGGGTTTATCACAACAGATTTACTGATAAATGTCCTATTATTTAACGCATAGCTGAAGGGAGAATACGTTGATTGAGACCATACCAAAGGTATCTGCGTGTAAGTGAGTATAAAGGCTCTCCGACTTACAATACCGAGCCGTTTTCCATTGCATCATCCTCACTTACATGCTTATATCACTTGGTGTTCCTAAACGGTTACCTATTTAGTTACTGACCGGGATCGACGTTGTTTAACTTCGGCGATCGTAAGAAAATCGGTGTTTTAACGTGATATGACCGTAAGCCTAAATTTCGACACAAGTGAAAATTATGATTTTCTTCCTGTTATATTAATCCAAGAATTCTTAAATAGCATCGTTAGACTCAATTTGAATACTTGGCATACAACTGGTTCAAGTATGCAGACTATCAGCTATATATAATAGTTGCCTCAGATCAATGATTAAAATGGCTTCAAACATATGAGTCCCCAAGTTCTTAAAGACGACAACCCTTCATCAGATCTTAAAGAAGTAAACCTTTTATCACATCTTGTTATGGGACCTTACCAATAATAATATAATCGACTATTCCATACGTAATAAATACTGCGCCTCAAGAGGAAGCAGAGAGTTCAGTCCGAAGTCGGGCTACCGACTGATCGGCTGATCGGTTGAACTCTCTGCCTACGGGCGGGGAGGTACCCGAAGGAGGCTACGCCGAAGGGCGGAGTCTCTTTTGGGGTGATAGACCGACCCTGAACCCGATTATACGGGTTCAAAGGGCATATTTTTGCCCGTGCCCACGGGCTCGGAAACCCCACGTTAAACCGGCCTTGTGTCACATGATGCCATCGTGGGGGGTGACTAAATACCGTTCAGTCCGAAGTCGGGCGACCGGCTGACCGGCTGATCGGTTGAACTCTCTGCCTTCGGACGGGGAGGAACCCGATCGAGGCTACGCCGAAGGGCGGAGTCTCTTTCGGGGAGGTAAACCGACCCTGAACCCGTTTATACGGGTTCAAAGGGCATATTTTTGGCCGAGACTACGGGCTAGGAGATCCCACGTTAAACTGGCCTTGTGCCACATGATGCCCTCGTGGTGGGGTGACTAAATACTGTTCAGTCTGGAGTGAGGTCCGTCAGAAGTCCGTCAGAAGTCCTTCAGGAGTCTGTTAGTTAGTCAGAGCAAGCCAGTCAGTCAGTCGAGTCAGAGGCAGTCCGAAACAGAGTCGCGTTCAGATAATTACTACTAAACCTGATTTTACGTACTAACACTTTCTATTTCTCTGTATATATTCCTGTTTGTAATATATCTGTGTTATTCCATATCCGTGTTCGAGTTCTTCTTTATTGGTTCTACCTTGGACCATCACCGTGGTACAAGGACCTGGACCATAACACATCTTAAAGGAGAGAACCAATCATCAGTTCTTAAAGAAGACAAATCTTCATCAGATCTTAAAGACACACCATCATATCTTAAAGAAGAAAAACCTTCATCAGATCGTAAAGAAAACAACCCTTCATCAATTCTTAAAGAAGAAAACCCTTCATCAGATATCGAAGACAATCCGTCAGCAGATCAGAGAGAAGATAATCATTCATCTAATCTTAGAAACAACCATTCGGCAGATCTTATAGAAGACAGACCTTCATCAGATCTTATAGAAGACAGACCTTCATTAGATCTTATAGAATGCAAACTTTCATCAGATCTTAGAGAAGACAACATTTCATCAGACCTCAAAGAAGACAACACTTTATCGGATTTTAAAGACAACCCTTCATCAGATTTTAAAGAAGACAGCCCTTTATAAGATCTTAAAGAAAACTACCCTTCATCAGATTTTAATGAAGCCAACTCTTGATCTATCTTAAAGACATTCCTTCATCAGATAGATAACAACTATTTATCATATCTAAAATAAGACAATCTTTCATCAGATATTAAAGAAAAGGAACCTTCGTCAGATCTTACAGAAGAAAACCCTTCATCAGATCTTAAAGAAAACAACTCTTTATCAGATCTGAACGAAAGCAAACATTCATCCGATCTTAGAAAAACTTTCATCAGATCTTAAAGCAGATAATTCTTCATCATAAACTGCTGCGGCAAAATCATAAACAAAGTATCTCACCAAATAAAAAAAAAAAAAAACAACAAAAAACACTTAAAGACTTCCAAAAGCAGCAACAACTAAAATGAATGACACGTCTAACTAGAAGGGAATTCAATGATTTAATCAAAATATTGATCTTACAAACTATCTTAAACAAAAGGTTAGGAAGGTAATTTCCCTCAATACTAGAAAAGGAGTTAGATCTGAACATTTAGTCTTAAATCATTAATGAAAAAGTCACTTATATAAACACAAGTATTATGTTAGTTAAGAATGAATAACATTAAATTTCATATATAGAAATTTCAGTTTTGGAAAACATAATTTTTGTAACTTATTAATGGCAATGAATGTAGAATCTACAATTTCAAATTTTGATTCAAAGGTGTAGTTAGTTTAGTTTTTTCTTCCGCTTTTGCTGTTAGGCGTGTCGGAGAGACACAGTCGTCTGTCCGCGGCAAGGCAAGTGACGTGGAGATACCTAGTGGGCTCTGAGTGTGTCTGCCACTCAGTCACTCCAGTCTCTTCTTGGTCTGCCTCTTGCTCTCCAGCCTGAGGGTGTATACTCGTTGGGCTGGTTAGTTGATAAGCATACGAGTGAGGTGTCCTAACCAGTTGATCCTAGGTCGTTCGATGTGTTGTATGATTGGTATTGCTCCTAACATATCTCATTGCCTCATTCCTGATCTTTTCTCGCTTTCACTGCTTTCCTCGGGCATCTCATCTCACAAGTGACCAATTTTTGTCAGGGGTCATGTCTGTATGTCAACGTTGGTAGGAAAATGGCGTTGATGAGATTTGCCTTGGTGCTCATGGAAATCCTAGGATGTTTTAGAAGAGGAGCAAGTTGGTAATTGACTCCTTCGGCTTTCTGTCATCTGGTCTCGATTTCTCTGTTTCGTTTGCCTTTTACAGTAAATATGCTGCCCATATATCTGAATTCACTAGTTTGCTTTAGCTGGGTCCCATTGACGTTAATGGCCAGCTTTTCCTGTCTCTTGCTGACGGTCATGACCTCAGCCCTACTGACATTGATATTCATGTATTTCTCACAGCTTGAGTTGGTTAGTGTGTTCCTGCAGCTGGACCCTGTCAATGTTCATCAGTTTCTGGTCGTCGGTGAACATGATCTTGTTGAGTGCCTCGGGATCTGGGTTTGCCTCCTTTGTAATCTGATTCATGTAGGCATACTCCCAGAAAAGAAAGACCGATGATTCAACTTCCGCACTGGATGATTATTTATAAGTCGTTCTTAATTTCAGTATCCTATAAGATCCATGTATTTACTGTTGTAATAAACTTTCAATAAATAATCGGTCAGTTTCCCTGTTAGTGTGGCCTGCTTGAATCATTAGACTCTCTATTGAGCCTAGGTTTAAGGTGGTGACATTGCTAGCACGACACCCATTTTGAATTCAGAGGTGTTTTTGTATTATATTGTTATCCAGCTAACGCCCAAGGCAAGATAACTCTCCAGCTGCTATTTAACCCATAGGCTGAGGAGAGATGGATTCATAAGTTTCTCAAAGTTATTGGTGAAGGCAACGTGTGGAATTTGAACACGTCCTGACGATATCATCTACTCCGCCAACAGCAGCCACACTATGCGCACAATCGGTCAGATACTAAACGATTTTGACAGCGCACCAGTTATTACAGACAACTTTTAGACAATAACATCGTGCTCGGATACTTCTTTCTCTTGAGACCGGCTGTTAATTTTTTTTGGTTACGAATGAGAGAAAGTGACGTTTCTTTTTTCATTCAGTTCGTCTGACTAGAGGACTGGCAGCAGGATACGTGTGAAATCTAACACTCATATTTCTTCTCATTCTGACGCCAACCTGGCATAGACCGGCACTTCCACTTCAACTGACGGCTGATTACTGACTATTAGCAGGTTGCAGACTGACCGAATTGCGAATCACCCGAATCCGATTCACCTATGGCCACTCTTTTATATGTACTCATGTTCAAAATCATGTTGTTGGTTGGTTGATTTGTTTAACGGCATATCAGCTTCTTATGTGCCATTTAATTTTCTTGGAAGCTTTGAACTAATAAAAATATGTTATTCTGCTTTCACAATTGTTTACATAGTAGATGATACGTGCATATACCCGTTTGTATGGACATAATTACTACAGGTGGTGATATGTGTTTTATGTTGTAGTTTTGTTGAATTTATATTTTGGAATACAGTTTGATTTAAGAAATTGTAGGATATTATATTGATTAATGTCACAGTGATTGTTTAGTTGATTGGTTGACCGATTTGGTTTAGCTGCATATCAACCACTATAGTTTATTTAATACTGAAGTCTAAATATTTCGAACACAATTCTACTAGATATATTTTGAAAGCATTTGTATGCAAAATGCACACCCAGCATCAAGACATCATAGCCTATACTGATGAACGGTTTGCCACATGTCAGGTGCTGAAGTAATCGCAATTTTACTTCAACTAGACTGATATTCGAACAGACTGAGATAACTCTCTCTTCCAGTCGTTTAACCCAGGTATTTCTATGTCCCCACCACACATAAACGCACATATATATTTTACACTGGGTGTAAACAGTTCGTCGTCAAATGGGCCACAATAATTTATACATATATAAATAACAATTGTCTGTATGTGTGTGTGTATCTGTGTGTGTGTATCTGTGTGTGTCTGTGTATGTGTATCTGTGTGTGTGTGTCCGTCCGGCTAAAACTAAAAACTACAATATATATGCAGACTCAGTTCCACCCAAAACAGCTTTTTGCAAAAAATTATCATCGCATGATTTGTATTGGCGAAGATATTTTAAAATTAAAAATACATAATAATTGCATTAGAATGCAATTTAGCCATGTAAGTGTTTCAAAATTATCAGAATAAATAAAGTAAAAATAAACGGGAATAATTATTATTTCCGTTCGTTTTTACTTTTTAGTTCTGCTGATAATTTCAAAACGCAAAATGTATTTTCAAAATTTCTATTCTCTTGAATTTATTTCCATATTTATAGTAAATAAAAGCGTAACTTAAAAGAAAAATGAACATTAAAACAACAAAGTAAATAAAAAAAAATGAAGAATATTAAATATAATTATTTGAAAAATGTTTAATATTTATTTATTCAAATATTCGGAACAAAAATTGTAAAATTAGAACAAAATAAATTAATACAATCAGATATTCGACAAACATATTAAGCCAGCTTTTTCGTTTATTTTTAATCGGGAGATTTTTAATTACTTATTTTTAATAACAGGTTTACTTCAAATACGGGCATTTTGTTTTTATATTTATGTTGTAGGGATATTATTATTATTATTATTATTATTATTATTATTATGAATAAAAATAAAATATAAAATAATAGTAACAAAAATTATAAATAAAATAAAATAAATAAAACAATAATATTTCAACTGTGTTTAAAATAAATTAAATAAAAAACAAAAATAATAAAATTACTCCCAGTATGCAACAAATCCTACGAGAAATACGGATATCCCGCTAAAAGACGTTAAATTCAATCTATTTGCCAAGAACGCACAGACAGTTAACACGTGTGTAACTGCTCCCTGTGTTATAGAGTGAAATTCTATAGAGTAAAATTTTGTAACGTAAAAAAATAAACATAAAATATATAAATTGTATGAAATTAACATATTAGGTTGGTGCAAAAATAATATCGTTTTTTGACGTTAAAAAATACGTCAAAAAACGATATTATTTTTGCACCAACCTAATACAATTTACCGTGATTTTTCTGTTATTTTGTACGCTTACTTTCCCGTTTTTTCATCGTGAACACAAGCCTACTTTCTACTACTATGGTGTGAGTGAATACCCCACAGTATCATTATATTTGGGTTTAGAAAAATAACAAGGTTATAAAGATCCAGCAAACACTAAAATTCATCCATTATTTAGCAATCACTTTAATTCCAATTATTAAGTTAAATGCAAAGAATTCCTAGGAAAAATAATCATAATATGGAAATTTCTCTTCAGAGGTCAGGAGAAAAATGGTCAGAAGAAACTGATGACTTTCGACAGGCCCGTTTGCTTGCTAAAAGGAATCAAACTGCTGCTGAAAGACAACGTGAAACAGGCCCGCTTGCTTGCTAAAAGGAAGTGAATTGTTGCTTCAATAGAACAAGTAAAACAAGAAAGATAGCACATTAGGAGAAATGCTGATCTAACATACTACTCCATGATTAAAGCCCATGAAAGAGTTTCAAGAAATAATTGGCTTATGGAAGGTTTTTCTTATGCTCTCCCACCCCCAAAAAATAAAATTGCAAGAGTGATCCTAATGTAACAACTGGGTTCATGAAAAACATTTGTGAACATTTTAGAGCGAAGAAGTGGCCTGCATAAGCATTTGGCCTGTGTTGCTTAGGAGGCAAAATCAATCTACCAACAATAAAAGATCCTCCAGAATTGCTCAAGAATCTATTATCGCAGAATACTCCAATAGCAAAACACTTCAGAAAAAACCTTCTGAAATACAATTCTGCTTTTCAGATGACAACTTTTGGAGTAGATAAGAATATGACAGATTTCGGATGCTTAAACATATAAAATCCAGCGGCAGAGTTATCCTTTGATGGGTGGCCTTTTGCCATTACGCAAACGAATCGCATAAATTTGTACAGATATATATTATGGGTGGTAATCAAGGAGAAACACAAAAAAGATGCACACATGTTCAAAGGTGATTGGAAATGGACAGTCAAGGAGTTACAGGAAATGTTTCACTAACACTATAAATCATGGCAGTGCATGTAAACACGTAAAAATTGATAAAAAATTTGAAAAATCATCATCAGGGCAGATGAACGTTCAGCTGAAGAACAAAAAAGGAAATAAAATGCACCAGTGCCAGATAAAATAGCTATTATAATGGTGGATGAACAGCATGACTGACGTGACATTATTTTGAAACTAAGAAGAGGACATTTGCAGCGTATTTCTGAAACTCGCAGAGACTACGATTCCCTCCAGTATATACTTATATTCTGGAATAGATAATCATTTTCAGCTATGGACAAAAAAAACAAAAAACAAAAAAACAAAAAACAAAAACAAAAACAAAACAGAAACAAGACAAGACACTGGTCGATCAGTAAGTTATAAGAACTTCTATACTTTTCATTTCATGGTGCAGGATAATTTTAATCAGGTCTTGCGTTTGAAAGAAGTGACGAGCCAATTAATAGTAGATATGTATGCAAAAACATAAACAGAAAGGTAGGGATTCATACGAAGAAATAAAAAAAAAATAAGAGTAGATGGTTATATCCGCCTTCAAGATTCCATGCATTCTGATAGTGTCTACAAGAATTATTGGACAAAAAAATCATCTTGTCTTCAAGCTATACAGGAGGACCCCGATGTATGCACCAACAAACTCAAGATTTAATGGCTTATATTAGAAATTTTGGAAGAGCAGACCTTTTCCTTACATTTATCTGTAATCCAAAGTGGCCTGAAATTTCAAGTGAACCTATTTAAAATAAAAAAGCTAACGATCGCCATGATGTAATTACTCGTGTGTTCCATGAAAAGCAAAAGAAACTCATATCTTCTCAAAGAAGGAAGAATCTTTAGTGAGCTCAATGCCTGGATGACAACGCTTAAATAGCAAAAGAGAAGACTTCTTCACTCTACCATGATTTGGTGAAATATATATATATATATATATATATATATATATATATATAGGATAATAAGATAAAATTCTAATGATATAAGAAGTGATGTTAATAAAATCATTTTAGCTGAGCTGCCTGATAAAGATGACGATCCAGAGCTCTTTGAAACCATTAAGACTGATCCATGGTCCCTGTGGAGTCATCAATACAGATTCACCCTGTATGCAAGATAAAACTCAGACTGACAATGGTGGATATCGTCGTTACCGTAGGCGTAAACCAGAAGATTGAGGCAAGTCAGCAACTTTGAGATTTTGAGGACAGGAGATTAGCTTGGATAATCAATAGGCAGTATCATTAATAAATTGTTATGTAATATTCTAAAGCACACATTAATGTGGAGTACTTGGGTGAAAGCCATCAAATACACCACACAATATGTCAACAACTGTAGCTACATTTGCTATTGGCAATGAAGGCGAGCGAGATGGCGTAAAACTTTATGAGGTAGGACGTTACATTTTGAGTAATGAAGCTATTTGGATATGACACACACCAACGATATTCAACAGTGGTAAACCCAGCTGTCCATCTAGAAAATGGAAAGAGACTATACTTCACTGAGGATACAGCTGATAATTTAGCACAGATGCCACCTGAGACTACCCTAACTGCCTTTTTCAAACTCTGCCAACAGGATGCTTTTGCGAGATCTAGCATGTACATAGAGGCCCAAACTTAATATACATGGACTATACAAAAAACATGGGTTCGATGAAAGCAAAGATGAACTGTTCAAAGACAAAAAGTCAAGACCTTTAATGCCATTGGACATGTTTATACTGTCCACTTCAATATCAGGGAGTGTTTTTACCTGCGATTAATTGTCCACACTGCTTAATGACCAACGTCCTTTGAGGATCTCCGGAGCTTTCAAGATAGAGTGTCTAATTTAACTCACCATATATTCCCAATAACAGCCCCTGTCAGTTCACGCTGTAGCATAAGCAGTAGCTTGTCCTGGAAATCTTATTCACCAAATAACGATGAGTTCAGTTTCCAGTAGCCAGTCCTCTTTAGAATTATCTAAATTTACACGAACCCGTCGAGCCTATGATGCGAGTAAACTGTATAATGAAAACTTGGGCATCTTAAGAGCCCTATTTCGACTCTCCTAACTAAAACTCGGGTGAGATGGCTAAAACGCACCTCCGTAGCCGATCCGCTTCTATTTGTCCAAGTCTACTACCCCACGAGAGTGTTCATGACAGTACTTATCGACAAAATCAAACTTATCGCTAAAGTCACGAAATGGTTTCACGTCCCGTTTTTTAGTACCCAACCTAGCCCCTATACAATCTATATTGGGATCAAGGACGTCGTTCCAATCGTCCGCTAAAACTACCCGACGAGATGTCAAAAATGGTTCGATCCGCTGAAATAAATCAGGCTGCTCAGAATGGTCAGTGGGCGCATAAAACCCAATGAGACGAAGAGATTTATCCATTATGGTAACATCCAGCACGCAATCCTGCCCGCAAATCCTGCCCGCAAATCCTGCCCGCAAATCCTGCCCGCCGGATCTGCGAAAACAAGAGCACACGCAACCTTCAAAGACTTGCTCGCCAGCCAGGAGACACCTCTAGAGCGTCTATCAAAACATGCTGAATAGAGGGAGAACACCCAAGATAGAATCTCTTCATAATCACAAGTAAAAAACCGGGTTTCATGCACACAACATATATTCACCCCGAGGCACCGAACGTCATGAGAGAGCCTCGCTCTGTGAGACGCCGACCTCAGTCCCCGGGCATTCAAACAAGCTAACCAGAGAGACATTATCAAAACCCATTAGGGTTGCACTGCAGTGAACATGACCGGGGTGAGGACACCGACGTCCTGCTCCATTGATCCTGTGCACATCTCACCCTTGATCGTAACGTCAAGAGACAGGCCGCCAATGTCTCCGGAAAACATTAATTTTAAAGCACTATACAGGGATGGGGGAACGAAAACGAGGAGCCTCCCTGTACAATACTTTTTTAGTTCAGTCATTTGACGATCTTGCATGTATGCCAATGGGGACACTAGTTTGAGAGACATGTTCTCTTCTTCTATCATGCCCCAGATCTGCCGCTTACCTAGTCCCGATCACACAACGGTCAGCACTCTTTTGGCTCTCTGAAAATTTTAGGGGATCTCAACGTCTTTTTCGTTGATCTGACGGAAATTAAATAAATATTTCAGATCTTTTAGGTTCATTATTTGGACAAAACCTTTCTCTGCTTGCTTCCGGGATACGCAGCAGACGTCTTCCCCAGATAAACATGGTGGTTTTACTTTTCTTTTTTCGGCCCAGGCCGGAGCTTCGGAACTTCTGTTTCTTTATGTGCTTTGTATTTTTTTGGGAGTGATTGATAAGGAGTGGGAGTCAGTGTAGAAGTGGGGGTTGGTTTTGGAGTATGCGCATGTGTATTTTTAAAAGGTGATGTTTGTGGCAACGGAATGTCTTGAACTGTTCCTTTTTGTTTAATAGGAGTGTTTGTCCGTGATTTGGGTGGAGGTGGATGTTTTGGATGTAGGGGAAAACGGGGCAGAGGATGAGGGGACCTACACTCCAGCGCTTTTGTTTCTTAGCCCGCTTAGCGTCCAACTCTTCTTTTTAATTTAATTCTTTCCCAGCTGGGATCGTAATTTTTCTGGATTTCAGATTCTGATTTCACATACGACATCGTGGCATCGCCTTTAGATGTACGGAAAGGGGCTGTAGGTGCCATTGTCCTTGGGGTCATGATGAGATTGAGACCATGCTGTTCGGCTCTTCTCTCTGCCCCTACTAACGACACGCCATTCCCCTTCTTCCTTCTCCTTACTGAAGGCGTTAGTTTTTTTCGGAAATGTGGGAGAGGATTCAACCGAGGTATTGTCTTCACCTGTCAGTGTCGCTGGTAGGCCCATTACAGGCACCGCAGTGTTGCCTAGAAGGGAGATCTTGATCTCTTGCGGCCGGAAGTCCAGGGGCCTTCTTCCCTGGACAGAAGGAGGAGGGGAGGTGACAATCTCCCCACACCTCCAACAAGTAGGTCTCTGTCGGTCACAACGATTGGTATTTTCCGGTCACAAAAGTCCAAACAGTTGGGGACGGAGACGAAGGAAAATTGGTCGAGCATAATATCAAAGGTCCATCCCCCGCTCAGGTTATAGAAAGTGGCACCTAACATTTGGCCCAACTACATGAAGAATGCATCCAGGTGCTCTCCCGATGCCTGAGGAGATACATCAAATCAAGCCACGCTGTTCCTTTGCCGACCCTCATATTCTGTCCTTAGAATGATGTCTTTTGTAATATGTTCTCTTCTGGCCATTTCTAGGCAATCTTCAGTTGTAGGTAGCAGTACGTCCAACATGAAAAAAACCGTACCTTTGATTAAACTTTGGATTTTGACTCCTAGAGACATGGGCGAATTAAACATTTGGAGCGATAAATTTTGCTTGTACGCTTGTCAACCACGAAAACAGACACCATTTTGTTTTCAAACATCTTTAACTCTTGGACGTCTTCTAAGAGCCCATCTTCTTTTACAAAGTGTGCGTAACTCTTAGCCTTTTCCAAGAATTCGTGATATCTATTATGCAACTAGGTGGGGACTTTCAGCATGAGGGCGATTCCTTGGCTGTCGTCTTTACTTGAGCCTCCATGCTTTTCGGCACATTCTTGTCAATACTGTTGTTTATTTTTTTTCCTGTGCTACTAATATTTGAAAATGACACAGTTAATTGTTGGTATGGGAGCGACCGGGTTGCTTTTTATCCGGATGGTCTGCCTTGGAAGCAGCACCAAAAATGTCTTTTCACTGACCCATTAATTTCTTCGGCCATCTTGGAAACAAAAAAATTAACCACCTCACTAAGCAGGTCAAATCTATTATTTTAAAAAATCTTGTGCAAATAATTGTAGCATGTGGAAGGAGAGAAGGGAAAAATAAAACACCAACAAATAAATAATTAAAACTGCAAAAATAAAAAATTGGTTTCTTCTATCAAATAGAAGAAATTAAATAAAAACAGAAAGTAACAAACAGGAGAGGGGGGGGAAAGAAAGAAAGAAAGAAAGATAAAAAGAAAAGCGGTTAAACCAGTATAAACAAAAAAAAAAAAAAAATTAACTACGTAAAGGAACTAAATTATAATTAAAATTGAGAAAAATAGAATTAATCCAAAAACTGTTTAAATTAAAAAGAGCTTAAAATTAAAGCAATAGAATTTTTAAGAAATAAAGTCTATTAAAAACAGAAGTCTGGGAAAACTAAACGTTACCCCCACAAAAAAAAAAAAAAAAAAAAAAAAATAAGTCGGCCGAATCCGAGGAGAGTAGGCTTAGAAATCAAAGACCGATAAAATAAAAACAAAAACAAAATGGGATTTAGATTAAATAAAGTAGTTCAAATAAGTAGATAATAAATAAAAAGACAAAAAAAAAAGAAATGAAATAAGTAGAATGGTAAGACTTTACTAAAAAATAAATTAAAATCATGATGGCATCGAAAAACTGATGCGAAAACTGAAAAAATGTTCGATGAGAAGAAAAAAAAATGTTCAAAATTCAAAAATAGTTAACAAAAATGGATTTGAGGGTGAGGCGGGGAAGTTTCACAAGTCTCGTAAAGAATTAAAATGAACTATGAATTAAATGCAAAAGTAATATAAAAAATATAAATGTTTGCTTTGACTTTAGTCAAACCAGTTAAAATGAAAATTAAAGGTTCGCGGCCAAAGCCGATGCAAAACGAAAAAGAAAAAAGAAAACGAAAATAAAGAGTAAAAAGGAAAAAAAAACAAAAATAAATCAAGCAGGAATAAATAAAAGAATTAAGAATAAATTAAATCAACTTATAAAAATATCTAAGACATAATGGAATTAGGTGTAAAAGAAATAAACTAAAAGCTGGGTAGGGCGAAAGCTGAAAGAGAAAATTCAAACTTTTTTTTTTCAAAAATAGTCAATAAATGAATGTAAGAAAAATTAAAAAAGAGCTTAACGTGTGGACAAAAACAGTAATTCAAAAAATGGCAAAAGCATATCAGATACACACCACAGGTGGGAAGAAGAACTCTGATTTGAAGGGTACCAAAAAGGAAATCTCCCTGTAATATTAATATCTCTTCCTAGACAATTACCCAGGACTACTTATCATGAATGGACTGATCCATACATGATAGTAAGGAGGGTAACTGGCTCTTACCGCAACAATAAAGAATGAAGATAAGAATTCTTCCTTTGTAAATAGTCTCTTTTTCTTTAAAGACATAAACACCGATTGCAACTTTTATACATACATCAAACACATTTTTTAAAGAAAAATCTTGTTTAATATTTGTTCATTTTTTTTCTCTAGTTTAATTTGATTTTGGATGAAGACAAAAATATGGCGTTCTCACGTAGGAAGTTGTAAAAATACTGCGCAAATGCACATTCTTATTAGATTCAGTGATTTCTACCGTTATAGTTTCCTTTTGCCTGGGTGAAGACATGCATTCTTAAACACATGCAACAGTTAAAAATCTCATTAACTACCATATACTCAAGAAAAATATTTTAGGACATGTTTCTTTCTTTCATTGTTTCTCATTTTGCGCGCGTGTGTTCAAATGTATCTGAGTTTTGCTTTCTCTCTTTCTATATATAAAACCTTCCATTGGATCTAAGCAAAGTCTATTTAAAAAGAACAACCATTTACTCTAAATGTTTGTACACTCTCTGATGACAGGCGATATCGCACATCCTCCTTAACCAAAGGAAGGGCTTTACATAGTTTAATACTCAGAATAGTTTTGTCTTTATTTACATATCTAAGTGAAAAATAAATGTTTCATTACTATCGTCCAACTTCTTTTTCTATCCCAACTACTCTCTCTTTCTGCTTTCACACAACCTCTCTCCCTTTTCTCTCTCACCCTTTCTAGTTATATGCTTCTCATTCTTTTATAAACTCATGGCCGCATCACGTTAAAACACCGGTTCCCGTAAGATAACCGAAATTAAACCACGTCGAGCCTGGTCAGTATCTAGATAGCCGGCCGCTAGAGAATACCAGTAGCCGTAAGTTTGGATACACTTTAGGTGTAATGGATAATGGCTCGGAATTGGAAGTCGGACAGCCGAGTTCCAATTCCAGCTGGGTTAATTATATTCACTTACCTGCAAACTATCTTTGAGAAAGTTATGACTTCTCCTCTTCTCGCCAGCTATGGGTTAATTAGTAACTTTTGTATCACTAAAATCATTATTAACTCCACCCCATCATCAAAAATCTTTTTTAAGTCTAAAAATATTTTCTAGTTTTAAATAACCTGCAAAAGTTTTATAAACCGTAGAAAACAAATCAATCAATCAATCAATCTTTTTTTGTGCTGTGTACCTTGAGGATGTTAGTAATAATGGCTCTCCCCCAACTTGCTGTCGCTTTTATCCCTACGCAACGTCTGAGACTTTGACATCTCTCTTTGACAACTATTTACACAGAATCATTAGGTAGGCTATACGCTATTTCTCTCTGATCCTCTTGCCTTCCGTTTTTCCGGTAACAAATTCTCCCCCCTCATTATACAAGAAAGTTCTAGGGACTCCTTTTGATTTTTAAGTATATGTCCGTTAAGGTTACCTTGAAAAAACTTCCTCGTTTCTCACATGATTAGTCGATGATATTCCCAGCATTCATGAGGATAATATCTAAATTTATATTATATTGTGTCTCTTCTTTCAGTTTGTTTATTCATTTATTTAATATTTCAAATTTATTATTTTATTTAGTGACACATCTTATTTATTTTAAATATTGTTTCAATTCTAAATTTTACTGTTTAAAATAATGTTTATGAACAATATCTTATTATCAATAGTTTATGAGCAATAGCTTATGGATTTTATTTAGTGTTTTGAGTCGTTTTGCGTTTTAGGTAGTATAACAGGAATTTGTTTTTATGGCTGTATTTGGAAATAAACACTGATTATTTGTGTAGGGGTCCATTTTTTAATATCTATTTAGGCATCTGATTTTTCTATCTATTTTTTCCTATGTGAACGCTGCATTATTTTTTGGGTGTTGTAAGTTGGTGCTGTTTTTGGTAGGTTTTGGTTTGCATTACATTTTTCACATATAATTGTGTTATTTGTTTAATTTTGTTGTTAAATTATGTTTTATGAGAGTAGCTTTATCATATGTCTAAATTTTCTGTTTTCCCTTTGGACCTCACAGCAGCCTATTAATATACGTTACTTATAATACGCTACTTATAATACGTTACTTATAATACGTTTCTTATCATACGCTACTTATAATACGTTACTTATAATACGTTACGTATAATTTCGCTACTTATAATACGTTACTTATAATACGTTTCTTATCATACGCTACTTATAATACGTTACGTATAATTTCGCTACTTATAATACGTTACTTATAATACGTTTCTTATCATACGCTACTTATAATACGTTACTTATAACACGTTACTTATAATACGCTACTTATAATACGCTACTTATAATACGTTACTTATAATACGTTATTTATAATACGCCACTTATAATACGCTAGTTATCATACGCTACTTAGTCGGCATTTACTGTTTATAAATAAATAAATGAAATATATGAAAAAATAAAATATATTGATAATAATACAAATAAACAAGGAAACTAAAGATTTTGATTATAAGTAATCGCAAGTAAAATTTTAAAAATGAACGGGGAAGAGCTGGATTCTCTGCACATCCCTTAATCATACAATAATATATTTTGAGTCCACGAAAAGAGTAATGAAATTAGAACTAACCTTGAAGTGTTTATTTCCATGTCGAGACTATATATGTTTATGTGTTTTCGTCTATATATGTAAGTTGTTTGAGAGCGAGTGAGAGAGAGGGAGAGAGAGAGAGAGGAGGAAGGGAGGGGAGAAGGTGAAAGTAAGAAAGATAAGTTAACTATGCTTTTCCTCATAAAAGTGAATACATGGTCACCGCTTTCCTATAAGTACCTAACCCATTCTATGACTTGCAATAAAATAGCCAGTTGTCGACTTCACCGTTTTTCAAGATGCTCTAAACGAGCACTAACCTGAAAATGCCAAAAGCAAAGATATCTAGACCATTGCTGTACGATCAGGAGAGAGGATCAGCAGCTTAGAATTGGAATGACAGCTTCAGTCAGGGTATCGATCCAGAAAGCTCAATTTGATATGGCACATACGACCAGAGGAAAGTAAATACGGAAACTCAAATCCAAGCTCCTTAGTGCTAACTATCTCACGTTAGTACATAATCTTCCATAAGCAGACATCACAAAAAGATGCACAGATTTCTATTGTCAGCATTAGGAGACAAAATTGCAGTCATATATATATATATATACATACATACATATATATATATATACATATACATATATGTATATATATATATATATATATACATACATATATATATATATATATATATATATATATATATATATACATATATATATATATATATATATATATATATATATACATATATATACATACATATATATATATATATATATATATATATATATATACATATATATATACATATACATATATATATATATATATACATACATATATATATATATATATATATATATATATATATATATATAGTAAAAAAAAGAAAGAACAGTAAGTAACCCAGTGTTCTTATTGATATTTTTATTTTTACAAATGAGGGTTCAATGTAAAGTTACAGAGCATAAATATTATAAATTAACAGATTTAAAATATGGTTCCTTTGCTACACAGGAATTACCATGTTTCAAAAACCGAAGCTAAAAACTTCAAATTTAATTATATAATTAAATTAAAAGCATTAGTTCTGTTTCATCTTCAAGCGAAATTTGGAACCAAAATTTTATTTGTTTCCAAAATTCCCTTGTAGATGAAACAGAACTAATGCTTGTAATTAAAATTACCAACAATACTTTTATGAAGAAAAATATTACTAGCCAAAAAATGTCGATATTAAGAAGAGGAAGAGTTAGAGGAGCAGGAGGAGAGTATCAAAAAAAAAATCGAGGAAAAGAAATTAGAAGAGAAACTAACAGATAACCATAGGCCTTAGAACATTCTCAGATCCGTAGTAAATATATATTCTGCTGATACCACGGTGTATAGGTTCCCCTTAAAATAGCTGGATGACCAGTGCCTGGCTGTTGATCTCTCCTCTGACCTAACTCTTACAGCTCTCAGTTGTATGGAGGGAAAGACTGACTTGTAACATTCCATAACTGAAACAAAACTAGTAACATTTTATCACCACAGAGCAGGATTTGCTTCAATCCTGATGTGGAGCTATAAACCTAATGCTTCAATCCTGTCTCGAAGGCCTATTTGGCCACTGGGTCTAAATCACGCCCCAGATCTCAAATGGAACTCGTATATCGACCCATCGCTAATATTGCTGGAAAAATGGTCGGTTCCTTGTACCGCAGCAGGAAATACCTAACTGCCGTAAATTTCAGCGTATTAGTCGAGTTTTCAAGCTTAAAATGTTTTTTCCCAAAACTAGGGGTCGACTTATATGGCGAACATTGAATGTAAACCTTTAGCACCGAGTTGCAAACAAGTGGGATAACACTTCTAACGATTACTGTACACCAATTACCATACGTCCAGCAGGCTGACACAAATATATACAACTGAAACTTGCATTTGGGGGATATATTTGGCATATTAACACACAAATTAATATAGAATAATAAAATACTTACACAAATTCAGCATTCTATTTACGCCACAGCATGCAAGGCGTCCAACAGCTGATACACTTAGTGTAAACACTGACTGAAGCGCCGTTTAACTCAGCCAGTGATTTATATAATTCGGTATGGCATGCGTGTCATCTGCGCACGTTCGTTTAAGTGTGGGTCACTGATAGCCTGCCATGTGTTTTGGGGTTCGACCTATGCGGTAGATAGAAGCCTAACTAAAAATCATGAGTTCGACTTATATGCCGCAATTTACGGTATATTTATATGAATCAGATCAGATCAAGTATGGAGTATTGCCTGCTATATTTGAACTGATGCTATTTAATATTCGCTGTTCAACTCTGATTATGTTCAAAAGGGATTATGTGTCCTTGTGGGTAATGGAATGTTTTCCTCCCTACGACCCTTATCACACAGTCAAAACCTTTCACTACATTATCGCTATCACTATGCCAAATTTTCTAACGAGTTACATTCTTTAACCCGACGCATTGGGAACTTCAGTTTGAACTCGCCATGCCATGTTCACAGTGGAAAATCATGTTCCTTCATGATTTCACACTTAGAAGGCTTTTTTTTTCTAGAACTGTTACTTTGTGGAACAGACTCCCGTGAGTTTGCTTCCCTTACCACTAAAATCCTATCTTCTTCAAATTTTGAGTCAACTGTTATTTATCCTAAATATCCTCATAATATTCACTTTATGCTTCCTACTTCCCCTCTTTTACAAAAAAAAAAAAAAAACTCATTCAGTAACTTGAGTGGCTCTTGGGCCTTGTGTTGGGTGAACAAAATTTTAAAAAAAGGACGGGGTTGTATGGAAAGTTAATTGCATACTTCATTCTTTTGAATAAAAGTAAAGGAGAAAATAATAAATGAATCTTATCGACAGTGGAAGGACTGCTGGTAAGGGTAGAGGTTTAGTAGTAGTACAAGTAGATTTCGAAAACGATGAAGAAATGAAGTGAGACAATCATGACAAAGAAAAACGATGTGTAGGATATTCCTGATAAGCTCCAATCTTGTATAACAGCTTGTGACGCATGCAGGCTCTCAAACAGCTCTGTCGAGAGACAGCTTGTTTGAAACAAAAATTTAATAGAATAATTACAGGCCTACTTCAATTTCTAAAGATCAAGGGATTGATTTGCAGGATGATAAAGAAAAAAAGAGAAGGCTTACTATTTAGGAAGGTATTCGATTTGAGAGTAGATGGGGAGGGAAATAAAAGTGATAATGTTTTATGTTCAAAAATCGTATCCGGGCGCGCGCTCACACACACACACACACACACACACACACACACACACACACAAACGAACAGAAAACACAGGAATACACACAGGAACACACGCACATTGATGGTTAAACAGTAAGCCTATTGAACTTATTATCGGTTTTTCACTATTTCTTTTACATTCTTCTTTTACCATATTTCTTCTGCTTCTTTCTTTCTTCATTTCTTTTTCTTTTCTTTCTTTTTCTATTTAAACTTTCTGCTTTTCTTTTTCCAATGTCCATGACTTTCTTTCTACTTTTCCGTTTCTTTTCATTTCCGTATAATTTAACGATTGTTTTCTTTCATCTCTCTGAATTTTTTTTTTTTTTTTTTTTTTTTTTTTACATTTCTCTTCTTTCGAATCAAACTTCTTTTTCGCTTTATTTCCTCTATTTTATATTTTCTTTTTCTCTTTCGGTTTTCCTTTCTCAGAGCATACTTTCTTTCTTTTTTTTTTTTTTTTTTTATTTCTACATCCGGATCTTAGTTTTTTCCTATATTTTTGTTTCCTTTCTTTTTTCCCCTTCATGCTTCCTTTCTTTTTTACTTTCTTTCTTTATTTCTACATTCGGATATTTCTTAGTTTTTTCCTTCATTTCTTTCCTTCTTTCTTTTATTTCTACATATGGATAGTCTTTCTTTTTTCCTTCATTTTTTTGTTTCCTTTCTTTCTTTCATTTTTTTGTACATATGGATATTTGTTTCTTCCACTGAAAGTTTTTGTTTTCTTTCTTTTTTCTTTCATTTTTTGTTTGCTTCTTTTTTTCTTTTTTCTTTCTTTCTTTTATTTCTACATATGAATATTTCTGTCTGTTTTATTCATTTTTTGTTCTCTTACTTTTTCCTCTCCATTCTTTCTTTCTTTTTTCTTTTATTTCTGCATTGGGATATTTTTGTCTTTTTTCCTTAATTCTTTCTTTCTTTCTCTCTTTCTTTCTTTCTTTCTTTCTACATACAGATATTTCTGGTTTCTTTTCCTTAATTTTGTGTTTTCTTTCTTTTTTTCCTTCCTTCCTTCCTTCATTCATTCTTTCTTTCTTTTATTTCTGTCTTTTCCTCTCGTTTTTTGTTTTCTTTCTTAATTCATTTCTTTCTTCAAATCAACTTTTTTTTTTCTTTTTTTATTTGATTTCATTTTTCATTTTCTTCTTGACATTTTTTTTATTTGGTCCAATTTTTTCTCATTTTTTATTTCTTCCACTCACCTGTTTTTCTTTTTCTAAATCTCCAAGGCAACGCGCTTCATTTCCGTGATTGTCAAGTCGAGAAAGTTTTGTACTACATTTTTGTGAATTAACGTTATTTTATGGAACATTGCTATCGATAGAATTCAATGAAGAAAAGTGGTGACGATGAAGTTAAAGTGACACACACACACAAAAAAAAAACAAAAAAAAAAACAAAACAAAAAACAAAAAACAAAACAAAAAAACATAACGGAAGCCTCCTTGATAATTCAGTGAAATGTGTATCCCGAATGAAAACATGTTTTTCCCTAAGAGACAACAAATGTAATTGAGTAAAAAGGAGACTGCAGAGAAAAGTAAAAAGCTGAATGGAATAAGTAAACAAGGAACATAATAGAATTATTTAATAAGGATAAAGATAAATACAGTTAGAGTGGAATATGAAGTGGAAGCAAAAATATAAAATTATCCTAAAAATGAACGAAAATAAATTCTAAAATAAATAAATAAATATTATTAAGATATAAATGATTCCAGTAAGAAAGCGATGGGACAAAATTTATCTTCAGTTTCTAGAATGTCGGTAAAGTGTAGCTAGAGATAATAACAGAAGAACTGTTAGAAAACATAGGTAAAAAGATTTTAAATAGCTTTTATAAAAGATCTTAAATAAAAGAAAGAAAAAAAAAGAAAGAAAAAGAAAGAAAAAGAAAGAAAAAGAAAGAAAAAGTATACAATGTGGACTAAAAAATAGCTGCCCAAAATTTAGCTTAATTAGCAAAGACTGTAAGAAAGTGTATTTGGGAAAAAAAGTTAAATATTCAAAGAGAGAGAGAAAAAAAAATAATTGATCTGTTTTATGCAGCTTAAGTACCCTTTGTAGATTATTTAATAGTTGAAATATATTTCGTGTTGTATGGGGGGTTGCTTATAGTACTCTGTCTTCCCAAACAGAACCGCATCTAAGTACTGACAGAGCTCGAATCCGCTTAACCCCGGTGATCGAACGAAAACCGGTATTTTCAGCGGAGAGAAAGAATAAAAAAACAATTAAGAGAAATTAATTAAAGAAATCATAAATTAAAACTTAAAAGGAGAAGTTATTTTGAAAATTAAAAAGGCGAATTGTCGAATGAGCTAAATATAACTGATATAAAGAAAGACATTCAGGAGAAAAGAGAGAAAGTTTTGTGATGTCAACGAACATTCGTTGCCACTTGTCAATATCGACGAAACTCATTGGCACTTTCGTAATGCTTATTGTAGTAGAGACTTTGTAATCGCAGATACAACTATAGTAAAACCGTCGAAGAATACTGGTTTCAAACCCCTTCGAATAAGTCTCGCATTAATAGTAAATGCTCGATAAAACTCGCTCAAATAGTAATCTGTATAGCGATCCGAATAGAGAAATAATGTAGTGAATAGTGGTCCGTATAGTAATAGAGGATAGACTAGAAATAGCGATCCGTATAGTAATAGAGGATAGACTAGAAATAGAGGTCCGTATAGTAATAGAGGATAGAGGAGAAATAGTGACCAACCTAGACGTCACACGACTTCCTATAGTGATTTTCCAAGCATAGCTTAGATGTGGCACAAGGCCGAAAGTATAGAGCACCCATTGAGGATCGAACTCAGTCGTAATTGTTCTAGTAAGACAAGCTTGCTAACCACTACACCGCCTCGAGGTGACCACGCGACTTCCTCTATATGCGTTTCTTCTACGGTCACGTGATCCAAATAATTCAATAATTGGATCGCCTGTGTTTGCTCGCTGGCGATCTATGTTCAAACTCAAGACATTTTATTCCTATGTAACAGAAAAGTTGGTCAGTTGAAAAGAATGACAAAGAGAATCATAGAAAGTAGAAAAATAATGTGGGAATATTTGCGAGGAAGAAAAGAAAAGAAAAGAAAAGAAAAGAAAAGGAGTGAAATCAAGAAAGCAAGGATGGTAAAAGAAAGACAAAATGACACTAAGAAAGAAAGAAAGAAAGAAAGAAAGAAAGAAAGAAAGAAAGAACGAAAACGATGAAAGCAAATGCATTCTAAAGATGAAATGAAAACTAGATAATTTTGAACCAAATCAAACGCATTCGAAAATACGTGTATAACAAAGAGAGAAATGCGATGTTGGATAACAGGACAAATGATGTAAGCCAAGAAAACTCATTTGGCGTTATTCAATAGTGATTATAAAGACTTTGTGCCAAATGGATTTTGGCTGTGAATGTACGAATTAAAGAAGGTGTAATGAGTGCAGGAAGAATTTAAGAACAACATTTTGAGAATTATCGCGAATAAAGATGTTAAAGAAAAAAAAAAGAGAAAGAGAGCATAATTCGCTAACGAAGAAGTAATTTAAGATGTATAAGAAATAGAAAACGAAAATGAAATGGAGAGAAAAAGAGTATTTCTGGTTGGAAGCGATAATGATCGTGAATCAAAATACATGTAAGTGAAAGTTGAACTTGTAAACAACGGAATAACAGAAACTAAACTGGTTTTCTTCCCCCTCTCTCTTTATACTATGTACCTTTAGGATATGAAAGTTCATGTGTATCCACAGCTTTCTCTCTTTTCTTACGCTCAACAAATTTTATTTCTATTTTTATGCATTTTTGTTTTTCCGATGTTTTTTCTCCGATGCATTTATTCGGGGATTTTACTCGATTCTTTCATTTAATACAACGTCCAGTCTTGTTATGTCTAAAAAAAAATACTCGGTCTCACTTTCATTTTTCCTGTATAGGACGGGATGTTAGAATATGCTGACCTGTTGGAGTATTCGGAAATGTACGGTCAATATTTACCTATGAACTTACGTATAAACACGACGTGTGTTTAACTGTGGACTCAAGACGCCCCTTTGACAAGTATTAACGCGGCCTATATTTACCTATACAGTGTGCGATCGGTAAATTGTCGCCATCTTATAGTTTTAATTTCGCGCATGCGCGTTGTTTGTTTCTGATTTTGTCGACTGCACAGTATAGTATGTTAAGTTGGGCACGGTCTGTGAGAAAAAGAGCACCAAGCCTCACTCCGTCAGAAATTTGGAAGCGGCATGCTGTACTGCTTGGCATTCGCACCTAAAGCTTCGATAGTGTTTGGGTGTCAGTCTGAGGAGAGGGCAGAGGATTCGGAAAGAGTTGAATGAGCCTAATAATGATTACGAAAATGTTTGACGTGATCACTAGTAATGGCGTGGTTATGCCTCCATTCATCTTCTCACAGGTCCTCAGACTCAACATGGAGGCCTACAACAAGTGCTTTGAGGAGCTAGTTCTGCCCTGGGTCAAGAGAATGGCTGCTGGAAGACCATATGTCTGGCAACAGGACTGTGCACCATGCCACACAAGTAGGAGAACCCAGTCATGGCTGTCAGACAATTTCTGTGACCACATCACCCCATACATTTGGCCATCTAACACCCCAGACTGCAACCCCTTAGCTTATGTGTGGGGCGCATTTGAGCGAGAGAGCAACAAAACACCTTGTAACACCAAAGATGGACTGAAGGCAGGGATTATGGCAGCACTCACCAACTTAAACAAGGAGACCGTCCAGAAGAGTTCCGAAGTCGTCTGGAGGTCGAAGTTGAAACCAATGGCGATTTTATTCAATAAATTTACTCTTTACTATTTCAAAACATTTTTGTGTAATTTTGGTAAATATATATGTTAAAACGAGACATCTGTGTTCTTTTCATTTTTGTGTCACTTAGACGACAATTTATTCATTGCATCTTACAGATTTAAGCATAAACATGATCGATGTTTAGCTATAGACTAGTAAAATAGAAAGAGCCTTTCGACATTAAATAAACCCATAAGGGTTGATAGGTCGTAAAATCTGCCAACTCTATTTTTGTTTATTGTTAATATTTTATTTGCAGTTAATACACTGCTTAAACTTCTTTACTAAGTAATATTAGCAGCTTGTTTCAATTTGTTTTTCATTTCTGATGAAATTGTTCAACTTTACTGCCGTATAGTAAGTAGTACACATAGTACATAACGACCTATCATCCTTTTTTTTAGTTCTAATTTTATTTTCGAATTTCTTAATACTTTATTCAATTTATGAAGAGTATCTTTCTTTATTCCTATACTCTGTTGAATTTCACTGTCACAATTTCTGTTGAATTTTCGCGTCTACTTGACTTTTACATGCGTAGCTGATATCATGAATGTTGGACAATATTCTCGCAGATGAAGAAGTGACTTGAGGCGAGATGTGCTTCTACGACGAAGGCTTAGAATACCATGGATTGAACACGTCTCTCTTGAACATGTCAATGATGAATTCTAAAGAAAATACTCTTGCGTCCAAAATATTAGGTTGGTGCAAAAATAATGTCGTTTTCTCACATATGTTACTATGTGAGAAAACGACATTATTTTTGCACCAATCTAATAGTTGTGTGTAGCCGGCTATTTAAATTTTGATTTTTCCCAACCGACACACAGTTATTCCGTTTTGTTCTTTTTTTTTTTTTTTTTTTTATCTTGCACTTTTTCCAACCTGTCCGTTTATTCGACTTTTCTCACTCTGTTTTATTCCAACATACCCTTCTATTCCGGACTTAGGTGTAGATATTACAAGGAAACCGACACTGGCGATCAGAAAGAGACAGCTAAAATTTTAGGAGACATAATGAGGAAATATGTCTTGGAGAATATAACACACACAGGGCATAATGAACGCAATATAAGCGGGTAGCCAATAGTCAAATGAACAAAAACGTAATAAGAATGGTAAATGATCGAATCATATTTATAACAACAGAGTGAAAATTAAACTGATAGAGCATGGCACGTCAAAGAGGAAAAAAAAACAACTCATTTCTTAGGCTTTTAATTTTACTCCTAGTCATGCATTGTAATTCTTTTTACAGTTAATGTTTTGTGCTTTTGTCTCGCTTTCAAAGAAAATATTGTTTTATGGTTCGTTAAAATTTTGCTTGTAATCTTTCAACCTCTGCGACATCTGCATAGCATATCTTGATAAGGTCATTCCGGCTGATACTAAATTCTGGTAGGTCATTTAATCATTTAGGAACAATTTTGCTGTCACCATTTCTATGACGACTAGACTGATTCGGATCGAATAATTGTAACTCGAAAACTAATGAACGAGAAATCATCTACTGAGATGAATATCGACCGTCGACAAGGATTAATGCTTCCTCTTCATACTGAGATATTTTCATCATTTTCATCAAGCGATTTGATATTGATTTCTTATTAATGTTATTATATTACTTTTTGTTTTATTTTTTCTTCTTGTCTTGTTTTTCAGTTTCACTTCTCTCTTTTTCCTGGCACCTTCCCTCTTTTATTTGCTATTTATTTCATTTTCTCCTTGCTTTTGATTGTCTCTTCTTTTGAACTTTCTTCTCTTTCTTTTTCGTTTCTACTATCTCTCTCTCTCTCTCTCTTATTGTTGTTGTTATTGTTTTTGTTTTTAGTTGTTGTTCTTTCTATGTCTTGTTCTTCGCTTGCCCTTCTTTGCTTTCATAAACTCCATATTTTGCCTCCACCCTCGCCTTTCTTTATATTCTTTTTTATCGTCACTTCCTCCCCTGTGTTAACTTGATCTTGCAATTTACTTTTTTCAGCCCTTTTCTCACATTTTGGTTCATTTTTTTCGAAATGTATCACTTCATGCTTTTTTTTTTATCTTTTCATTCACTCTGTCTGCTATATATATTCTTATCTCACACATTTTATCTCAAACTATCTATATCTATAATTCCCAAAATGTGTGTGTGTGTATGATCGGATGTTGTTTATGCATTTCCACAGTTTTGATCCGATTTTAATGAATTTTCTTTGTTTGATAGATAATTCTTCAGTGCCGGTTTTGAATCCAAATTGTTGGCGACAATGGCTCTCCACTACTTCCTGTCTATTATAATTCTCAACAACGTTTTACTATTTTCTATCTTTCTTGGATAGTGATTTTCCAAGCGTAGCACAAGACTGAAAGTATGGGGCACCCAGTGAGGATCGAACTCCCAATTATGACTGAGTAGTGAGTTCAATTATCACTGGGTGCCCCATACTTTCGGCCTTGTACCACATCTAAGCTACGCTTGGAAAATCTGTTCTTGAATATATATCTTTCATAAAAAATTTAATAATAAAAAATAGTTTAAATTATTACAATAATATTATTTATTATTATACAGTTCCCTTTTCAGCCTCCCCCCCACCTTCAAATTGTTACCCCTCCCATTTGAGGATGTGCCTCAGTTGTTATCAATATTGATCTTAGAGTGGGCTGACTTTAAACTTAAACTGCTCCAATTGAACGGCAAAAAATCCCAGTAATGAAAGACCCCGCCAAAGACGGGTTATACTGCTAGTAGCTACTAAAATCAGAATTGACTCATATCATTTTTCGCGAATATTCACTCTAATTTAGGTATTAATATTTGGTAAGCTTTGTGTAAAATAAACCTAAAAACGGTTATCATAATGGGGTTCGAAAATTGACGAAGGTCTGTATTTTATGGAATAGGAAAGAGAGAAATTGTATCGTGAAAACAATAAAAGTGAAATTCTTCTTCTTTGTGCCCTGGCCCTTCAGAACGTTTACGATCATGGCTCTCCACAGTTTCCTGTACTATATAACGCTTACTAAATAATGTCTTTTGTTATCTATATCTATAATTCTCAAAATATGTGTGTGTGTATGTATGTGTATGTGTATGTATGTGTGCGTGTGATCGGATGTTGTTTATCCGTTTCCACAGTTTTCACCAGATTTCGACGAAATTTTTGTGATAGATAATTTCTTTAATTGCGGTTTTGAGTCCAAATTGTCTGGAAAAAAATTACAACCTTGAAGGTGAAAAATCGAAAAAAAAATGATTTTTTACTTTTTGCGCAAAAATCAAATGCAAAATTTAATGTCTGTAAAAAACAGCGTAGAATCAATTTAGAAAGTTGAAATCAACTGCAAAAGATTATTAGAATTATAAAAAAAATTATATTATAAATAAAAATTATTGTATGTTATTATTATGACAGTCCATGGAAGTTGGAAATGGTTCCTTTCTTGCAAGATTGAAAATGCAAAAAACGGCCCTTTTTAGGGCCACCCCTCATTCAAATTGTTACCTCCCCCCATTTGCGGATGTACCTTACTAGCACCCAATTGTTGTTACTAATATTGATTTTCGGGTGGTCTGACTTTAAACTTAGACTGCTCTAACTGAACGGTAAAAATCCCCAGTAATGAAACACTCGGTCAACCGATTACACGAGCTAGTTATGTAGGTTACGCATTGTCTCCTTCCATCCGTCTTGTCTTTAACTGGTCCTATGAGTTTCAAATTTTCCAAGCTCTCTTTCCTCATTATGGGCCCTAGAAATTTCAGCTGTCTCTTTCTCATGTTAAGAATAATGTCCTTTTTGTTTTCATTTTCTCTAAGTCTTCGCCGTTGCCCACATGTTCGAACCATGATATTCTCAGCATCCTCCTGTAGAACCACATTTCTCTTACTTCCATTCCTTTTTTCATCTGTGTGGAGATTGTCCAACATTCACTGCCATGTAGGAGGAGTGTTATTACGTAACAGTTCAGTACTCTTTTCTTTGTGTCTAACGAAAATGTTCACAATACTTATTACTTTGTTTAGCACGCTAATAAAAAATATCATGCATTTTTTGTCTAAATTTTCTAGATTAATAAGTATCGTTATTTAAATTATATACATTCTGACTAAAAACCTTCATCTTCGTCATTATTATGACAACACTTAAGGTTTTCTGCTTTCTCCAGGTATCTGTTGATGCAGGTGAGTTTCAGGGTAGAATGTTCTCGTTCCAGTGTCGTTTCTACGGACAATAGCATGTTAGATTAAATCGTTGATTCCTGATTTTGGTGGTATGGTAATTGTGGGTTCAATCCTTGAACCGGGTTTTACCAACTCAGACCCGGTGGAAACAGGGAGATTCATAAGTGAGCAGTACTAAGAACACTAGAACAAGCCAAGATATCCCCAGAGAAGAATAAGAACAAGACGAGATATCTCCAGAGATGCGGAACAAGAACAAAATCCCTTCCATCGTCGATGAAACATGTATTTAAAGATTTTTGATAAAACACAAAGAAGCATTTGCAATGTTATCGGTACTGACATGGTATCTCGGCTGCAGTCACTTTCGCACCGCCTTAACGTCGCTTCCATCTATCTTTTCTATAAATATTTTCATGATAATCGTTCTGATGAGCTTTCCTCTTTGGTACGTCGACATTACAAATTTAAGGGAACTAATAGATTTGCGGAAAGGTTTCATCATTTTACAGCTAAAATTGCCAAATATAACCGTAAATTCTAGTCTAACAGTTTCTTCTCCAGCACTTCTCACTTGTGAAAATCTCTTCCTGCATCTTGCTTTCAAGTCAATTTTGATATTCAAAGATTTAAATGCAATGTCAATCGTTATCTTCTGTATTCTTAATTTATGTCCTTTTATTATTCTCTATCCTTAACAATGTTGTATTTTTCTCATATTATTTCACACCCAGTAAACTCTTGCATCTCAGTGGTTTTATTATCTCGCTTGGGGGAAATTATATAAAAGGGTTCAGTCTAAAATTCCTTGAATGTTGCCATTATAGATGACATTAGAAGATGGGTACAACTGCCAAAAGACTGTGATAGTAAGATGAGCATATTTGTCTGAATATGAATATTGCACATAAAAAAAGGCAATGCCTGGATTCCTTATCGATTCGAACTTGTGCTCCATTCGGAATAATCCAAAAAATAACCATTTTGAAATCAGCATAAATGCATCTTGAGCAATAATTACTTTTACTGTACAAGTTTTGCCATCTTCTACCATAAAATAAAATTTGCACGGAATTTGACACAAAATATCAATTTTCGATTTGAGAAATACCGGAAGTCGCCAGGAGACATATTTGCATATTAGATTGCGGTGACAGATCTGGGTGATGCGATGTTTCTTTTTTTTTTTTTTTTTTCCACAGTCTCTGCCCGAAACCTCAAGAATGAATAGGCATATTTTTTTATGTGCAAAGCGATGATGATCATTGGCAACTCACTGTCGGCTTAACAACACAGGAAGTCTTAATCTGTTCACGCATGCGCATTAAGTTCACTCTAATTTTGATTGGTTACCAAATAAAAGCCAACAACGCCGTGCAAACTGTGTTGTAAAAATGAAATAGTTTTAGGAAATGAAGACAAAAAAAAAACAAAAAACTATTTGCTTATCAATTTTATTTCATTTTATCTTCAAGAAAAAAAAAACCTTTTAGAAAACAAGAAGTAGAATATCCGATAAAATGTAGGATGCTTTATAAGATGTAATGAATGAATTGTGAAAGATGTAAAAGCATATTTGAATAAATTTTTTTCAGACGATGATATCTTATTTTAAATTCGTATTGACTATAAATATATGGTGCATATTTACGAAGAGAATCATTAAGATTCCAATATTTTATGAGTGGAAAAGGGAGCAATCATTGTGGGTCTTCGCAAAATGTGTTTGTAGCACCCCATCCCATTCGCATTCATGTCATTAACGAATAATTTACAACTGTGAATATTTCAACACTCTCTTTCTAACTGAATGTAAGGAGCTTTTTTTAATGCGTTTACATGATCAAAGCCTCGTAATTATAATATGTTCTTATGTTATGTAACAAAATTATGTACTTTGCCATTGTCAGAAATAATGTTACCGCTTTTTTTCTTTTTTTTTTTTTTTGGTTAAACTATATTTTCGTATTTTCCTTTCGGCCGGAAGACGAAAATCAACATGGTGTCCAAAAACATCAGGACATCAGGCCAATCATTTTGGCAATTCTTGTTGAAATAACCTCAAATTTTCACAGAATGTATAGAAACAGAACAAGATTTTATATTTAATGTTTTATTTTTGTTCTGTTTTCAGATTGAACCATGTTCACTCACAAAGTGGTGGAGATAAAGACAGTTTTCTGATGAATTGGCCGCCGCGGTCACCGGACCTGTCCCTGTGTTATTTCTTTTTATGAGGATATGTGATGGGACTGGACTATGTCCTCCCCCTTCCTGCTAGCATTGATGAACTCAAGCAGAGAATCACTGGATAATGTTAGCGGAGATAAGGTACAGCGTGTTTGGCAAGAACTTTACTACCGACTTGACGTGTGCCGTGTCGGTGCACACACTGAACACTTATGAAATTGATTCAATCATAAACTTATGACGTTCAACACCTAAACTGTTCAATTTTATTGAGCTAGACTTAGTAGTTTTCAAGATCATTGCTTTTAAAATCATGTCAAATTTTGGAGGAGACACTTTATATATTTTATTAAATAAACACAGCGTCTACTCAAATACGAATATACACTAAAAGTTTAAAGCGATAAAAATCTGTCAATAATAATAATAATAATAATAATAATAATAATAATAAGGTTAAGAAACAATAATCAATTACTTCTTTAGAAAATATATATCTGTTTCACAGCCCAATTGATTATCATATACTTTTTTACCCCTCTTTGTGTCAGCATTACATTTATATAAGCCACTGGGGTGACGTAAATCTTTTTGTTTTTTTTTTTGTTTAGGACTAATATTCTATATTAATTTCAATTATGACATTGTGATTGTTTATTTTATTTACATATTTGATTTTATTTGCTATAGCATTGTTTATTTACTTCTTTTCTGAAGTTTGGCATTTTAAATAAAGTATAGTAAATTTAGCTTATTGCTTAATAGAAGTTTAGTCTTTTGAATAGTAATGTGGTAGCCAGACAGACGCTGATTCTATGTGCAATAGCAGTAGTAACAGAATCGTAATGAAGCATTTTTAATGGTTTAATTGATTCGGTAGGACTCTGATGTCGGTAAACCTGATTCCAGATCATCACTTCTAGATCTTCCTTTCTCTGGCCAGGGTTTTGTTTTTTATATCTCTTTTCCTGTTGAAAAGAAATATCACTTTCCATAATTGTTTTTAAATGGTGAGTCTTCATATTCGATCTCTTTCTCATTATCACGTTTATCTACAACACTTGCAGGAAATCCCCATTTCTCAAGACGTACAGCGCCCCACCCGCCATCACGTGTATGAAGTAGATTTGGTGATCGGATGAGGGTTCATAAGATCTGATTAGGAACATGATGCTGGCAATTGAATTTTGAAGCCAGTGATTTATTCGGGAATATGAGGATCACCTTTGCAAGGAGGTTCCCAACTAGCGCCCAGTTGGCAGACAAAAATAAAGTGGGTTGTAACTGAATACATATTCACAGAGATTTACGGTGTATTGGTACTGATGGATATTTATTGAGCACAGTATCCACACCAAAATCAGCAACCAATCAGGACTCGCAGAATAGGCTCGCCTGGGTATCAGTGGAATCGCCCAGGCTGCCATATAAACCACCTACTAACTTGACCAGAGATATGATTTAGTTAGACAGGCTCAACTTCCATTACAGTTGAGTACTATCTGTTGCTATTATCAACTTCTACACTTGCTCAGTAAGACTCAACTTCTGTTACAGTCGAGTATTATCGTTTGCCACTACCAAACTCTACAGCGAGCACTCGTCTCGAAAATTGGATTTGATTGTGATCATTGTTATAACAGTAATTCAAGGAAAATTACTGCTTCACAATATAAAGTAGGTTTGTAAAAATGCCATGTAGTCGATCATAACTCTCCACATATTCTTTCTTTTTTTATTGTTTGTGAAGTGTTCGACTATTTTGGCAGAACTACTAGAGTGACTTCCCATTGCATTCTTTTAGATAATGCGTAGGTTAGAGGAAAATGGCAAATCTTTCCATACTGATAATCTTGGATATGGTTGTAATTATTTTGATGTTATTTAGATTCGATAAATTGTTTTGAATGGTGGATGTTATGGAGTTAATATGTGTCTGTTTTTATCTTTTTTAATATTGTTAATAATCTTTTTGTGGTTGTATATTCTGTATACCTTTCTCTTATCATTATGGATGAAGATAGTATTTTTGTTATTATTTTTTAAAAAATAGTGCTCGATACAAAAGTAGAGCATAAATATAATTATTTATTTAAAATTATGATTCCAACACGCTACATAAGAGTTCTCATGTTTCAAAACAAGAGCCGAAAACCTCAATATAATTATTTGAATTAAATTGAATTAAAGTAAGCTCTGTTCCATCTTCAAGCGAAATTTCTTTTGGAATAACTTATTTCTGAAATTTACGTGTTTTAATAGCATATTCATTATTGAAATCAAAATTTCCATGGTAACGGCTAGCGTGATTGTTTAAATAGAGAGGGGTGTAGGGTGTTAATAATTTGTATTAGTATAGAGTTACATTCATAGATGTCAAGTCACGGTAAGTTTGGGGTGTCTAAATTTAAAACGGAAGATGATTTCGTCTAGTCTGGTTTAAGTGCCTATGGAGATTTATTTATTTTTTTATTTTATTTTTTCTGAAAGGGTTTTGTGTATATAAAAAAAAGAAAAAAAACTGCCGTAACATTTGTTTTTGACTACATCATAAAGGGCTATCTTTATTTGTAGGGTATTTAAACTATTTATTAGGACTATGGATTTTTAAAAAAATATTTTATTGTTTGTTTGTTTATATGCTAATTATTCAATGCAAAGATTTGATGATGTCGGCAAAAAACTGTTAACTGATTTTCATAATGTGTAGTTTTTCATGTAGGCATAAAGGGCATGGGTCATCCCAAGTTTTACAAGTTCTAGTTTTGTTTATAATTTTCCATTTTACTTTAGGTGTTTTATTCATTTCCTTCCAATGCCAAAAATATTTAGATAGAGATGTCTGATTTCTTTTATTTATATTGTTGAAAGAGCACTTATGCTGCCTCCATCTGGCTTTAAATTCATTCTTCGTGGACCCAATGTATATCATATTAGTATTAGGACTCTCAGTGGATGAGATAGTCCATTGGTATACCACAGATTTGACGCAGCATTTATTTTCCAATGGGCAGTCTTCTGGGTTTCTACAACCACATAATTTTTCACTGTTTTTGTCTAATTTAAGTGTAGGGTTTTTATTAATACTATTCAGGCATGGGGGTTTGTTCAGGATTTTATTATTGTGTTTTTTTTATTATACTTTCTAGATTTTCAGTGCAGCTGTAACTCAATTTTAGGGTGTTCTTATTAAATATATTACTAAGTCTACTATTGGTAGGGAAGTGTTTTTCAATTAAAGCTAGGAATTTCTGTCCTAGTTTAATACTAACCATTTGGTTGAACGGAGGGGTATACGAAATGATTTTTCTTTTCCTGTTTTTTTGTTACACATACATACACACACATACACACACACACACACACACACACACATATATATATACGATTCCAATGGAATAAATTATGACCATGGAATATTAGTGTTTAAGCCTTTTTATTATATATATATATATATATATATATATATTGGGGTAAGAACTGGGGACTGCAAATTATTAATGCTCATAAACAGTATCCTATAATTGTTCCAGATTACAGTGCTGGAAAAATGGTTGTCTTTAACTGTCCTTATATTTACGCAAAAAATTGAGTTAACATCATATTAACAGTGAAATTCTTCAATACAGATAATATTTATTTATCTACTTAAGTCATCCATTTGTCTTTTGTAGAAGTAGAACCGTATCGCACTATTTTTTAATGTAAGAATACTTGCGCATGTTGCATCTGATTGGCTGAGAATCTCATCCCCTTGCACTCCATCTTATACGGCCTGACCGCTTTTACACGATCCGCACCTTTTACATTGATGTTGAAAACTTCCAATACATCAAGTCTCTTGTTTTGGTTTGGTTTTGTATTCTTTCTTTTGTCTTTGTTCCATTCAGCTTCCTTCAAGACTTTCAACGTTCCCATTTCCGTTTAATTCTACATATTTATTTACTTTTTTTTTTCGGAAACACATGACGAAACAAACACAAACGCAAAGCTATAAACGCACGTAAAATGTACTCATCTATAGATACAGTGGAATTTAGTATAGAAAGTTATATACATATGTTATTACCTCGAGCATACATAGACATAGCCATTGACTTACATATTTACAAATTTATATGCAAGGACACTGAGAAATTAAAATCGTAATTCATACATACAGTATATATATATATATATATATATATATATATATATATATATATATATATATATATATATATACTGGTAGTAATCCGTTGGTATGATCGAGGCGAGTCCTATTAAAACTACGTCGAATTTGAAATATGTTAAAACTGACTCACAAACAAGTGTTAAATGTTTATTTTCATTAAACAGAGCGAATCTTCTTTGCAATTGGGATGAAGATAACGTTAGTTAATGATCATTTTCACTTACGAATTTTAAACTTCGCTGGATTTTTCAATTGTAAGGAATATATATATATATATATATATATATATATATATATATATATATATATATATATATTATAATATTAATTAATTAATTTATTAATTAATTAATTTATAATTAATTAATTAATTAATTTAGAATATTAATGCTCTGTAAATTTACATTGAGTACTTTTTTGTAAAAATAAAAATATCTATAAGAACACCGGATTATATATCTTACTGTTCTTTCTTTTTATTAATATATATATATATATATATATATATATATATATATATATATATATATATATATATATATATAAGTTAAGTGTTTGAAAATATAGTTTTTTCGCTACACAGCAATAACCATGTTTCAAAAATGGAAGCGAAAAACTTTAAATTTAATTATATAATTAATTTAAAAGCATTAGTTCCGTTTCATCTTGAAGCGAATATTGGAATAACCGAAGTTATTAGAATTACTGTGTAGCGAAAAAAACATATTTTCAATCAGTTAACTTATAATATTTATGCTCTGTAAATTTACATTGAGCACTGTTTTGTAAAAATAAAAAAATATTAATAAGAACAGTGGATTATATATCTTACTGTTCTTTCTTATTTATAGACACACACATACACACACACACATATATATAAAGTAATTAACTGATATACACACACACACACACACACACACATATATATATATATATATATATATATATATATATATATATATATTTATACACCACCCCACACGCACAAACACGCACACACGTGTGTGTGTGTGTGTGTGTGTGTGTATGTATGGGCAGGTGAGGCCCAAAGAAAGGTAAGAGGATAGCGACAGATCACAAAAATGGATAAAATAGAAACCTAAGCAGTCATAAAACATCTGTAAAAGAAAGGTAAGGACACCGAAGGAAATCCGTGAGGATGTGGTGCTGACAGGAATTCCCTTTCTATGCAACTGTGCAGAATTGGAGCACAGAATTCAAGCGAAATGCAGAAACAACACAAAAATTGTCATTCGGTCAAGTCGTTCAAAAATCTCAACCCACTGATAAACAAGGTGGATGACATTAACCGTGTATGCTTTTGGATGACAGACGTCTTACTGCACAGCAGATAGCTAAGTCCATAGGCATTAGTTATTTTAATTATTTATTATAATTATAATTTGTTATAATTTATTATTATTATAACATTATTATTATTATAATGTATTATCATGATTAACTTAGTTCTTGGGAATTAGCACGATGTCTGCAAGATGGCTTTCAAGTATGCTGGCAGCAGAGCAGAAACTGAAAAGTACTGACATTTCCAGAACAATTCTGACTCTCTTCCAGACTGACCTTGAGAATTTCAACCGCAGATTAGGAACTCAAAATGAAACCTGGGTTTACCACTTCGAATATGAGTCAAAGCAAACCGTGGAAATATTCTGGTTCTACACCGTGGAAAAGTTAAAGCAGACACCATCTGATGGCAAGGTGCTGGCTTGTGTTTTGCGGGATCTGAAGGCCTAATCATAATAGACTACTTGGCAAAGGGGGAAAGAAAAAACTAATGATGGACAGTAGTATGCATCAGAATTTAGACAACTGAATAAAGCAATCAAGTCGAAACACAGAGGGAAGCTGAGGGCAGGTGTGCACTTGCTCCAAGATAACACACCTGTTCACACTGCTCAGGATGCTGTAGCTGAAGTAGCTAACCGTGGCTTTGAATTGCTACCTCATTCCCTTCACTCATGACTTCACTTTTTTTTCGATATGGTAGTATTATAGAAAGAGGTTAATTTATGTGATAGTAATTACATAATAACTATTATATTTTTAAAACTATATTACATAATAATAATATCCTAGAATATATCTTTTTTGATGATTTGTTATGTAATAATACATAATTATGACATTCATATAGGCTTTATTTTAAATATTTATTTTAATCAATTGGTATGATTATTTATGAAGCATTTAGAAATTTATTAATATTACAAGTCTTTTTGATATATTAATATGTGGTGTATTTATTAATATATAATATTGATATGTAGTATTTAAGTATATTTTACTGATATATATATATTGTATTATTTGGTTTGATGAATTGTTATTTGAAAAATTATCTTAGTATAATATTTAAGGAGTTTATATATTTTTTATTTATATTTATTTATATTTTTATTAATAGTTATTGGTGTATTTTATGTAATATTTAATATATCAATTTAAAAAAATTATTATCAATTAATTAATTAAGTTAATATATTTAATCATTTATTATACAGTGTTATGAAATTTATTCTAAAGTCATGTCTTCTTTCACTTTAATCTAAAGGTTCTTTTTCTAATTATAGTGTAGATTTTTCTTTTATTTAGTTTTCCTCTTATTGGCTCATTATGTTATATATTAGATGATAAATATTAATTTTTTTCAATGTAGATAGGTATTATTTATAGAGGTTTATATTTAAATATGTTGATTTAAATGTAGATGTTAAATTAGATTCTTCATCCTTAGATAATTATAAGCATTTCAGTACATTAATTTCAATTTTTATATTTTTCTTCTTTTTTTTTTTTTAATATATTGTCTATTTTAATATACCTTTAATTATGAATTATCTCTTTCATATAAATGGGTTTATCTCTATATTTAATATGATGTTATTTTCGTTAATTGATTTATAAAGTGTTTCTGAACTGCCTTCTGTCTGTTATTGGCTATAAAATAAATACGTCATTACTTCTCTCTTTTTATCCCCCCCCTTTATTTTCACTTCATTTCTCCCTCTAACCACCACTCATATCCAGACTTACACTACTCCCTTGTTTGTTTTTTTTTTTTTTTTTTTTTTTTGCTCTCTTTGTCATTTTTATATTTTCTTCCCTTTTGGACAATTTTAATTCAATAATTTATCATCCAATGACTCGTTTGAAAAATCCTTGTAAATTTTATTTCAATTTACAAGGCGAAAATGATCATTAACGTAATGGAATCTTAATTATTATTGTTGCTTTGTCTAATCAAAATATTGAGCTCTATGTGTGAATCAGTTTTAATATTTGATATTTCATATTGTAGTAATAGGATTAACTTGGGTTATACACCAACGGATTAGTATCTATCTATCTATCTATCTATCTATCTATCTATCTATCTATCTATCTATATATATATATATATATATATATATATATGTATGTAATTGAACACTTTACCGATATAGTATTGTCATGCATTCAGACAATTTTCTATTGTGCGATGTTGAATCAATGATGTCAGTTTTAACCTACATGGATTTTTAAAAATATATTTACCTTCTCTGAATCTTTATAAAAACTGAATAAAAAGACTGAATACTTTGTGATGACAAAAGATTAAAAAGGCATGTACTTTAGGTAGAAGTTATTTAGTATTTTAGGATTAAAGTTTCCCTTTGTGAGAATATTTACGTATGTTTTGAATAGTAAAAATTATCAACGGAAGTTAAATGGAGGCAAAAACACAATACGTGCCGCACTAACGACAACAACAACAATAGCAACAGCAGCAACAATAATAACAGCAACAACGACGTCGATGAGGGAAGCGCCGAAAGAGTCACAATGCTTTTACTGGTATTTACAGAGAGTATTGAACGAAACCGTGGCGACACCGTTCACAATCGAGATAATAATCCAAATGTCAGTGAAAAGGAAACAGACGAGAAAATATAAACGAAAGAACAGAAGAAGTAAAGAAAAATTAAAAAAAATAAAAGAGGAATTTCATTAACAGCAGCAACAACTAAAATGCAAACGGAACATAAAAAAAATGATATGTCAAAGAAATATAAAAAAGAAATATAAAAAAAGAAAAAAAAAAAGGAAGAGAAACGAAATTCGAGATTAATTTTCAAACAAGTACTTAAAAGTCAAATATCTCACACATTTATAAGTCTACCATTCATCCATGTACTCAATATTGTTGTCATAACTAGTCTGCTGCTTTTGCTATTTATTCAGAGATTCTAGATAAAATACAAAGAATATTATGGGACTTAAAATACTGGCTACAGTCAATTTCCCACAGCCATAACGTTACCCTCTGTGCCCTTTCTATTAATATTTAATGGTAATTGTTCTGATGAGCTTTCCTCTACCAAAGAAGTAAATTCCTCAGAACAATTACGATAAAAATTACCATGATACATTAACTTTGTGTATTCAAGTGCAGTGCTAAATGAGCGGCAAGTTTTCACCATTTTAGTTTAAATGGCTAGATGTAACTGTAAGCACTATACTAATAGTTACTTCTATCACACATCTTGCTTGTAGGAAACAAGGAATAAACCTTTACTCCTGTTCAAAAGATAGGTGAACTTCTAAAGTCTTTACATTGTCATTATCTTGTCAATTTCTTTTGAGTGTAGCGCTTCATGTATTGCCATAATTGTTGTTTGTATTCTAGTACCGGTTGCCTTTTCTGCAATTTAAGATAGGTCGGGAGTAAGTCACTATGAAAACTATACAAGTATTTTGGCTTAAACTAAATTCCTGCTGCAGTAAATATTCCCTAACTAGAAAGACCCGTCAAAATTTCACGCTTTTCCTATTTGAATATTCCTATGAATCTTAATTCTTCAGTTAATGATTGAATAAGCTCATGGCGAGTTCTATGGAAATAAAATCGCTTCGTTAAAAATTTGAGCTTAACAACTTCAACAAAATATTGCAATAACATTTAAAAATATGAATGATGATCATTATTTTAAGAACTGGGTACAAATGAAAAGATTTCAAATTTCAGAAACAACCGTTAAACACTTTTATCTTTCTTTCTTTCATTTTCTTACTGAAACCAAGTAGCGCTTCTGATATGTGTTTTGTTTTTCAACTCAATCGAAACAGAACAGTCTATTATTTATTAGGCATTAGCAGGAGACGTTAAACACTTCTAGCTTCTCCTGTTTCTTTCTTGCTTTCATTTTCTAAATGAAAATAAATAGCGTCTTTTCTCGTCTTTCTACTTGATCAAAACGGAATGGTCCATTATTTAAGAGGTATTGGCAGGACGTAATGCACGCGTGCACTAACGGAGGGAGAGACAAGCACAATTATAACAGGATATGTTATGGTGTTTTGTTTTTCTTAAACCCTTCTCTTCATTTCTTTATATATATATATATATATTTTTTTTTTTTTTTATAAATTTTAATTGATAAAGCATTGCTTGATCTGTCAATGACTGCCGAATATTTCCCTATGAGGAAACAGCTAATATTACCATTTCCATTTCCAATGAATTTTTTTTCAATGACAAATTTACTTTACGATCACAAGTTAAGCAATGTCGAACCTGTTCAATACCTAGATGGGTGACTGCTTGGGAATGCCAAACCCTATAAGCTTGAATGTGCAGCTGACGTAATGGACAACGGCTATGAATTGAAAATCGACGAACCGAGTACTAATTCGATTCATGTAAATACCCTTGGAAAGGATATGATCCTCCTCATTTTCTCTCAGCTCTGGGTTAATTAGTAGAATTTGTATCAGTAAATAATTATCTCTATAAATAAAATTCTTGCAATCTAACAATATTTTCTGGATTCTGATAACCTGCAAGAGGTTGATAACCGTCAAAACAATTCGATAAAACAATCAAATTTTTTTTTTTTGTGTTTCAATTTTACAAGATTTTTTTTTTATCTCTGAGCAGAAGTAAAGAAAAAAGAAAAACAGAGGAATTTCATTAACAGCAGCAAGAAGTAAATGCAAACAGAAAAAAATATATATGCTAAAGAAATATAAAAAAAATATTAAAAAAAAAGGAAGAGAAACGAAATTCGAGATTAATTTTCAAACAAGTACTTAAAAGTCAAATATCTCACACATTTATAAGTCTACCATTCGTCCACGCACTCGATATTGTTACCATAACTAGTCTTCAGCTTTTGCTATTTATTTAGAGATTCTAGATGAAATACAAAGAATATCTCAAAGAAATATCTCAAACATCAAGTTTATTATTAACTAGTTCAGTGCCTGTATCGTTCTGTTCAGCTTTTTTTTTTTTTTTTTTTGACGTTGGTAAGTTTATAGAATCCCCTAAAAAGAAGATAGCCTGGGTTACGCTAGGTATTGCTTATCTGGTTTCCGTATCAAACAGGTTTTTACAGGTTGTACTCGCTAGCCTCGCATCCAATTAGTTTTGACTTCGCAGTTTTAACTTTTCCTTTACTGGTTACCAAACAAAGGGAGAGAACCCAGTCTGCCGTACAGTTAGCTAGGTTGGGGAAGAAGAGATGGATTCATATATTTCAAAATGTAATTGTATGAAAACTGGGGCTTTTAACCTTAGTCCATGTTGTAACCTAGAAATGATTACTGAATGAGGAATAAACAAAACGGAGTTTGAAAATGAAATGGTAATCTTTATAGCATCAACAAAATACAATACTCGTCAGCGTCGCGAAGTAGGTAAACTACTGCGAGAATTGAACTACTTAGCATATTACCCCAGTTACAATAGTGTCCAACGTATTTATGAGGATTGAGACGTAACCATTAGTGCTCATAAGTACGATATATAACAAATAGATAGATAGATATATTGAAAGTCAGTGGCTATTTGGCATCCACACTTATTAACAATTAAAGACTGAAATAGACAGATAGTGTTGTAACCTCGGAAAGGTTACTGAATGGGGAATAACCAAAACGGAGGTTGGAAATGAAATGACAATATTTATAACATCAACAAAATACAATACTCGCCAGCGTCGTGAAGTAGGTAAACCACTGCTAGTAATGCACTACTTAGACAGCATATTACCCCCAGTTACAAAATGTCTTGAAATAGTAAAGAAAAAAATTATTCAATAAAACGCCATTGGCTTCAACCACCGCCTCCAGACAACTTCGGAATCTCTTGCAACTCTTCTTGTTTAATTTGGTGAATGCTGCAATAATCCTTGCCTTCAGTTTATTTTCGATGTTACAAAGAGTTTTGTTGGTCTCTCGCTCAACTGCGCCCCACACATAACATTCAAGGGGGGTGCTCTCTTGGGAGTTATGTGGCTAGAGGTAAGCGGTGATCTGGTCACAGAAATTGTCTAACAGCTAAGACTGGTTTCTCCTGCTTGTGTGGCATGGTGCAGAGTCCTGTTGCCAGACATAAGGACTTTCAGCAGCCAACCTCTTGACCCAGGGCAGCACTATCTCCTCAAAGGCACTTGATGTAGGCCTCCGTGTTGAGTCTGACGCCCCGTAGGAAGATGAATGGGGGCATAAAGTTGCCATCACTAGTGATCACTTCAAGCACCATGATGTTGAATGGATATTTGGTTTTCATCGCTTTCAGTACATTTTTTGTTGAAACAGCATCCTCTGCATTGTCCTCAAGTTGACACCCAAACACTTTGAAATATTCGTATTGGAACTTCCTGTGCGAATTCCAAGCAGTACAGAATGCCATTTCCAAATTTCTGGCGGAATAAATTGCGTCATAGTGATTTCTTTTCTCACAGACGATGCCCAACTGACCCTACTATATCGTGCAGTCTACAAAATCAAGACCAAACAACGCGCATGCGCGAAATTAAAAATATAAAATGACGACAATTTACCCATCGCAACCTGTATGTCTACCAGTCGTCTATGCATAGAAAATTGCTGTCATATCTTGTCTGGTGTTTCTGTTATATAGCCTAGATAAAATACAAAGAAGAATCTATTATCTTACAGTTCCTGTCCTGGCATCACGACTTCAGTCAATTTCCAACCGCCATAACGTAGATTTCCTTTTCTTTTTTCATACCACAAAGAAAATTATCACAAGTTTTAAATATTAATATTAAATATCTTAAATATTAAAATTTGAGAAAGTTGTGCATCATTCAATTCATTGGGGATTACAGATTGCGTATATTACTATGGTAGCTTTAGTAAATGGCTTTTCTTTTAATTTCACTCAATGAACTGTGTCCTTAGATATACCCACAGATTAAACAGAAAACGTGGTCTATCGATTTTTTAAAATATTTTAATGGACACAAAAAGAAGTATAAACAGTATACAATCAATGGCCACTTAACTAAGTACAAGTGAGCAAATGCTCTTTTTTGTAAATTTTTAATCAATCTGATGGTAACGAGCATGGTAAAATTAACCATTTCCTTATAAGGAAACACTCGACATTCATTGACCGAGCAGCTTGTCTTACTGTCAGTTGAGATATATAAAACCGTTTCTCTTAAAACAATTTTTCAGGAAAAATAAATTTCTTAAATCCAGAAGTTCTTATCTCTCATTTCAGTATTGTTGGTTGTTTTCTTCCTAAACTTTTATTTGAAGTAGTGGCTCGGATTGAGGAATCGGAGAGCCGAGTTCGAATTCCAGTCGAAACAGTTACATTCTTACGTGCTAATAACCTTGGGAAAGGTATGAATCCTCTTCTTCGTTCCTTTAGCTATGGGTAAATAGCAGGACAGATCGGGTTCTATGGCTTTGGATGGCAACTAGTCTACCGCAGAAAGAAATGGCAACCTACAGCAGGGAAAAAATCTGCCTCAGCAGTCATGTATCGAAAGATATATGATCGCCTGAGAATATATCACGCATGGCACATAACTGACTGCGTAATGTCCTCATCTTTGTCGCCATATTTATTACAAGGTGGTTGGAATGTCGAACTAAGCCCTTTATTTCGTTCACTGGGGTAGACTGTACAAGTTCCGCGTACCATGTTTAATGGATGTCAGTTATCTCCTGTTAATTCCCCATTCCAAGTTCTCCACTGCCTTAACCGGGTATTGAACTTACACTCTTTGTATCCTGTAACTGGATCTAACCAACGCCTTTATCCACTGTGCCATGAGTCCTTGGTTAGATCCAGTAACATATAGTAAGTCTATGTTTTTTTTATTTATAATAACCGACATCTTCAAGAAGGTGTTATCTATAGAATACACTTAATTAAGCGACTATCAGGGTTTTTCGAAGGAAGATGGGCACAAATGTCTTCTCAAGGGCAATGTTTAAATTAAGAAACTGGAAAACGCACAATGATGTAATATCGGCTCACTGTAGGTGATTGGACAGTTAATTCGATCGTTTGTTCTGCTTTGATTCGAACCCTTCAGTATTAAAAACAGAATATCAAGTCTTACAGATGCAGACATCATTAAAACCTAACACAACCCAGGAAGATCACTTAGAAATAGTCCCCTGTGATGCTGGAAATAAATAGTCGTATTAATTACAGTTGATGCGAAGGAGGAGAAGCTTTTATACACGCTAACCAGCACAAGTAATATTTTAAGAACACATAGTCGCCTTAAAACCTGAGTCCACCCGTGCTGAATCGTGCGTGCGTGCGTGCGGTTGTATAACGCTTTATACGCACAAGTTTATACATATGCCAAATACAAGGAATAAGTTCTTCTTTTATGTACCGTCTCCTTTCAGGAGGTAGGCGATCATGGCTCTCCACTTCTTCGTGTCTCATGTAGCTCTCAATAAAGTTTGTCTTTTTGTTATTTATCCCAGGCCCTGTTTCTGCCATCCACTTGCTTAAGCCCGTTGCTTTCACTTTCGCCCTGTGAGTATCAGATTTTCCAAGCCTTACTTTCTCATTATATGTCCTAGAAATTTCAGCTGCCTCTTTCTAATCTTAAGTATAAGTTTCCTCTTTGCATTCTCTCCAAAACTTCCTCGCTGCTCACATGTTTGGTTCATGGTATATTTAGCATCCTTCTGTAGAACCATACTTCCGTTGCCTCGAGTCTCTTCTTCATCTTTCCAACATTCGCTGCCGTAAAAGAGGATAGATATCATGTAACAATTCAGTACTCTTTTTTCTTTGTTACCAACGAAACCATCCTGTCTCGTAATACTCTGTCTACCTTTTAGAATGCGTCCATGGCCATTCCAATCCGTCTTCTGATCTCAGCGTCGCACTTTACGTCCACTGTCAGAACCCTTTCTAGATATTTAAATTTCCGCACATGCTTGATTTTACAAACCCTGACCTGTAAATCGCATTTCGGACTTTTTGCTGATGACCATGCATTCTGTTCTGTAGTTATGCTTAGTCCCTTTTTCTTGCTCTCCTTTGCTACCTTCTGTAAGATCTTTTGTAGGTTTTCTTTTTCCGGAATCAGTTAGAGCAAATCCGGTACAATGGTCTCGTGAGCTCCCACTATAATCTATGATATGGGGTCTCTTAAATCGATGATAAGGGGCTCCCACTCTACTACATCTTTATTTGCATATAAGATACACATTTTATTGTAACTTAATTATGTACATTAATGGATCATATATAATATAGGCAAACAATTCAACTAAATACAAATTAAACACACGTCATGATAGATCATTCCCTCTTAAATCAACAATGTTTTACGGCAATTTTTAACATCAACTTGAGATTTTCTTGTTAAAAAGTAGAAGAATTTTAACACATTCAACGTTGTGGATTAAAAATAGTGAATTTTATACAATGTTTTTTTTTCGAGATTTTGCATGAGCCAAACAAATTCACTGATTTGAAAAAAAATAAATAAAAAATAAACAGAATTACGTTAAAATCTGAAAATGTTTCATCCTTTAATAGTCAGCTGTGTTTAGTTTAATTTGTAACGTATGTAAATATAGGAAGGAAAACCAAATGTTGATAAGATAGAGAGGGTCAGAAAGCACTGCACAAAGCCCCCAGTCAGCCCCTCCCGGTCGGGGGGTTTAGGTGTAAACGCGCCAGATGTGGAGTACATTTTAGCGTATTGAAAATATAGAATTCTCTCTCTCTATTTTTTTTACAAAAATGTTCACTCTGTACAAAGGCTCGAGAGCTACTCAAGGTAAGGTTATAGAGTAGGAGGCCAAGTGTTTATGTGGTTAGGTGGCGAAGATAAAGGGTGACCCTAGACTTTAACAGGTTAAAATTGTAGCGATCGGGGAAGCATCATCTTGGGAGTCGGTTGCACAAACCAGCGATTCGTGAGAAGAGTGTAACTTATATTTCCCCAATAGAATATGTGTTCTACTAACATGTGCAAAGCATAGCGGGTCTTGGCGTGAAGCTTATAACTGGTGGGAATAAGGAATGTAGATCGTCCAAACACGAGAAGGCTGGAAAAAATAGCGTATTCCGAACTAATCGCCAGATAAGCGAAATCTCAGCGTTGCTGAGGTAATCCGCCGCTGGCGTCCAAGTCCAAAAAGAGCGCAACTCGGCCGCCGACAAGCCGATTTGGTCGCAGAGCGGATCCATCGCGACTCCCTCCAGTAATTATCAATACAAGACTCGCCTAGACCGAGATAGGTCACTGGACCGCGGAATAACTTTCAAGGCCGCTCGACATTCATTGAAGAAAATCGTCTGATTCCGGGATTACGACAGCGCTCAGCCATAGATCGGAAGGAGTGCTGATAAAGCTAGGGGACGCGACCTTAACACTCCCCTCCAACATCGAGTCCGCTGTCTACGTGCGGCGTAGGAAAGCCACCCTTAAGGCGTATCGGTGACTCGTCAAGAGTGGCATTCCCTGCTGCCGATGACACGGACGTTGAGCACAGACATCTCTCTCGACATGATGCTTCCCACATGAGTGAGGAGAGTAAGCTTACAGAGAGGAAATACAAACAACTGGTAAAGGATGACAGGAAAGACGTAAGTGGCACACCCCTCAGCACTACCCTTCAAGGACAACAGCCTTTGGAGCTAAGTCCCGATCACCGCTTCGACTTTTGTCTGTACTTCCGACCAATTTTTTCCAGCTTTCTGCCCAGTATTCTGGGGTGAAACGGATGTTTTTTCCGGTGTTGCTAGTCGTGACAGTGGTCGAGCAGCTAGTAGTATAGCTGGGCGTACGTATTGGAGTATACCTGCCTCTTTGCTAAGATTGGTCCCTGTTGATTGCTTCTTGATCCCCGTTCATTGTTGATACTCGATGATTGCTTGTTGATCCCCTTGGATTGCTTGTTGATCCCCGTTGATTGCCTGTTGATCCCCGTTGAGTGCTTGTTGATACTCGTTGATTGCTTGTTGATACTCGTTGATTGCTTGTTGATCCCTGTTGATTGGTTTTAGATCCCAGTTGATTGCTTGTAGATCCCCGTTGATTGCTTGTTGATCCCCGTTGATTGCCTGTTGATCCCCGTTGAGTGCTTGTTGATACTCGTTGATTGCTTGTTGATACTCGTTGATTGCTTGTTGATCCCTGTTGATTGCTTTTAGATCCCAGTTGATTGCTTGTAAATCCCCGTTGATTGCTTGTTGATCCCTGTTGATTGCTTGTTGATCCCGTTGATTGCCTGTTGATACCCGTTGATACCCGCTGATTGCTTGTTGATAACCGTTGATTGCCTGTAGATACCCGTTTATTGCTTGTTGATCCCGTTGATTGCCTGTTGATACCCGTTGATACCCGCTGATTGCTTGTTGATAACCGTTGATTGCCTGTAGATACCCGTTGATTGCTTGTTGATCCCGTTGATTGCTTGTCGATACGCGTTGATTGCCTGTAGATAACCGTTGATTGTTTGTTGATACCCACTGATTGCCTGTTGATCCCGTTGATTGCTTGTTGATATCTGTTGCAAACTTCTACACAGCTATAGTTGTGCTTTTTTCAATATGCCCAGATGCAAACCGTGGTTTAAACTGCAACTACGTTGAACGCACAGATTCTGGGGGAGAGCGTTATAACTGACGTGATCATCAGTTTGAACAAGACTAGTTCGCTCAATATATCAATCACGTTGACTTGGGACTTGTTTCCGCACAATTTCGTTGACCTATTAGGTTGGTGCAAAAATAATGACGTAATAATGTCGTTTTTTGACGTATTTTAACGTCAAAAAACGACATTATTACGTCATTATTTTTGCACCAACCTAATAATTTCACTCAGTAAGTTCAACTTCAAACCGGGTCGAAATACTAACCTTCTGGACACTCATCGCTAAAATAACTTTTCCAAATACATCTCTTTCACTGTTTAAATACGTCTACTATACGGTCTCAATATGACTCCTATCGCTTTAGATAGTTTTGTCATCGTTTTAACTGTACCTCCCATTCTCCTAGGCCATCCGCTCATTTCTTCTTCATTGTTAGTACACGGGTTTCATTTTGTTTGTTTTGATGACGTCATTATTTTTTTTTTTACTTGGAGGTGATTTAACAGAGTACGGACAGTGCGACACTGAAATCCAAAGACACATTGCAAAAGATGCATTTCCAAAGCTATGCAAAGTATTAAGAAACAGAATAATTTTGTTACAAAGTAAAAAGTACTCAACTGTTACGTAATATCAGTCCTCTTATATTTCAGTGGATGCTGGACAATCTGACAGATTAAGAGCCTTGGAGCAACAGAAATATGGAAATCTACAGAAGGAGGCTCAGAATACTATGGACTGAACATGTGAGTAATGACGAAGTTATAGAGAAAACAGAAACAAAAAGGACACTTTTACTTAACATCAGAAAGAGACAGTTGAAATTTCTAGAGCACATAATACAAAAAGAAGGCCTGGAAAATTTGATACACACAGGGCAGATTGGAGGCAAGAGGAACAGAGAAAAACAACGCATAAGCTACCTAGAGAGACTGAATGAATGGCAGAATAGGGTTTAAGAGAGATGAGAAAAAGACGAGAAAAAGACAAAATTCCTTAAGAGCTGCTAAGAGCAAGAAATTGTGGAGTATCATGGTCGCCAATGCTATGAAGAACTATTTCAGAAGATTTTCACCCCGCCATTCTTCATCATAACCAATCCCTCTTTAGATAGTTATGTCTTTTTCATTGCACTATTCTAACACTTTACATTTTATTCGTTTGTCGGAGTTATCTCCTCCTCAGCTTCTTAACCCTTCACCAGGGGTCTCTCTCTCCCCTGGCTATAAATACTGGCGGACCCTTCGCCTCGGTCTCTTTTTTCCTCAGGCCTTGGGCCTTATACCACCTCGGATATGTGAGCTCTCACAGATACGGCGTTTCCCAAATTCTGGGAACACGCTAAGAACAATACACGTACGTACGAACACTCACCACAATATACACACACCACACAAACTCAATAAAACTATCCATGTGCTTGTAACTTGTACTTGTTGTTAATACATATATTTGTTTGTATATATTTATCGGTTTTTCTTTGTCTTCTTTGGACTTAATTAAAGTCCAACTTTCTCATGTAGCTGGACCGGCTAGCAGGAAATTTTAAACCACGTGTGTTCTTCACATCTTCACCCTACTGTCCGCTACACGTTTTCTAACACTAATTTCTTCTCTTTCGATCCTCTGCTTTTTTCCAGCCTTCTATTTTTGATGATGTCTACATTGTTGATCTATACAAAAAGACTGTCATTCCGTGCGTGCTTGCGTGCTTGTGAGGTCCGTCCGTCTGCCCGTCCGCCGGCCGGCGCATAATGAATTACGAATTGTTTATACGGTAAGTATTATTTTAACTTTATTCAAAGAGACCATTTTTTAAATTAAACTATTTTAAAATTAAAGAGAGACAAAAAGAGATCCCGATTTGCTGTTTCATTCAGTTGTTTTTAGAGTAATTATTTATGTTTCAGATTTCTTTAAACAAACAATATTTTAAATATTAAAAAAAAATAATTTGGCATATTTAAAAAAAATATTTTCAAGTGAATATGATTTAATAATATTTTTTGCAGGTTAAAAATATTTTTAAGTTAATCTGATTTAAAGTTCAAGTTTATCCAAGAAGTTCTATTCCTATGAAATCCTGTAAACAAACAAAAAAAAAAAACAAAAACTTTAAACATGAACTTGTAAACCAAGCCAATTATGACACGAACTGAAATATGAAACTGAATCATAATAAAATTAGCTTTCATTTCAATGGGATGTTGAACTGAGCTTCAATGTTTCATAATCTGAAGCGTCAATGGTTCACGGGTAGTCTAGTGACACATATTGCAAAGATAAGATTTAATCAAACCACAACAATTAATCAATTTTCTGCTTTAAGCCTTCCATTGGCTCTTCTATTGCTCCTCAGTCTCTTCTTCCTATCTATTATAGCTTCCATCATATTAAGGCCTTTCTTTCGTCGTATTATTTCTCCGGCTGGTCTTAATTTTAACCCCTGTCAGGCACGTGGATAAACGCGTAGGGAAGCAGTTATTGGCGCAGCAAGTGGTAAATGCGTGGCGAATTCCAACCGACGGGATTGCATTTGCTTTCGCACAAATACCTTTAGAATGATATAAATTCATCTCTTTCCACCTACCACACTAATTTCGGTTGGCAAAGATTTGAATATATATATATATATATATATATATAGGTACCTCCACTTTTTTGGCATAAATTATCGATACCTGAGTTTAAAATGCATTTTTTAAAATGAAAAAATATGCTTGAATATTTCATTTTAGTTTTACTTGAAATTTGAATCATTAAATTTATTATTTCCATTAAGTAAACAATTCTGGTATATTTCATATAGAAACTATATACATTGGAATGTCAAATTTAATTTTAAATTTTTAAATTTTCAAAAAACCCGCCATTTTCTTAATTTTAAGAAATTTGTAAACAAACACAAATTTATCGATTTTAAAAATATTTAAAAAAATTTCTGACACGTCATTTTAGTAAAATTAGAAAATTTAATGTTAAATTAATCTGATTTAAAAAAAATATTACTTAATTATAGCATAAAAAAGAAATATACAACGAATTATTAACGATTGGTACCGTAATTTTGATCCCGATACTTGATCCACGTGTTGATTGACAAGTGATGACAGCTACGACGGATGACCATAAATGAAAATTACTAGAAATCTGAGTGAACCCTTTTATTTTTAGTTTTACTGTTATGTCTATTTATTAGAATAAAGGGACAAAACTCTTTTTATAATAATGGCAATTTCAGTCTACCGTACATGGAAATAAGGAATGTATTAAGTAGAAAAATACAACATAAAAAATTATTTGAAAAAAAAGTGGAATCACTAAATTTATTAAACTTGGCAATTTTGAACTCGTAAATTTTGTTTCTACTTAATTACTAATTATCAAAAGGAAATAAGCTAATACAGAGTTTTGCACGATTTTTAAACTATTATAAATTATTATAATCAAAATGTAAAACAAATAAAAAATTCTTGTAAAATTTAATTATTCATCAGAAAAAATTTATTTCTTCAGGCAATAATGACCTTAATATTACTTATTTACAAAAGCAATTAAAAGCTTTTCTAATTAAGTAATATCATAGTTTTATTGGATTCATTATTTTTCTATTCAAAGCTCATTTTAAAAAAGTTGGAACAAATTAGAAAAAAAAAAGTAGGTGATTTACCATCTCCAATGACTCTTACTTTAAACAAAAAAAAATTGTAAGGAAATAAAAAGAATTGAAAAAAATTTCGGGAAAATAAGTAAGTGGGGTGTAACATATTAAAAAAAAAAATATTTTTTACTAAAATTTACTAAAAAGAAATATTTCAAAAATAATTTCATTCATTGGTGAAATAAGTCCTGAAAATTTCATTAAAATCGGACAATTACTTTAATTTTACAAGAATTTCCAAATCAATGGGTTTTCAACGGGAAAAAAGCGCAAAAAAAAACAATGTTATTTTTACAGCACCGCGATGACGTAAAAAAAAGAAAACTTTAACCAAAATTTCGAACGTGTTAAAAAATATTAAAAAATATCAAAAAATAATTAAAATACACTTTGGTCTTTCATCTTAATAATAACATAAGCGTTTTGACGATAAAAATTTATTTTCGGTAAGTTTGTGGCATTTGTTTATTACGCTATGCGGTTTTCCCGCGAAAAAGTGGAGGTACCTATATATATATATATATATATATATATATATATATATATATATATATATATATATATATATATATATATATATATATATATATATATATATATATATATATATATATATATATATATATATATATATATATATATATATATATATATATATATATATATATATATATATATATATATATATATATATATATATAAATCGTGGTTAGAAAGCTCGTCTTGCTAGATCAGTTATGACTGAGTAGTGAGTTCGATTCTCACTGGGGGCCCCATACTTTCGGCTATGTGCCACATCTAAGCTGGGCTTAGAACATCACTATATATATAAACCGTTATTCTAGTCTGCCGAAATAAGCTTATTTCTCATATGAGGTGATTTTGGATTTTATTGTTCATTAATGATATATATATATATATATATATATATATATATATATATATATATATATATATATATATATATATATATATATATATTATATGAATCATTCATACAAAAACAGATTAGTGAAGTTAATGATATAAATGGCGAGAATACATCTTCGAAACAAATTTATTAAAATTACATTTGATATATATATATATATATATATATATATATATATATATATATATAAAGAGACAGGAAAGAGAGTGGGGAAAGAGAGATGGATATTGGACAAAAGTGAAGGAAATTATTGATTTTTCTAAATAATTCCTTCTAACTAGTTTATTCCGGAAGATTATCAAATACAACTCTTAGATTTGTGCATTAATGAAACTATGGTTGCTTATTATTATTCGTACGCGCGTGTGTGTGTGTGAAAGAGAGAGAGAGAGAAAGACAGAGAGAGAGAGAGAAAAAGAAAGAGATTTTAACATATGTATTATGTGTTACCTATATGGCTGGACAATCTCTTTACATACCAAGAAGAGGCTTGTTGCAACAGAAATCCGGTTCTACAGAAGGATTCTGAGGACATTGAAACAAAAAGACACTTATACTGTTTCTTGTGTAAATGGTAGAAGAAAAAAGTGTTTAGGAGAGATAGTAAAAACACAATTTTACTAAGAACTACAAAGGACAGGAAATTGTGGAGAGTCATGATCGCCAACGTTTTGAAGAGTCATGGCACATAGAATAAAAAGAATGGTAATGGCGAAGTATGACATGTAGGGAGCATCTGACATTCATTTACTGTTGGTTTAAATTTAAGTCTTTTTCTTAAAATAGTTTTTCAAGTAATTAAACTTCTCAAGTTCAGTAAATGTTATATCTCTTCTCTAGTTTTGAGGGAGCTTTCCTTTCAAGCCTTCTGCTTTTATCTACTATGAAATTTTACAACTTAATTATATCATTATTTGAGCTTCTATGTTAACAATTCTATATTGTTGCTTCTGATGTAAACAGTGTAAAGTTTTTTGTTATATTTTAGAATCAGTTTGATCTGATAAATGAATGTCTTTACAAATCTCAGGATTTATTCGTTTGAAGTCATTTTTAAAAAGATTGATCTCAGAAAAATACTTCACTAATTCTGTGGCAATACAGGCCTAACAAAATGTAACGTATACACTAGAAAAAATTCATATCATTCGAAACGTGAAATAAATAAATGATGAGAGAAGAAACTATGCAGTGGCTTCTCTCGGTCTTTTCTACAAGTATTTTCACGGCAACTTCTCCGACGAGCTACTTTCGCTGGTTTCCAGACTGCATAAGTTTAAGCGTGCTACCAGGCTGGCATCTCGGTTCCACCCTTTCACTGTTAAAACGGTTAAATGTAACCATCTCCTCTACTCACACAGCTTATTCTCTTGCACTTTCCATCCGTGGAACTCCCTTGCTTCCCCGATGACAATAATCTTCAAATATTCAAGTGTGATATCAATCGACATTTGACACCCTGGACTTGTTCCTTGTTTGTATTATTTCCTCAAACACGCCTCTTTACTCTTGTTCTCAATCCTCTGTAACCCCCCTTCCGCGCTACTGGCATTACCGGCTTACTTGCGGTGAATTGCTTAAAAAGAACGTTTTTGAGGGAACTTCCCTTTCAAGCCTTCTGCTTTTATCTACTTTGAAATTTTGCAACTTGATTATATCATTATTTTATCTTGTATGTTAACAATTTTATGTTGTTGTTTCTGTTGTTAAGAATGTAAAGCTCTTTGTGATGTTTTTAGAAACAGTTTGATCTGATAAATGAATGTCTTTAAAAATCTCAGGATTTATACGCTTGCAGTCATTTTTAAAAAAGATTGATCTCAGAAAAATACTTCGCTAATTCTATGGTAATACAGGCCTAACAAAAGGTAACGTATACACTAGAAAAAAGTCATATCATTCGAAACGTGATATAAATAAAAGAAATGATTATACTCGCTCGAATAATACGTGAAAAATTTAGTATAAATGTTATAGATATTTACTTAGTTTAGTATGGTGGTGTAGGGAAGCTAATGAAGATTGAACTTACAACGGCATCGCTAATTATTACTTATTAAATATTATTAATATCAAAGAGAATACGCCCAAATAAAGTAAGGCTGTCGTTATATAGACTAAAACATTTTTATAGGGAACCTTAATACTATTTACTACATTAAGGTAAGCCTGAGACTAGATAACAGGAAAATAATGTAGAACGTTTCTATCTGCCTTTGTGTATGAAAATTATCATTATTTACGTTCAGATTAATATCCTCATCTTTTCAGTCATTTTGCACACCGGTCTTGTTTTGGCGTCTGTCGACCCGAGCAAACTGTTAGGAATTTCGATCTGAAGCCTTTATTTAATCTACGGGCCTATACTGTTCTCGTTGCTGTCGCCCACGTATGGGCACATCTCGTCCTGTTCTTATTTATCACTATTTAGTTATTGCTGGTCGTGATTCCATTGAGTCTAAGTCTATACTACCAGAATGAACTGAAAATGTCAGAATGTCACCAAATGTCACTTGAATTCACTGGACTAATGACATTTCAAATTTCCTGAAGGTTACACGGATCGACCGACATCTGCAGAAAGCTGGAGTGCCCAATGGCCAAAGATTCGTGATAATAAAACCAAAGATGACAACATTGCTCGATTGTAGGTAATGTAGATAGATAGTGTTTCGCCAATCATTAAATAGCGAGAGAGGGTGAGAGAGAGAGAGAGAGAGAGAGAGAGTTTGCTCGGCAGGAAAACGAGTAATTAAAGTCGTATTTTTTCTATTGTCAGATTAGTTAAACGCTAACCGTGTTTAACGTACAAAAAGTAGCCCAATCAGGTTGTATTTGAAGGTAAATTCAATGTTTTTGAAACACAAAATTTGTAATATAACTTTGTGTGAACAGTTGAAACTTGTTAAAATCAATATTTATCGATCGATACGATATTGATTTTCAATAATTTTATTAGTTTACTAATGTCTTCAATTACCAAATTAAATTTTCAATCAACCGTGTTTAACGTACAAAAAGTGGCCAAATCATCTTCTTTCTGAAGCTAAATTTCAATATTTTTCCAAAGTTTGTAAGACACAATGTCTCTCTTGATTCATTGCAGAATATATTTACACAATGTCTCTCTTAATTCAGGCAGAATATATTTACGAAATAGTTTGCCCTTACTTTCTACGGTCGACTAGTTGCCTTTAGAACCTTGTCTCTCCCGCTATTCAACCCATAGCTGAAGGAAGAAATATGGGTTCATATCTTACCTAAGGATATTTGCCTGTAAGCGTATACAGTGAAACTGACTGGAATTCGATCTCACCTTTCCGATTTCTCATCCCGAGCCATTATCCATTATAGCACACCGTACATCTCATCATAGGATAACCGATTAAAAAACGCAATTATCCTGACTGCAAGGATGGACTTATTTTTCTCGTCTAATATTCCAGTCTTCAAAATAAAGAAAACGTCGTCCCACTTATCATTCTCCATTCTTCTGCTCAATCTTCTTCCTTCCAGGCTTTTAATTAATTTAGAGTCTCTTCCGCCATCAAATGAATGTAACTTGGCTTTCGTTTTGCAACTTGGCTTTTGTTTTGTTGACTTTTCATCCACATTCTCATTTTTCAGTCCTGTTAAAATTAGCGCCTTTCTCTCTCGACCTTTTTCTTTTTTTTATATCTTGTTTAGTTCTCTGGTCTCTTTTCTGCTTTACGTCTGTTTTGCATTTTCTTTATTTTGCATTGTCTCGCCTTTCTGCGTTCTTCGCTTCTAATCAATGTTCACCGGTAATGAATTGGTGACGCATTTGAATTCAGCGGCAAATTCCGCCTGTTGCTTGTGCTGCATAGCTACAATTTTGATGTTTTAGGATTCAATTGTTTGTTTTCCTACGTGAGGCGTCTTAAAGACGCATACACAAGAACTGTGGTTTGATATAACAGCAGTTTTCCATGCTTTAGTGTATTATTAACTGCCAAATTTCAGAAGTGAAACGAAATTCAATTTGTAGATAGAAAAAGAAGGGAAGATATAAAAGGATCTAAAAATAAAAATGTCTAAGAAAGAACCGAAGATAATTCGAAGTATATATATATATATATATATATATATATATATATATATATATATATATATATATATGTATATATATATATATATATATATATATATATATATATATATATATATATATAATTAGTGGTAAATATGCACATACATATGCAAAATATATAAATATATATATATACATGCACACACATACATATTTTTTGAATAATTAATTCCAACAGGATAGAATCAATGTCCAGGACAGAGTAAGGATATAATAAAAACGCTTAAACACTAATATTCCATGGTCATAATTTATTCCATTGGAATCGTAAATACGATCCAATTCATCAGACCTACAAATTCAAAAAGAAAACAGAAAAAACAACTCCGGAAATAAAAAATAAAATTTAGAGAGAGTGTAAGTATGAGAGAGTGTAAGTATGAGAGAGTAGGACGAATGTTAGAGTTATAGAGAGGAGTAACAGACCAGAGAAGGTGGGGGATTAAAATTTAAGAGAGAGAAGTTTTAGAGAGGGGAGTCAAAGACGGTTTAAGTGATAGAAATATGAATGTTGTCGGATGTCTAATACATTAAAGAAGTAACCGGAAAGGATACATTTTGTGGTGACATACACACAAAATAGACGATCTAATCTTAAAGACCAGAAGAAGGGGGAGGGAGTGGAAAAGAAAAGAAAAGGGGGCGGGGGAGAGAGATAGGGCGTGGGGGGGACTAAAACTGAAGGGCATTTATTAAAAGGGCCGCTGTGTAATTAAGAAAATTTGACAAAATTAATATCGACCTTGATTCTTATCTTTAATAATAAAAAAATTTCCGCCATACACAGATCACACCGATCGCGGAAGTTATTAGGGGTTCTAGCTCTTGATAAGTATCTCCATTTTAAAAGTGGGGTTAGTCCCTTATCCACCAGATCCTAGTAGTGTTTGGATAAGGAAGTTTGATTTCTGAGGCATCTATATCTAAAAGAGCGTTTATGCGCATATATATATATGTATATATATATATATATATATATATATATATATATAAGAGAGAGAGAGAGAGAGAGGGAGAGAGAGAGGGAGAGAGAGATAGGGATAGGGAGGGAGAGGGAGAGAGAGATGGAGAGAGAGAGGGAGAGAGAGAGAGGTGAAAATATGCAAGACTAGAATGTATAAATATGACAGGATTTTCATAAGTTCGGAGGATTAGCCATGAAATTAAATTGCGGCGACATATTGTCTCCTTGTCTCTTTGAAAATAGGCGTGTTGAGTATAAATATTGGTCGGTTTGGATAATTTGTCACTCACGGGACATATATTAAACACAAGAGGAACAAAGGAAAGCAATGAATAACCTACCCAAGTACTTGTGTAAGTACATTATTTATTACATTATTCGGACTATTGTCCTCATCTTTGTCACCATATCTATAAAAAAAAATGTATCTATAAAAAGAATACCCGTTCGGCCCGGTGGCTAGGATCAAAGTGTAGTATCTGCGCTTTGTGAGCTGCCGGGTCGGGTGTCTGTCGAACTCTCTGCTTGCAGAGAGGAACCCGGACGAAGCTCCGCCAAAGGGTAGGGTTTCGTTGGGGGAGGTTGACGGAACTGGTCCGCCTCTGCGGGTTTGGATGGTTATTTATTTTTGGCTGGGCCTACGGGCTCGGAGATACCCACATTAAAAAGGCCTTGTGCCACATTCAATCCTCGTGGGTGGATTGATAAATACCATCTAAAAAAATCATACCTGCTCGGCCCGGTGGATAGGATCAAAGTGTAGTATCTGTGCTTTGTGAGCTGCCGGGTCCGGTGTCTGTCGAACTCTCTGCTTGCAGGGAGGAACTCTGACGAAGCTCCGCCGAAGGGTAGGGTTTCGTTGGGGGAGGTTGACGGAACTGGCCCGCCTCGGCGGGTTTGGATGGTTATTTATTTTTGGCTGGGCCTACGGGCTCGGAGATACCCACATTAAAAAGGCCTTGTGCCACATTCAATCCTCGTGGGTGGATTGATAAATACCATTTAAAAAAATCATACCCGCTCGGCCCGGTGGATAGGATCAAAGTGTAGTATCTGTGCTTTGTGAGCTGCCGGGTCCGGTGTCTGTCGAACTCTCTGCTTGCAGGGAGGAACTCTGATGAAGCTCCGCCGAAGGGTAGGGTTTCGTTGGGGGAGGTTGACGGAACTGGCCCGCCTCGGCGGGTTTGGATGGTTATTTATTTTTGGCTGGGCCTACGGGCTCGGAGATACCCACATTAAAATGGCCTTGTGCCACATTCGATCCCCGTGGGTGGATTGATAAATACCATCTTTGTCGCCATATTTATTACAACGTTTCGGCCGTTGTACGCTCCGGCCTTCTTCAGGTCGTTGGAATGCCGAACTGAAACCTTTATTTCGCTCGCTGGGGTAGACTGTTCTAGTACCACGTGCCATGTTTAATGGATGTCAATTGTCAGTTATCTCCTGTTAATTCTCCTCTCCAAGGACTTCACTGCCTTAACCGGGTATTGAACACACACTCTTTGGGTCCTGTCACTGGATCTAACTTAGGCCTTTATCCACTGTGCCATGTGTCCTCAAGGACACATGGCACGTGGAACTAGAACAGTCTACCCCAGTGAGCGAAATAAAGGGTTCAGTTCGGCCGAAACGTTGTAATAAATATGGCGACAAAGATGAGGACAATAGTTCGAATAATGTAAATAGTATACATAATACCTCATCTCCGAAATATAGACAGATACTTGTGTAAGTGTTTGGCAGAACAGGGATTAGGAAAGATAGAAAAAAGACAAAACTTACTAAGAGCTGTAGTGGAGGGCCATGGTCACACACGACCTGAGGGGACACAGCATACAGAAGAAGAAGAACAAAAAGAAGAAGAAGAAGAAGAAGAAGAAGAAGAAGAAAAAGAAGAAGAAGAAGAAAAAGAAGAAGAAGAAAAAGAAGAAAAAGAAGAAGACGACGAAGAAGAAGAAAAAGAAGAAGACGACGAAGAAGAAGAAAAAGAAGAAGAAGAAGAAGAAGAAGATAATGTTTGAGTGAGAAGCTCTTACCTTTGACATAGTGTTTTTAGGGTTTATTTTTCAGCCATTTTCAAAACATTGTCAGAGGAAAAGCATAGAAGATACTCCTAATCTGAATTCATCTTTTGCATAAGGAAAAATGTCAACAAAATTTCAAAGCTGCACATATCAAAGGCGATACGAATGTCAAATGTTTGATCAAAAACATATTCGGCAAAATGCATAAAATTAAGTAAATGTTCTATGATTTTTCATTGCAAAACTATTGGAGATGCTAACCTAATATTTCGTCCTTTTCTATCACATTAAATGCTTAAAGGTAGCATAATAGAGAAATTTTAACAATTTAGTTATTATAAGTAAGATGTGTTAAAGAGTAGCCATACATCAGAAGTTATACGTGCAATTATACTGAGTGCGCGCGCGCACACACACACATATATTTATATATAGCAATTAACTAACCGTATCTTAGATGTGGTACAAATCTGAAAGTATGGAGCATCCAGTGTGGACCGAGAAGACAATCAGAGTGTTAAGAATTATAAAAACTTCGGAGAAACAAAGAAAACAATACAGAACTGTTGCGTGATATCAGTCCTTCTATATGGCAGTAGATGCGGGACAATCTCATCAAAGATGAAGAAGAGATTTGAAGCAACAGAAATGTGGCTCTACAGAAGGATGCTGAGGATACCGTGGATCGAATATGTGAGGAAAAACGAAGTTTTCGAGAAAAATGGAAACAAAAAAGAAACTTCTACTTAAAATCAGGAAGAAACAGTTGAAATTTCTGGGACACATAATGAGGAAAGAAGGTTTGGAACACCACAACTCACAGGACAGATTGAAGGCAAGAAGAAAAACAACTTAGTGAGCCTGAGTAAATGGATGATGAATCGAGGTTTATGAGAAATAATAAAAGCCAAACTTTCTGAAGAGCTACAAAGGACAGGAAATTGTAGAGAGCTGTGATCGTCTACGTCCTGAGGTGACACGTCACATAAAGAAGAGAGACGGGATAAACAGAACTAGCCTCGGTGTTACGATATTAATTGGAGGAGACGAGTAGATTATAATACTTTCATTGGAATAATTTATATTATTTTTTTTAAATTTCCAGGTTACAACTTTGATTGCAAATGTTTCAATGACTTGCAATTGCATTTTTTTATGTTTTTTTTTCTCTGCAAATCACATTTATGGCCGTATTTAAATTTAAGAGATTAATAAATGAACGAGGAAAAAAAAAAGAGAAAAATCTGTTTTGAAAGTAATTAAAAATCTAATTTCTATAATAATATTGTAAAATTAAAGGAACGTTCAATCACTTAATGTGAATTACTTTTTCATGCTAATATTGGCTTACGACTACATCACATTGAAATACCAGTTCCCGTTCGATCACCGAAGTTGAGCAATGTCAAGGTTGGTTAGTATATAAGATGGGTGACTGCTTGGGGATAGCAGGGGCTGTAAGCTTGGGTATGCAGGTAGTGTAATGGCTAATGGCTCGGAATTGTTAATCAGAGCTGAATTCAAATCCCGTTAGGTTCGTTCCATTCACTTACGTGCAAATACCCTTGGGGAAAGTATGAATACACCCCTCTTTATGCCTAAAGTTATGAGTTAATTAGTCAGACTTGTATCACGAAACCATTATTATATGCAAAAATAAAAATCTTACAACCTGAAAATATAAAAATAAATAAAGTGTATATATATATATATATATATATATATATATATATATATATATATATATATATATATATATATTTCAATTAAAAGGTGCAATTATAATTTATAAATTCATGAATCATTCATACAAAAAACAAATATAGAGGTTAATGATTTAAATGGCGAGAATACATCATCGCAAACAATATAAATAAGATACACCAACACCGAACCCGTACATGAATTATTAGGTTGGTGCAAAAATAATGACGTAATAATGTCGTTTTTGACGTTAAAAAATACGTCAACAAACGACATTGTTACGTCATTATTTTTGCACCAACCTAATAATACATATACGGTCGCAACGCTGAGTTTAAATTTAAATTTTAAGGTTGCACGTTCCAAAACAATAACACATTTCTCATAGCATTTTTTCGGATTACATCTCTATTTTCGTTGTTCTCTTATTACCGAGAAGTAAAAACAAGAACAAAATCTACTTCCATACCTGATGATGTCTGTAGGAACAGACGAAATATGATTGATATTATGACAGAGTTCAGTAAGCGCCTTCGGATTTCAGATTAGCACTTTCCGTCAAAACACTCCCCAATTTTTAATTTTAATGTCGGGCTGTCCCTTTTGCTAATGACCATATATTCTGTCTTCTTTTAACGAATGTTTAGTCCTTTCTTCTTGATTTCCTACTTTAAAAGATAAAGAAGAAAAACAACTGATTTAATTTTCTTTTTGTACTTTTAAAAATAAAGTTTATTGAGAAATAAGAATAGTCGTACGGACGAATGTCTACTCACATACACACATAACACAGACACACATAACTACATTATATATATATATATATATATATATATATATATATATATATATATATATATATATATATATATATGGGGTAATTCACAATTGTTGAAGCAAAGCAGTGACTTTAAGATGGGGTTAGCTTAAGGAGCGTGAGGACCATGATGAGGAGAAACAGTGCTTCCAGCAAGATGATGCTCCTCCTCACACTACTAATGTTAACATGCCATGGCTCCGTGAAATGTTTGGGGAGCGTCTCATCAGCCGCGAAGCTGATGTGGATTGGAAAACAAACTTGCCTGACATGAAACCACCAGATTTCTTCCTCTCCGGTTTCTCAAGGAAAACATCTACCAAGGCAAATCTCGCACCATTGATGCATTGTACGCAGCCATCATTCAAGCGATCACCTAGGAGGAATTTGCACGCATTATCAACAACTTTTTATTCAACAGTGACTTCAGCTGAAGGCCGAAATCTGGAGCACGTGCTCTGGGCTTCCTCTTCATATTTTTGGCTCATGTGTGAGACTAAATTGTTGCAGATCCTAAAATGTTATTCTTTTATCTTTCAATAAATTTTCATTACTTTATCATTTCTGTTCTTTGATATCTGCCCGATCATTTTCTTTCAATATTGTGAAACACTCTCTCTCTCTCTCTCTCTATATATATATATATATATATATATATATATAACATATATGTATATCTATATATATATATAAATATATTCTTTTTTATAGTTTATATATATATATATATATATATATATATATATATATATATATATATATATATAAACCGTAAAAACACTGATAAACGCAACCATAAAAACAACATAAAAACATAAAATATAAAATCATGAAAACAATGATATACGCAACCAAATTTTAAAATTAATCAGTTTATCTAACGATTGCAAATAACGTGAAACCCAGTGTCACAAACTCACATCAATCCAACTATATATATATATATATATATATATATATATATATATATATATATATATATATATATATAAATATGTTACATGTTCATAGGTATATAACAGATATATATATATTTACATATATATATATATATGTGTGTGTGTGTGTGTGTGTAAATATATATCTATCTATATAACAGATATATATATATATATATATATATATATATATATATATATATATATATATATATATATATATATATTATCTATCTATCTGTTATTATCCTATGAACATGCTCCAATCCTCATAAATACATTGGACACTTTTGTTGCGGAAAATATGCTGTCTATGTACTCCACCACTTGCAGTGGTTTACTTATTTTACGCCGCTGGCGAGTATTGTATTTTGTTGATGTTATAAAGATTACCATTTCATTTTCAACCTCCGTTTTGGTTATTCCTCATCCAGTAACATTTCCTAGGTTACAACATTTTGGCGACGAGAATTTAGCCGAACTCAAGTAAACTTTCACCAGTACAACGTTTGGCGAACGAAGATTTCGACAGAACAGAAATAGTGTAAACGTTCATGAATACGATATTCTACGAACGAAAATATCGGCAAAACTCACATAAAAATTCACCAAGGCTAAATTGACGAAGAAAGGTCAAGAAATTACCAAAGCTACAAAGCATTGGCTACAAGGATTTTCTAAGGATTACGTGGATATTAACCAAGTTGTTCGAAATACAAATATTCAGAAAAATATGGGATATTATTCCAGCTACAAAGAACTGGAAATGTAATGAAAGGTACGCGAAATTTGTATTTTTCAATTTACAAAAATCATGTATTGTTGAGAGGTTCTTCTCGGTGTAAAGGTGTTACGTTGGAATCTAATTAGTAGGAAGATTTAAAATGTTTTGCGAGACATTTGTTTAAAAAATACACTTTTGTGAAAAGTGAGTTCACATAAATTAATAACATAACAGTGCAAAATGGAGGATTTTAAAACAACTTTAGTGGAAATATTGAAACAAGCCGAATTACGGAGACATTGCGAACAAAGACTTGAAAACTTCAAAGAATTGTTTGTAGAACAAAAACGGAAAATGTCATCGAGTAACAAGAAACAAAATCCAAGTGTTTTTTCACAGGACGCTATCGTAAATGCGTCTACTGAATTCAATTATATGTCAGAAGAAGAGGTTTTTGCGCCACTTAGCGGGGGTCGGATATTTTCGAAAATCGACCTAAGCGTCGCATATCTGAGGATTGAAATGGCTGATGAATGTTCCAAATTACTTACGATAAACACGCATCAAGGAATGTATAAATTCAATCGTTTTTCTTTCGGAATAAAGGTCAACTCAGCTATTTTTCACCAAATAATGGATACGATGCTTAGTGGACTTGACTTTGCCGTCGCTTATCTAGACACTATTTTGCTGAAAAGTGGAAACCTAGAAGAACACAAAAAATGTTTGCGAGGTTTTCAGAAGGATTCAGATCTATGGATTCAAGCTGAAAAACAAAAAATGCAAATTTTTATGAATAAAATCAAATAAAAGACAAAATACTTAACAAAAATGGCAGGAGACCAGATCCAACACGAGCCAATGCTATAAAAGTCATGCCTTCTCCTGAAAATGTCAACTCTCTACAAAGGTTCCTGGGTTTGACAGATTACTACGACGTATTTGTGCCAAACAAGCGTTTGTTTGTGAGCTTCGTTAAACGAACTATTAAAAAACACTCTAAATGTTTTTGGACAACGAAGTTCCAGGAAGCATTTGAAAAAATTAAAGGAATACTAACGTCGGACTTGTTTTTAACGAATTATGATCCCCCCCTACAATCAAAGAAATAATCGTAGAAAGCGACGTTAGTTCATACGAAATAGGAGCCTTCATTATGCATCAACTCGAAGACTGCTCGATTAAACCTATTGCACACGCATCCGAGACGCTTCTTCCAGCCGAAAAGAATGATTCCGTGATAGAAAAGAAGAGTTTAAGGATTGTGTTTGCCGTTATGAAATTTCATAGATTCATCCACAGAACAAAGTTTACCTTACAAACGGATCATAGAACATTGCTAACTATTCATGGCTCCAAACAAGGCCTTCTGATCCATACAGCTAATAGGTTACAATGATGAGGAACCATCTTATTGAATTACAATTTCAGAATGGAATTCTTGCCATCAAGTAAATTGAGACACACAGATAGGTTGTCCAGACTTATCCCCCCAAATAGTGAACCTTTGTAAGACATGGTCATTGCTTTTCTATAAGCAGGAGTAGAGATAAAAAAATGTTCTATGCAATACTGTGCGGGAACTAACTGTGAATTTGGAAAAAATTAAAAAAAAGATTGGATGAAAATTTTATTGTGGAAATAAAGAAAAAAATAAAGACAGGAATAAAACAGAATCCGATGATATTCTCATGTACAGCGAAAGAGTAGTGGTACCTTTATCACTACAGAAACAAATCCTGAAAGAATTCCACACAGGACACCCTGGTATATCCAGAATGAAAAGCTTAATGAGAAGTTATGTATACTGGCATAGCATGGATAGAGACATTGAATGTTTGGTAAAGTCATGTAAAGGCTGTGCTTTGGCAGCTAAAGCATCCACCAATAAAGTTCAACCCAGGGCCAGAAACTGCCTGCCCATGGTCACGTCTGCATATTGACTTTGCTGGTCCACTTAATGTTTCATATTATTTGATCATTGTACACAGTTTTTCTAAGTAGCTAAAAATATTTAGATGTAAGAAACTAACCACGTAAGTAGTAATTGGGTTTCTACACAAACTGTTTGTGAGGTTCAGGGTACCAGATTCTATTGTTTCGAATAACAGCACCCAATTTACATCAACAGAATTCAAAGGATATTGTAAAATGTCTGTGGTAGAGCACATAACAATTGCCCCTTACGACACATTTGATGTGCCTATTCCTCGGAAAGGTCCTGAGGAAAAAAAAACCTAAGCGGAAAAAAAGGAATACAGAGAGAATCGACATTAACCAGAAAAGGAAACGATATTGACCCAGTGCAGAGTAAATGTAAAAAGGTACTATCGGGTCCACAATTAGGTGGTCTTCGACGATGGAATCGCGATTGGCTGGCCATTTCGTATGACCTGGCTCAGGATCAGCGAGCATGGGCAGCGATGGTCCGTGATGCTGTACTTGCTCGGGAGGAAGTCGGTTCAACCAGACTAGGGTGAAAACCGATACAAGTCAAGTCAAATCTAAAAAGGGGGAGGTTATATCCTCCTATGAACACTAACAGGTATGTCCCAATCCTCAAAAATGTAAATGGGGTAATATGCTAACATGACAGCTTGATCTGTCAGCGTGGGAGCTCTTTCTTTGTTGAACTCTGCCTTTGGTCAAAGAGGATCCCGGACGAGACTCTGCCGAAAGTTAGAATCTCGCCAGGGGAGGTAAACATACCCGATCCCGCGTATGCCGGGTTTACGGGCTATTTTAGCCCGATCCCACGGGCACTGATCTCCCCACATTAAATTTGGCCTTGTGCCGCATCCTAGCTCGTGGGGAGACATATAAATATCGTAATATACTAAGTAGTCACCACTAGCAGTGGTTTACCTACTTCACGCTGCTGGCGAGTATTGTATTTTTAAGATGTTATAATGATTACCATTTCATTTCTAATCTGTTTTACTTGTTCTTCATTCAGTAACCTTTCCTAGATTACAGCAATATATATATATATATATATATATATTATAAAATATAGTTTTATGGCATGATATACTTATGGATATAGCGTTCAATATCATTAATTCATCAAAGTGTTGATAGCCTCAACATACATCTTATATATATATATACATATGTATATAAGACAGAATGTGTGTGTGTGTGTGTGTGTGTGCGTGTGTGTGTGTGTGTGTGTGTGTGTAACGAATGCACGGCTGCAATTTTCTATGGATCTGCACCAAAATTTACATGCACATGGTCCAAGTTAGCGGGAAGGCCAAGACCGACATTGCATTTCCACACTCCCATCGATAGTGGAAATAATCGGTTTTTTCATGCTTTTACGGCAGTTTTCATGTAGTTTGCGGCCATTTTGTACTGGCTAGAGTGAGAGCCTATACCTGGCTGCCACGAATAGGCAGGAAGATTCTATTGGCCAGCATGAGAGCCAATAGCTGACTGACACGAATGTTAACTAGCATGCTAGCATGCAAAAAATAATCGATAGCTGCATTCATCACAAGTGGTAAAAATTTAAATCTTCATGGCACTTTACTCCAATTGGCTCATTCGCTTGCTTAAACTTAACGTTGATTCTAATTCCGCAGAACTGGGTTGGGTGTGAAAAAGTATTTGTTGTTAACATTCTTTTTTGATTCGGTTTTTCCAGTTACGAGTCCTTTTTTAAAGCTGATCGTTTTGTGTTCATTTTGTTTAGTTCTTTTTTCCTAACAGATTGAATGTTTAGTATAGAGCTTAGAAAAAATTCGTGTGAGATAAGCAAGAAGTAAGGCATGTAGCAACATCAGCAGGGCAAAGGGCACTGCTTTAAAGGCAAGGAAGGGCAAAAATATTTTAAGTCAAGTGATAGCGATTGCTGTATGAGCCGTACGATTTTTGAATCAAGCATGGGCAACGCCGGGCTATGCTGCGAGTATATATACATTAGCAAATATAAATAGTAAATAAGTAATAAATAATATATATATATATATATATATATATATATATATATATATATATATATATATGTTAGTAAATATAAATAGTAAATAAGGGTTGAGATATATTTTAGAAGATTCTGTTGCCCTAGAAACTGGTGGCTCAGACTTTTATGTCGACTTATACAGATTTTTTCTCAATCGCCTTACTGGTCCTATGTTTAGTTTTAATTGCATATGCAGTAAAGGAATCATAACTGGTTGTAATAAAATAATGTAATATAACAGAACTTTAAACTATATTAATAAATATACATTTTTGCTCACCCGTAGCACTTCTGGGAGTTTCACGCAATATATATATATATATATATATATATATATATATATATATATCTTGAGCACTAATATTATCAATATATATATATATATATATATATATATATATATATATATATATATATATATATGTGTGTGTGTGTGTGTGTGTATCTCCAATTGCTGAATTAAATTCAGTACCTGAATATTGCGTTGTTCATGAAACTCCGAGTTGTCCTACTGGTGAAGCAAAATGCATATTTATTAATATATATATATATACATACATACATATATATATATATATATATATATATATATATATATATATATATATATATATATATATATATATATAATATAAACGGCTCAAACACTAATATTCCATAGTTATAATTTATTACATTGGAATCGTAATCACGATCCAAATCATCAGACCTACAAAAGCTTTTTGAATTTATATATATATTGACCACTAATATTATCAATATATATATATATATATATATATATATATATATATATATATATATATATATATATATATATATGTGTGTGTGTGTGTGTGTGTGTGTATGTATGTATCGCACATTGAGTACTGGTTGTAATAAAATGTAATATAACAGAACTTTAAGCTATATTAATAAATATACATTTTTCCTCACCCGTAGCACGTCTGGGAGTTTCACGCAAAACGTTATCTCCAATTGCTGAATTAAATTCATGTCCCTGAAGATTGCGTTGTGCTACTGGTGAGGCAAAATACATATTTATTAATACATACACGTTTTTTTTTTAATTCATTTCACCTTTCTTTCACCATTTCTCTCTCTCTCTCTCTCTCTCTCTCACACACACACACAAACACTTTTCTTACAACTTTTTATGTGAGTACATGTAAATATCATGTTATAGTTCCACTTCGAATATTAATTCAGAATAGCATGGCATGGACACTTTTCTATTACCCTACTGTCTTGGTTGCCTACCATAGTGTTTGTAAGCACGTCGCACAGATTACTTCCTTACAATGATTATGATCCTCACTGAGTATCTCGCTATGTTAGCCTTATGTTTAATAAACCTATATTTCAAAAGCAACACTAAGTAGTGTCGCACCACATTGCAGCAGTAGTGAGTTCGATCAGTTGTGTTCTCCCATATGCTTAACTTCGGTATCTTGTTGAAGATTTTTCCCCTTAGTGTTAACTCTTCAATAGATAATGTGGTGTATCAGGCCACTATAAAATTTGGCAGCAGCCAACATATGACATGCTGATGGACAGAACGGTTATTCAAACAGGGATTGTAGAAAATGCCTGCTGAAACATCTAAAAATAAGAACTGTATAGATTTTTCTAGGTATATATGGGACATGAACTTTATTTGAATTAATAAAATAGGGCATAAATAATAAGACATGATCCAAATACTATAGATTGGTTCAAAGATTAGAATGTCTTGTTAAAATAACTGATATGTATGTAGGCACGCAATAAAATATCTTCTAACACGTTTCAAAACACGTTTTAAAAGGGGAAATACATTCATTGATATAGTTATATATGAAAATATCACCGTCTATAGTGGGTTAATGTGATTATGTGTAATATATTTTGGGGATTTCAAATTCTGACATGCATCACCCAAGAATCCCAAGTGTGAAATCGAGTCACATGTAAGCCCGACTGATTTTAATTCATTTATACATCGACAAGGGTTGACTTCTCATGAATGTGACTTCTTGATATTATTGGCCATGCCAAGCGATCCCAGAGTACGGTGCCTTTGGAAAATATTTGAAAACCATTTTTTACACGTGGATGAAGCTATTATAGTTGTATTTTCTACGAGTGTGTCAACACTCAATAACATCATCTGTGAACATGGTCACAATGTGCTGACCGTGTTGGCAAAATAAATAAGAAACATTCCCATAACTCTAGATACAACAATGAAAAAATGTACAGATTCAGTTAAAAAAAACACCCTTGATAATGGATAAAAGATTGAAAGCGCTCGGATATACAGAGCATTCGGAAAATTCTTACACGCTTTATGTCCAGAAAGGAAAAAAAACAAACTTATACGAACATAAGAAAAATAATAAAAAGCTTAATCACAGTACATTTTCAGCCGTCTTTAATGAGATTATATATATATATATATATATATATATATATGTATGTATGTGTGTGTGTGTGTGATATACATATATATATATATATATATATATGATGACTATATATATATGTATATATGATAACTATATATATATATATATATATGATGACTATATATATATATATATATACATATATATATATATATATATATATATATATATATATATATATATATATATGTACGTGCGTGTATATAGCACATGCCTCTTTATTCTCCTTCTGTTCTTTGTTTCTTTCCTGCTCTTAGCTTCGATATTGGTAAATTAGCATGAAATAACTTTTCTTGTTTTAGTTTTTTTTTTCTGCTTTAGTTGTTTTTATTGAATTTCCTCAAAGAACAAGTGCATTGAAAACAATCTTGCGCTTGCCACACTTTTCTTTGCCCTCGTTCACAGCGCGCGCACATTTCTAATTGTTTTGAAAATGAAACAAAACAGTGTTTTTCGTCAGTAATTCTTACCCTAGTAATTTATTGTCGGTTTAAACTATTGTTTGCATTCTGCATAGACCAAGATAGAACCGAAAAGATAAGTGAAATTGAAAAAGAAATTATCTGTCTGACAAATATAAATGTTCTTATCCTGGAAATACCCACACATGTAAACCTTCAGGCCTAATTAAATATATAGATGAACCGACACAAATATGAACAGAAAGTGATAGATAAAAATACACGCATTTAAAAAGCTTTTTGAATTTGTAGGTCTGATGAATTGGATCGTGATTACGATTCCAGTGTATTAAATTATAACCAGGGAATATTAGTGTTTGAGCCTTATATATATATATATATATATATATATATATATATATATATATATATATATATATATATATATATATATATACTGTGTTCAAATTCACATCATATATGGATCAGAATCCGACCGAATTATAAGATACAGAACAAATAGTAAACGTTTATCAATCTAACATATTTCTCTTTTAATAAATGTGCATCAGAGAATGAGATATGGAGAAGAAAATTTTGTTTTCCATCTTTTACATATTTGACACATTGTTTGTTCAATCGAATCATTGAATGTCTTGAATTTATATACATACATACAATATATAATAATATACTTATATTTATAATATAATTATGCAATTACCAGCTCCATTCAGACGTCTACATATTGCAAAGTGACGAGCACTTCACAGAAGAGGACGAAACCCGTCTGTCAATACTGAAAGAGAAGGGTGAGGTGTCTGTAAGGGCTTCAGTTGATAATATTCCCTCTGAGTTGATAAAACATGGCGAAGAAACCATCAAAGTCTTCACAGCACTATGCCAGAAGATTTGGGACACACACACACACACACACATACACACACACACACACACACACACATATATATATATATATATATATATATATATATATATATATACCTGTGTTACAGAAAAATCGTACAAATCGTGTAACAGCAAAATTGTCCTATTACTAGATTAAGCTCTGAACCGTAGTATCTTAGAAATGATTAAAGATATCTTACTGGAATTCTCTGAGGTTTTTATAAGAGTACTGGACTCTAATTTGAACAATAAGTATGTATAATTGTTCTCCCACCAAGAATCGTGAGCAAATCGATCATAAACGAAAATGACATGTTAACCATCAATTAATCATAGTTAAAGATCGGAAGTTCATGAAGTATTGAAATAAAGATTTTATATATATATATATATATATATATATATATATATATATATATAATTTCAGGATCATTTTCCAATACATTCAAAGTGATCTTCGCCCTCTCTAAAACTTTTAAATTTCTGTCCTAGAGTTCCAATGTGCCTCACAGGTTTTACGTACGATTTCATTTCATGTTTTTTTCCACTGCTCTTGAGACTGATATAGCTGAAACTCCTCTCTCGCGTATCAAACGTCTTATGAATTGAGTTGAATCTTTTCTAATTGACCTCTTTAACTCTTAGTTGAAATAATGATGTCTCTTCCTGTTGTAACTTCCTGATCAAGTTTCCCTAAATTTTTAAAGATATTCACCGTTCTCATGATGGTTCTTGAATGGACTTTGAAGATGGGAGTCAGGGTATGAATTTTGGTGCCATTACTCAAGGCTTAAATGATCTTTTTCCTCTCGCCGTTGCTCATTTGGGAAGGCATAGTGAGACTGACACAAAACGATGTTCATTTTTTGCTTTTTAGCTGAAGAACTCAAAATGTTTTTCAGTTTTTCTTATGAAAATAGTGACAAGATGGCTAAACGTTTTATCTGAAAACCTGTAAAAAAATTAAGCTTAGTGTTGCTTTAGATATTAAGCATGTTGTAGCATAATTATGCTGCTACACGATTTGAACAATTTTGCTCTTAGATCCGGTATATATATATATATATATATATATATATATATATATATATATATATTTAACGGTAGGTTTTCCTGGCTCTTTACGATTTATTATATATATATATATATATATATATATATATATATATATATATATATTTAACGGTACAAAACATATTATGGCATTAAAGGCAAGAAATGTTTTTACTATTGGCCATGATAAATTTTAAAACAAAAACACGAACACAAGTCGACCGGTTTCGTCCCCTCTCGTCAGAACTGTAAACGGGGAAACAAATTATGAGATGTCGTGAATGAATGGACAGGGAAAAAATATAATAATAAAAGTTATTGCACCAAAGATGCTAGAGACACAGGATAGCAAGCCCAAGCAAACAGTCTCTTTGTTTACAAAGAGAGGGTCGCCTGAACCTGATGAACAGCGTCTCCAATACCTTCCGATGGAATAACGAGTGTGCTCTGACCAGAAAAGAGAATCGGGTCACACTAAAATAGCACAGGTCAGATTATTTATCAAATGATCCGCTATAGAAGACCCATATGTATTTCGAATGGCATCACCAAACGAAAACTTTTTGTTAAGTAATTTAGCGGGCATGTGCTGTTTAATCCTAACATCTAAATGCTGTGTCGTTCTACGTATGTAGTCGAGTCCACAGCTTCATTTAAAATAATAAATAACGGAATTAATATGGTCGGGTGGGGGGTGGTAGAACGTCTTTACACACAGATGAAAGGACAGACTTTGTTTGAAAAACAACACGAACGTAGGTTGTATAATAACACTCACGGGAACGAAATAGAATCCGCTTGGCGAAGGACTCACTAAGCCTACTCAACCACGGTAAACGAAGATAGACCGGATATTTACATAAAATTAAACTTGCTACGGCTGGCATTCATTGATTGAGGTTATGGGCACTTGGTGTAGAAACTGATAAAATTATTCTCCTATGTTGGAAAAAAAAAACATCCGTATTGCAAACTATTCTGCTTTCAATATTCATTTCTCCTATACTAACTTTGTTATAAAAGATACACAGATACACACTTGCACGCACACTTGCACGCACACATGCACGCACACATGCACGCACGAACTCGCACAGACATCCAGGGATACAGGGAGGTATTTCCGGGAGATATCGGTGAAAGGTACTTCTGTTGAACCTTGTATGTATATATATATATATATATATATATATATATATATATATATATATAAAGAAATATAGTCTTAAGGTGTGCTATATTTATGGAATAAAGTGCTCAATATCAGAGATAGAGCGTGTGTAAATATAAAAGTGAACATAGAAGTCAAAACTTAGAGGCGACAGTCTGTTTCATGCTATATGCAATCGTCAGGCCACATATGCTGTTATTTTTCTCGGCTATTTATATATGTACGGGTTAGTGGTGCATCGTGGGTATTCTCTTATGGCGGTTATTTCACCGGAAGTCGTTTGTTTATCTATTTGGGTCAAATTATATTGCTTCTTTTTATTTTTTGTTTCTTATTTTATTTATTTATTTATTTATTTATTAACGTAGTAAAAAATTGTTTATATCACTTATTTAACAGTTTTGTTTTGGTTTGGGAATTTAATTAAAGCTATTTGTTCAGTTTTGGGGTTGATTGTTGTAGTTCATTCTAAGTATTATTTTGGCGGGAACAGTTTTTAATTGATTATCTTTATTTGGGATTGGTTTGTTTATTTATTTACTTGGATGAATTTAAGTCAATTTATTTTACTTGTATATTTTCTCTTTTCGGTTTTAGATTTTTAGTAACATATATATATATATATATATATATATATATATATATATATATATATATATATAGATAGATAGATAGATAGATAGTAAGGTAATGAAAGGTTTGTCAATCTGCATGGATAACTCCAAAGAGGATGTAATCCAGAGACCTCAATGTAACAACAGAGCAAATATAAGTTAATTAAATTAAAAAGAAATAACCTTAAGGTTCCATGACTATAATTTATTTCCCCAGAAAATATATTTTTCCTCGTTCATCAGGTCACATCTTAAGTTACAAAGGAATAATTCCTTTTTAACTAGAGATGTAACCTGATAAACCAGGAAAATATATTTTCTGGGGAAATAAATTATATTCCTAGAACTTTAAGGCTGTCTCTTTTTTAATTATATATATATATATATATATATATATATATATATATATATATATATATATATATATATATATATATATTAGAATATAAAAGCGCAGTGTTATCTGCATGGAGCCAAAGTGAAATCGCAGTTAACTGCATGAAATTCATTTCCCGAATCAATGCCTTTTACCCCTTTTTCAATTTCTATTTCAGTCAAAGCCAGAAATTACCATGCATTTCCGTAGGAATCTTTGCCAAATCCCAATGTCCTTTTTTCTTTGTTTTTTTTTTCTTTTGGCATCCATTGTTGCTTTCATTCTTTTTCTCTGCTGACTTTGCCATTTCTGTTTCTGCTGAAGACAATTTCATCATATCAATATTTATGAACCTTTCGTCATACTCAGCAATGAGTCGCTTCGAGCCAAGTACATAATTTTGATATTCTAAAAAAGCATAATACTGTTCCTTTCCTTTTCCTATTCTATAATCTTTGAAAATGTTAATTATAGAAGTGCTTTCAGTTCTTTGCAAAATGCAATCATATCATTTTCGAATATTTCACTTGGTCAAGATATTATAACACATTTTCTGAATTCATTTTACGTTAAATTATTTCTTCTTTTATGGGTCTTGCTTTTTAATAACGTAAGCAATTATGTCTCTCCACAGCGTTATAACATTTTTATTACTTTGTCATACGTCTTTGTCCTTGTTATTTTCCTACTAACTTTGTTTCAAATGATCCACACCCACACACAGACACAAACGTATTGAAAGAATTTGTCTCTGGCCAACAGACAAATTGTGTCCCATTGAAGAAATCTAATAGCTTTCATTATCTCCCCGATTAGAAATTATATTCATAGTTTTAGTTTAGAATAAAAATTTAAATAGTAAATTAATTTTACGACAATCAACTCATTTTTTTTTCACCGGATTGTCAGGCTTTTAATTTTTTAAAAAATCGGATCCGAAATCAGTCAGATTAGTCCCTTGCTTATTTGCACAAAGACTCGAATGTTCTGAGAAGGTTCAAAAAGAAGAAAATATGGTTAACAGTGTGGAGCATAGAATTCGAGAGAATTACAGGATAAATATCATTTCGGTCACAGAAGAATATGTTTGTTATAATCCTTAATCCATTTGTCTTAATCTTTAAAAGAAAAACTAACAAAATGCAGAATTGAAGAACGACAGGACTCATATATATATATATATATATATATATATATATATATATATATATATATATATATATATATATAATTATTTATTTAAAAATATGATTCCAACTCGCTACATAAGAGGTCTCATGTTTCAAAACAAGAGCCGAAAACTTCAAAATAATATTTGAATTAACTAGAGTTAAAGTAGGCTCTGTTCCATCTTCAAGCGAAATTTTTTGGGAATGAACTTATTTCTGAAATTTACGAGTTTTAATAGTATGTTCAGAATTGAAATCAAAAATTTCCATGGTAACATCAAGGGCAGATTGTTTAGAATCGGCAGGGGTGGGGTGTTAATAATTTGTATCAGTATAGAGTTACTTTCATAGATGCCGGGTCACGGTAAGGTGGGGGTGGCTAAATTTACGACGGAGGAAGTTTTCGCATAGTCTGGCTTGAGCGTCTACGGAGATTTATTTATTTATTTTTATTTTATTCTTTTATTATATCTCTTTATGAAAGGGATTTGTGTATATGAAAAGGCCGTAACGTTTGTTATTTGACGACTTCATAAAGGGTTATCAATTTTTGTAGGTTATTAAAACTATGTATATGGGCTATGGATTTTAAAATTTATTTTTTTGTATGCGTGTTTTTAGCTAGTTATTCAGAGCGTAAGTTCGGTTGTGTCGGCAGAAAACCGTTAATTCTTGCCGGTTGTTTAATAGGTTTTTATTGTTTAGACGCTTAATAATGTGTAGTTTCTCATGGAGGCACAAAGGGCATGGGTCATCCCAAGTTTTGCAAGTTCTAGTCCTGTTAATGATTTTCCATTTTCCATTAGGTGTTCTATTTTTTTCTTTCAGGTGCCAAAAATATTTAGATAGAGAGGTCTGATGTCTGGTTTTAAAGGCATTTTTCGTGGACCCAATGTATATCATATTATTGTTAGGGTTCTCCGTGGATGATATAGTGCATTGGTATACCACAGATTTGATGCAGCACTTATTTTATATATATATGTAGGCCGATCAAAGAAATTGAGCACTTAAAAAAACAAAAAACTAATAATATTGATAATAACACTAATAATATTTATTTTATCGTAGTTTTCCTTTTGACCAAATAAAAGCATGATGAAGATGTTTAAAATCAATGCGACGAGAAATTAAAAAAACAAAATAAAGTAGGAATTTCTTTTTAATATTATACATACACAATGGCGGAGCAATGGATAGCGACTCGGAGTTCGAATTCCAGTCTAATCCATTACATTCACTTACGTGCTAATAGCCTTGGAAAAGGTTGGAATCCTCTTCTTCTCCCACCAGCCTTGAGTATATAGCAGGACATACAGGGTTCTATAGCCTTTGATGGCAACTGGTCTAGCACAGAATGAAATGGCAACCTAACGCGAGAAAAATCTGCCTTGTCAGTCATGTATCGAAAAATACATGATCGCCTTAGCGTGTATCACGTATGGCACATAACTGACTGACATACAGATATATATATATATATATATATATATATATATATATATATATGTATATATATATATATATATATATATATATATATATATATATATATATATATATATACACACATAAACACACACACATATATATATATGTTTGTGTGTGTGTGATCTTAGATTATATTTGTAGAGAAGACAAATTGAATAAAATGGACAATCGGAAAATAGTATTACTAAATACTATTTTCCGATTGTCTATTCGTTTCGTCATTTGACTTTATCAAGGCAAGTGATGATAAACAAATTGAAATGTTGTGTAGTTACATGAAATTTAATTTGTCTTCTTTACAAATATATTTTGACAACTTTAACACATTGTCGACATGGAAAACAAAAACACACACTTAGACAAAAAAAGAAAAAAAAAGAAGAGAGGTTTACACGGTAGAGTCTTTTAAATTTTTTTCAATTTCATCTGACTACAGAACATGCGAATGTGCTTGAGAGTAACCAAAATGGCGCCTCTGCATAACGAATGTTTATCGCCAGGAGTTTTATCTGAATCTTCTCTCTTCTCACTCTCCATTTGAAAGTTATATCACCCAAATATACAAGTTGTCTTTCTTCCCTTTTCCATCCTCCTGTGTTATTTAGCATTCTGTCAGTGTAAAACACCGAAAAAAAGAAAAAAGAAAAAAAAGGATCTTCACTTTATCAGATGCACACGCCCGAAAGGAAGATTCCAAAGATTCTATCCTGTACCTTTATTTACAAAACAGAAGTGCTATTTGTTTTTCTCCCGATAACATATTGACTCTATCTTTATGCAGTTTGCGTTGGAACTCCCAAAAATGAAACTGCAAAATATTTATACATATAAGCAGAACCTACTCATCCCAGAATAAAAAAAATGTCAAATATCCTCAAACTAAAATGAACGTATGGCGATATCACGTTTATCGCCGGGATAACATATATTTTAAAAGATTGGATTGGTTTGGTTTGGTTAACTGTATATCCACCACAATGGGTTATTTAATGTCGACAATTTTTATTGCTGGTAATATTTTCCATCAAAAATGTATTGCTGGTAATATGTTTGTCCTTCAATAATCTATATCTGGTAATCTTTTTTCACACAAAATGTACCGCTGGTATTTTTTTTCCCTCAAAAATGTATTGTTGCATTGCTGATAATAATGTATTGCTGGTAATAACCTGGGGTGGGGGGTAACTATTTGCCCATAGCTGACACTCTTACAGGTGCCTCCACCCCGGGTAAGGATGGACCTGGGAACACCAGCAATTAAGAAGTGGTTCAATGCTTCACAAAACCTCCTGATCACAGGCCTTGCTGCTGGACGTAGTCTATCGTCTTACCCAGGACGCGGATGTAGTTTATCGTCATAACCGGGACGGTATTTCAAAAGAGGAATATTCACAATTTCTGGTAGGCCAATTTGATGCAATTAAATTTCTACAAATTTACAATGGCTGTTCAAAAACTAACGCCTCTGGTAATTTAATTTTGAAACTATTACTCATAATTCCTACTTTTTTTTTCAGCTATAAACCCCCAAATCTCTAGAAACCTAAAGGAAACATTTATTGAATTACCTACCCATAATCCTCTTTCAGAATGGACACTCTTAGGCAATAAAGCGTTATCATAGAATTGAATTTTTAAAGTGTAATTGTTGCAAACATTCACAAAAGTTTAGAGAATTTTTCTGAAAAACTCTACACTTGATGTAAGGACAGTAAGAGATCAGTAAAGTTTATGCCAATCCTAGAGAGAAAAGAGAAACTGACGTTAAAGACAGTCCCTGAATTGAGGGGAGTCATACTGCTAGAATTTACGCACAGTGACAACACTATTAATTCTGAAAGCAATTGCAAACACATAAAGCCTTTTTCGAGGAGCTCGGTTGCATTTGAAGTGGTGTGCTTTTGCAAAATATCACAGTAGTTTAAAATTCAGACAAGAGGTCAGAGGCAATGATTAGATCATCCTGGTTCCATCCAGCCTATAGTCTTGATCTGTCACCTTCCGCCCTGCATTTCTTGATATTTATAACATACAGAATTGTGGCACAAGGCCTTAAATGATTTTCGAAGCGTAGATGTGACAGAAGACCGAAAGTATGAGGCACCCGGTGAGGATCGAACTCACTACTCAGTCGTAATTGTTCTAGAAAGACAAGCTTGCTAACAATTACACCACGCCGAGGTGCCCTCCGCCCTGCATTTCTTTGGGCCAATGCGAGAAGCAATCATAGAGATGCGTTTCTCTAATGATAATGAAACGAAAAAATTCGTATGTGATTAAGAAGGCACCCAGAAAGCTTCTACAAGGCGAGTAAAGATAGCCTGATTCAAATATGGAAGACAAAGCCCGAGAAGGAAGGAGGATATATTGAACAATATATTTGAAAGACTGAGATTTTCTCTTCCATTTGGTATGTATTCTGGGTTTTACTATTAAATCTGTTATAATTACAGAAGAGGTATTGCTTTCTAACCGAGCCTCCTACCATCTTCATTCGAACTCGAATCCATTCTCTAAAGCGAATATAATTATAGCGACATTTTAGATTTACCGAATAGAAGCACTTAGGTGACACTAGGAACAACATTAGCTGTTCGCTTGAATACATTATAGCTGAGAATCCATTTGTTTTTTTCGACATTTATTTCAAAACTATTTTCAGTTAGCGTAAGATATAGATAAAAGATTCTTGCCTTGTGGGTGGGGGTATATATAGAACAGATAATATTAAACATCAGAAACGTTGATAGGTTTGTGACTCATCATTTGTAAATCTGTCCTTTATTTTTAACGTCCTATGTTTACAGGAAGTACGTGCAAGCTGTGTAGAGACTTAGATGTTTTATCTTACTTGACTATTTCTGATCTACGGTATAAGGATTCGGCCTCTAAGAAATGGCGTCAGATTAGTAAATCGATAAACCTCTTTTTCTAATATCTTATTTATATGGCCAATTTTATAATAAAGCAACCTACTTTAGAATGTGCGCGTGGCGTAGCAAACATCGAGGTGGGATAGGAATGCCAAGTTGAAATTTCGGTTCGTACTCTTCTGTTCACTTTACCACAAATATTCTTGGAAAAATATGGATTAATCTTTTCTCACTAACATCGTGACTGTTACGGATTCAACAACAGAGTTGACTCAGGACTCTAATATTCGATGGCAATCAGTCTAAAAGAAAAAGGAAACGCCGAATTTTACGAACAACCTCTCGCTATTATCCAAGAGTTTATGACAATTCACTGATAATAAAAATAAAAATCTGTGGATAACAATGACTGTATGCTTCCAGATGGAACATGGTATTTTAATAAAGAAGAAGCAATGTCTTTAATATTTTACAATGTTTGCTGTTTTAAAAGCGAAATCTTTTCTGTTACTTTTAAATATGCAAATACCAAGAGTATTTTGTTGATCAGATGTAATTTTGCGACTTAAAAAATATTTCAAAAAGCTTGTCTTAACAGATGACAGACAATGTGCCGTAGTGACATGACAAACAAATTATTAAGGAAAGGAATCATTTTCTTAAGAAACAAAGGAATAATGATAAGCTGTTACGTAATATTAGTTCACCTACATGCCAGTGAATACATCCTCACTGATGAAGAGAAGACTTCAGAAAACAGAGATGTGGTTCAACATACAGAAGGATGCTGAGAATACTATAGACAGAGTACGTGAGTAACGATAACGTTTTAAGGAAAATGCAAATAAAAAAGTACCCAGATATACAGACAGAATCAGAAAAAGAGAGAGTTGAATATTAGGGGACACATAATGAAGAAGGAGGATGTACAGAATTTGACATTCACAGGACATTTTGAAAGGAGGCAGAGCAGATGGAAACAACGAGTCACCTACCTAATGAGCTCATGTAAATAGATGGCAGAATCGGGGATACTAAATAGACATGTTGCTAAAAACTACAAAGGATAGGATGTAGTGGAGAACCAACCACACATCCTGTCTTGCAATTTGAGCTTAGTCCTTTCTTCCAGCTTTCCATCACTACCTTCTGTAAGAGTCCTTGCAGTTTTCTTTTTGTGTCTGCTATCAACTCTGTGTTATCTGCATATTTTATGTTATTGAGATTGTTACCGTCAATAATTGATCCTAGTAGATGGAAAACAGCGAAAAAGCTTGTAAAAGGCGAGTAAACATACCCCCATTCAAGCCCATAATCCTATTTCAGAATGAACAAACTCTACACTTAATGTAAACACAGTAAACAAAGAAATCAGTAGAGTTTACATTGATTCATAGAGAGAAAAGAGAAAATGACCTTTGTGACAGAGCCTGGATTGAGGAGGTCACATTGCTAGAATTTACGCACAGTGGCAATTAATTCTGAAAGCTATTGAAAACACAGATCAAGGTTTTTTTCGAGAAGCTCGGTTGCATTTGAAGTGATGTCCTTTTGAAACATACCACAGTAGCTTAAAATTCAGACAAGAGGTCAGAGGCATCCTGGTTCCATCCAGCCTATAGTCTTGATCTATCACCTTCCGCCCTGCCTTTCTTGATATTTATTCTGTAACATACAGAATTGTGGCACAAGGCCTTAAATGATTTTCGAAGCGTAGCTTAGATGTGACAGAAGGCCGAAAATATGGGGTACCCAGTGAGGATCGAACTCACTACTCAGTCGTAATTGTTCTAGAAAGACAAGCTTGCTAACAATTACACCACGCCGAGGTGTCCTCTGCCCTGCATTTCTTTGGGCCAATGCGAAAAGCAATCATAGAGATGCGTTTCTCCAATGATAATGAAACGAAAAAGCCAATTCGTATGTGATTAAGAAAGCACCCAGAACCTTCTACAAGGCGAGTAAAGATAGCCTGATTCAAATATGGAAGACAAAGCCCGAGAAGGAAGGAGGATATATTGAAGACTATATTTGGAAAGCTGAGATTTTCTGTTCCGTTTTGTATATATTCTGTGCTTTTACTGTCCAGAATCGTCTCACTGCATAAAATGAATAAGTTATTTTAGACAGCCTTATCTTATGCTCCTTTCTATTTGTGTATATTTTCTGAATTCATTTTCTATCTGTATACTTGCGGTTTACTTCCAGTACAGGTTCTAGATTATTCTCATATCCTTCCCAAATATATCACGGTTACTCAGAAGTTCAAATTAATTTTAGAAACAGTAATAGAATTTTCATGTTCACACCATTTGTCTGGTGTTTGTCGCTACGAATTTGACTTTCCTAATATGAAAGGTTTACAACAACAACAACAACAACAACAATAATAATAATAATAATAATAATAATAATAATAATAATAATAATAATAATAATCCCTGTTGTAGTTGGAGCACTAGGATTGGTTGGAAAAGATTCCAGTAGACTAATTGAAGGGATTCCTGGAAGTCCATGCCACAAAGAAATACAAAAATTGTTCTCACAAGTACAGCCCACACTTTACGAAGGGCTTTATCTATGTAATTTTTTTTATTTTTTGTCAGGGGAAAGTGTCATGATGCCATTTCTAACCTTAGGTCCCTGGGCGGGATCCGGAAAGAAATGTGTACACGCCAGAAATCAAAGGAAATAAAAACAATAATAATAATAATAATAATAATAATAATAATAATAATAATAATAATAATAAATGCTTCACGTAACTAATATTTTTTCAATACGTCGGGAAGAGCGCTATTTAAGAAAAGAAAAAGAAAAAACACATTGTTTGACAATGTTCAATAATATTTCGACAGTATGTCCGTTTTCTTCAAGTTATATTTAGAAATTGTATACAAGTAGGAAAATGTTAAACATCTACAGAAACTTATATGTCTTTGTAGAAAAAACGGCTGTAGTGGTAATCAACGCGTCAAAATAAAATGCCACTGGCATAAAGTCATCCAACTGAAAGGTGCCTGATATGATCATTATAATGCTCATCTTAGAATTTTCCGTTACTTAATTATTAGGTTCGTGCAAAAATAATGACGTAATAATGTCGTTTTTTGACGTTAAAAATACGTCAAAAAACGACATTATTACGTCATTATTTTTACACCACCGTAATAGTTATTACGAAGTATTAATCAAACAACTTAGTATAAATCGTATTGAACGTTTCTGTCATTCTGTTCATTCTCCCCGGGGAGAGAAGTTAGTAATTTGCATGCGTAACTATCCTCATGCGCTTTAAGGGTCACAGGGTCTGTAGATTCTGAATATCATAATATATAATTATATGTTAATATATGTTAACATACGAAACTTGAGCAACACTTGATGGGCCAGATAGATGTTCCAAAGGCTGGGTAATGAATGGACAGAATTGCCATCAGCGTTTGAGGAACCAACAAGGCGGTGGAGGCATAATGATCTAGGGTGGTATTATTGGAAAAACATTAGTGGGCCCATGGAGAGTACCAGATGGGGTCAAAATGACTGCTGATGCATACACAGCATTTATGAAGGAGCATCTTGAACCGTGGATGAAAAGGCAAAGAGTTGCCATCAGAAGGGCCATTGTTTTTATGCAAGATAATTCTCCCTCACATGCTGCTCACAAGACTACTGAATATTTGAAACAGTTAGGCTTCGATGGACCTCGAAATATGCAATCCGGATTTGAACCCAATCGAAAACCTTTGGAGCATCATGAAGCGAAGACTGTACGCCAACGGACGACAATTCAGGAGCGACGCTGAGTTGTGGGAAGCAATTCTTGACATATCTCGCGGCATTACAGCAGATGACATCCTACAATTAACAAATTCTATGGATCGTCGACTTCTTCAAGTAATTTCAAAACAGGGAAAGCACATTCCCTATTAATTTTTTTAAAACTGTGCCTTTGTTTGTATCTGTTATTATTTGTTTTATTATCTTATTTATTAGCTTCTTTTGATCATAAACATTCATATTCAACATTAATAAACGTTTTGTTTGCTCAATTCTGGGAATTTTACTAAACCTTTCTAATAATAATAAAATATCACCGTGCTGATAACAAATATTGCGCCAGTTTGTTTACATTGCGCAGATCATACGAAAATTTCAGTGATTGCGCAGGTCAGTATTGCCAACATTGTGTGGAAAGTTTGGGTGAATTGATTGGACGGTTTTTGAAATAGAAAAAAGTTATCTCAATAATAATTTAGCACGCAGTGTATTTTTTATGGTAGACTTATAAACAAGTAAGATAGATTCTTGCGAGAAAAAAATATCTAGTATGATATAGTAAACCAAATATATTTGGTACAGTCTAAGCAATCGATTCGAGATACTCTTTCCAATTTATGTCAGATGAAAACGTTAGTCCGAGAACTGCGCAATATTTCACTATCCTGGAAAAAGCATCGGCCATACTGATGGACAATAAAAAAAGGGTTCTCGCAGATGATTAAAAGAAATCGGTTTCGTTTTTAACGTGTTAAAATTAACAAGGCACTCCTTGCCCAATTTAACAACAGATTGATAGTCCCTTTTTGAGACCAGATGCTAATTTGACCCGTCAGACTAACTACTAAGACAGGAGTAAATAGTTGTACCATCAGCATAGATAGCAAGTTGAGAACTGATGATATTACGAAGATCATTTATTAAAATTAGAAACTATGTAAGTCCAAGAATATAGCCCTGGAGAAAACCTGAATGTATGCAAAAAGCCCCAGAAGAGTGAACGATCAAGACAATCTTAGTTTCGCGATTTGATAAGAAAATTCGCCCATAGCCTTTCAACTTGTGCAGAAGACTAGTATGCCTAACTCTGTTAAATACCTTAGAAAATTCCAAAGCAACAGTCCGAGCTTCATCATTCTTATCTAAAACTTGATAGACGTTTTCAGCATTAATCGTTAATACATCAGCACTTGATCTAGAGAAGCGAAAGCCATATTGCATATATGAAAATAGACCCTGTGATGTGGCGTCACCGTGGAGTAATGGATAGCGGATCGGATTGACGAATCGGAGAGCCGAATTCGAATTCCAGTTGAATCCATTACATACCCTTGGGAAAGGTATGAATCCTCTTCTTCTCTCCCTCAGCTATGGGTAAATAGCAGAACAGAGCGACCTCGGATGGCAATTGCTCTACCGCAGAAAGAAATGGCAACCTGCTGCGGGGAAAAATCTGCCTTGTCAGTCATGTATCGAAAGATACATGATCGCCTACGCGTGTATCACGCATAGCACATAACTGACTGATATAAGATGCTTAACCAAATCAGAGTAATTTAGAGCCGCTAGCACTTTGCCAAAAAGAGACAGAAGGCTAATAGATGGTTCACCTGAGTTCTTAAAGACTGGAATTTTATAAAGCAGGTAAAGTAAGAAGCTGAAAGGCATTTATTGTAAAGTTTAGAGAGAACAGGGAACAATTCAGGAGCACATTTCTTAAGGATTATTGCAGGGATACAATCAAGTCCATACGCTTTGAGAGGATCCAGTTGAGAAATGATCGCAGAAACTATAGACGGATTTATATGTATATCACTCAATATAGTCTTAATTCTAAGAGGAAATTCAGGCTAAGGCACTCCATATGAATTAACAGTACAATTTAGAGAGAATTTACGAGCAAAACATCGGGAAAAATCTCTTTAAAACGCAGATATTTCTGTGAAAGATTTTCATAGCTGTTGTGTAGTAATTTCGAAATTTCATCAAAATTTCGGTGGCAGTTGGGATTATGTCTGAATTTTCTTTTGTGTTTTTTGGTGTTTTGATTTAGGGTAAAATTAGGGCCATCTTCATTTTCAGTCATTTATGCTTTCCAAAACTAAGCAGATTATTAAGAAACAGCGAACTTCCCTTTGATACAAAACGGGCATTTATCCTTAAAATCAGAAAGAGACAGTTGGAATTTCTAGGACACATAATGAGGACAGGGGGCTTGAAAAATTTTAACCTATTCAACGAGCCTGTGTAAATAATTGGCAGAACAGTGATTAGGCAACATTAATAGACAACATTTCTTAAGAACTACAGAGGACTGGAAACAGTGTAGAGCAATAATCGCCAACGTCTAAAAGCAACATAGAATCAAAAGAATAAATATTTGAATTCATTTGTTTGTGTAAATATTATTGACTTGTTAAACTATTATAAGCGAAAAGAAAGAAACCACATTGTATTAAAGATTTCAATTTTGATATATTTGTAATTATTTTCAGTAGAGGCAAAACCTGAAACGATTTACTTTGAAAATTACCAACACCAACTGATAGATCTTATAAAGCCGTAATTAACTTTTGTTGATACACAGTTTTATATGTACGCAGATCAGGCGCTAACTACTGCGTACCTCCCGACCGCGGGATTGCAAGCTTGATGCCCCGGGCTGTGCTCTGTGACCATCGTTATCCTATCAACATTTGCTTTATTCTACCTACATTTACATACGTTACAAATTATATTTAGCGCAATTTAAAGAATAAAAAAAATCGTGGATTCTGACGTTATTGACGGGTCTTTTTTCGTGAAAAATTTATGAATGTTTTTCTCTATTTTTCATCCATAATGTTGAATGTGTTGAAATTATTCAAATTATTTTAAAGAAATATCTCAAGTTGATATGAAAAATTGCCGCTAATAGATATTGTTGATTTATTTAAGAATGAATGATAGACTATGACATGTCTCTAATTTGTAATTAAATACATTGTATTTATTTTCACTTTTTCTAGTTGAATTGTTTACCTATATTGCATATAATCCATTATTTTACATAATTAGCTTATAATAGAATTTGTATTTTATATGAATACTACCTTATGAAAATTCAGATGAAACAGAGGCGGGGTTTTATTTATAGATTAATAGCGTATCATAGATTCGATGGAGGGACCCATAAGTCCTTTCCGCCTTCCATGTATGTACACGCCATTAAACGACAAATATTTACAAATTCGTGCGAATAAAAGGAGAGATTAACTGAAATAAATAAAAAAACAAAAACAAACTGACAAACGGTCACCCAGTCTTGTTTCAGATCCTTCAAGAATGAATAATAGATGTTCCTTGCTTGAAACATGGAATTATCTCTGCCGCTTCTTACAAATGAGCCCGGATGTATGCCTAACGGAAGAAAACAGGAGTTATTGGATGAGAGACGAAAACGGGGATAAAAAAAAAGGTAATTCTATACTTTGTTCTGTACTTCTAATTGCTTTCGAAAACATCTAATGCTGGCAGAAATGTTCTGATTCTGCCATACTCTCAGGTCCATCACGTACGTAAGGCTTTCGTTTCGATATATTTGTTTTACACCTGAAAAATGTTCACTATTTACATTATTCAGACTATTTTCCTCATCTTTGTCGCCATATTTATTACAGCGTTTCGGCTATTGTACGTTCCAGCCTTCTTCAGGTGGTTGGAGTGTCGAACTGAATCCTTTATTTCGCTCAATGGGGTAGAACAGTCTACCCCAGTGAGCGAAATAAAGGATTCAGTTCGACATTGCAACCACCTGAAAAAGGCCGGAGCGTACAACGGCCGAAACGTTGTTATAAATATGGCGACAAAGATAAGGACAGTAGTCCGAATAATATAAATAGTATACATAATACCCCATATCAGAAATATAGACAGATAGTGAAAAATGTTACCGATGAGGTATATCGTTATCTAACTGGCAGGTATATGAATAACAGAGTATCTTTATAGTTAGATATTGTCTTTGACATATATTAAAGATATGACACTATTTAGCAGCTCGCTGCTTAATCTGAAAAAGAATGAGCGTATTTCGCAGAAGCAACTGCAATATATATCGCGTTTCAAAGTCGTGAACTATTAATCTGAGTATAAAATTGTGTGAAAGTTATTAAAATCGGTTAGAAAAGAATACCTAGCTTTTACGTGACATCTGTCCTTCTTTACGGCAGTGAATGTTGGACGAATTCCTCAAAGATGAAGAAGAGACTCGAGGCGACGGAGATGTGGTTCTACAGAAGGATGCTAAGGATATCATGGACCGAGCGTATGAGCAACGATGAGGTCTTAGAGAGGATTGGGATGACCAAGGACGTATTCCAAAAGCAGGGCTGTGTATTGCAAGACAAGAGGATTTCTTTGGTAACGAAGAAAAGAATCTGTCCTACTTTACGGCAGCGAATGTTGGACGATTTCCTCAAAGATGAAGAAGAGACTCGAGGCGACAGAGATGTGGTTCTACAGAAGGATGCTAAGGATATCATGGACCGAGCGCATGAGCAACGATTAGATCTTAGAGAGGTTGCAAACAAGGTGGGGGCTTATACTTAACATCAGGAAGAGGCAGCTAAAGTTTCTGGGACACATGATGAGGAAGGAAAGCCTGGAGAATCTGATACTCACGGGGCGAATAGAGGGAAAGAGAAACAAGGGAAAACAACGTGTGACATACTTGGCGGGATTAAGGAAGTAGATTAAAGAACGTGGTCTGGGGGAGGAAGCAGAGGGAAGGAACTTGTTAAGACCTGCAAGGAATAGAGGAAGATGGAGAGCCATGATCGCCTACGTCCTGAAAGAACATGGCACATTAAAAGAAAAAAAAACAGTGCCTGATAATTAGATAAGAGTTTGGACCTTCGTGCCCGACCCCCCCCCCAAAAAAAAAACAGGAGTGAAAAAGGGTGTGTTTTCCTTGTTTTAACTGCATTCACTTCGTGGCAATGTAAATTGTTTTTAAAAGTTATAATTAGTATTGCCCTAAAACTTAAACATATGAAACTGAATTTTTAAAAATTTACATTGTTCTAATTTGAAAGAGAATTTAAAAAAAAATACATTGTTCTAATACTTTTGACATTCATTTTTTTTTTTGTGCAGAAAGTTCCAAAATATCTTTAATTCTGTATTTCAGGAGGAAGCCTCCTAATAATTTAGTGGAAGTGATAATTTCATGCAAAAATTCACAATTCAATACTACTTGAGTTTTGTAGAAGTAATTGGCACGTTTTCCATGTTTAGTATGAAGATTCAAAAAAATAATTTTCAACATCTTTTAAAATCTTTCAGGCTGGAAAATAAAAATTTAACTATCACAGATAGAAAATCAGTTGACATTTCTTCATACACCGAGTAACTGGCAATTAACTTCAATCTTCGTTGTTTTCTATTAAGTGTTCATGTGCTTCAGATAAAAAAAAAAAAAAAAAAAAAAAAACGCCAGAGACTCAACGAATGTTTTGAACAAAGTTATGGCATGTATTAAAATAAAAACAGATGTGGAAGCGGTTCAAACGCAATTGGACAAATATTCACGATACGGTGGAGTAATGGATAGCGGCTCGGATTGAGGAATCGGAGAGCCGAGTTCAAATTCCAGTCGAATCCATTACATTCACTTACGTGCTTGGGAAAGTTATGAATTTTATCTTCTCCCCTTCAGCTATGGGTAAATGGCAGGACAGACCGGGTTTTGTAGCCTTGGATGGCAATTTATCTACCGCAGAAAGAAATGGCAGCCTACTGCAGGAAAAAAATCTGTCTTGTCACTCATGTATCGAAAGATATATGATCGCCTAAGCGTGTATAAGGGATGGGATTTAATAAAATAGCCACAAAAAATATCGCTCTTCAAAATACACAAGGGTGCATTAAGAAATTACGCTCTATTGGTTTTTCACTTGATATAATCAGGACAGGCGTATACTACACCCGACCATCTCAACCTCAGGAGCAACGACGAAGTTTGAGAGAAAAGGGAAACGAAAAGGACGATTAACATCAGGAAGAGAAATTTAAAATTTTTGGAGCACAATGAGGAAAGAGGTCTTGGAAATTTTGATACTCACATGACAGATTGAAGCAAGATGGTCGGTGAAAAACAACGCATAACTTCCCTAGCGAGTTCAGTAAATGGATGGCGGAACAAGGTTTAGAAGGGATAACAGTAAGACAAAATTATCTCTCCACTTTCTGTCTCGTCCATTTATATCATGCTTGTTGCACAGTAGAAAACATTTAAGCATCACTCGGCTCCATCTGGAATCTTTTCCTATTGCTCAATTGCATTTTTTGTCTTTAATCCCTTCCACAATAGATTGGTCGATCCTGGTTCGTACTTATGTGAGTGGCTGCTTGGGAATACCAGGTGCTATAAGCTTGGATGTGCGGATGGTGTAATTGAGAATGGTTCGAAATTGTTAATCAGAGAGCCAAGTTTCAATTCCCAGTGGGTTCGTTATATTCACTTACGCGCAAATACGCCTAGGATAGAGATGAATCCACCTTTTCTACCATCAGCTATTAGTACGAATTATATCACTAAACCTTTATTATATCCAAAAATAAAATATATACAATCTAAAAAGAAGTGTTTAAATAACCTGAAACGTGTTGATAAGCCGTAGAAAACGAACCAATCAATAAAAAGCTTCCACAATATATCCTACCTTCATCCGTTCGGTAATCCCTAAGAACTTCTTTATATCCATCCCTGTTATTATCGTTTTTATTTATTTATTTTGCTGTTTTTCAGAGTTTTTTTTTTCTTTTAAATTACCATGTTTCTTGTTTTTGTGTCATAGTCAGTATTAGATATCATTATATAATTCCTATTTTAATATAATTACCTATCAGAAGGATATGTATTTGCGTGCTTCTTTCAGTTCTTGTTTTTTCATAACTCGACAGAAAACATGATAGTCTTCTTATCTAGCTACGGAAGCAGCGTATTAATGATAATTATATAAAGTATATTAGAAATATATGGGAAAGCAATGCTATAATAATTCGACTGCACAAAGACACGAAGGAATAAACTAAAGGATTTATACGATTTCATATGAACTATTTACCCTATAGCACGAAAGTAGCTTTCGGGGTATGAACTGGAAAGGAATAAATATTAATATGAATGGAGATTAACATAGACAGAGAAATAACAGCTACTAGAATTAAGAAACGTATTTTCTCTTAAAAGAACTGTTTTAAGAAAAACGTTTTATAAATGTCTAACCGAAAATAGAACTGGCTTCCTCGCTAATGAATGCCGAATGTTTACTTATAAGGAAACGGCTAATATTCCTATAATAATTTATGACTTGCTGCCCATATTTTTCTGATATCGTATTCATTTGGAAAATTACAAGAATGCTCAGAAAAGGAGAAAATCTCAAGGTAGGCTTACAAATCAAAGGGGATAAAACAAGTTAATGTCCACTATTAACGTGTAGAAAAAAATGATAATAAAATATAATTTTAGTTATATGTGGTCGTTTTTTTATTTATTATTTTTTATATAATTTATTTTAATACTTTATTAATAGCTCTGATGAACGTTTTAACAATCCATCCCCCTTCATTGTTTACGCCTTCTAACTGTTCCACTAACTGTTCAATGCCTCCGAGATATAAATCAGTAGGTATTGACTCGAAAAATTCATCAAGCCACGTTTTAAGCCCCACGTTGTTGTTGAACGAAGCACCCCACAAATTGTTAGAAAGTAACCGAAAAATTTGCTCGGTAGTCTCAAGTGGTTAATTCAGGAGAATATGGTGGGTGTGGCAGAACTTCCCAACCGAGCTATTTAAATTACTGGCTTGATTATATTAGTGATGTGGGGTAGAGCGGGAGTTGTCAGGTTGAATAATCAATCTGTATCGCTTTTCAATTGAATTACCACTTTTGAGCCTGTTCATTTCTTCGACATACAGCTTAATGCAGACCGTTTGGTTGTTTTTTGAAGCATTTCTTTTCTGTACATTGCACAAATGTCTCCAGCGGCTTTGTTTGCTTTACGACTCAAACGGTTCTCTAATCTAAAGTAAAATTTCAGTAACGTTCGACAACATTTTCATGGGATGACCAGAGTTACTAAGAAGCAATAAGTGCCCCCAAAAGATTATTCTTCGAGATCATTCGCATAATATAAATAAAAGTACGAATATATATATATATAAACGTATGAATAGATAATATATATATATATATATATATATATATATATATATATATATATATATATATATAAAAACTTAGAGTTGTATAGTATTTTGTTTTTAAAATTGTCTTCAATATATGCACTGTAGAAACTAAACAAAATATGTAAAATAATAAGAAAAATTTCGTTGGAGGGAAAATAAATGCGTGTAACTGTGATGTCATATCAGAACTCATTTATTGCAGTGAATATTGAATAATTCCCTCATAGATAAAGAGAAAATTTGAGGCAACGGAGAATATAGTTCTATAGAAGGATGCTGAGAATATCACTGAGGAAAGATGTGATCAACTAGGAAGTTTTGAGGAGAATGGGAACGAAATTTTGCTTAGAATCATCAAGAGGAAATTTTTAGGACACATAATGAGGTAAGTGGGCTTGGAAAATTTGACACTCACAAGATATACTTAGCAGAAAGTAACGCATCTAATGTGCTTGTCTAAATGCATGATAGAACATTCAATGGCAGGGATGTTAAGGGGACAGATATTGCTACTAAGTGTTACAAATGATAGAAAATTGTGGAGAGCTATGATAGCCCACATCCTGAAATTTTAAGGTACATACATGAAGAAATAGATAATGGAGAAATTATGCTTGTGTGTCGTTAAGGTATAGATTTCTGCTATTTAATTAGTCAATCAAATCTCTATTTGCTTACAAATCATTCAGATAAAATTTCGTAAATTTTCCTGGGAAAAAAGTGTTACGTTTATAAGTATAAAATATTATAATTTTAGTTATATGCAGTCGTTTTCTTATTTATTTTGTAATATAATTTATTTTAATACTCATTACATATTAATAGTTCTGACGAATGATTCAACAATATATTCCCCTTTATTTTTTACGATCTCTAACTCTTCTATGCCTCGAAGATAGAAATCAGTAGATATTGATTCGAAAAATTCAAACGTTTCTTCTTTTTTATGTCCGATGCCCCTTCAATACGTAGGCGATCATGGCCCTCCATAATTTTCTGTCATTTGTAGCTCTTAAGAAATTGTCTTCTTGTTATTTCTCTTAAAGCCTGTTCTGCCATCCATTTACTCAAGCTTACTTTGTTATGCATTGTTTCCTCTGTCCCTCTTGCCTTCAAACTATTCTATGAGTATCAGATTTTCCAAACGCTATTTTCTCATTATGTGTCTTAGAAATTTTAACTATCTCTTCTTGGTGTTAAGTATAATTGTCTTTGCGCACATGTGCGACCCATGGTATCCTCGGCATCCTACTGTAGAATCACATTTCTGTTGCTTCAAGTCAATGGTACAAGGACGAAGAGGGATAGCAGGCGATCAAAAAAGAAGCTAATGAAGTAGGTAAGTCGTATATTTTTCAGCGATGAAATAATAATACATTCGAACTGTAGAGAATTTTGAATGTTGTTTAGATATTGGCTGATGTGAGAGTTCTTCCGAGAATTGAAACATTCATAATTAGAAGTTGCCGTAACGAGTGGATATAATGACTAGAAGAGAACTTCGGAAACCAACTGCGGTAATTCAATAGAGATTGTCGAGCAATGTCGGAACAGGCAGATTTTGCACAACTGTGAGGAATTTTCGACAGTTTATTAGATATTTTTGTGCAAATACCTGACTTAATATTCTTCTTCTTCTTCTTCTTCTTCTTCTTCTTCTTCTTCTTCTTCTTATTATTATTATTATTATTATTATTATTATTATTATTTGGAACGAGCATTTCTTAGCAAAACAATATCTCACCCATCCCAACAACAGCAAGCATAACCGTTTTTCTGACGTAACATTTTGATACGACCGTGGCATGAAACTCTTTAATCTGATCCACTTGCTTTTCTTTTTTAATGTCGTTCTGAAGTAAAAACACCATTTTTCGTCATTTGTGAAAAATCTTTGCATTGATTCAAATGGATTGCGCCTGTTGTTTTCTCAGCTAGTATGAAATTCAGTTTCCGAGTTTACAGACATAGATGATTGGAGCGTAAGTCTGACTAGATATCAGGACACAGTTACACTACTATGGGATATTCTTTGGCTGGACAACTGGTGATCTGTTCCCACGAAACTGGTGATCTGTTCAATACGAAAAACTTCTTCAGACCAACAATGATTTTTATCGAATATATATATATATATATATATATATAAATATATATATATATTATATTGAATGTTGATAGTAACAAAACTGCTCGATGTATAATGCCATACCTAAAACTGAGAATTTTTCAATCAGCACCCGACGATTGCATCGGGCATGGAATTCAGGGTTGTGAGTGAAGGGCAATATATATATATATATATATATATATATATATATAATTAGCATCTCATATCTCTCTCTCTCTCTCTCTCTCTCTATATATATATATATATATATATATATATATATATATATGATCGAAATAAAAGTATAAAAGTTAATATTATGAGACATAATTAAAAAAAAAACGGGTGAAGCAACCGGTTTCGCTCCCGCTCTTCAGGCTTCAATGGGAGATTTAAAATTAACACAGAAAAATGTACAATAAAAGGAATTGTAAAATTCCTAGGGAGAACAACTTAACGCTTAGACATGAGAATAAAACAACACGTTCCTACCAAAATTAGAAATCACACCTTGCCTTTGAATGGACTCGTCCCGAACACCTATAGTTCCGCCATATGCGAACACCTATTAAAGAACAGAGATTGTGCAGCCAAATTTAGTATTGACTGGTTCAGTCTGAAGTCGGACGTCCGGCTGACCGGCTGATCGGTTGATCAGTTGAACTCTCTGCCATCGGGCGGGGAGGAACCCGAACGAGTCTACGCCGAAGGGCGGAGTCTCTTTCGAGGAGTAAACCGACCTTGAACCCGTTTATAGGGTTCAAAGGGCATATTTTTGGCCGAGCCGACGGGTTCGGAGATCCCACGTTAAAACGGCCTTGTGCCACATGATACCCTCGTGGGGGTCACTAAATACTAGTGTTGACTGGTTCAGTCTGAAGTCGGATGTCCGGCTGACCGGCTGATCGGTTGAACTCTCTGCCTTCGGGCAGGGAGGAACCCGAACGAGTCTACGTCGAAGGGCGGAGTCTCTTTCGGGGAGGTAAACTGACTCTGAACCCGTTTATACGGTTCAAAGGGCATATTTTGGCCGAGTCCACGGGCTCGGAGATCCCACGTTAAACCGGCCTTGTGCCACATGATGCCCTCGTGGGGGGTGACTAAATACTAGTGTTGACTGGTTCACCGTGTTGTCCCCGTCTCACTCCTTATTTCATTTAAAGGTTCTGAAGGCACTTTACATCGGGTCCCGTAAGCCTTCTTTGTGCAAACAACGTGAGTGTTTGTTGGGACTCGCTGTCATTTGTTTTTAATTCCTTTTGCATTTTATTTATATATATTTTTTTTAATTCCTTTTATTGTACATTTTTCTGTGTTAATTTTAAATCTCCCGTTAAAGCCTGAAGAGTGGGGGCGAAACCGGTTGCTTCACCCATTTTTTTTTTTAATGTCTCGTAATATTAACTTTTATACTTTTATTTCGATCATTAAATTTTGTACCTGCAAAAATATCTTTAAATATATATATATATATATATATATATATATATTAGGTTGGTGCAAAAATAATGACGTAATAATGTCGTTTTTTCACGTAATTTTTAACGTCAAAAAACGACATTATTACGTCATTATTTTTTGCACCAACCTAATATACACACAAGTTTCATGAAAGACGACTAACACTGTACTACGATTAAGCTTTTGAGTTATTTTTTTGTGTTCGTATAAACATTTTCTTTAATGGAAATAAAATGTGTTAAATTGTCTAAATGTTTTGCATATCCTAGTGATTTCTGCTATTCTTTTAACTATTATCGAGGAAGATTTTTTTTAACTGAATGTATGGATTTTTATCTATGTATCTAGAGTTAAACAGTATGTTTCATTTTCGAAAGACGGTCAGTACATTGTGGCCGTATTAATAGTTGCTGTTATTGAGTTCTGGCTTTTTTTAAAAATCATTATTAGTTCTTTAAATATTTTTAGTCTTTTTGTTGCATGTGGATGAGTCTATTTTCTTTCTATTTTGTACATGCATACTGCGGATGGTAATATTATCATCACCTTTATCATAAAGTGTAGAACAAAATATTGTCATTATCATAAACCAATGAAGAGAGAAATAATATATTTATATCAGTTTTATCATATCAAGAAATATCCATTGTGTTTTGTACATATTAGCCAAAAAGAAGGTTGTATATTTGGATTTGCTGAATAAAAACTACGATAATAATTTTCTAGCCTAGAGTTAGAAATTTGAATATGTATTCTCGGTGGAATATTAGATTATATGTAATAAATATTTATCGATATAAATATTTACAAAGAAAGTAGATTTTATTGATAGAAATTAATCTGTTGTAAAACATCCTAACGAAATATCAATTCTATAAAAGCCTGTGTGACTCTAACTCTTTGTTTTGATTCTTCAAAGTTAAAACGAACATTTTCGCACGATGCTTGTATTTTTATGTGATAAATAAAGTTTAACCTGGAAGTGTAAGCTTCTAGTAAGCGAATTTGAAGATGCTCCTCTGTAAGTAAGCGAAATGTTCAAAGTGACACACACATACACAGAAAACAAGCAGACGCGAACAAGTATATACGTCCAAACTCACACAAGAAAAACATAAGGAAACTTTCCTAGACGGTAAAAAATAAATTTATATATATATATATATATATATATATATATATATATATATATATATATTGTACAAATGTTCAGCATATCATAGCGTTGTATCTAAATATTGTCATCTAGAGATAGACTATTTCGCAGCCCATCAGCTTAAACGTCTTTATTTTTGGATAAACGCACTAGTGACTGAGGGAACTCGATTCGTTTTATCGAATTATATACACCCTGATAAGTTTGTGTAAAAATAAATACGTTTAAATTTACCTTCATTCCTGCAGCGTGTCGATGTGGTAAAATCTTCGGCTGATACCAAATCAATCGGGTATCGATCCCGGCTTGAAGCTATCGGATGTCAAGCCACACTGATGATTTGTGAAACAGCGAAACAGTCTGTCTGCGGATGGCAATATATATATATATATATATATATATATATATATATATATATATATATATATATATATTAATGCATGTCTCATTAAATGATATAGACAAGTGTTGTCTAATTATTTTATGTAAATTCTTTTCATGTCGTCTGATAAGCTTAATAACATTATCATTAAACGAAGAAAGAAAATCACAATATCGATACATATATTTTAATCCTATCTCAGCTTTCGGCTTACATAAGACATTATCAAAGATTACAGTTACAATATATTAACCAATACACGGACAAAACTATAATGATAGTCTGTTTCTGTTTACATGGAAGATTTCCAAGCAACGGCAAACTTGTGCATACGAAACGCTGGAAGTGAAAATCGCACCGCAGCTCATGACGTCACACTTGGCCACACGAGAGTGAATACGAGAAGCATTAAGTATGTTTAGCCGTTGGTATATATATATATATATATATATATATATATATATATATATATATATATATATATATATATATATTCAGTTGTATGCATAGGAGTTTGTGATCCTGGGTTTCACGCTTTTACGATCATCAGACAAAAAATATGTTAACTCTATCACTGATATTGAGCGCTTTCCACTAAGTAATACACATACAAAATAATATATATATATATATATATATATATATATATATATATATATATATATATATATATATATATATATATATCTGTGTGTGTGTGTGCGCGCGCGCGTGTGCGTGTGTGTGTGTTGGTTTCAGGTGGATCAATAGATCCGTATCAAGAAACAGTTATTAGCTGAATTTTAATCCGAAATCTTCACTGTATAATGTTAGTTTTACGTGAGAAGCTTTGGATTAAGTGTTTTTAACAAAGAAGGAGACGCCGTTGAAAGTAAAATATGGACTTGTGCAAAATTCTTTTATCTGGTAACATCACTTAATCTAATTCCTATGTAGAGTCGCAAAGAATTTTTCCAATTTAATAAAAAAAAAAAAAATAAGCAGCCTAACAAATACAGGTGCGCCATGTACTTAGGATGGAAACACCTCCTTTACAGGCCATAAATGAATAACAACCACACGCAAATTTCTCTTCAAATCTCTCATCATTCATTTATACTTTTCTGGTGCTGTCTTGTTCTCTTTAACCACAACAAATGACGTCACGTTTGCAGCACTGTAACAGATACCAGGATTTAGCCAACAAGATGTTGTCTGGCACATTGGCAACACCCAGTTCTGGATAATTTCTGAAACCGTTGAAAGTACTACGGACCTGTTTATTCACAATTTGGATCTCTGTATACAAGACATGATTAAAAACACTGGAAAAGACACATTGATATTTTTAAGTCGGATTTAACAGTTTGGATAAATTCTTGCTAGTGATATACTCACACACACATATACAGGGTGTTTCAAAAAGAATACGCCAAAATCATCACGTGATGTGTCAAAAACGAAAAAAATGACAAACCTCTAGCATGAACACATGTGTTGTATATACATTCAAGTTTCATTTCATGTCTTATAAGCGCTCAATGTGGCCACCACCAGCAGCGCGGACAACATCAAACCGATATGAGAATTCCTCCCAAATGCGCCTCAGCATGTCACGGCCCACCGTGTTGATTGCAGCTGTTATTCGATCTTTCAAGTCATCGATACTTGCTGGAAGTGCTGGAACATAAACTTGGTCTTTAACATACCCCCCACAAGAAAAAGTCACACACAGTGAGGTGCGGGGATCTGGCAGGCCAAGCACAGAGAGCAAGATCTTTAGCACCTCTCCTCTCAATCCATCGCTGAGGCAGGTTTTCATTCAGATAAGCTCTAACCTCGAGATGCCAATGGGGTGGTGCTCCATCTTGCTGAAAAATGAAGTCATTCGAATCTGCTTGCAGTAAAGTGAATAGCAAGTTTTGGAGCATTTCGAGATAGGTTTGTCCTGTAACGGTGTTTCCTTCAAAGAAAAAGGGACCATAGACCTTGTCTTGAGACACAGCACAGAAGACGTTCACTTTAGGGGAATCTCTTTCATGCTCAACAGTTTCATGTGGGTGCTCTGTTCCCTAAATGCGCACATTGTGACGATTGATTGTGCCTCTCAAATTGAAATTCGCTTCGTCACCAAAAACTAAACGTGAAAAGAGAGTTTCATCACCTTCCCCCATCTCTAGCATTGACTCACAGAATGTCCTCCGCATCACCTTGTCATCATTAGTAAGTGCTTGGACGAGGTTTAGTTTGTATGGTTTTATGTGTAATCGTCTCTTTAACACACGCCAGACAGTGGTATGAGGGATGGCAAGCTGAAGATGGCAAGCTTGACATACGGACTTACGTGGGCTGCTCTCAAATGCATCATGAATCCTCTCCACTTTCTCCTCTGTAACAAATGGTCTTCCAGGATTCTTTCCTTTTCACAGGCACCCACTCTCTTTAAACTGTCTAACCCACCGTCGAATGCTCTCACGATGGGGCTTATCAATGCCGAATTCTGTTCTGAAAGCACGCTGCACCGTGACAATGGCGTTTGTTTTCGCGAACTCAAGCAAGCAAAACGCCTTCTGCTGAGGAGTCGCCATTTTGATTGATCTTCCCACAATTCAGCTGCACCGGAAGTTATATTAACGACAGCGGTGAAACTGAGACCCAATCAAACTTTGATAAGTACTCTATCAAATAACCACTGATTCAGTCCACTACAATGCTATAGACCTGAAAAAACAGAGTAATGATTTTGGCGTATTCTTTTTGAAACACCCTGTATATGAAGGGGTGGTGGTTAAATATATATATATATATATATATATATATATATATATATATATATATATATATATATATATATATATATATGTATAAAGAAATATACTCTTAAGGTGTGTTATATTTGTGGGATAAAGTGGTCAATATCAGAGTTTGAGCGAGTGTAAATATAAAAGTGAACATTGAAGTCTACTTTTAGAGGCGACAGGCTGTTTCATGCTAGACGCAATCGTCAGGCCTGACCATTGCGTCTAGCATGAAACAACCTGTCACCTCTAAGTGTTGACTTCAATGTTCACTTTTATATATATATATATATATATATATATATATATATATATATATATATATAATATAAAAAGATATATATATATATATATATATATATATATATATATATATATATATGCATTTGTTTATTAAATAATAATGCTAGCAGACAGAACAATCAAAGCTAATCGCCCAGTTATAGCGATCAAAGACCACGCAAAAAGTATGTGCCTTCTTATTGACATATCAGTTCATTCAGACTGTAATTTATCTCAGTAGATCTTCAACGAACTATAAAAATACAAGGATCTTGAAATAGTAATCTCAAAAATGTGACACATGAATAGATAAATATTAGTTGTGGTTGGAGCCCTGGGTTTGACTGGAAAAGGTTCTGATAGGCTGATTTTGTGACCCTGGTAATCCATGTCTCAAAGAAATACAAAACATTGTTCTTACAAGCAGAAATAGCAAGAAGACGAACCTTACTTAGAGCTACAAAGAACAGGAAGTTATTGAGAGCTATGATCAACCACTTTCAGAAAGGGAAACGTACATAGAATAATAAGCGCCCTTCAGAATATGAGTGATCATGACTCTACATACTTGTTGTTGCTCTAAATAATTTTTACTTTTCATCATGCCTCTTAGGATCTTGTCTGCAATCCAAGCTTTGCGGTTTGACCAGCTCTTGTCTATACTATCTCCTGTAAATTTTATTCCTTCTCTGGCCCTATTTCTTCATTATTTTCCCCTAGAAATCTCAACTGTACCGTTCTGATTGGGAGTATCTTTTCAAAAAGAAATGGTAAAGAGCAAAAAGTTACTGAGAGCAACAAAAGAGAGTATAGAGCCGTAGTCGCCTAGACCCCGATAGGTGTATTAGGTTGGTGCAAAAATAATATCGTTTTCTCACATATGTTACTATGTTTTTGCACCAACCTAATATTTTCGTGTGCCTCTCTCTGTCACGAACCATGATCAAATGACAAGGCATATTGCATTCTTATGACGAATGACATGACCACTATTTTAGACATACCGCTATATGAGTTAAATTTGAAGAATATCTCTATCTATAAAAGGCAGGATGCGTGAAAGCCAACAGCTGACTGACACGAATGTTAACTAGCATGCTAGCATGCCAAAAAAATCGATAGCTGCATTCGTCACAAGTGGGAAAAATTTAAATCTTCATGGCACTTTACTCCAATTGGCTCATTCGCTTGCTTAAACTCAACGTTGATTCTGATTCCGCAGAACTGGGTTGGGTGTGAAAAAGTAATTGTTGTTAACATTCTTTTATCATTCGGTTTTTCTAGTTACGAGTCTTTTTTTAAAGCTGATAGTTTTGTGTTCATTTTGTTTAGTTCATTTTCGTTACAGATTTAATGTTTAGTATAGAGCTTAGAAAAAATTCGCAATGTGAGATAAGCAAGAAGTAAGGCATGTAACAACATCAGCACGGCAAAGGGCACTCCTTTAAAGGCAAGGAAGGGCAAAAATATTTTAAGTCAAGTGATAGCGATTGCTGTATGAGTCGTACGATTTTTGAATCAAGCACGGGCAACGCCGGGCCATGCTGCTAGTGATACATATAAGAAGTGTTAATTCGGTAAACAACACTAAAGGAAACATATTTCTCTAGCTACCGAATTTTCCTTAATTAATTGCTTGATAGATTTCTGACATTATAAAGATTCACTGTCAGTAGATGAAAGTGATACTATTGTGACACTAGTAGTTGGAGGTGGGAATTAAAACGGGCTCATGTAAACACCCCATATAGAGCAGGTTTCTCTTAGCTAACCTAAATATCAAGTACAAAATAAAATATTAAATCCAGGACCAAAAGTATTCAAAGGGGAAAAAATGCACATGCGGTCGTGGAAAAATAAAGGAAAATTTATTCCTAGTCTGTCTTTTGATTTCGTTTGTTTTCCGGCATATCAACCTCAATGGGTTGATATATATATATATATATATATATATATATATATATATATATATATATATATATATATATATATATATATTGAAAGGATTAAAAAAGTTAAACAAGAAAACTTAAAATGAAAAGCAAGAATTGGAATATAAAGCGCGGGGAAAAATGAAATTCTTCTTATATGTAAGAATTGTTATAGATTGAAGGCTAGAATGTGAAACAATAAAAGGAATTTTGTTTTGCCGATGTGGAATAAATAAATTTTGCTGTCGCCAGAGAGATTTAGGTCGTATTAGAATTCGGCAAACAAGGGGGAATTCTTGTGATTGTTTTCTTAAATGGATATCGCCCAAGGTCGAGAAGCGAATGTTAGTGAAGCAATAAAATGGAAACAAAAGATAGAATGTAAAGAAACTGGTCTGTTTTGGAAAGTGAACAAAAGAATTCCCGAGAGCAGGAATTGGTACATCGACAACCAGAAGGAATTGCTGATTTGAAATAAAATTTGTCGACGAGAAAATTATAGTTGGGAAAAGAAAGGACTTCTAAAAACAGAGATAATTCTTTGCCGATGTGAAATAAATCTTTAAACACAAAAATTTATTAACGTAAACAATAGTTGTTAGGTAAGAGGAATGTAAAAACAAAGTTATTGTTTTGGGATACCAGGCCACTTTATTATTAGGGTCGATGTCATTATTCTAGGGTTGGAGAGGATAATTAATTGATGAGCTTGGAGAGGTAGTAAGAGTGAAGCGACATGCATATAAACCGAATGATCGGTTGTCGCCAGCAGTTGGAGCAGTTGCTGTTTGAACGGGAAGCGACAAGAGGCCGCCAGAGACCAGCAGAGAGCGCTCGAGTCCGGCGACGGGCCGGGAGACGCCAGAAGAAGCCTCGTGACCTGCTGTTGAAGAGTAGAGCTGACGTCGAGCAGTGGAGTGAATTGCAGAGAAGCGAATTGCGGACGTTCAGCCGGACAAGAGAATTACTGACGTTTAAAATTGACGTCTGGAAGTCCTGATGACCTAACATCTCGTCTGAATGTTTAACACGTAACAAGTTTTAGAAGCAAGAGATACAGTGCCACGATTGATAGTCGAATGTGAAGGGTTAATTTTGTTGTATCGACGATTATATAAACTTATTGCAAATTAACCCAGCGGCCTTTTTCCTTATTTGTTATAATGTTTTCACCGATGGAAGCATTCGTGTCCTTTTTTTCATAGAACGGTTCCGCCAACTCGATTCAATGCTTAAAGTACGGGCGGAAATTCGATCTTCACTGCACTCTGATCAAAGAACACAACGTGGGCCAGAGCAGACGAAAGAACGAAAGAGGTCAACAGATAACCGGCGCCAGTAGTGACCTGCATGGGAGAGACTTCGGATCGAGGTGGGCCAACCGGCCGCGTTATAGATTTCCTTTTTACGGTTTATTAACCCTTTGCAGGTTATTTAAAGCCAGGAATATTTTTGGATTTTAAGAATCTTTTTGAGTTTTTCGATAATAATGATTTTGATATACGAGCCTTTATAATTGACCGATATCTGTGGAGAGAAACGGTCGATTCATACCTTTCCCAAGGGTATTTGCACGTAAGTGAATATAACGTATCCAACTTGAATTGGAGGCTCGTCTCACTGAGAATTTTCCTGCAAAAAACGTTTGGTTCTACATCTAATGAATAAGGATAAAAGAAAAACATTAGATTTTTCAGGCGTTTTGTGTAAGATATGAGTGCGTAATTTTGCATTAATCTAATAATTTGTTCTTTAATAAGATTTAAGATTTATCGGCACTCATAATACATTTTTATGAAGTAAACATTTATATATTTCTATCCTTGACTGACAACCTTCATTTTTATCTCGCATGAAACAATACTGCTATTTGCCTGAAATTCTCGTTTGAATTCTCCGATAGATCCGTATTTCGTTGAAAGCCTACAAGCTTAAAAATAAGCACGTTATGGTGTATTTAAAAACAAAAATCTACTATTCTTGTTATTCCAGATGCACAAAACTTTCCCTAATTAATTTCAGTTTTGCAAAAAAAAAAAAAAAAAAGAAAGAAAAAGTTAATAGATAAGCAAAAGGAATGTTTTCACCAAATAGAGACAGCAAATAGACGCATTGTATACGGTAGTTTTTTTTTTGTGGTAAATGAACATTGAAAGTATGTTTACATCAGAAAGAGGATTGCATTTTACGGCGTCTCGTTGCACCAATGACATACGTGAGAGATTTTGAATAATACATTTGTCTTGCAAACTAATACATGTGTAGTGATTTCTACCGTCATTGGGCGCTCGACTCTTCTGGTCTTTTCCAAATTACGTTAAGGTTAACCCTTGTCTTCCTGGCGTCAGTTTAAATTGACGCCTTTTTTAAATCCATCTTTTATCACCATTTTTTTCTAAAGTTCGTATTTTCTTGATTTCGGGTGAAAACCTGGATTATCCCAATATATTTTCACTTTCCAAATTTATTTTGGATATATAAAGAGGTCGCGAGTTCAAAGTAAAACCAGAGTGATATGGATTAGTAATTTGCAACATTCGTTAGTGATGGACGCCTGCAATAGAGATAATATAATTTACATAATCTTGCAACCTAAGGCTAAATTAATCATTTTGACCTTCACCGAATACACCGATATAATGGCCCTGTACCAGGCTTAGTTTAGTGAATATCTTATAAACTGTACGAGAGGAAGTAGAATACAGAAACGATCTGAGGTTTGCAATAAATAGTAACAACAGTAAGATAAATAGAAAAACATGTGAAACATAATCTAGTCAGTTATATGCCATGCGTGATACACACTTAGGCGATCATGTATCTTTCGATACACGACTGACGAAGCAGATTTTTTCACGCACTAGGTTGCCTATTCTTTCTGCGGTATACCAGTTGCCATCCAAGGCTATAGAACCCGTTCTGTCCTCCTATTTACCCATAGCTTGAAGAGAAGAAGTGCATTCATATGTTGCCATTTCTTTCTACGGTAGACCAGTTGCCATCCAAGGCTACAGAACCCGGTCTGCCCTGCTAGATAGATCAGGCAGTTAGTTATGTGCCATACGGGATACACGCTTAGGCGATCATGTATCTTTCAATACATGACTGACGAGGCAGATTTTTTTTTCCGCCGTAGGTTGCCATTTCTTTCTGAGGTAGACCAGTTTCCATCCAAGGCTGTAGAACACGGTCTGCTCTGCTGTTTTCTCGTGGGGAGATGAAGAGGCTTCATACCTTTCCCAAGGGTAATAGCAGGTAAGTGAATTTCAGTCAGTTATGTGCCATGTGTGATACAGGCTTAGGCGATCATGTATCTTTCGATATATGACTGACGAAGCAGTTTTTTCCCGCACTAGGTTGCCATTTCCTTCTACGGTAGACCATTTGCAATGCAACGCTATAGAACCTGGTCTATCCTGATAAATAAGCATAGCTGGGTCGGGGAGAAGACGAGGATTCATACTTTTCCCAAGGGTATTAGCACGTAAGTGAATTTCAATCAGTTATGTGCCAAGCGTTATACACGCTTAGGTGATCATGTATCTTTTGATACATGACTGACGAGGCAGAATTTTTCCCGCAGTAGATTACCATTTTTTTCTGCAGTAGACCAGTTGCACTCCAAGTCTATAGAACCCGGTTTATCCTGCTATTTACCCATAGCTGCGGGGAGAAGACGAGGATTTATACCTTTCCCAAGTGTATCAGCATGCCAGTCAGTCAGTTATATGCCATGCGTGATACACGCTTAGGCGACCATGTATCTTTTGATACATGACTGACCAGGCAGATTTTTTCCCCGCAGTAGGTTGCCATTTCTTTCTGCGGTAGACCAGATGCAATCCAAGGTTATAGAACCCGGTCTATTTTGCTATTTACACATAGCTCGGGGGTGGGAGGTTGGGGGGAGACGAGGATTCATAATTTTCCCAAGGGTATTAGCACGTAAGTTCATATAATGGATTCGACTGGAATTCGAACTCGGCTCTCCGTTTCCTCAATCCGTGCCGCTATCCATTTTACTTTCGCGAAAAAGATCAAAGTTCCCTCTTAACTTTATATCACGCACCTCATTCAGTAACCACGGCTGCTTGTCATTACCGATTAATGTGAATTTTGTAATCATATCAGGTCATGTCGTTCATAATTTCTGTTGTGTAGAAAGACAGCCGACCTTCTCTACACTAATTGTTCAGTCTGAGGTCGGACGACCGGCTGACCGGTTGACCGGTTGAACTCTCTGCCTTCGGGCGGGGAGGTTTCCGAAAGAGGCTACGCCGAAGGGCGGATTCTCATTCGAGGAGGTAAACTGACCCTGACCCCGTTTATAAAGGTTCAATGGGCATATTTTTGGCCGATCCCACGGGTTCGGAGATCCCACGTTAAACTGGCCTTGTGCCACATGATGCCCTCGTTGGGGGGTGGGTGACTAAATATAGTCGGTAAGTGAGTCGCAAGGCGTTGTGTTTGAGTGGTACACATTGAGCTACGGTATTCTCTATTACTGTATTATTAATCCATGTCTCTCATATCTTATGCATTATACGAGAGGAGAAAGAATGTAGTAATAACCTGAGATTTGTGAAATAATTCTTAACAGATGAAAGTTACGAAGAAAAGCGAGCAACAATTATTTTATTTTCCCGGAGAAGATAATGTCAACTCTGACATTTATATCAAACGCCTCATTCAGTAACCCTTGGCCTTGACTGGTTCCTGGGCCTTGTACTGGGTGATTTAACGCAGATGCACTCATTCATTAGCGTACTTACACACATGTATTCGTTGAATCTCTCTCTCTCTACCAATCACACAAATTTCCTGCCAACAATCTCTATTCATTTGCAATCTTCTCTCTTCCTCATTTTGTTCTCATTCTCTATCTCCTATGCACACTTTTTCATTGCACACACATATTCTGTTATCTTAATACACACCCACCCACACACACTCACACACATGCACATACACTTCTACTAACTCTCCCACTTTTACGTAAACACAGTGACACTGTTGCGGATGGGTGTGATGTGCGTTGGAGAGGAATTATCAGAAGGCTTGAATTATCAGAAGGTTTAAAATTGTGTGTGTTCAATAATCTTCCATCCACAACAATTAATACAAGATAGAGAATAATAAAGATTCATAAACATCTTGTTTCAAAACATAACAATTGAATTTATTAATATTTGATATACATTCATGCGAACTGAAAAGGTAGAACAGAGTCGTGTCCCTTTGATTAGGTAATAGTTGTACCTGAGTTCATATTAAAAGGAAGTAATATTAAACTGTAATTTAGAAAAATAAAGTTTCTTTAGCATGTTTGGAATTGTGTATTGTACAAGTTGGTAAAAGTTCAGAAGAGATTTCAGAGTTCGTACTTGCGTGAATGTCCGTAATGGTCTTTAACCTCTGACCACAATGGCTAAGACGGGAGTTCTTGAAGATTACATCTTGGTACTTGGTAGCAAGGAATGAGACGCACGAGAGAGAGATGAATGAAAAGAAATTACTCAGGGAGTTTACACGTGTTCTGTTTATATAGTGGTCGTGTATCACGTGGGAGGCTCCAAGCATATTGAGCGGGAAAACAGATTGGTCGCGTGCAGCCGGTTTGATTGGTCGGAACTGACCAACCAACAAGCTAGATTGAAGGTGATTGACCAATGAATACTTCTTATATATCTGTAAGATTGTGATGATGAAAATTATAACAGGGATAGTGCATTTCCTAGCAGGCGTTAACTAGTTTGTTGTGGAAGAGTCCACAACACTTTCTCGCTCACACTCACAAAGTTTGTCTTTTACCCATCTTCCTTTTTATGTAATTCTCTATCAAATTCTTTTATCCTAACCCATAGACTTCCTTTCATCTCATTTTATTTTAATAGGAGATAGTTTAGCCTATCGTTCGGTTCACACTCCTTCCCGGTATTTTAAACAGGAGTAGAAGTTTATTCCTTGTTTCCTGTTTAGGATTGGGTTTCCGGTTCCCTCTAAAGTCTTGCTTGGGGTAAATTGTCATTATTCACTCATACACTTTGTATCCAAAGACAAATCAATAAATCTATAACCTCAGAATGTTGATCTGAATTCTGATCTATGTGATTAATATACATAAGTAAGTGTATTGACAAAGACGAATGCATTTGTTGCTTAAAATAACTTATTTTTCATCATTTTATTTTCATCATGACCGATATACCGACGTACATACATCATATTTTTCTTACACAAACGAATCATTTTTTACAATTTTCCATAAAATACGCCCCATATCTTTCCCATATATGTTTAACTATTCATTTAAGTTTCAGAGGAACGACACGGCATATATATGTACACTTTACTCCGCATGTACAATAATAGATAAGGTGAAAGAAATGCTAAGAGCATTCATCGTCATTTATTCAGTTAGAGCATTTTTGCACCGGTGTGGAACCACAGGTTCATGGTGCTATTTAACGCAATTACTTGCCGCTTCCTTTTGCACCAGAGCTGTTAACATAACTCCGTCCCTCCTATGAGAAGTTAAAGAGGCAAGACATACAAGACAGTAGGAGATTTGAATTCAGAGTTTTCCTTCTCCTAGACTGGTTGCCAACCAAGGGAATAGAGTACAGTTTATTCTGCAGTTTACCCATAGCTGGAATGAGAGATGGATTCATATCCCTTCCTAGAATGTTAGCACGTAAGTGATTCAGTGGATTTAATTAGAATGCGAAATCGGCTCCTAGATTCCTTAATGGGAACCGTTACACATTATCCCACTGTGCTCCCACACAAAAAACATTAAGAAAAGTAAAAATTTATGCGTTCCACCCAAAATTAACAATGGAAAATCAGGATTTTTTATTGTGACATTTTTGTTATAAAAAAATGGCTAATTAGATGGATGAAGAATTTATTATTAATGTTTCCTTACCAGTAAAATCTTCAATAGTTTTCATTATGTTATTTATTTTTCTTTCTTTCTTGCTTTTTGTCACTCATTGTTGTCATCAACTTTTCATTCTTCTCTTTTTACTCTTTTTATTTTTTCAATCACTTCTAATTATTATTATTGTTAGTTCATCAGTATAGGTGATGCTAACCTCTACAAAAACAACACTCTACTCTTTCTTGGCCTCACGTTTTCCACTGACATGAAGTCCAGTGACTATATCGAATCAATTGCTACGTCTACTTGCAAGAAAAGTTGGTCCACTGTATCGTTCCAGAAATTTTTCTCCCCAGAATCCATCCTGCACATTCATAAGTTTACCGTCGGTTCGTGCATTAAATACAATTGACATATCTAGTCTGGTGCTCCTGATGTACATCTCGAGTTTCTTGGCAAGATCCAAAGAACGGTCCGTAATGTAATCAACTTTGACCAGGCATCTCGACTTCAGTCACTTTCGCACCGACATGACGTGGCTTCCTGTATTTTCCACAAATAAATTTTTTGCGGTAACTAGGACCGATTTTAAACTTAATTCACATTTAAAATCGGTCCTAGTTATTGGAACGCCCTTTCATTTTCATAGCAACTGATGAGGTTTTTTCCCCTGGTGTCCCCACAACATGCTTGCTACCAGATTGGTAACTTGATATCTTAGTGCTGAACTAACGAGATGCAACCGAAAGTTCTAATCTAACAGGGTTTTTTTTTTCTCACAGAAATCTGGAAGGAATTCTACGGATGCTGCCCACCTATGGAACTCCCTTCTGATTTTATGCTTCCCTGATAACTACAATCCTCAAAAATTTAAATGCAACTTCAATCACCATTTTCTGTCTTCTTGAATTGTGTTCCTTTGTTTTTTCTTCTTTCCTCAATCCTTCCTCATTCTCTTTCATTTTAACTCGTTACGTCTACTGGCATGAATGCGTTGCTTGGGGTAAAACGAGTTAAAAAAATGTTGTAATACAGTGTAACCCGGATATAAGAGAGTTGTTGGGACCGGAGAAGAAGTCTCTTATATCAGGGTTTCTCTTATATCCGGGTTTGGTCTATTATATATACATTAACACAGGCTGTAATTTGGGACTATAGCAAATCTCTCTTATATCCGTGTTTCTCTCATATCCGGATCTCTTATATCCGGGTTACACTGTAGTAATACTAGCAATAATATTCACTCCTTTAGCATTCACTGTAAGTGACAGTAAGTGAGAGTAAGACTCCCTAATGGATGTAGGGTAGCAGTTATCGACGTGAATATTGAAATTGGCGCGTCGAGTCCAAATTCCAGCCGAGGCTGTAGCGTTCACTTTCTCTAAGGGTTAATAGCATGACAGAATGGGTTATCTAGTTTTTGGTGGGCAATCAGTCTAGCTGGACAATTCTGAATACATAACAGGTTAAAGATGGGCTGAAGATCTCCACTTCCCGTAACCAACTTGCTAGGGAAAACTACAACTACAGCACTTAGCTTAGTGATGTTGTTTTCAATAGAGGGAGGGATGGATAAATTGTCGTCTAAATTACGCAAAAAATGAAAGCAACACAGACATGACATTTTAACAGATATATTTACCAAAATTACAGAAAAAATATCTTGAAATACTAAGGAGTAAATTTATTGAATAAAATCGCCTTTGCCTTCAACCACGGCCTCCGGACGACTTCGGAATCTCCTGCATCTCTTCTGGACGGTCTCCTTGTTTAAGTTGGTGAACGTTCCCATAATCCTTGCCTTCAGTTCATCTTTGGTCTTACAAGGAGTTTTGTTGCTCTTTCGCTCAAATATGCCCCCACACATAATCACGGATAATTAGATGGCCAGATGTAAGGGGGTGACGTGGTCGCAGAAATTGTCTGACAGTCATGACTGGGTTCTCTTGCTTATGTGACATGGGGCAGAGTCCTGATGCCAGACATAGGGTCTTCCAGTAGCCGCCTTCTTAACCCAAAGCACTTGATCTAGGTTTCTGTGTTGAGTCCCAGGCCCTAGGGGAAGAGAAATGGAGCCATAACGTCGCTATCACTGGTGCTCACTTCAAACACTATCATGTTGACTAGATATATCATAATCCTCTGCACTGTTCTTAGATTGACACCCAGTCTGAAATGCTTGTATTGGAACATATTGGAGTTTCTCAGTATACGTTTTAAATTTACAAAAAAAAAAAAAAAAATCCTTTTACCCGAGCAAGGTAATAAAGCCACTAAGATGCAAGGGTTTACTAAAAGTGAAAGCAGAGAAGACAATAAGAGAACAGGTTTCAAGGAAACAGTAGATGATGATTGACATTGCATTTATATTTTTGAAGATCTGAGTTAACAAATGATCGGAAATCAGGAAGAAATATCCGTATGTGAGAAGTGCGAGAGAAGAAACTATTAGAATAGAACTTACTCCTGATGTCTTCCTATCCTTTTGTTATCATCAGTACGAATCATCATCACTATCATCATTTATGTGATGTCTTTTCAGGACGTGGGCGATCACGTCACTTCTCAACTTCCTGTCACTTTTAGCTCTTTTGGAAAATAAAGGTTACGCGCGATGAACTCTCCCCATAAGGGTGAAAGCTCTGCTTTTGCCTGCCCGGAAGATTTCACTGTATCTTCTTGTTTTCTCCCACCTTGTTAAGGTATGATTGTGCTTTGGTCGAAAAAGGAGCCCTGTAATAGACGAAGTGGCTACTATTGTTAATCATTTAGACGAGATGGAATCTGTTATTCAGCTCTTAGCTGTTGCCGAACTCTCTGCCTTCGGGCAAGGAGGAACCCGCACTAGGCTATGTCGAACGGAGGAGTCACGTCCTGGGAGGTAGACAGACCCGAAACCGTTTATGCTGGATTTAAGGCGAATTTTTGGCCGAGATTACGGACTCGTATAGCCCCACTTTAAATTCGGCCTTGTGCCACATCCTTCGCCGTGAGGAGGTTGGTAAATATTACTATTGTTAACCATTTAGACTAGCTTGGATCTGTTACTCAGCTCTTAGCTGTTGCTTAAATCTATGCCTTCGTGCAAGGAGGAACAAGCACGAGGCTATGCCGAACGGAGGAGTCACGTCCTTGGAGAGAGAAAGACCCGAACCCGTTTATGCTGGATTTACGGCGAATTTTTGGCCGAGATTACGGAATCGGTTTGCCTCACTTTAAATTCGGTCTTGTGCCACATCCTACGCCGTGAGGAGGTTGGTAAATATTACTATTGCTAACCATTTAGACTAGCTGCGATCTGTTACTAAGCTCTTAGCTGTTGCCGAAATCTCTGCCTTCGGGCAAGGAGGAACCCGGACAAGTCTATGCCATAGGGAGGAATCACGTCTGGGTAGGTAGACAGACCCAAACTCGTTTATGCTGGATTTACGGCGAATCTTTGGCCGAGATTACGGACTCGGTTTGTCCCACTTTAAATTTGGCCTTGTGCCACATCTTACCACGTGAGGAGTTTGGTAAATATTACTATTTTTAACTATTCAACTCTTCTGCTTCGTTGCGAAGAGCATCTTTTCGTAACTCTACTATTGTTACCTGAGAATTCTATGCGTTTTTCCTATTTTTGGAAATAGACCTGGACCCGTTTCCGCCGAAAATTAACGGATTTCTCGACACTCTAATGAATATTTAACTCTTTTCTTGTCCCTTCTCTGTTATCTATTCATACAAACGCATTACGGAAGTTACTCAATGTGACCCTATATCTCATGCTCATTAAACCAGCCCTGGAATTATTTTATTTTCCAAGTCCTCTTTCCACATAAGGTTTACCGGAAATTCCAGCTGTCTCTTTCTGATTGTAAGTACAAGTAACTTTCACGCCCCGATTTGTTTTATATTTTTCTCGTGGCTGACATTATCAATCGATAGTATTATCAGGATCCGTCTATAGAACCACGTTATCGTCACTTCCGGTTTCTTCTTTATATACAAAGAATTTGTTCAGCATTCACTGTCATATAGGAGGATAGATATGACAGAATAGTTGACAGATTTTTCTTTATTTCTAATCAGTTATGTGCCATGCGTGATACACGACTGACGAGTAAGATTTTTTTTCTCGCAGTATGTTGTCATTTCTTTCTGCGGTAGACCATCAAAGGCTATAGAACCCGGTGTGTCCTGCTATTTACCCATAGCTGGAAGGAGAAGAGGTTTCAAACCTTTCTCAAATGTATTAGCACGTAAGTGAATGTAATGGATTCGACTCGAATTCCTCAATCCGTAACGCCATCTATTACACCATCGTGCCTCTTCCCGTTTTTCTAATAAAATTCCTTTAATTTTCGCCCTGAAATCATTTGTCCTCTTGTCGTTTGGACCCATTTCCAATTTTCCATTTTCTTTCCTTCAAGGGTCAGTAAAACCCTTCAAGTGCATCTTCAGGCCTCCATTGTTCATGGTTTTGCGCTCTTGTTACAAATTGGTTTCTGGTCGATAAATGTCATGGCTAGATTCCTTTCTGCTTTTAGTTTATTTCAGTATCTATTAGTAGATCAATAGTAGATTACTTGTTCTGCTTCCATTTTGGTATCCTATTTTCCATAGATTTCTTCATTTATTTGTGCCGTTAGGATTTTCACATCATTGGGAAGCATGTTACTGACTTGCAGTTACTTAGAATTTTTATTTCTTTTTCATTTTATCTGGATATAGGAAGAATTTTCCTATCGAAATCTCTAATTATTATTAATAATAATAATAATAATAATAATAATAATAATAATAATAATAATAATAATATTTTTGCCTCTTTTCTCCTACTTGCATTTTTACTTTTTATTAAACATTTTTTTTTCTATTTCCTTTTTCTTCAGATGATTATTCAAGGTTTTATTCGTTTCGTTTCTTTCTCTCTTTTTATTAGTTTTCTTTTTGTCATTTTTTTTTCTTTTCTCCTTTCCATCCATTTATTCATCCTATATTAGATTTTGCTTTCAAAATGTGGAGGATTTGCAAAAGTTGTTTCCTCCCCACCCCTCCTCCTCCTCCTCCTCCTCCTCCTCCTCCTCTTCCTCCTCCTCCTCCTCTTTTCTATTTTTTTTTTTTATCTCTCCCCCTCTCCTGTTATATTTTGCATTTCAGCTTTGTTACATTTTTTTTTCATTCTGCATCCGTAGTCGCATTTAGACGTATATATTTTTGGATTTATCCTCTTCTGCTTTTCAACTTCAGTTCATAACAGTGGAGGAAATAGCAGTGATATAGTAATTTATGCTAATTAACTGTTACTAATATTTATTTATTTACTTATTATTATTTATACTTCCTCCTCTTCTTATATTTACTACTACTACTACTACTAGTAGTAGTAGAACTATTTCTACTACTACTTGGCATCGACAAATTGTTTGTCACTATGTTATTTTTTCTCCTTTTTTAATAACCTCCGTTCACGTCTATTAGCATCACGAACATCGTTGTTTCGCATTTCTCACGCGTGACTTGAGATTGCCCTCGGGAAAAATTGAAAAGCCATCAAATATTTCACTAAATTCACGTGCCACAAAAGACTGAATAATAATCAGCAATATTAAAAAGGAATGAACTGTTGTTAACACTATTATTATTATTATTATTATTATTATTATTATTATTATTATTATTATTTCCTTTTTACATTTATAGTTGCAGGTACTGAATTACTGATTAAGACCTATTATTCACCTTTATTCGTAGTTGAGGTTCTGTCAAATCTTCGGTGACACATAGGTAGGTAAAAAATTAACTCTAACTAAAAGGTGTTTTGTCGGGTTATTACTGCGTAAACTTACCTCGTGAAACCCGTGGCTTGATATTTGATTACTTCTTTTCTGTCTTTCAGAACGTTGGCGATCATAGCTTTTCATAATTTCCTATCCTTTGTAACTCTTCGTAAGGTTTGTCTTTTCGCTATCGCTCCCAATCATTTTCTGTTAGCCATTTACACAGATTCGTTATGTCAGTAATCCATCACTTTCTTCTATCCCTTGCTATTAATATTTCCTACTGGTAGAAACCTTGCTAATCTCTCTTTCTTCATTATGTGCCCTAGAAATGTCAACTGTCTCTTTAAGTAGAAGTGCCTTTTTTTGTTACCATTTTCCCTAAAACTTCGACGTTACCCTACTATTTAGTATATGGTATTCTCGGCATTCTTCCGCAGAACCAAATTTCTGTTATCCCATATCTTTTCTTCATCTGTGAGGAACTTGATAAAGGTGATTTAAAAGGAACATTGTCACTTTAACCGTCTAAATTGAGTCCAGTGATATACACACAGTCAATTATGTGCCATGCGTGATACACGACTGACGAGGCAGATTTCTGGTCTACCGTAGTAGGTTGCTATTTCTGCGATAGATCAGTTGCCATCCTATAGAAACCGACTTGCTATTTACTCATAGATTTGTGGGGAGGGGGAGAAAATGATTCATACCTTTCCTAACGTTATTTGCACGTAAGTGAATGTAATGGATTCGACTGTAATTCGAACTCGGCTCTCTGATTCCTCAATCCGAGCCGCTATCCATTAACTCCACCGTGCCTCCTATGCACTATGTAGTCAGAATTGCCTCCACACGAGAAGCTTTTGAGATAGGTTTAAAATATATTTATATCCGAATTCTATTAGCACAAAACATAGTATAATTTTGACTAAGGAAAATAGCGTATATATATATACAGTTCATAATTCCACCTCACATCACTAAGTTGGTTTATTCTTAGAATTAGATAAAATTCTATCAGGTGACAATACTTTCAGATGCAAATCAATCCAAGCAACTTCAGCTAGATTAAACAAATACATCAGAAATAAAGACATTTATAATGGTAATTGTAATGATGAGTTTTTCTCATTGTTATTTCGACATCAGGGTTTTAAGCAAAGTATGGACAGCCACAAAAGTCTAACAATTTCACTGTTAAAAAATTGCTATATGTAATTTCTACGTTTCTTACCTCGTACTTCTCGTCTGTGCATCTCTCTTACGGCTTTCTACTTCCTTGTCAAATAAGATCTTCAAAAATTTAAATGCCGCATTTTTAACAAAAGTGTTAAGATCAGCTATTGCTACGTTAACAAAATTGATAAATCTATATCCCAACATGACAGCATTATATTAAATCAATTTATTTCCAACAAAGACAATGTTAAAAAAAAAAGAAGTTAAATGTACGACTGATAATGTTATACACCCAACGAGCATAAATTCTGGTAATGATGTCAAATTTTATTTTAGTTTCACTGAAAATCTTTGGAAATTTTGCTTCTAACATCATCGAATGATATTAGCGATATATATATATATATATATATATATATATATATATATATATATATATATAAGTAACGAAAATCCGTATTGGTAATTGGTAATCCGTATGGATAATGCCAAGTAGGATGAAATCCTGAGAGCTCAATGTTAAGTCAGAGCGAATAATTTAATTTAAAGAAAAACAGACCACTTTCAGGTTCCATTTGTAAGAATTTGTTTCACCAGAGAATTTTATTCTTCTCTTGATCTTCAGACTTCACTTTCAAAAGGTGAAACGAAAAATGAATTTAAAATTTACGTTTTTGACAGGCAGTATTAAGATTATATAAGTTGACATAGAAGGTGGTGAGGAATATTCTTCACCACCTTCTCTGTCAATACTGTCTAATAGTGCCCGTCAAAAGTGCAAATTTTAATTTTTTTCGCTTACCTTTTGAAAGTGAAGTCTGAAGATAAAGAGAAGAATAAAATTCTTTGGTGAAATAAATTATCACAAATGGGCTTTAAAGTGGTCTGTTTATATATATATATATATATATATATATATATATATATATATATATATATATATATATATATATATATATATATATATATATTTAAAGATATTTTTGTAGGTACAAAATTTAATGATCGAAATAAAAGTATAAAACTTAATATTACGAGACATATTAATAAAGAGTGTCACCGTGTTGTCCCGGTCACACTCTTTATTTCATCTAAAGGTTCTGTAGGCACATTACATCGGGTCCCTTAAGCCTTCTTTGTGTAAACAACGTGAGTGTCTGTTGGGGTTCGCTGTCATTTGTCTCTAGTTCCTTTTGCTATTTTTTCTCTCCTCCCACAACTTCATTTTATTGTACATTTTTCTGTGTTAATTTTAAATTAAATCTCCCGTTGAAGCCTGAAGAGCGGGAGCGAAACCGGTTGCTTCGCTCGTTTTTAATATGTCACGTAATATTAAGTTTTATACATTTATCATATAGCATCACTCTCTTTAAATATTTCTGGCAATTAAAGAATGGTACTAATACATCTATTATCACCTAGGCTACTATTGCAAGAACCAAATCTTACAACAGGAAAGGAAATAGATATAACTAATGTGAAAAATTAGTTATCTTACAAAAATTAAATAACCCTAACTTATTAAACTAGAAAAATGAATTCATGGTAAAATGTAGGCATAAAAATGAATATCTGCTTCATACGTTGATCCAGATTAATTTTTAATGTAAACCGCTGTAAACCGCTGTAAACCGCTTCATCAGGCTAACTAAATGAGATGAATTTATCATCGAAAGGCGTTGTAATCTTCTTTGCACTGGTAGTACCGGGGAGGTATAACTCCGGGATAATAAAACCTGAGGCTGTGATGTTCATTGTAGCAAATATTTGCACCAACTCTTTGTTATCAGCGCTTCCAATAAGTGTGGCCTTCATCACTCTAAACAAATCTTTTATCTGGATAGTCAGCAGCTCAGTTCTGTGTTCCTACTTTGCTCTCTGGGCAACAAGTATACTGGAGAGACAGAGAGAGTTAAGGCGACGAGGACAGGTACATCATAGTACTGGAAGTCTATAGCTGGCGCTCCCACAGTGACGATCATCGGATGATGGCCGTTTTTGCACAAAATCCTGAGCAATTGTACTGTTCGTGTTCTTCGATGGTGGCAAGTAAGGTCTATTTAGGCATAGCAGTGCTTTCCCTAATCAATGGAGGAGGGGGGTCTAGAAAAGGTGCCCCAAACATTCCTTTGCAGCCCGCTATAGATACCTAGTTATTCAATAAAGTAGTCGCAATAATCGGTTTTGTAGAACCCGTAAACATATTAACCTCGGTTCTTGGAATATAAGAACCCTCCAAGATAACGATTCTTCTCCAGTGCATAAAACAGCCCTCGTCGCACAATATCGACATTGCTGCTCTCAGTGAGAGTCATTTTGAAGTCACCTCTCAACTTGAGGAAGTTAGTGCAGGATATATCCTTTTCTGCACTGGTAGAAGCGAAGAAGATCCCCGCCTATCAGGTGTAGGCTTTGCCATAAAATCAGACATTGCTAGATCCCTGTCATTCCTTCCCAAAGAAATAAATGATCACATTTTGATTCTAGTCTTAGAACTCGACAACACTTCTTCTGCCACTCTTGTGAGCTGTTATGTCCCAACCATGAACACCCCTACGTCGGAAATTGATGACTTTTATGATGAACTACGTTCAGTCATTTCCAAAGTTCCACATAGAGACAAACTTATCCATATGAGAGACTTTAATGCACGGGTTGGTGCTGAACATCAGACATAGCTTGATGTACTTGGTACTCTACGGGGTCGGGAGTATGAATGCTAATGAGCTACGACTTTTTTCTTTCTTCCAAGAATTCGATGTTACCATAACCAGCAGTTCAATCATCACAAAACAACTTAGATGCATCCCAAATCCAAAGATTGACATATGATTTATTATATTATCACCAAGAAACGTGACGCGAAAGACTTCAATATCACCGGCTCTTTCCACAACACTTGTTATCTTTCAGGCCATGCTCTACTGCGCAGCAAAGGATCCTTTCGACTCGTACGCAAGAAATCTCTCGTTAGCACTACGGTTCCTAAGTGAATCAACATATCACCCCTGAATTCTGAGGTTAAGAAGAAAAAACTCTCTGACACACTGGATTTGAGGCTAGATTCAGTTGTTATCTCAGAAGATATTGAATCCTCCTGGAAATCTCTCAGAAATGCCAATTATTCCAGTACCCTTGAAGTTCTAGGATTTACCATAAGGACGCATCTGGATTGGTTCGATGTAAATGAGGCTCACGTTCATCGTCTCCTCAAGAAAATGCACGATTCACACAAAATATTCATAAACAACAAAAATTGTCCACAAAAAAAGAACATAGATAGACAGTGTAAGCGATGTAAGTAGGTTTGTCGGACACCTTCCAGTATGCGGCTGGATGCGGGTAGCGACCGGCGTTATCAAGCGAAGAGCAAACACGGTAACGAAAGGTTGGTACGATCAAACGAACGAATTGGGTTGACGTAAGTTCTTTAGTGACAGGAGTTACAATGGAATCTGGTGGGTTTAGAATGAGTGACGGTCGAGGCCAGGTTCAGACATACAACATATTAACCGCGCAGAATTGGATGCAGTTATTAGAAGAGTTAAACTTGTTCTAAAATGGGAGGCAAAGTCCATACACGTAAACGGACACGCTATACGTGTATAAATGTCTCACGGACAAGCTGAACGGGAATGTTCATGTGAGCACCAAGACTGCGGATGAAATGTTGAACAGAAGAAGGCTGAAAACTTTAGCTCGGAGGCCAGGATTACGGACGGCGAAGAATAAATTTGAACGAATCAGGAGAAAAAACGGGGTCAATGAGGAATGTGAAAGTGATTATTACAAATATATTACACACACACACATATATATAATCATTTTCTACGATTTGTATCTTTATCTCTAAAGAAGCTTTATAAAGTGAAACATGTTAGATTAAGATCTCTTTCCTACTGGTTCTTCGTCCTATCATATATATATATATATATATATATATATATATATATATATATATATATATATATATATATATATATGCCCCATATATATATATATATATATATATGTTAATAAATAAACATATACCTACGTTTGGTGTGCAACTTAAGTTTCTTGGGTTAACCAACTAGTCGGGCACAAGATATAGCTTATAAACTTAAATCGCACACCAAAAGCAGGCATATGTGTATTTATTAATATATATTTCTTGGCTCTGAGCACTGTTATGTCTACACCTCTTGGCTAAATTTGGTAATTATTTATTTTCTTAGCAGCGTATGCACGCCAGTACGCGCGTATACGGTCGCTAATATCTAGTTATTTCACTTACACAACACTATATACATATATTTCTCTCTCCCCCTCTCTCTCTCTATATATATATATATATATATATGCGTGTATATATATATATATATATATATATATATATATATATATATATATATATATATAATAAAAAGGCTTAAACACTAATATTCCATGGTCATAATTTATTCCATTGGACTCGTAAATACGATCCAATTCATCAGACCTACAAATTCAAAAAGGCTTTTGAATTTGTAGGTCTGATGAATTTTTTATTATATCCTTACTCTGTCCTAGACATTGAGTTCTACCTGGATTCTATCCTCTTGGAATTTTTTATTCAAAAAATATACATTTGTGTATATGCACCTGTGGTTTTTGCATATATATGTATATTTACCACTAATATTATCTATCTATCTATCTATCTATCTATCTATCTATCTATCTATCTATCTATATATATATATATATATATATATATATATATATATATATTGATGCATGTTCCATTAAATAATATAGACAGGTGTTGTCTATTTATTTTATGTAATTTCTTTTCATAACGTCTGATAAGCGTAATAACATTATCATTAAACGAAGAAAGAAAATCACAATATTAATCCATATTTTTTAATTCTATCTAAGCTTTCGACTTACATAAGCCATTATCAAAGATGACAATTACATTACAATATATTAAGCAATACACAGACAAAACAGTGATGATAGTCTGTTTCTGTTTACATGGAAGATTTCCAAACAACGACAAACTCGTGCATATAGGACGCTGGAAGCGAAAACCGCCCCGTAACTCATGACGTCACTCATGACCATGCGAGAGTGAAAACGAAAAGTTGACTTAACAATATATTCACTGGAAAGCAACTAAAAACAACTAAGATATTGCAGCATAAGAACCACCCTGACATAATTGTAAAAAAAGCTGATAAGACCAACATTTTCTTCATCCTAAACAAATTGGATTACAACAGAAAACTAGACCACATACTCCATGATCACATAAAGTTGAAAAAAAACTTAACGAGAACCCGACCAACCAACTAAAATCAAAGCTTAATAAACTCATTAATGCTAATAATGCTGAACAGAACTCTTTAAAACGCCCTAAAATTGTTG
>OZ010574.1:34105942-34115942 GCA_963932145.1 Acanthosepion lycidas
GCTTTGTTGGAGTGGACTAACAATTCTTTATGGTGGATATTGAAGTCAATGCAGATACGAAAAACGTCGAGGGAAATTGAATGAGCATATTGTCAAACTTCTCAGATATTCAACTGAAGATGACTGTCTAGTTTGGACTGAAGAAAATGGTGTTCCACTTCTGGAAAGTTGGAACTTAGACCCCTCACGTTGGCGTAGGAGAATTGAATTAAGAAAACCACGTGGCTGTAAAGGAAACGTATATATATGAATTAGCAATGCGTCTAAACGATCACTATTTCTATTCTATCCTCTAATATTATATGATGTAATGGAATAACCTGTCACCCACATGAGTAACTACACTCTAGGTAGTAACTGCCTATAAGTATCGGTAAGTCAAAGGACTACAGGATTCTAGCTGGGATCTGTTGTATACGACTCAGACTTACGCGAGAACTACAGGCCTTCCAATAGCAGCACTCACTACTGGATTGACTTGCGACGACCGTGCGCATAACTTTGCCTTATTTCTTACTGTGCTGATTATTACAATAAACCTTTACTTATTTATTCACCGTGTTTGTCAAGTATATATTCCTATTAGCACGGAATATAACACTATACAGATCACTCTTTCTACACTATTGATCACTATAAGGATTATTTATTCGGATCACTATTCGGTGGTTATATTTCGAGCGAGTATTATCGAGCAAGTACTATTAGTACGAGTGTAAGTCTAGAGCGTCTGATTATTCAACGGCGTTACTATAAGTTGTAACTGCGATTACAAAGGCTCTACTGCAACGAGAATTACGAAAGTGACAACAAGTATTCGTTGACATTACAAAAGTAGCAACGAGTGTTCGTTGATATCAAAAAAGCTTGATAGTTTAGTTAATTTGAATTTTGGTAGGTTATTATGCGTGTATTGGTAGTAGACTAGTAGACGGTGAGACAAACACACCCATAGCATTTGCATGTACAAATAACCTGGGGAGAACTGTCCGGAGATACTGCCGTTGCAGTACCTTTCATTATGGCATTGAGAGGCCCCACTACTTCACGGTCCAGAAATTATTCATATAATGGCAGTACAATAGCTCCTATATTATACACATGCTGACAGGATATCCTCCTTCGGAGTTACTGGAAGGTTCGGATCGCTATCAGGCAAACCCCATAAAACGTCTATTTCCAGTACCGTTAACGAAGGGTCAATCAACCCAGGAAAGAAAATACATGCGTGATGTCCCGAGTGGACATGTCGCGTCTGCCGAGAAGTCAAGGCAGCAAAATTTCTCCTTGGGTCAGAAACATAGTACCTGTCCGAGACCTAAATAAAATCGCTCATGTACTTGTGAACTAAGCGACCCAGGTGTGTAGTAACGAGTGTGTCTTGGTGATGCATTTGTATCCACTACTCCCATTGGAATTAGTAGATGGATATAAGGGCATGAAATAGGCAAGTAATCTATCCATCAGTCTTACAAATGAGAAGCATTATGCATCGGAATGGAGGGTCGTGGACAGAAAATGAAAATAATCTGAATTATTTTATATCTTTTTCCGAATTCGTGCCTTCTTATAAAACTGCTAGCAGTAATTCTGTTATAGTTTTGTTCATTGACAGCATACTCGTAAATCAGCAGATATTCTATCCACAAGCAGAAGACGTTTTTCTGTTGTTTTAATTTTATACTCTTGCAAAATGAAGACAACGATAATGAAACAAACTTGCTATCTATCTAATGTCCGTTCGCACAAATTCTGTAATAAAAAAACATTTCTCTCCCAGAAAAAATGTTTTCATTCAGATGAAATCTTTTGTTTATCGGTTAGAAGCTTTTAATGCGATTGTCAAGAATCTCTGTTTTACACGCCAAACCTTGAAGACATTCGTAAGATCCACGGCATCTGAGATAATTATATACGTAGCCATGGTTATATGTGCTTTCGTTGACGTTAATAACTTCATTATAGCAGGCTTTAAGTCATTCCCGAAAGCGTGATATCGAGAGGGGATTTTCTATTACAACCCGAAACGGAATGAATGAATAAGATAGCAGGATCTGAAAGCAGTAACGGACGTTACATAGAAAATAAAAACTCAAATATTTATGTATATTTAAGTATCTATATAAGCTTTTTCCTACCGCCATGGGTGCTCTCTACGTTAGCAGAGCGGTTATTTATGAATTATTTTTATATTTATTAGGTTGGTGCAAAAAATAATGACGTAATAATGTCGTTTTTTGACGTATTTTTAACGTCAAAAAACGACATTATTACGTCACTATTTTTGCACCAACCTAATAAAAAGCTAGAGGCAAGCACATGGTTTCCATGTCCAAGTCAAGTATTTGTCATTTGATATTTTAAACTGCGTGCTAAATTTCTTAATCTTTAAGAAGTGGATAATCCTTTCCCTTTTGCCTTTCTCAAGGCGTAAGTTATTAGGCCAAACAAAAAAAAAAATGCCAAAACCCATCAAATACAGCTTGCACACAAGCATACTTAAATATATAATGTAATGCGCTAAAAATAAATGCTTATTTTAGGAGACTTTTTATTGTTAACCGATTTTCAAATTTCATGACTAATTTTGAAGAAATAACTTTGAATTCCTCAATTCACTCTATGGAACTTTAAAACATTTCTTTAACTCTGATTCAGACTATAAGTCCAATTCCTGCCAAAAGATTCCAATACTGTTCGAAAATTGAGTTCTTCAAATCACAAACTCTGCGAACTTCAAAACTTCAAGTCACAAAATCTATCTGTAACTGTGATTCCTTGGCATTTTGAAGAAATAAAATTGTAATTCAGAAGTTTTGGAGATATTTTAAACTGAACTTAAAACAAAAATCAAATTCACACGGTTTTTGTGTTACTTTAAGCTCAATATAAATTAAAAACTTTTAAAATCACTAATTTGTTTCAGTTATTTTAAAACCTGAATTTTTAACTTTTCTCTTCTGGGCACAAATCCCAATGCTAGATGTTCAAGAACCAAATGAAAGGCAGATTTTCAATCCAAGAATGATCCTGATTCCAAAAAGGTATATGTCTATGTAGAGCAAGTGCCGCCCGAGATAGAGTGGTTTCAGACACACGGACAGACAAACATAATTTGACATTCATTTATTTAGATATATATCTACAAAGCTTAAAGTAAAGTTCAATGTCATGATCTTAATGCACCGAGTCAGGATTAAACTCTGAAAAAAGTAGTCTGTGATCTATTGTTTATGGCAGATGCTGCTATAGGTTATCTAATAATAAACCTGTATTTTGTTTCAGATTGATGAATCTTTCTCAAATGAACTTGCATACTAATCTTGGTGGAAACTAGCCGTATTGCTATATTGTAGTGATCGGGGAAGAATCCTCTTGGGTGTTAGTTCCACAGCACAGTGTTTCATGGGAAGAAACTGCTCGTGTGGAACTTACATCTCATCAATGGAATATGAAGCGAATGAGGGCGGTTTGCTACAATGTGCTTGGCATGGCTTGCATTAGCTTTGAAGTTCAGAACTGGTGCAACTAAGGGATATAGTTCGTTTGAACACTTTCCATAGAAATAGCAATAGAGTTGCAAGGGGATTGCGAAGTTTCGTCTGTGAGAATCGGAATGCAGGGTGGAAATACACCCCCGATATCCCATTCTCCAACTTGAAAATATTCCAACAGCACCACACTATCAACATACATATGGCAACTGTCGAACAATCACGTGGTCAAGATAAACACTCAGTTGTGGAGCAAGCTGAGGTAAAGAGTAATCCAACCTTGAGGAAGAGAGCTATTTATGGTGCAATGGAGCATCTCATTGTGCTAAAGTGGGACAGTCCATTGCTTGGGCTGTGATTGGCTGCTGGTACCTGAGTGGAGGTATTTCTATATAAATACCAGCTTGATTCAGTTAGTTTGCAGGGTTTGTATTGAGTTACAACCTCCTTTATTTTTGTCTGCCAGCTGGACGCTAGCTGGGACTCTTACACCGGTAAGTGCTGTTTATTGTCTTGTTATTCTACATCTCCTTCCCCCCCATCGCGTGTCGGTAGTGGCCTTTGGGGAGGGATGAGTTCCTTTAAACCTGGCTGGTTGTGTGGAAGTAGTCTGGACAATGCCCGAGGGGGTTTTGTCCGTGTTATTGTAGACGGCTGTGCAGTGTTTGATGTTATTCCAGCGTCGAATGTTTGTGGCACTGGTGTAGGGGTATCGGGTAAGGCACTAGGTCTTGGAACTGGGATTGTTGGTGTATCCAGTTTCCTGAGAAATCGGCGATTTCGTAAGGTAATTCTACCTGATCCGTCAATTCTGATACGGTATTGGTGGTTGGGGAGGGTTTCAATGACCTGACCTGTTGTGTCCCATCGGCGGGTTGTTGGTCGTTGTAGTGCCACTATTTGTCCTTTTTGAAGGGGATTTAAGGTGTGTGCTGTTCTGTTGTATTGCTCTATGAGACGAGCGTTCCGCCGGGACAGACTTAACTCGCGATTTTGGGCTGCGGTTATCCAATTCGCGTGTGGCTTATAGAGTGTGGGGTGGGATGGTATGTAGTCACGTAGTCGGCGGTGGAGTAGTAGTTGAGCAGGGGATAGCCCAATGTTTTGAATGGGCGTATTCCTGTATTGGAGGATGGCTCTTGCTGCACGGTTATTGTCCAATGATCCTTGTGCTCCTGTGTTGCCATTTACGATTCTCTTGGCCGTTTTGACAGCGAGCTCTGCACGACCATTGGATTGTGGGTAACCAGCAGATGATAACCTGTGTTTAACAGCCCAGTCTTTTAAAAATTGCTTGAATGGAAGAGATGTGAAGGGTGGCCCACCATCACTGCTGAGTTCCTCAGGAGCGCCGTAGGTTTGAAATATGTCCCGGCAAATCGAAATAATTCTTGAGGCAGTTGCTTCTCCGTGGCTCAAGTGGTATAGATTCAGCCAGCCTGTTAACCTGTCAGCGCATGCTAAGTAACCATGGTTCCCAACATGGAAGATGTCCATGACGATTTGCTGAAATGGCCAATCAGGAGATGGTGTCAGATTGATTGGCTCTTTTGGTTGACTCGGGGCATTTTTTGAGCAAAACGTACAACCTGCTCTAATGTTACGAATTGAAGCATTCATCCCGGGCCAATAAACAGATTCATTGGCACGTGCCTTCATGCCAACTTCACCTTGGTGTGCAGAATGTAGGCTATGTAATACTTTTGCGCGTTGTGAGGTGGGGATAACAATTCTTTGATCTAAGAGCACTAATCCGTCGTCAACACTTAGGCGGTGCCTCACTTCCCAGTATTCACGGATTTCAGGTGCAGTGAGGATGCGCGTCCTTTGGAATCCATTTTGTATTACTTCAATTAATTTTTTGTACTGCGGGTCGCTGTGTCCCGCCGCACGGATAACGTTTGGTGAGATGAGCTCCAGGTTGTCGTTTGCACCGAATGTTGCTAATAGGGTTGTTGATTTGACCCAGTCATCCATGTTGTCAGACTCTATGATGTCTGATTGAGAGGGTTCAGCAGTGAATACATTTAGGAGTGCTTGTGATATGTCTGCTGGGTTACGTGAGACAGCATCAGAGGCTCTGTGCCATTTCCCAGGGCAGTACTGAATGGTGAATCTGTACCTGAGTGTTTTCTCCTTTAACCTGAATAATCGGGGGTTTTGGATTTTACTAAGGTCTCTATCTCCGAATAATCCTTTTAGTGGTTCATGATCTGTAACCACTATGAGATTCGGGCAACCCATTACAAAAATGCGACACTTTTCCAATGCCCATGCAATTGCTGCTGCCTCGCCTTCAATAGGTGCATATCTGCGTTCAGCATCAATGCAGAATCTGCTACCAGCAAATATCAGGCGCCAACCTTCAGGGCAGCAAACTGGAGCTTTGTCAGTGGTGCATGAGCAATACTTCTGTAGAAGTAGGAAGCCCATTCCTTCTTTGCTCCAATCTGGGGCAAGGCAGGTTATTCGTTCTTTTTGAAATGTTGCAATGCCTTTTCGGACTAAGTCAACTATTACCTTCTTTGACTGCTGAAATGCATCCTCGAGGCTGTTATTCCATGTAAAGTGAGAGTCTCGTTTTACAAGATCACGAAATGGAAGCATGACTGGGCTCAGTGAGTATGCCCAAGCGACTTGGTTGACCAGACCAAACCATGATCTGGCATCGGTGAGCGTTTTTGGTATTGGGAAGCTTAATATTGCCTCCAGCATGGATTTAGAAGGGGTTACACCAGAGGATGTTATCTGGAGGCCACCAAACTGCACTGTGTCTTGGCAAAATTGGAATTTTTCCGTATTTAGTATGATGCCGTTTTTTGCACAATGAAGGAGGAAATCGAAGGTGTGAAAAAAGGCTCCTTCAATGTCAGAGTCATAGAGTAGGGTGTCATCTACGATTTTTACTTTGCGGGGGATGTCTTTTATTACTTCATCATACCTTCGGGTGTAGGCATCTCCAGATGCTAGGTAACCTTGTGGCATCCTCAGGTACATGAACCTTCCCCATTCTGTAATGAAGGTGGTGAGTGGCTGGGACTCTTTATCTAAGGGGATGGAGTGATATCCATCAACAGCATCCAACACCGTTTTCTTTTGTTTAGGTGGCACTTGCAGTGCTAGCTGAAATGGTGACCCTGTATGGTGTGTTTCCCGTTTGCACTGTGAATTCAGGTGTTGGTAGTCTATGGTTCTTCGTGGTTTGCCATTTTTCTTGGCAGTAATTACCATAGTGCTACACCAATCAGTGGGCATGCCGACGGGTACTGGGGTTATGATGCCCCTTTTCACATCTTCCCAAAGGGCCTGTCTTACGGGCTCTTTGAAGTGAAAAGGCACAGGAATTGGGTTATGTCTGGCTTTGGGGACTGCTCCTTCTTTGAGGTGTATATGTGCATTGGGGCCAGACATTGGTGGGAATTCACCATTGTTCTTGAACGCCGTTTCGGCGAATTGATTCAATAGCCAATTCTTGAGTCTATCAATGTTCTGTTCTGTTGGGGAAAAAGAGAGTTTTTTGGGACGCGTTGGAAGTTGTCCCTCGACTTTGCATTGTTTAGTGCTTGCGTCCGATTTTTTATGTGTGCTTGTCAAGGGCAGGTGTTGCATTGCTGTTTGGGGTAATATTGTAGTCGTCGGCTTAGGAAAGTCTTTGGACAGTATCCCTACATCAATGCAGGCTGCTTTGCTGAAGTATAGCCGCTGAATCTTTTTGCATATGTATAGGGCTTGTTTAGTTGTTCTTCCTTGGACGATGAATTCCACAGGGAGCCAACCCTGACAGACAAGTGTAAAGCCTCCCACAGCTCGAACGACTTTTTTTGATGGAATGAGGTTGTTGATAGTGAGCCCCATATTCAGAAGGTGCTTAAGTCCCCCGAGACATATGGTGGCCCCACTGTCAGGAAAGATCGTCATCCTAGTGCTGTGATTTCTGGGGATATTCTTAACTTGTCTGGGATCCGGTTTTGGTGAGAACGGAACAACATACGCATCAATTTCCCTTACCTGGCATGTGTCTTTAGATGTATACGTGCCTGTCGTTTGATTGAATGTGATGTGGGCAATAAGTGTGTCCATGGCAGCTTCATTAGCCTCTGGGCTTTTCCTGACCGCTTGAGCTAGTTTCTTAGCCCGGCATACCCTCGATAGGTGATTGGGCTTCCCACAGTTACTACATGTTTGTCCCCATGCTGGGCATTTTAGCCGGCGGGATCCAGTTCCTGAGGTGCTATGCTGGTGGCTGCCACAACCTAAGCAAGCCCGCTGGTTTGGTTTAACATTGCAGTTGCCATAGGTGCTGGTACGGATCCCCTCGTTGGCTTGTGGTGTACCCTTCTGTCTGCGGTATGTTGATAGCCGAGCAGCAGCTGTATCTGAAGCGCCGGCCATTGAGGTTTGGTCTCGCAATGCTGATTCGAATGCCTCAGCATGACGGATATTTTGCTCAAGGGATTTAAGTGCCCCAGCTTTGGCCAGTAGGTCAGCCTGGAGTGTGTCATTTGCTATTCCACGGATGATCTGGTCCTTGATGTATATATCAGACAGGTCATGCTCACACGAGGGGCAGGTAAAGTTACAATCAACGGCTATGGCTCTGAGGCGGACAAGGTAACTTTGTATTGGCTCATCCGCATCCTGAAACATGGAGGCAAAAGCAAGGCGATGGACAATAGGACTTGACCTTTGGGTGACCAATGCTTCTACCATGTCAAGTAGCTTATCTGGATCAGTGGTAAAGAAGTCAGGGTGTGTGTTGATTATGGCATTTTGCACAGCTTCATCAGCACAATTGTATAAGTGAATATTAGCTTGGGAGCTTGGCATATTCGTCATCTTGGTAAAGACATCCCAGTCAATTCGGAACTTCCTGAATTGCTGTGGTGTCATCTCGAGATTGAGATGAGGAGGCTTGGCTGCTAGTGCCTGAATACGGGTTGTCTGGGTGGTGGATTCCTTAGCCTGCTTGATGATACACAGGGCTTCTCCAATTAAAGTGACTCCCAGCTCCTTAAGCATAGATCGATCCAGCATTTGAAGGCTCTCGATTGTCAGCTTCTCATCCGCAAACCTTGTTGCATGAGTTTTGGCTGAGTCAGTGGATATGCCTGCTTCAATGAAGAAGAGTTCCCAATTTTCGGGTGTCAATAATCCTGTTCACAGCGCCATGTCGAACAATCACGTGGTCAAGATAAACACTCAGTTGTGGAGCAAGCTGAGGTAAAGAGTAATCCAACCTTGAGGAAGAGAGCTATTTATGGTGCAATGGAGCATCTCATTGTGCTAAAGTGGGACAGTCCATTGCTTGGGCTGTGATTGGCTGCTGGTACCTGAGTGGAGGTATTTCTATATAAATACCAGCTTGATTCAGTTAGTTTGCAGGGTTTGTATTAAGTTACAACCTCCTTTATTTTTGTCTGCCAGCTGGACGCTAGCTGGGACTCTTACACCGGTAAGTGCTGTTTATTGTCTTGTTATTCTACAGCAACTAAAAATAAAAAAGAGATAAAACCATTAACACTTCAAAATTATTATATTGTGACGACTACTATTACTTTCACTATTAATATTGTTGTTACCACTTTATAAACCTAACGAAAATAATTACTAAAGTCACTTTCGCTATTAGTACAGTTGTTACAAGCACTTCATAACCATCTCTATCACCATTAGTACTGCTTTTTATCATTGTCATTATTATTATTATTATTGTTATTATTGTTATTATTATTATACCATCATCATTATTATTATGGTTACAACAACTATTATCATAATTACCATTGTTATTACTGTCATTATTTTTTATACTGCTTTTATTCTCATTATTATGATTATTGTTTCCATCATTATTAAGGCTTGTTTACTGTTTATCATAACCAATAATACATCAATTATTATTAGTATATAAATAATAATATCACAGTTACCATAAACATAATCACAATCGTCAATAAAACACCAGCAGTTATCGTTGCTAAAATACAAACATCATCATTATCATGTCCACAGACAGAACCCAACTTTACCAACGAGGTGGTAGTGGAGCCAGATCTATGCTGTGTGTACATGTCTACATATATGTGTATATGCGTGAGCGAATGTGAGCATGTCTGGACGGCCGAGCTGAAAAACTTCAAGACCTTACCAGCTCGATACCCGTTAAGAGAACATTGAACATTGCTACATATGTAACGATACAACCTTGACACCGAAATAGAATGACACTATAGGTGTGCTCGATCGCAGCCTTAGGCTACAAGGGTGTGTTTGTGAGAACTAAAATTTATACACCTGTATGTATGTGCGTCTGTCTCTGTGTGTGAGAGAGTGTCATCCCAAATAAACACAGAAGAAAATTCTCCACTCCACCACCCACAAATAATTAAGCACAAATAAGTATAAATGGATAAACTTTTGAAAAAATAAACCAGTTTGCCTGATGATAGCAAAAGCGTGAAACCCGGGGTTACAAACTACTATCCATGCCTATTGAATATGTGAGG
>OZ010574.1:34123442-34140942 GCA_963932145.1 Acanthosepion lycidas
CACAAATACGAAATCTAAAACCCCCCCCAAAAAACTCCCCTTTCCTGCAAACTCCTGGGTCCTTTTGAAAGAGGCCTGTTTAGCTTATTTAAAAATTGAAACTCAGTAAACTGTCCAACCAATTTCAAGCAAAGTTAAACAAGGACATAAAATATTAAGAAATCTGAAGATATTTGGGTTAGAACTGACAAATCCAAAGATATTTATGTATGTAACCCCTCACATTACCATAAAATTCTCACTAACAAAATAACAGACACGTATAAAAGAGATAGATATAAGAGAATAATCTCTAAGATCCACCCTGAAAGTGCCAATTTCACAAATAATCTAAATATTGCTGATAGAGTGGGGAAGATCCATACCAAAGATGTATGAGGATGCATTTATTTAAGGATCACAAACCCAAATTAGCTAATAACATACAGTCTAAACTGATAAATCCAACAAAATCTAAACTAAGTCTAATCTCAAAAAATATAATTAAATAAAATAACCGATAAATCACTAATTACGACCTGTACTAATCTCTGGAAGGATTCGTCGGATACAATTAAATGGTTTGTTAATATGGGTCATAAGAAAAGAGCGAGAATTATTAAATTTGACATCACAGATTTCTATTCCTCCATCTACAGGGATCTAATTGGTTAATTGTATTAACTTTGCAAAAAAAAAAATGGAGATCAAGGATATTAACAGCTAGGAAATCACTTTTAGCTCTTAACAATTCCACCTGGACTAAGTGCCTTAATGAAGATTTTAATGTCCCTATTGTTGCATGATTCAGCCCAGGTTGCAGATCTAGTGTGTTTTTATATTTTAGATACACTTGCAATTGTAGATCCCAAAGATATAGGCCTATACAGAGATAATGGACTCATTTTCATCCCCAGTAGTAATGCTCCACTTACAGTAAAGATACAAAAGAAAATCATTTAGGGTTTAGGATTGAGATTTCCTCTAACTTTAAAATAGCTGATTATCTAGACATCACTCTTAACCTCAATAAAAATACGTTTAAACCATAACATAAAGACAATTAAACCCCCACCTATATTAATGCTAATTCTAACCACCTCAATGCCTGGGATTAGTCGATTATCATCCAACATAAACATATTCAATAAAAATAAAGAATTGTATGAAAATGCTCTCCATAAAAGTGGTTTTAAAAATAAATTATCTTATCTAACCCTCATAAGTAAAACTGAAATATCTAAAGTGAAATGTAAAAAAATCTATATGATTCAGCCCTCCCCTTCTGCAAATTATCAAATAACAACTATTATCAAATATCGGACAGTATTTTCTAAAGTTAATAAATAAACATTGTCAAAAAAAACAAAAACAAAAAAAACAAAAACAAAACAAAACAAAAAAAAACACTGTAAGTAAGATCTTCAGTAGGAAGACGATTAAAATTAGCTACTGCTGTGCCAATATAATGTATAAAATTATCAACTCATATAATAACCATATTTTAAGAAATTTCTATGAGATAAACAGTAAAAATGCTATTGAACTCTCCTGTAATTGTAGATCTAAAGAAAATTGTCCAATAGAGGGCAAATGCAGATCTACCAGGGTTATATATCGAGCAACCATTTTCTCAAAAGAAAATATGAAAAATTATAATGTTTACACTGGAATTTCCTCGGAGAATGGAAACAGAGATTTTATACCCATAAGCACTCTTTTTCTAACCCTAAATTAAAACACCAGACAGCTCATTCAAATTTTTGGAATTGAAGGGTAAAGGTTCAAACCCACAGATATTTTGGAAGATTATAGGTTCCGCACATACTCCTAATAGTCTTAGAAAAAGGCGTGACTTATATTTAGAAGAAAAATAGAATAAAATACAATAATCAAAGCTAACTGTTGAATCAGAGGAATGAACTAGTAATAAAATGTCGACATGAAAACAAATTCAAATTTCCATAATGTAGGTTTTACTTAATTAGCTACTATATTTCGCTAACTGTTCAATGTTGAATATATAACTTATTCTAATTTCTATATTCTCATCTTTATACTGTATTAATTATAATTTATAAATTGTCCCCTGTTATTGAACTATCTTCCCTTTTATCGCTTACATCTCATTTTCTATATATTTTATGGTTGTTTTTAATATACCTTTGTGTTTTTAAGTATAACTTTGTATTGTTAAATATAATAAAAATAATTTTAAATATAATTTTATATATTTTAAGTATATTTTTAGATATAACTTATTTTTAAATACATTTTTATTTTAATTTATTTCATTATGTTTTTATTTTTAAATATATTTTTGTTTTTAAATATAACCTATTTATTTTATATTAAATATAATCTATTTTATTTATTTTTAATATAAACTATTTAAATATGATTTATTTTTAATATAAATTATTTAAATATTTCTTATTTATAAATATAACTTGTTTTTGGAATATGAATAACTTTATCAATATATTTTAAATTTTCTTAAACGCCTTTTTATTCCTCTCTTAGTTATACATTAACATTTAACTCTCCATATAACTCCAATTTAAAGTGATAAGGTTAATATCCGGGTTTAATTTTATTGTTGTGGTAAGCCCTCCTACAGTAGAATGAACTCTTCCTCCTCTCATAAATACTAACTGCGAGAGTCAGTTGAGGAGAGAAGGTAGACGGAGTGCTAACCTGCCGTTCGGAGGTACACTGCTATCTACTTTTTACTAACACTGTTACTTTGTATATATCTTCAATATACTTGTTCAACCTACCTTCGTCTCCCGTGTCTTTCTTTCTGGCCCCAAAACAGGACACAACATTTAGAAAACGTCTTCCTTTTAGGACTAGTTAAATTTTACACAAGGGAATGAATCCTATCCAAAAAACAGAAGTGGAAATCCAGAAGATGGAGGTCATACAGGGAAGATCAAAATGAGTCAATGTGGACTTCAAGTTGAGCAAGAAATCATCAAACAGTGGGAAGTGCTTTACAATATATATTTGTTGCAACAATTCAACTGTCATATCAATGTTGAAATCTGCTCATCAATTCATTCAGTCAAGTATTGCATCAAATAAATATCAAAGGGGTCAGATCAAGCTGGTTTTTCACAGCCCCCACTGAATTTTTTCCCCTTTGATTTAAATTAAATTTAAATTTGAATAAGGGAATGAATCCTATCCAAAATATAGAAGGAGAAATCCAGAAGATGGAGGTCGTATCACTAAGATCATTGAGTAATATTGAAATGTATCATTTTTCTCCATAAATTATAACAATGATTTAAAATCAATCATCATTTTCTTACAAAGAAATGAGTGACACGAAGCAAGGCGCGAGTAATTTGACAAGTTATTTTTATGGAAACAGCATATTTGAGTAAATGCTTTGTAAATGCCCTGTTTTAATTAGACAGTATTAATTACATTTACCGGCCTGAATGTTCAAGAAATTTCATAAAAAATATGCCTTCTTCGATAGGAATCGAAGATGTATCCCTTAAGGAAACAATCATGTAGCTTGACGTGCGGATAGCCATTCAGCCAGGAGAACTTTACAGTTAACATTTTCAAACAGCTGCTTATAAAGACAAGTCTTCGACGAGATTTTCTCGATAATTCATTTCTGCTCCGAAATATAACCTACAGCAAAAAAATATAAAATAAAATAATGACAATATATTAGAGGAAATGGATAAAATCCGACAAATATGTTAATATATTTACTGTTTATATTGATTTTTTTTATGGATACATCTTATTTGTGTAAATGCTCTGTTTGAATTAAACACTATTAATTATATTTACAGACCAGAATGCTCGAGAAATTTCGTAGTCATCCATTTGGAGCGACATTTTATAACGGGGCGGGAAGATTTCATTAGTTTCTGTAAGGTGTGCAGAAGGCGAGGAATTCATTTATTCCCGAGGTTCGTTCATAATGCAGTGCCTGTGAGTGTCAAAGTGAACCAGCGGGATGAGGCAAGCCAGATAAAATTACGTTAATTTTCAGAGCACAATCGCATTAATCAGGCACACGTTAATTTTCAGAGTACCATCGAGCATTTATCAGGCATACGTTAGTTTTCTGAGTACCATCGCATTAATCAGACATACATTAATTTTCAGAGTACCATCGCACATTAATCAGACATACGTTAGTTTTCTGAGTACCACCGCATTAATCAGGCATACATTAATTTTCAGACTACCATCGCACATTAATCAGACATACGTTAGTTTTCTGAGTACCATCGCATTAATCAGGCATACATTAATTTTCAGAGTACCATCGCACATTAAGTAGACATACGTTAGTTTTCAGAGAACGTCGCATTAATCAGGCATACATTAATAGAACTTAGAATAACATAATATTAGACAGATATTACTTGATAACACAACAATACCCACATATACACACATTAAAAAACCCGGAGGCCATCTACAGTAAAACAAAGCAACCCACACTCATATGAATTACATTTAAGACAAGTCACAACATATTAAAATGCATTTTAACCCATAGTTATGTTGACAACTTTTCTTTCTCTCACGTGGACATGTACGACATCATAGAACCGCATTACGAATTTACAACCTGCGTCTTCTATTCCTCGACTGTTATCTTCGCATTGCAGGATGTCATCTTTGATGGTGAACATAACCACTCTGAGGATGGGTCATATGTGCCGAAAGGTGAGATCGATGAAATAATAAAAAATATCCAAATGTTGGACAGTTTAGTTTCTATTTTCTCTCGAAAATAAAGCCAATATACTAAGCATAGAACGGCTAATGGGCAAAGATAGTAGACATTCATTTTCTGTTATATTTAATAATATATACTTGAATAATGATCGATTGCCCCAATACAATACACACACACACAAACACAGACAGTCACACATAAAAACACAGACACACACATAGAGAGCTAGATAGATAGCGTGTAAATTATTCTCAAGTAGTTTGTAACACGTTTATTTATCATCTCTCAGTTGCATCTCTGTCTTTGGCAGAGTGCGCTCAGAGGCGGCTTTATCGAAGGACAGAGTCGCAACTGAGGAAAATTATACTGAGAGATCGAAGGTTCCGGGGGCTCAGATAATTTTTGTTCCTAGCCGGAGTGTATGCGCTCGGACTCCCGACATTAAACCGACCTTGTGTCACAACAAGACCTCGTATGGGGTTGAGTTTATACAACAAAAGATAGATAGATAGATAGATAGATAGATAGATAGATAGATACGGAGAGAATGAGATTGATAAATAGATAGCTACGGAGAGAATGAGATGGATAGAAAGCTAAATATATAGGTACGAACAGAATGATATATTAGGTTGGTGCAAAAATAATGACGTAATAATGTCGTTTTTGACGTATTTTTTGACGTCAAAAAACGACGTTGTTACGTCATTATTTTTGCACCAACGTAATATATATATGTATATATGTGTGTGTGTGTCTGTAAATATCTATCTATCTATCTATCTATCTATCTATCTATATATATATATATATATATATATATATATGAGGCACGAGATTGAATGATATACATACATATATATATATATATATATATATATATATATATATATATATATATATATATATATATATATATATATAAGACGTACAGTGGAGCAGTGGATAGCTATCCGTGTTCGACTTCCAGTCGAATCTATTACATTCACATTTACGCGCTAATACCCCTGGGAAAAGCATTAATTCTCTTCTTTTCCCGCCATCTATGGGTAAATAGCAGGACAGACTCCGAATTCAAAACCTGCAGAGGGTCGTTTGAGGACTATGTGGCACGTAGTGCACCAGGTCTCTGTATTTGGCCCTTCAAAATTGTGGTTGGTTCTGCACAAAGGATTCATCACTATAATCAAATCGTATGTGCTGGTGTCTGGATGGCGGTTCTTAGAAACTGAACTACTTGACCCTCATACTTCGAATCCGGCGGGACAGTCCGCCATATATATATATATATATATATATATATATATATATATATATATATATATATATATACAAATATAGATAACTAGACTCGTTTCGAATATATATGTATATATATATATATATATATATATATATATATATATATATGCAATATATGATTAATATACATATAACACGTCAATACCTATATATACATACATGCATATATATATATATATATATATATATATATATATATATATATATATATATATATATATGCAGAATGTTGTAGCGAGATGGATAGATAGGTAGCAAAAGAATGAGGTAGACGGATTGATTCATATATAGATTGCAATAGAATGTTGTAGTTAGATAGATACGAACGGAATGATATATATATATATATATATATATATATATATATATATATATATATGTCTGTGTGTGTGTGTGTGTCTGTGTGTTTGTGTTTGTGTCAGTGTGTGTATAGATAGATAGATAAATAGATACATATATAGATAAATGCCCTGGATTAAGAGGATGGCTGATTGACAATATGTGACAATAGGACTCTGCACCATGCCAGTCAAACAGGAGAACCCAGCCATGGCTGTAAGACAATTTCTGGGACCACATTACCCCTTGCATTTCTCCACCTAACTACGCAGACTGCAACCCTCTCGATTATTTTATTATGTCTGCGGCGTATACACACACACACACACACACATATATATATATATATATATATATATATATATATATATATATATATATATATATATATGTAAAAGGAAGAGGTTATAGTAGTTCCAACGAGAGAAAAGTGTGTATATTAAAAAGAAGAGAGAAGCCGAAAACGTTTTTGGTTGTAAATACAAGAAAAAACTTCATAAACAAATTTAAACCAGAACTAAATAGATCATAACCCCACACGCAAAAACACACAACATGCACACATAATGGCCAAATACAGTGATCAAACCATTCACATGCATGCACACACGCTCACATGCGGGTATCTGTGGAGCACGGACATATATATATATATATATATATATATATATATATATATCTATATACATATTGACAAAAGCGAGGGAACTACTCACTACAACTTAGGAAGTATGCGTGTATTTATGTACGTATATATGTGTGTATGTATGTGCGTCTGTATACTGATTCCATGTAACTTGGGAAGTATATGTATATTTATGCACGTATGTATGTGTGTATGTGTGTGTGTGTACTGATTCCTTGTAATAGGACGGTGTGTGTATGTGTTTGTGTATTGTATATGTGTGTGTGTATGCGTGTATATTTACAAATGTGTTTACTAATTCCTCGTGGTGAGACAGTGTATGGAAAGGGAATATACATATATACACGCATGCTGGCAAAAATACAAGAAAAGATATAAGAACACACACGGGTCATTAATTGTTTTATAACCCTTCACGCAGAACTGTTCACTGCCAGTTCAAGAAAGACATTTGGGTCGCTAACACGCAAAAAAGAGAATGTCTGAAATCGAGTATATTTAAGATCAAAAAACATGAGGAAAAAATTAATTATTATGTGTAAATCTCCACCCTTTTCCTGGTGACGACCACGAGACCGGAAACACGTGTAGGAAAATTATAGAAAATAAAGCATAATATTTTTAAAATAAAATCCACATTTCAACCAAAAACGTTTGCTGTTTCTCTCTCCTTTTTAGTATATATATATATATATATATGTATATATGCGTATATATATGTAACGTTTGTAATTTAAACGTTTACTTGATATGCTTATATTGAAATCCATACACTTCCCGACCCTTAACTCCATTTAGTTTCTTCATTTTGCCTTCCATTGCAGGATCGCATTTTTATTAATCCTTGGAAAACATTTTTAAATGAAATTTTTCTGTTAAATTATTTCAAAATGATTTTCACCTGTTGCGCTAATGTTGATAAAATCGATATAAACCGTTTATTGTTTTGGGAGAGTCAATGGATTAAATATCCGAATTTAGCTGGATGTAAAGTCCCCAAAAGATTAAAATAATTCTAAGTCTGTTATCCTTCACCGTGTTAATGCACACTTGTACGTGCTCATGCGTTTACATCCATGTTTATATATATATATATATATATATATATATATATATAAATAACTTTTTTCAATTTAAAGTTGATATTTCAAAATCCATAGCCAAAATTGAAAACTGAGCCAAATATTTTTTCGAAAGTAACATTAGAGAACATAGTAAATGTGTAAATTGCAGGTGCATAGTCTCTTAAACAAAATTCAAACACACGCACAGACATACATACATACATACATACACACACACACATACATACATATATACACACACACATACATACATACACACATACATACATACATACACACACATACATACATACATACATACATATATATACACACATACATACATATATACCCACACACATACATACACACACACATACATACATACATACATACACACACACACATACATACATACACATACATACATACATATATACACACACATACATACATACACACATACATACATATATATATATATACACACACACACACATATATATATATATATATATATATATATATGTTTTTAATTTTGGCTATTGATTTTGAAATATCAACTTTAAATTGAAAAATTCTTCTAAGTTATTTTATATTAGAAAGAAAGAAAGAAACTGAAAAAATAAATAAAATAGGAAAGAGAACTAAGACGGGGGGATTGAAGAAAATAGGAAGCAAGAAGAAAAGAAAAGAAAAGAAAAAATAAGAAAAATAAGAGAAAGGAAAATCTATTTGTGAGAAAGAAAGATAGGAAGAAGAAGAGAAAAGAGTGTAATTGAAGAAACCAAAAAGGGAAAGAAAAACAGGAGAACGAAAACGACATAAGAAGAAATAAGAAAGGCGAGAAAATAGAAAAAGAAAGCGAAAAAGAAACCCAAAAAGAAAAAAAAAGAAAAGAAAGATTGAAAAAAAAATGAAAATAAATTAAGGCGAAAGAAGAAAATAAAAAGTAAGGAAGAATCAAGAAAATAAACAAAGAAAAGAGAAACAAGAAAAAAATGCTTGTGAGAGGGATGAAGAGAGAGAGAGAGAGAGAGAGAAAAAGAAAGAGAGAGAGAGAGAGAGGAAGAGAAGGGTAATAAGGAAAAAAAAAAGAAATAAACAAAGGAAAAATGAGTAAAAAAAGCAACGGCGTCTTAGTGAAAAGAAAGGCAAACTAACAAAAGGGAAATAAAATGAGAAAAATGGAACGAAAAAGAAGAGAAAGAAAGAAAAAAAGATAAAATAAAAAAGAAGAAGAATTACATAATGTTAAGAATATAATCAAGCCTCTTAGGGACGATTTTCATCCCAATCTGCTTGAATTCAAATGATTGAATGCCTTAAAACGTATTGATGCGAAAATCAAACAATTATTGCGAACAATTTCATTTTTAGCTGATTAAACACAGAGATTGAACATGTTGCGTTTTCATATCTCATGAAAATAGCCTATTTGACCATTTGAGCGTTTAACTTCTGCTCATATTACAACATTTGTATTTGTATAAATATAGCCCGGAGCTGAACAGAAGAATTTCATTTCACAATATTCATGCTTCGAAATTATTCACCAAAAATACACATTTTGTTTTATTAAAATTAAAAATTTCCCCTTAGTAAAATATTAGGAACAATGCTAAATTTTTGTGGAAGAATATAACATATGCAAAATAATTATATATATATATATATATATATATATATATATATATATATATAGATAGATAGATAGATAGATAGATAGATAGATAGATTTTAAAATAATAGGAAAGAACAATGAGATTTATAAGTGTTCTGTGCTCGATACAACAGAAGGGCATAATATTATAATTGTTTTATATGTTTTAAGAAATCAATTATAATATATAAATATATATTAATTTACTTATTTTTCCCTCCAGTTTTCTCTTCTACTTCCACTTCCATTCTCTATATTTCTTCGTCACTCTCTCTCTCACTCTTCACATATATATATATATATATATATATATATATATATATATATATATATATATATATATAATGTTCTTTAAAATCGGCTAAAACTATGGAAGAATGTTCAGTACAAAGAATGGGGCGTTTGTCGACATAAAGCGCAAGGACACAGAAATCGACCCTGCATGATCACAAACACTATCTAAGTCACTTCATATATATATATATATATATATATATATATATATATATATATATATATATATATATATATATCGTAGCACAGGCTGGGTTCTATAGCCTTGGGCGTCAACCGGTCTAGGAAAAGGAAACTCTGAATTTAAAAACTGCAAAGGGTTGTTTGGGGGCCCATTTTGCACCAGGTCTCTGTATTCGTCTCTTCCAAAAAGTGTGGTCGATTCCGCTCAAGCCTTCAACATTATAATTTGTGGTGGCTGTCGGTTTCTACGAACTGAGTTGCTTGACCCTCATACGTCGAAATCATATATATATATATATATATATATATATATATCATATATATATATATATATATATATCATATATATATATATATATATATATATATATATGATTTCGATGTATGAGAATCAAGCAACTCATTTCGTAGAAACCGACATATATATGGCAGTCCAAATATCATATATATATATATATATATATATATATATATATATATATATATATATATATGATGTGGGATCAAAGTCGGGACCACAGAAGGAAAACACGGAACACGGATTAGAGGTAAGAAAGATAAATTAAACAAAAAGGTTACAATGATAGTGTAAGTGTAAGCGGAGCTTACTATGTGCTAGTGTCCAATATTGGTAGTCGTACGCGGTTGATAATACAGTATTAGAATACCCTCTCTCTCTCTCTCTCTCTTTCCTCCTCTTCTCCTAGAGATATCGCATACTTTATATAGTCCTGGAAGAGTCCATGTTGTAGGTATGTTACGGTCTCACAACACCCCCCCTTCCAAGAAATTTCTTCTTTTTTTTTTTGAAAAGCAGAAAAAAAAACATAAAACTGTTAATACTTTTTTCTCTTGGGATTTACGTCGAGCGGTTGAGTAAATTTCCTTTTCCTTCCTGAGCGTCGCACTTCAGGAGAGACTTGGGGCGTGTCGAGATCGAAGTGATCGAAAATTACGTCGATCGGCTCTTCACAGCTATTTTGTAGGGATTCCTCTGTTTCCTTCAAACGGCATTTTCTGACCTGGTTTCAATGGCGTTTGTGAGTGTTTTTCGGTCCTTGGACAATATAGACCAGTTCGCCAATTCTTTGTTTTATGGTGCTTACTTCCCAGAATGTTATGTTGTTTTTGTAAGCCTTGAAAAAGACTTTATCGCCAGGATTGAAATATTTCTTATAAGGCTTTTTTTAACTTTGCTTGCCGTGGAATAAGTTTGTCGAAGACAGACTTGATTTTCCTTGCGAACATTGTTTCTGCAGGCGAGCTTCCCATAGGCGTGTTCGGATTAGGGGTTATCCGATACACCTGCAGAAACTGTAGCAATGCTCTATCTGTCGGTGGGCCTAGTGAATTTTTAAAGCCTTTTTAGAGTGTCCACGAACCTTTCGGCCTGGCCATTCGACCTAGGGTGGTACTGAGGCGTTGTAATGTGGTCCACCTGATATGACTTGCAGAAATCTCTAAATTCACTTGATGTGAATTGAGTGCCATTATCTGTAACTACACAATCTACCACGCCAAAACGCGCAAATAGCTCGTGTAGAAATACGATCGTGCAGTTTGTGGTTGGTCTTTTCCATTGTAGGACCTCAGGCCATTTTGAGTGGCTATCCACAACAATGAGGTAGTACATGTTGTCTATAGGCCCTGCAAAATCGACACGAATTCTTTAATTTTGATTTCACAATTTGTCCTTAGAGTAGCAATAATGGAGTCTTCAAAGACTTCTGTATTTTTTGGAATGAGTCTGTCTAACACTTTGTTGATTTGCTCTAGAGCAGCGAAAGGGACATTCCGTTTCTTTTTGAATACCGGTTGTGCACCGTTCTTCACCTTGAACTTAGATTTCATTTTAGTACATTTTCCAAGGCCGCCAGAAAAAACCTGGGGAAATTGTTGTTTGAGTTCCTTTTTTAGATTTACCAAATTGTACTTTGTATCTTGCGACAAAATGTACTCATTGGGCAATCCCAAAGATTGAATTTTTCTATCCAATCTGTTCCAAATAAGTTATCTGAAGTTTTCAATACGTAGGCTTTGAGCTTTTTGGTAACTCCATTTAGTGTTACTGTAAGTATTACCTCGCCTAAAATGTTAATCTTTTCCCCAGTTACGGATTTTGCTGTTTTATCCGTTTTTAATAAGGTCGGCTTGTTTAATTTTCACCAAGTACGCCAGTTAATGGTTGAAAGATCGGAACCCGAGTCAACTGGAATTTAATGGAATTATTGAAAATATCCACAGTTACATATTTTCTTAAATTCCTATCGACAATATTGTCAGATTGAGCTTGCCTAATTTTATTTTTGGGTTTTCTCGTTCTGTTGGCGTACCAGCACGAAGTTAAAGTATGCCTACTTTTATTGCAATTTTTGCAATATTCTTTGTTCTTAACTGGACAGAATTTCCTCCAATGCCATTTACCACAATGGTAACATGGTCTGGGCGGTTTCTTTAACCTATTTGGGTTGTGGTTACTGCGGGATTTAGGACATGAGATTTGCCTTTTGTCTTTTTGAGGGGAATAGGAGGTAGACTTGCTTTTGATTTTATTAATCTGATCACACCTGATTCATCGATAGTGTTTGAGTCACGCTTTACAGATATTATTCTTTGACAGTCCTCTGCCAGTTTTTGGAGAGTCAATCCTTGTTCGTTCTCAAGCTTGGTCAGTACCCGTCGTCTGACTTCGGCGTCTTCTGCTGATACTAGACCATGTGCGAAAATTAAGCACTTGAAATCATCGTCAGTCAGTTCGGCTAGTTTAAAATCATTACAGAGCTTGTTTACCGATGCTGCAAACGTTAGAAAATCTTGCTGGTTGTCTTTGACTGTGTTCAGGCATTTCCAACGTTTGTGGAACAAGGTTGTGTTAGGCCCGAATAGTTCTGATAGGAGCTTAACAGTCTCTGAAAAATCCAAGTCAGTGGTTTTCTTGGGTAGTATGAAGTCTACGAACCTACTATGTTCTGTAGTTCCCAGTTTTCTCAATAGTAGACATAATTTTTTTTTTTTACTGGGACATTGTTCACAGTCTACGTTGAAAATATCTTCGTAGCGCCTGTAAAACGCCTCGAACGTTTTGTCGTTCTCTGGTACGTATTCAAAGGTTTCCATTGAATTGTAGATTGTACTCTCGGAGAATATTGTATCTTTTTCAGAGTTTGAGCCTTTTAATACATTTACGAGTAATTCTTTAAGTTGTTTCTGTTGTAGTTCAGCATTCTGAAGCGTAATTTGTTGGAATTCCATTTGTTGTTTATGTAATTCCAAAAATAGTTGTTGTTGTCTTTCTTCTGATTTTTGTTGCTGATCCAAATGAACTTTTAGCATTTGGACGATTACTTTTTGAAAATCTTCCATATTTAGACAAGCAAAAATGACAGCGATTTTTTGTTGCTTTGAAACCCGTGTACCAAGGGGAGGTACACAAAAAATCTTGATAGGATTTCTTTTTTTTTACAAAAAAAAAAAAAAAATGGACAGACAATTAGTTAAACTAATTATGTGTTTAGCTTTTTTGAGATTCCGTGGTTCCGTTAATTTTAACGTAACTGTATAAATTTTCACCACACTTATTATGTTTTTTTTTATATATATAGAAGTACAAAAAGAGAAAACTCGCCTCAGTGAATTTGAGGGGAGAATAATTTTATGCACGAGATTCAACTCAGTTACATGAAAAATCTTTTAGATAGTTTTTTTTCGAAAACTTGAGTTGTAAGTAGTACTTCGGCTCTTGTGTTGTCAGTTTGTTTTATGAACAAACTGTTTTTTTTTCTGTGTGTGGGTGTGTAAGAAATCGTTCTCGTAATGTTATTTGGACAGACTTTAACATTCCGTAGATGTCGAATCGCTAGTTCGTCACTGCTGTTTGGTATCGGAATATTTTTTTTATATGTAGACGCTGGGTGTTGCGTTTTAATCGCTAATGTAGTAATACCAGCTTAATTTCTCGTTCAACACTACTGTGGGAACGTGTGGAGTTTCTGTGAATTTTTCGAGTACTCTGTCGCTATTGATGTGGTTAGACCGAAATTCTCGAATCTTTCTGTCGCCACTGACGTGGGACTGTCAAGGTATTGAGGTTTTCGACGTGAATGCGTTTCTCGAATTCTTCGTCGCCACTGATGTGGGACTGGTAAGGTATTGAGGTTTCGGCGTGAGTGAGTTTCTCGAATTCTTCGTCGCCAGTGATGTGGGCCCAAAGTCGGGACCACGGAAGGAAAACACGGAACACGGATTAGAGGTAAGAAAGATATATTAAACAAAGAGGTTACAAAGATAGTGTAAGTGTATGCGGAGCTTACTATGTGCTAGTGTCCAATATTGGTAGTCTTACGCGGCTGATACTACGGTATTAGAATTCTCTCTCTCTCTTTCCTCCTCTTCTTCTAGAGTGTTATATCGCATACTTTATATAGTCCTGGAAGAGTCCATGTTGTAGGTATGTTACGGTTTCACAACAATATATGATTCCGACGTATGAGGGTCAAGCAACTCATTTCTTAGAAACCGACAACTATATATATATATATATATATATATATATATATATATATATATATATATATATATATATATGCCGGGTATGATAGCAAAATTGTTATTTCAGGATCATTTTCACTAACTTTAAACTTTCTCTTCTGGAGTAATAAGGTTCCTCGCAGTTTTCACGTTCGATTTCATTTTCAAGTCTTTTCACTGCTCTTTGGACTGTCATAGCTGAAACTCTTCTCCGACGTGCCAAACGTCTTATGGATTGAGTTGGATCTTTTCTAATTGATCTCTTTAGCTCTATGTTGAAATAATAATCCCACATCTTGTTGCGACTGCCTCATCCAGTTTGCCTCTCTACCTTTCCCTCTTTTTTTAAACTGATTCACCGTTCTCTTGATGATTTTTGAATGGAAGCCAGAATATGAATATTGCTACCATTACTGAAGGCTTGAATAATCTTTTTCCTCTCAATATTGCTCATTTGGGAAAACAGTGCGTCTGACACAAAAGGATTTTTAGCTGTTATCTTTCTAGCTGAATAAATCAAAGTGTTTTTCAGTGATTCTTACGACAAATCAGGATGGCTAAACATTGTTATCTGAAAACCTGGAAAAAAGAAACTCAATTAGTTTAGTGGTTTTTAGATATTAAACATTTTGTGGGATGGAAAATTGTGATGTTACAGGAGTTGGGCAATTTTATTGGTACACCCTTTATATATATGGTGTGATGGAGAAATTGTCGTCTAAATTACCCACAAATGAAAATAATATTGACGTCTCATTTTAACAGATATATTTACCAAAATTACACAAATATATTTTGAACTAATAAAGAGTAAATTTCTTGAATAAAATCACCATTGGCTTCAACCAAGACCGACAGATGACTTCGGAATCTTCTGCAACTCTTTGGACGGTCTCCTTGTTTAAGTGAGTGAATGCTACCATAATCCTTGCCTTCCCTTCATCTTTGTTGTTACAAAGAGTTTTATTGGTCTTTCGCACTCCACACATAATAATCAAGGGGGTTGTAGTCTGGGGAGATAGGTGGCCAGATGTAAGAGGTGATGTGATCGTAGAAATTTTCTGAGAGCCATGAATGTGATTTCCTGCTAGTGTGGCATAGTGCAGATTCCTGCTCCCAGACGTAGGGTCTTCCAGCAGTCACTCTCTTTACTCAGGACAGCACTACCTCCTTAAGGCAATTGATGTAGGCTACTGTGTTGATTTTGATGACCTCAGCAACAATTTTGGGAGTTATTTTCTCATCAGAATTATCATAATGAGTTTTTGAGCTGCCGTCTCTTCGTAATCACCATTAGACTAATCTAACTTTTTCCGAATCTTCTGCACTGTCCTCAGACTGACACCCAAACACTCTGAAATGTTCATATTGGAGCTTCCGGTGCGAATGCCAAGCAGTACATCATGCCGTTTCCAGATTTCTGGCAGTGTGAATTGCATCATGGTGTTCTTTTTCTCACAGACTGTGCCCAACTGACCCTACTGTACTGAGCAGACGACAAAATCAAAAACAAAAAACGTGCATGAGTGACATTAAATTTGAAGTCGTAGCGGAACGAGTGGTATTAGTTTTCAAAGTGACCGCTTGGCGGCGGTGGCGGGCCTTTTAGTTGTAAACAAAGACGGAAAGTACGATACATTAGCGCGTGCATATGAAAGTAGCTGTGAGAGATCTATCATTTTTGTTATTTTAATTAATATATCTAGATTAAGTATATATTTACTTATGCCATATATACATGTTTATAGTATTTACATTATGATCATAACTACTGGTAGTTACTATAGTGGTTTTATAACTCAAAAATAATCCCTTCCCATCTACGGACAATCGATTTTAACGGACCACCCCCTCCCTCTATTAATCTGTTGATGAAAGGTTTGTATGTACTTAAGTTGTGCTGAAAACTGAAAAGTCCTTGCCCTGACCAATTTCAGAGCCTTAGTTATATATATTGGTTCAAGGGAATAGAAGTGAGGTACACGTCAAGGCTATCCACTACCATTGGTATTGAATTGGTTAACGAGGTAAACTTGTGCTATAGATTGTTGTATTTGCGATAGCGTGCTTAGCAAAAAATTTAAATGAAAAATAAACAGTGCAAAATATAGAAATAGATACAGAGTTTGGCGCCTACCAGAGAATTATGGCTAACAAACAAATTTATAATCATTGTAATTTCAAATTCTTTCTAAAACAGATGATACTAAATTGTGTCATTGTAGCATGCCATGATAAACTTAAAAGTATATAAAGTATCAATAAGCAGAAATCACTATTGTGCATACCATAGGGTGAGAGTATGCTTCTATCTACTATTTTTGCAGTAATGCAATTTTGTGCTAGATAGGTTACGATTATTAAGCAATGACAGATACTCGTTGACCTAACCAAAAAATGAGGATCTATCTATCTATCTATCTATCTATCTATCTATCTATCTATCTATCTATTAATGCCAACTTAATCAAAAGAGAAAACAATTGTTTACATCGAAAGTACTTCCAGCGATTACCAACTAAAAACAGACTGCAAAAATATAACCAACCTTTATGGAATCAATTCTTATAGAATCTAATGTATATTAATCTAAAGTAAATGGTATTTACATAAAAGTGTTCTCAAATCCACATTCGAAAAAACCCCAAAGAATGTCTACTAGACACCCCCCACATTCTCTCTATCGCTCTCTCTCTCTTACGAATATACATTAACAATAGAATCCCACATAGACAAACTAGATTTATCATGCACTTACATAGAGCTATATTTACGGATTTTCA
>OZ010574.1:34145942-34195942 GCA_963932145.1 Acanthosepion lycidas
TCTAATGGATGTCAGTTATCCTCCTGTTAATTCCCCTCTCCAAGTTCTCCACTGCCTTAACCGGGTATAGAACGCCGTATTAACCGACTATCTAACCAACGCCTTTATCCACTGTGCCATGTGGACCCAAACAGTGTGAGTTCAATACCCGGTTAAGGCAGTGGAGAACTTGAAGAGGGGGATTAAGCAGGCGGTAACTGATAACTGACATCCATTAAACATGGCACGTGGAACTAGAACAGTCTACCCCAGTGAGCGAAATAAATGGTTCAGTTCGACATTCCAAACACCTGAAGAAGACCGAAACGTTGTAATAAATATGGCAACAAAGATGAGGACAATAGTCCGAATAATATAAATAGTGTACATAATACCTCATCTCAGAAATATAGACAGATACTTAAGAATTTTTGCTGTATACATTTTTAATACTGAGTAATTTGTTTATAATAATTAGCCTTTAAACGCGTTAAAATGCAAGAATTTATAGGTTAACGTGTTTTATTATTATTTTATTTCCATTGATTTCGGGTATATACTCATTTCTTTCCAGGTCCCAAAGAGAGACCTAAGGTTAGAAATGGCATCATGACCTTTTCCACTGATCCTTTTTGGAGGAAAAAATAGAAAAAAAGACAACCCCTTCATATCACGCACATTTTACACAGATAAAGCCCTTGGTGTTGGCTGTATTTGTGACTACAATGTTTTCTATTTTTTTTTAAGCCTTGGGCTACCAGGAATCCCTTCAACGAGTCAGGACTTTTTTCAATCAATCTTAGGGTTCCAACTACAACCGTAATTATTGATGTCCTCATGTGCCACATTTTTGAGATTTCGATTTCAAGGACTTTGTATTCAAAGATACATTACAGTCTGCAGGAACTGTCATGTTAATAAGAAGGTACGTTTTGTTTTTGTGGTGTTTGGTCACGATGTCTTGACGATTAGCATTACTGTGTGTAATGTAAAATCCCGTGAATTATATAGGTCCTATCTCTGTAACCGGGTCTGTGTAGTGTTCATACCAATTTCTTGCAGTTTCCTTTCCGTAAAAGTTGCAGATTTTTTAATGCAGGTATTGACCCACTCTGACATGCCGGGTTTTATATTCAGAGAGTGCAAGTACCGTGCAACTTGATACAAGATTGCCAATTGTTTCTGGATATTTAACACAGAATCTACATTTTGGGCTATCACAGTTTTTCAGTATGTGTGCTTGGAAGTTTCCAGTTAGCAACCATTGATTCGCTGCAGCAAGAATATAACCTTCTGTTTCAGCTTTTAAGACTGCGCTATGTAACCGTTGATCGGTACGGGGTTTGTCTATATCAACTTGTTTGGTACGGGCAAAATATTTACCATGAATAGGTTTATCTTGCCATCGTTTCTGTATCTAGTTTAATCCATTTGGTTTTGCTTTCTTTTTTAGAGTTTTTGCCGCTGCAGTAGGTGTATTATGCTTCACTTGCATTTCATCTCCCACATTTCGAACTTGTCGGCTTGCTTTATTATTGATTACGGATTCTTCCTTTATAATCTTTCAGAAAGATCATCCATCAGTCTTCTGTGGCTTCTTTGAAGGACAATTGCTGTAGCATTGTAAGACAGTTATTGTTGAATTAATCCTCTGCCTCCTTCACATCTGGACACATAAAGAGGATCAACATCAGCCTTGGGATGGTGCATGCGGTGGCATGTGAGAACCGTTCTTGTTTTGGCGTCCATTCGCTTAATCTCAGCTATGGTCCAGTTAAGGATTTTGAAACTGTATTGCACCACAGCAACAGTCAACATGTTTATAGCTGGCATTCTGTTTTTTGAATTCAGCACGGGAGTGGTAGTGAATACCGAGGGAGGCACGGTGGAGTAATGGATATACTATACGGAACCGTCATATAGCCTAACGTGCATTAACCGATTCCGCCACAGAGGAGCGTTCGGTTAGCAAGGTCGGTTTTACTGTTTTCAAACTACAATCTTCCTTGCTAACCGAACGCTCCTAGAGGTTCGATTCCTGTCGGAGGACGCATATTTTCTATGACAATTTCTCGGACATTCTGGCCGGTAAATGTTGTTAATACTGTTTATTATAAACACACATCAACAAAGACACATTATGCTAAGCTAAAAATCGGAATTCTGTTACGGAAAGGTCTGTTGGAAGAGTGGAAAGATAAAAAAATAAAAATTAAAGTAAAATATTATTATTATTTTATTTCCTTTGATTTCTGGTGTGTACAAATTTCTTTCCAGGTCCTGCCCAGAGACCTAAGGTTAGAAATGGCATCATGACATTTTCCACTGTAAAAAAAACAAAAAAAACAAAATGAAAAAAAACATATTTTACATAAATAAAGTTCTTAGTAAGGTGGGAACTGTACTCGTGAGAACAATTTTTTGTATTTCTTTAAGGCATGGGCTTCCAGGAATCCCTTCAATTAATCTACTGGAATTTTTTTCCAACCAATCCGAGGGCTCCAACTACAACAGGGATTGTTGATGTTCCCATGTGCCATATTTCTAACATTATTATTATTATTATTATTATTACTTGAGTCTCTCTTCGTCAGTTTGAACGACCGTTACGCCCTGCCAGAACTGCATAAATAATGTACTATTCCTTTGTGATCGCGTGGAAAGAGGATAAAAGCCGCTACCTGGTTACAGTGAGAAAATGAAAGAAAGAAATGAAGATAGAACTGGAGAGAATCAAATTATGCTGATATGAACAGATACTACATTTTGATCTCAGCTAAATATTTTTCAGAGAACCCACGTCGTTCCGAATTTGACACAACTTCAATTTAAAGTGGTTTTAACGGCAATAACGTGAACAATTGCACTTTCACTATTGGGAACACCTCAGGCACCAGGCAATAAAGCCATCTGCCACCCGAAGGAGAAATATTTCCTGTAGGGGGAGCGGAAGGCCACATGGGGCATGGGCTTAAAATTATTTGAACCTCCCATTGCTAAAAGACCAAGAAGCTATGGCAACAGCAATAAAATCTCCATTTTTCAGACGCACAGTATCGAATGGCGGAAATCAACTTAAGGTAATCGCCAAAAATCCAGTTACCATAAATAAAATAACATCGTCTGCTGATTTTTTTACAATTATTGTTAAGAGTAATGTTAGTAAGACGTTGATTTGGCCAGAAAAAAAAAAGAAGGGAAGATAGAATTATTTAACGTCTCCTACCAATAGTTCATAAATAATAGATTATTCCGTTTTTATTGCGTAGAAAAAAAGACATACACTACTTGGTTTCAGTGAGGACATGAATGACAGAAAGAAGATGGAAGTGTTTAACTTTTGTTTTAGTGAAATAGAAAAAGATGTCAAATTCAAATCTTTTCATTTGTATCCCCTTACTTCTTAAAATAACAACCAGAATTCATATTTATGATTGTCAATATTTTGTTAAAGTCGCTAAGATTAATCAGAAAATTTAAGTAGAAATTTTTTTAAATTTTCACGGGTTAAAACCAGCAGTTGTTGTTGTTGTTGTTGTTGTTGTTCTTCTTCTTCTTCTTCTTCTTCTTCTTCTTCTTCTTCTTCTTCTTCTTATTATTATTATTATTATTATTATTACTATTATTATCACTATTATTATTACTACTATTATTATTATTACTACTAATATTATTATTACTATTATTATAACTATTACGATTACTAGTATTATTATCACTGCTATCATTATTATTATTACTATTATTATTACTACTAATATTATTATTACTATTATTATTACTATTATTATTACTATTATTATTATTACTAGTATTATTATCATTATTATTATCACTATTACTATTACTACTATTATTATTACGATTATTATTATTATTTCTATTATTATGATTACTATTATTATTATTATTACTATTATTATTATCAAGAGAACTAAAAAGTTTGTATGAAAAAGAAACTGATGAGCATGCATAAGGACTATTACTAATGGGGAGCGGGTGATAGCGTGATGGAGAAAAGAGTGATTAGCGTAGAGGATTTTGTCGATCGTGCTCTGAATAGTGTTTGAGGCGACACAATAATGAAAGAAGTAGAAATGACAAAAGGACACACAGGTTGTTTTAGAACACCATACACGAAAAGAAAGGCAATAGAACGGGACTTTTCCCTCGACATCAAACATTGCAAATGAGATGTTGTGGACATTATTACAGACACTGAAAGAGTTCAACCAAATCAACATTAATCGCCGCAAAATGTATATAACTAGACAGAATGAATATCTATTTTTTTTTGTCTTTTTTTTAATTTTTTTTTTTTTTTTTTTACAGAGGGATAGATTTTGATCATGGCCGTCTAATGGTACATTGTAACGTTATGCTGTATGTTACAAACGAAAACACGAAAGTTAAGCTCTCATAGGCATCATTACATTATTCAACCCCGGATTTCGCCAATTACTGCCGACCAGTGAATATAAGTGTGGCAGCGGAGCCTTCTTCATTCTCGCGTGGATGCTTGACTCTTCGCTCAGTGATAGTTGCATATATAACTGTAAAGTTGGGTTGATTACGTGTTCGCATATAGGAGTAGCCACAGATATGGATCGTGCATCACCCTTCCCAGCTAGGAAGTCACATTTAAGATCAATCCTGCTCTGAAGGACACGGCATGCAAAGCCCATTATATCAGGTGATGCACATACTACAATATCATATTAGAAGAGGTCTCATTGGTTCCAATTCTGGTAGGAATGCATATCTATTATTATAGATATTATTATAAAGGCCGAAAAGGAAGTGAAGAAAGGCTGGTCTTCACTGACTATCATAGTCCTAATTAATCACAATCACGACCCATTCATTCATTACAATATACTCAATCCCCACAAGAACTTGTTCATCACCTCTCAATCCTACAAATGCCACAATATCACATATTCACAGCGGAACTACAAAACACCCCATAGCAAAAACATTTCTGTAAGTTAAAATGGCTCTTTTTTACTATTTTCTTTTTTTTTTCTACAAAAATACGTAAATATATCTTGAAACATGAATGAATCCAAAAACAAAACTAAAGGATAGAAAAAAAACCCCAAAAAACAAACCAAAACAGATGTTAGTAGGCCCCGTCCTCACCTCAAAATAATAAGAGTGGTCGCTGTCTATAGAAGCAGGCGGGAAGCCTTACCCACGATCTCTCAAGCCACACACATTCAAGCTATTTAGACATCTTTTAAAGTTAAGAATTTCTTAAACACAGACTGGACGAAAGTCTGTGGGGATCAAGAACCCGATGGATTGTCCCAGACTCCCGGTGCCTACATCGGACGTAACTCGTCCTTCTGTGACAATACCGCCGACGTCTGTGGGCAAAGTTAATTTAAGGGCTCTCTATAAAGATAGGTAGAGGAGAACATGAACTCTCCCAGAACAAAATTGAACTTCTTTAGCTCGGGAGACTCTGAGCCGTCCGAACCTTCGGGAAAGCATCTATAGCCTCTGCAAGATGGTCCCAGACCTTGAACTTACCCACGTTGTTTCTTCTAAGGGTAATTATGCCGGGGGGGTGCTGCGAAGGTTTCTCGGATCCTAAGTTGAATTCCCGTCAACGGAGGTGCATTTGAATAGAGATCTCAAGAGGGCATTGCTCTGAGAGGAAAGGCTCCTCTTAAAGGCCTCAGGATCGATGACGCTGATTTTCCCCTATGTGGAAACGTCCTTTTTTCCTTCCCTGAGATGGGTTGGGAAAGGTTGAAAAAGACAGAGCCCTAGAAGAGGAAGAAGAAAGGCCCCTTGTCTTAACTGGCAGGAGAACTTTTTCACTTCTTCTGGGGTCTTGGCAGCTACATAGGCATTCTCCACCACACTTTGACCAGACTTCATCTCACTTCTGGTATACATCAAGTCCTCTTCTTCGTCTTCATCCCTCCTTCTTTTCAGTAAGAAGGATTTCGATGGAGGCATTTGTTGCTATTGTCGCTGTTGCTGCTGTTTATACTGTTTGCCAATCGTCAGGACCACTGATAGACTTCTTTGGTAGTTCCAACAGGAGCTGATCTGGTTTGAAGCTGCGGTGAATGGTTCTTACCCAGACACAATTTCGGTAAGTGACCGGCGGCACCACAAGCACAGCATAAGGGACGGAGGCTCTCCGCGATAAAAAAAAAAAATATGTTTCAGCTCCCGCAGGAAATGACGTTGGGGACCTTATTGAAATTTGGCCTGGTCAGTGTCACCATGATTTCGAAATTACTGGTAGCAAAGCCCGCCTTCTGATGGAGGACGTCCCCTTCATCGAACAGTAATTCGCGACGAAGACCCAAAAAAGGTCCTCTGGGATGTACACGGGCACCCCATGTAAGGTAATCCGGGCCTTCCGTGTGCCCATGTACTCCGTTTGCGGTCTTAATGTCTTGGTGAAAAGTATACTGCTGGCTAATGCTTTTACAGCCTACTCTGTTGCCAGCAGAATGTCCTACATGGCATTTGACACAATGGCCAACACTTTGGCCACAATATTTAAGGCCTTTAGAGCCTCTTCCATCATCTCCCATTTGACAGCAATAAATTTCCGCGTCTTGAAGTCAGTCGTCAACAGAGTGATGGTTCTTGTTGTTATTGCCTCCATAATGGAAGGCACTGGCGAAAGTTCATGGCCAGAGATGAAGGAGATATACTCCTCTCCCAAGCCTTTATAAAAATCCTGTCATTTCTTAGGCCTTTCTGAAGTTGATGACTGTTAACCAATGGCTCTTTTTTGCTTGGTGGGAGGCTTCCGCTATAGTGAAGTTGTTCCCTCCCCTATTCAAACGACAAAAATGCTCAACACACAGTCAAAAGGACAAATAATCTTAACACAATATACAGCACCTGGACAAAAATACGACAAATTTATAGCACCTAGGCAAAAATACGACAAATTTACAGCACCTAGGCAAAAATACGACAAATATACAGCAACTAGACAAAATACGACACTTCTTTGCATGAGTCAAAAAAATCCAACACCACAAAAGATGAGGGAATGCTTCCAAAAACTCCCCCCCTCTTAGAGTCGGAAATACATGAAATGCACACTGGGATATTTTTCTTCCATAGTTAAGAAGAAAGAAAAGAATTTCAGTCCTGATAGGAATGTCTGCAAAAACATCCTCCTCCGTAAATTTATAGAGACATCGTACAGATGCATGCTGGGATTTCTTCCTAGCCAATAAGATTTCTCAGTCTCATCTGCCATAAATTTGTTCTTATTTGTCTTGAAGTCAAAACGCTACAATCACCTTTCTGTATCCATTTTCTGTGTTAAAACCATTCTTACTTTGTTTGCATTTTACCTTATTAATTTTGCTTCAGCTACTTTTGCCTTGCATATATATATATATATATATATATATATATATATATATATATATATATATGTGTGTGTGTGTGTGTGTGTGTGTGTGTTATAAGAATTTCACTCCAAGCAAGGCGGGAGTATCGCTAGTACGCAAGAGGTTAAAGAGAGTGAAAGTAAGTGGCTGGGTATAGAGGAGGGATTGAGGAAAGGATAAAATGAAGAACGGTAATTAAGACATCAGAAGATTGATGGGATCCACTGTTATGTGCGCGAGAGAAGAAGCTGTTATAGTAGAAGAGGCGGTTGCATTTAACTGTTTCGACAGTAAGAGAATGGGACTAAGATGCCAACCTATTAGTACACTTAAATACATGCAGTCGGGACACCAGTGAAAATAACACGTCAGAGCAGATGTCATGAAAATATTTGTAGAAAAGACAGAGGGAAGCCCATCACGTCTGTGAGAAAGTGACTGAACCGATTGTATTGCATATCCGTCTTTAGAATTTGTCGAGAACCTCGAGATGAACAGCAGATGCACCCAACTATATATGGTAACAGTATTGCATGCATAGACGAATGGTAGATTTGTAGATATGTAGGGTCGACTTAGACGAGATAAACCTTCTGGCGTCTTTCCATGCGGTAGATGATATTCACTAATGATATTCGCTAACCGACCCACGCGGTCGGATGTGGCACAAAGCCGAGTTTATTGTAGGCTATCCGAGCCCCTAGGCTCGACCAAAAATTCCCGTAGACCTCGTAAAAGCAGGATCGGGCAGCTGTCTCCCAAGACGAGACTCTGCCCTTCGACATAGCCTCGTCTGTGCATTCTCTCTGCCTTGTGGTAAATGCTGCTATTTATGTAGTTATTACACCTCAGGTCAGTGGTAGAACGGGAGACCAATCAGGAGCAGTGGGGCGCTCTCGTGCAATTGCATGAGAGCGCCCCACTGATCCTGATTGGTCGCTTTCACGACGCTTTCACTCGCTTTCACTTGCTTTCACGACGCTTGACACTACATTTGAATGAAAACTCTAACATTTTTAGGCATTTAAAACAACATGCCTGCCCGCATACACAATTCCGTGAAATACTTGTCGAAAACACAATTATACTTCGACATGAAAACAATAGACAAAAACTAAAAATCCTTGAAGCAATATACATCAAACAGTTGAAACCCAACCTAAACAAAATCAAAATGGCATCTCTACAAATATTCTTAAATGTCTATAATTGTTAACAGAAGCCATTGGTTTATACCAACGGCTTTCGATTCATACTTCTACAATTCACTCTCGTGTGGTCATGTGTGACGTCATGAGATGCGGTGCGATTTTCGCTTCTAGCGTCTTATATGCGCGTGTTTATCGTTGCTTAGAAATCTTCTATGTAAACATTGACAGACTATAATCACTGTCGTGTCCGTATATTGTTTAATATGTTGTAATTGATATCTTTGATAATGGCTTAAGTAAGCCGAAAGCTTAGATTGTATTAAAAAAAATATGGATCACTACTGGGAATTTCTTTCTTCTTTCAACGATAATGTTATTAAACTTATCAGAAGTTACGAAAATAATTTACATAAAATAGACAACAGTTGTCTATATTATTTAATGAAACGTGTATGAATATATATATATATATATATATATATATATATATATATATATATAGATAGATAGATAGATAGATAGATAGATAGATAGATAGATAACTATACTTGTTTCGAAAAACCCTCGAATTTTTGATTTGCCAATAATCAAATCAATCTCGAGGGAAAAAATAAGGTTTTAAAAAAAGAAAGAACTAGAAACATGAAAGTCTGTCGAAAAAATCGCACATATACAGGTTTGAAGCCTAAAGAAAAAAACCCGATACGGGTAAACAACTAAGTAACAAAAGAGCTCAATACAACCGTAGAGCAGACCTAGATACACCTAGTGAGCCAGAAAAATCCTACCTAGGTTTCACCTAAACGGATCGTCAGGGAAAGTCGGCTAAAGAGGCAAAGTGAAACGCATATTAATAGGCGATAGTGGATTGTGTTTGTGTGGTTCTTTCTTTGGTCACATGGTATAATTTTAGCTATCACTTATTAATATGCGTTTCACTTTGCCTCTTTAGCCGACTTTCCCTGACGATCCCTTTAGATGAAACCTAGGTAGGTTTGTCTGGCTCACTAGGTGTATCTATCTATCTATCTATCTATCTATCTATCTATATATATATATATATATATATATATATATATATTGTCTGATTAATATTATCTTTACCTTGTTCTTTTCTTTCTTTTCTTTTTTATTTATTGCAAACTTTGTAAGTTCATTTCGTTTTAAATTTCTTCCATTTGCATTTAACCATGTCTAAATAATCTAAAGATACAAGAAGAAAACTTTTGTCATCATCGTTTATATCTCTGTCCATTGGGATATGGGCGGTCACAGCTCTCTACAAATTCTTGTCCTTTGTAGCTCTAAGCAGCGTTTCACTTTTTACTATCCCTCCTTTTCCCACATCTGTCATCCATTTACACAAACTCTCGATGGAGTCCAAAAGTGTCTCCGTCCCCTTGTAATTGACTAATTATTTTCCGTCCTACAACCCCTGTGTCAAAGACAAAACATCGCTATTTCCATGGAAAGTGTTCAGTCCTTAGTTTCATCAGTCCTAACCTTTATGGGTAAAACTCTATCTGCTAGGCACAGTGCAGCAAAGCACCCTCATTCTCTTTATATTCCATTGGGGAGATGTAAGTTCCACCCGAGTCGCTTCTATCCACGAACTGCTGCTTTGTGGAACCGGTTTCCAAGATGATGATTCTGCGATCAGTACAATCTTAGTCTGTTCATCTAGGGTTAACCGTCATCTTCCCCATATACAGTGGTTGGACAAAATAATTGGAACACTTGTTAAATTCAAAGAAAATTCATTTAATATGGAGTTGGTCCTCCTTTAGTCTCATAGACAGCTTTAATACGTCTAGGAATGGAATCATACAGCTTGCTGACTTCATCCAGAGGAATTTTCAGTCATTCTTCCATTAAAACCTTCTCCAGCTCTTTACAACACGATGGTGGAGGATAACGGCTCCTAACTTGTTGCTCCAAAATGCACCACAAATGTTCAATAATATTGATATCTTGAGATTGGGGAGGCCACTCTATGTGTTCTATCTCATTTTCATGCTCTTCATACCAATTCTTAACCACTCGAGCGGTATGTATTGGAGCATTATCGTCTTTGAAGATGGAGTCACCATCAGGGAATAAAGTCTTGGCCATTGAATGAACATGATCTCCCAAAATGTTCAGGTAATCTTCGCTGTTGATTCTACCATGCAGGGTAACAACTGGACTGAGACATTTCTATGATATGGCGGCCCAAACTATCACTGATCCACCTCCATGCTTCACTGTTGGAAGAAGCCAATCAGGGTTGTAAGCTTCTTTGGGCTGCCTCCACACATAAACTCGCCCTGAAAGTGGGAAAAGAGAAAAATTGGACTTGTTTGAGAATATGACTTGCTTCCAATGGTGTGCAGACAAGGCATTGTGATCTCTGTACCACTTCAACCTCTTTTGAATGTTGCGAGTGGAGAGAAAAGGTTTCCTCACAGCGGCTCTTCCATGATATGCAGCCTTATGGAGCTCACGGTGAACAGTTTTAGTAGAAACTGAACTATTCAGATGGTTATTCAACTCAGCAGTCACTTTGGCCGCATTTGTCCGATGATTTTTGCCACATGCGTTTCAATGCACGTCAGTCCCTGTCAGTAAGTTTGCAAGTCCGGCCTGAATTGCTACAGTTGCTAGAGGTCTTGCCTTGTTTCTCGAATTGCACCAGTGTTCTTGATATGGTAGCCCTTGAAAAACCAAACAGTTCAGCAACCTTAGCGATCGAGGCTTCTGCCATGCGAGCTCCAACAATTTGCTCTTTTTCGAACTCGGAGAGGTCACGCATTTAGCTTAAATTTTACTAAATTCTAAAAATAAATAAGACAAAGACAGTAAATTAGATAATTAAACGTATTTACAATAGATATAACCTGCAATTACGAAGTTTTAGTTAAAGTTCTTAATATAAAAGGTCTTTGAAATATAGGAGGGGAATTTGAAACTGTTCCAATTATTTTGTCCAACCCCTGTATCTGAATAAACAGTACATCTTGTTCTGTAACTTTCTACCTCAAAAGCTCTTGGACATTATACAGTGTGAACATCATCAAAAGAAAAATTCTGTCTTTTTATGTGCGATCATGCCCCTCCACACACCCCATCCCTTGTGGCTCTCAACAGGTTTTGTGCTTCTGCCAACTCCCCCAGACCACGTTCCGCCATCCTCCTGCCCAAGCCCGACACGTATGTCATGCGCTGCTTTCCTCTGTCTTCTTCCCCCCCCCTCTATCAGAGTATCAGATTCTCCAGGCCCTTCTTTCTCGTCACGTTTCTCAGAAATTTCATCACCCGCTTCCTTATGTTAAGCATAAGCTTCCTCCTTATTTTCATTCTCGCCAAGATCTCATCGTTGCTCACATGCTCGGTCCATGGTATCCTCAGCATCCTTCTGTAGAACCACATCTCCGCCGCCTCGAGTCTCTTTTTCGTCCTTAAGGATACCGTCCAACATTCACAGCCGTAATCAGTCCAATTTTCATGTTGTTTCTATATATTTCCACTTTTTCAGCACCCTTCTAGAATATATTTTCTACACCGTCCGTCACCATTTCAAGTCACTATCAGTGATCTTTCTCATTTTCTTAAGAACTTTATCGGTTCCCACTTGTTCTGGTCATGGTATTCCCATCGTACGTTTGTAAAATCACATCTTTGCCGTTTCGAGTCAATTCTACATCTCTAAGCAGATTGTGCAGCATTACAGGAGATAGACATATTAGAGTAGTTCAGAACTCTTTTCTCTGCTTCTAACGAAATATCCCAGACTTAATAAGAGTAGATATCCGGTTCACATTTCTCCTCAGTCTTTTCATTAGGAGTAAAGGGTTATCCCTTGTTTTCTGTTCTTTCTAAATTCTAATTCAACTCTATACGTCTCACATCTCTGCCTAAACTCCGAATAAAAGAAGATCGTTTCATCTATCGTCCGGTTCAGACTCCACCCCGGTCTTTTGAACAGGAGTAGAGATTTATCCTTTGTTTCCTGTTTAGGATTGAGTTTTCTGTTCCGTCTAAGTTTTCTCATTTTCTTTCACTCCAAATAGCCTCATGCGTCTTGCTGGCATTATCGTCTTACTTGGGGTGAATTGATTAAAAAAGCAAAAACATTTTATCTTCCTTTCTGAAAGATCTCTGGCATTTGCACTTTCGTCTTATGCTTTCCTTAGAGCACCTTGTAATTCAAACGATTCATCCAATCCAGATCAGACAACCAGTTCTAGTTATGGCATGCAAGAAACTAATTAAACACATAATCAATTTTGCTGTTCTAACAGATAACATGCCAAAACTGAAACCGCTCCGTGGAAAGTGCTCAGACGAACTTTATGACTCTTTAGTACCACTAGATCTAACATTCACGGCTAAGACCAACCATGCTACGCACATTGTAGCGAACCATTCTCTTTCCCTTCAAATTCCATTGGTGGGACATAAGCGCCACTCAAGCAGCTTCTTCCCACGAACCGTTGATTTGTAGAACCGGTTCCCAAGAGGATCCGTCCCGTATCACTATATTCTTAACCTGTTCTAGTCTATGGTCAACCGTTAGCTTGCCTACATATCCACATAAACTGTACCTCTTGTTCTGTAACCCTCTACCTTGACTGACTCTTGTGCCTTGTGCAGGATGAACATCACCGTAAAAAATACACAATCAGGAAAACAGCGCATGTACACACATTTTTCTTGAGCCAAATTCCAATATTCGAACATTTTGCACAGTGGAGATTTCGGAGGATTATTTTTGAGACTATTTATTTTCTGCAGGGTATACAATTTCACACATTAAAAAAAAACTTACTTTTGAGCTGTTTCTTCCCGCGTATGATTTGATCCGAAGTAAAAGCAAACATTTTTTCGCTTTTGTTGTAACCTAGAAAATGTTGCTGAATGCGGAATAACCAAAACGGAGGCTGGAAATGAAATGGTAATCTTTATAACATCAACAAAATACAATACTCGCCAGCGGCATGAAGTAGGTAAATCACTTCTAGTGATTGACTACTTAGACAGCATATTACCCCCAATTACAATAGCCTAATCACTATTCCGCTGTTATTAAATTATAAGATTAAAAGATGTATTTATCATTTTAAAGAATAGCAGATGGCTGTCCTCGTAGCAACTCTTAGCGCCAATTCACTTATTGTCCTGTTTACACTCCTCCCGCTCTTTTGAACAGGTTTTACGGTTTATCCCTTGTTCCCTGTTCAGGATTGGGTTTCCAGTTCATTGTAAAGTCCACTTTAATTCTATGTTTTTAACGTCACCCCGACTAAACTCTGAAATTAATTTACTATTTATTTTCATCAATAGGAGTAAATAGATTCCACTTCCTTTTAAAGTCTACTCCAAATCTATACGTCTAACGTTTTCGATTAATATCTGATATTTTATTTAATATTCATTTGTTTATTTTCCTTCACTAGGAGTAGATAGGTTTGTCTATCGTCTGCTTCGTACTCAACCCGGGTCTTTTGAACAGGAGTAGAATTTTTACCGTTGTTTTCTGTTTAGGATTGGGTTTCAGATTCCTTCTAAAGTCTTTTCATTCTCTTTCACTCCAAGTAACTCTTTGTGTCTTAGTGGAATTATCGTCTTGCTTTTGGTGAAAAAAAATTCCGCATATGATTTGCTCCGAAGTAAATGCAAAAATCTTTTTGTTTTTGTTGTAACCTAGAAAAGGTTGCTGAAAGCAGAATAACTAAAACGGACGTTGGAAATGAAATGGTAATACAACATCAACAAAATACAATACTCGCCAGCAGCGTGAAGTAGGTAAACCACTGCTAGTGGTGGACTATTCAGAGAGCATATTACCCCCACTTACAATAGTATCCAGCGTATTTATGAGATTGCAATATACCCATTAGTGTTCATAGGTACAGTATATAACCGTTTTACAGGATGTCCGATAATAATGATTTTTTTTACCTTTCTGCCTCTGTCTTGATCATCAACATATAAAACGTCTATTTCTTTTATGAAGTTATCACTGTTTTCTGACGGAGAGTCTTGAAATGTCTTCTGCACTTAATGCCTTGGCAATTGTTTAACCCAATTCAGCATTGAGATGAATGTCAGATATAGAAATAGATAAGCTCATTTCAATTGATGCGAATTCAACGGGTTTAAGCGGATATTTTGAGTTCATTATCAAAATATAATAATAATATAATAATTTTGCGATGATGTATTGCCAGGTATAAGACATTTTCAATTTGTTCTTGGTGTGTCAAAGCATCAACATTGCGCTTGGTTCTGTTCTGCAAAAGTATTTTTCTCTGAAATTTTCAAGAATGTGTGCAATCTTATCAATCTCGACATGGCAATTCGACTGCAGTCACTTTCCCATCACTGTAACGTACCTTCCCCGTGTTTTTTACATTCATTGGTAATTGTTCAGCTGAGCTTTCCTCTTTGATACTTTCGTAGTTGGATTGTTTCTATTTCCAGACCAATTCAAGTCTCGTCACGTGCCAAACGTGATTTTTTTCCCCTACCAGTTGGAACTTTGTATCTTTTTGTTTGAAGAACTAGTAATTTTACGTTAAGTTTATCTTTAATTATTCTTCCGTTTTTTTTTGTTTTTTTTTGCTGACTGTTTTTTGCGAGGAGTTTGAATTTTTTTTTTTCAGTTTTTACCCTCCACCAGTTTTAAGTTTTTTTTTTACATCTATTATTCACTTGATTACTGATTTATTTTTCGTGGAAATTATATTGAATTTTCAGTTTTTCTTTTATTTTTAATCCCCGCCTGACATTAAGGCAGTTTTTTTACGTGTTATTTCGTTCATTGTTTTTGGTGTCCTAAATAAACATTTTTTCGCTTTTTTTTTTTTGTCTTGAAAGGTTTTATTTTTCATTTTAGTTATAACTTTTCTTTTTCATCTGTTTAATTTATTTGTTTTTATTTTCTTTTCGTGTTATGTCGGCCATTTTGTCTAATTGGTAAGACTTTCTATTTTTTACTCGGGTCTCTTTTTAATTTTTCTTTTGTAGCATTTTGTTTTCAAAATTTGCTTTATTTTCCTTTTCTAATTTAGAAAAGAAAAAGAAAAAAACTTTACTTTTTAATTAGTTTTATTTAATTTTACGTTGTTTTATTGAATTAAATTGTGCCGTTTGAGTAAATTTATTATTTTTAGTTTACACGTGAAACCTTTTTCGTCTGTCTTTTTTGATTTCGTTTCTTGTTTAATGCATTATTTTCCTTCTCTTTGTAGAAGGGCTTTGTTAATTTGTATATATATTTAAGTTAACTTATGTTTTCATGTCAAACCCTTTTTTTGTTAAACATGCTTGCGTCGGTCTAAGCGGAAAAAGATTCGACTACAACGACTCAAATACGAGCCGAGTTTTGAGATATTTGAAAAAAGCAAAATGATCCCAAGAAACATCAGTGGAAAAAAATGGCCATTCTCCCTCGGCATCGTCTACCTCATCACCCCAAAATCAGACCATGGAACCATCCCTCATAACCAAATCATTACCTCCCATCCCAACCAAAATGACCGCCCACTTTAAAATGAGTACACTAGTATCCAATTCCAATCTACCCCTTACATACATCCTTGAATTCACTCAAGAAAAATGAAAAACGACAACGCGGCCAATTAGCCGACTCAAATATGTCTGAAGAAAATCCAAACCAATTCACAATAGCGAGGAAGATGTGTACTGAGTGACACCAGAGCAAGCCTAATACACCAGGGCAAGATAATACAATCTACAAAGTTAAATTTAAGAGATATAAATAGCAAAGATATAGCGAAAAGGATATTAACTGTAGTAAGATTGGGACAAGTGTCACAAAAAAAGTGTGGGCAATGATGCCTTTTCTACATTCCCGCATCTGGCTTTCTTTGATGAAGGTAATGCCAAACTTTTCTGGGAAGCTCCTGCTTTTTGTACACCCCTTCCTTTATAGAGCTTTAAAATTAACGTTCCCCTATGACAATGGCGGTCTATATCTTGATGGTACCATCAAGATAGAGATGGACACAGGTTCAATGGCACAGGTTATCGGTGTCCTCACCACGGCCACATTCAATGCAGAAGAGCAACCCTAATCGATCAGATAATGTCACTCTTGTTACCTAATGGGAATGCTCGTGGCCTGAGGTCGAAGTCACGCAGGGCGATCTTCAGTGTCTCGGGGTGAATGTATGTTGTGTACAAGGAGACCCGTTTTTCAAGTCGCTACCGTGAATACATTCTGTATTCAGCATGTTTCGATGGAGGCTCAATTTATGTTTCCTGAATGGTGTGCAAGTCTTTGAATGCGGCGTCTACACATGTCTTTGCATATCCGGCGGGCAGGCTTTGTGTACCGGATATTACCATAATGGATAAGGCTCTTCGTCTCATTGGGGTTTATGCGCTCAGTGACCATACTGAATGGCCTAATTTGTTTCGACGGATCAAGCCGTTTTTCGACTACGTCTCGTCGTAAAGTTTTAGCGGGCGATTGGAATGCTGTATTTGACCCCGAAACGGATATTATATGGGAAAGCTCCGGTACTAACAAGTCGGATATGAAGCCATTTTGAGACTTTATCGTTAAATTTTGATCTTGTTGATAAGAATCGTAATGCGACCCCCCGGTACATATTTTGATTTTGCACTAATAGGGGCAGGTCGGCTTCAGTGGTACATTCTAGTTACCTCCACTGAGATGATATAAGCCTCTTAGTTCATCCAAGTGAATGGGGTTTTGATTGTTTTGTCTCGCTCTATTTATCAAGGTTGCCGGCTTTTGACTTTGCTGTACGTACTTGCGATGGAGCCTTAAAGACAAATACTGTCCTATGCAGAATTTCCTTACCTGGTACTACCACTTCGGCCATGTACTCCTCTTATGCTGAGAACGTTTCGGTTCTTGTGTCGAGCAGAACTGAGATTGACGAAGTCGACAAAGGGATCACAAGGTACAAGACGGTAACAGAGGTCACGATCTACTATTGGTTTGCGGTTGGGTGCGCAGAAGGGAGTTTGACTTCCCGGGCTTTTCCTCTGGGCGAACGGGCCGGTCAAGATAATTGGTGTCTGATTCGGTCCCGATCTCCTTTTTGGAAATAAATTTATCTGAGGTGAGAGAGGAGACCGAAATCGCAGTTCCTTTGTGGTCCCAGGCGAAACTTTCCTTAAAGGAAAGGACGGAAGTATGTGCCTCGCCCATTTACCAGATTCTTCTTTACCGAATCTCCGTGCTTCTACTTCCGTATGACAAACTAATGCAATTAGGGTCTTGTTTTCCTATTTATGGGGAGACAACTCCTGCAAGGTAGTTCTGTTAACTCCACTCTTCTGAAGACGTTCTGGGTATGCCTATCGTTGAGATTCGTCAATATACGCTTCGCATCGCGTTCCTAGATAGAATATGTCAGCAATAAGGTGGTAAAGCGAATTTCTGAAGTAAGACGCTCGTAAGAACTTCCAATCCCTGGTAAGTGTGTACGAGGAGAAGGCTCCCCGTTTACCCCGAAGCGACTGCTCCTTTTACCGGGTGATGGATGGCCTGTTCGACGTCCAAGCCTTGTTCCACAAGGTATTATAGGTGTTAGTAATGGGGTCCTTTCAAGATGATTTGATAGGCGAGCTCAGTCTTATGAAGCAGGAGGCTCGCTCTATATGGCCTTGGTTGCCCGGCTCGAAATGCCTTACTAATGATGAAGAATTACTCATTTGGCTGGTGAACGGAGGGGTCTTCTTGGTCGTCAAAAGACTGTATTTGGTGGGCTTGGAAAAATCTCCAAACTGCGTTTGCTGCGGTGAGGCAATGCAGCCCCTTGGTCACGTGTTCTTTTATTGCAGTGTCGTAGTCCCGTTGTGCAGGTTTATTGAAGATATGGTTTATATATTGCACTGTAATTTTTTGTCCTAGATACCAGTTCTATCTGTAGTAATGTGCTATCCTCGTTGATGAAGGCTGAACACTGCGTGTTCTTTTTCTTGTTAGCCGTTATGGGAATCGTGATATGGACGATAGGTCAGAACAATTTCTATGGGGGCGAGAAGTTCTCCTTTTTCCAACTGATCTAGTAGTTTAAGCATCAGATTAGTCAAGATGAGGACGGAAAGGCGGTGCCCCCTCCATCAGAATTTGACAAAGATGGGCGAGTCTTGCTTGTACCTGTCGAATAAGAGGGTCCAATTCAGAGTGGCACTTTGATGCCGGTAAGTCATTAGGATATTGTTCTAACTGTATTAAACTTTGGCATCTTAGTCCAAAAATAGGTTAGTTTGAGGTTGTTTTTAATTTTAGTTTATGTTTTCAATGTTTACTTAGGGGATGTAAACGCATTGGCCCCTTATTTTTATTTATTTAGTCTGCCTGCAACTTTCTTTAGTTTAATTCACTCTTCCCCGTTAGGTGACCAGAGATGTCAATTCTTTGGTAGATGTGGGACGCCTTTCGTATTTTGGGAGCGACTTTTTCGTATTAGTTGATGTTTTTGAATGCGTGTATGTTTGTGTGAGTAGCTGGACAAATGTCGGTTTTTAATTATGTAAATCTCTCATTACTTTTATCCCGTAAAGGTTTCTGCCACAACTGAACATTGTGGCGGGGGCGGGGGTAATTACTAACATGATTTTGTTTGACTTCTTGTAAATAGCTTATCAAATATTGTAAATACACATTTGGGTCTAGGTTATTAAATTGTTGCTTTATTCCCCTCCTCCCTATAGGCAAAAGATTGGACATATAAGGACTAGTTGGGACTTCATAGAGATTCTGAGGTATTATGGTGGATATAGTAAGAATGGTATGTAGAATGTGTTGTTTTAGTGTAAGGAATATAGTGATATGTTTGGGTCAGTGATTGTGGCTAGCTAAGTTTAATTATAAGACAGAAGAAAACCCGCCTTTCCCAATCCCCATTTTGACATTGTGCCACATTTTTGTATTTCGTGCAAAATAGATATCGACTTTACGAATTTAAGTATTAGGTTGGTGCAAAAATAATGACGTAATAATGTCGTTTTTTGACGTATTTTTTAACATCAAAAAACGACATTATTACGTCATTATTTTTGCACCGACCTAATAACTAGATTGGCAGTTAGGTCTCATCATTTGAAACTGCTATAAGTTCTATGCATGCGGTTTCTTTTCTCGAACTTTTCACTTGTGGTTCTCGCTCCCGCTTTTGTTGATTTCCAGTTAACGACAAAAATTTAAATGCAATGTCAATCGTTAGCCTCTATCTTCTTTTATTGTTCTCTCTCCTTAATAATGCTTTTCTTTTTCTTATATTCCTTTACACTCAGTCTTAGTGGTTTTATTATCTTCATACCAGAATACTACGAGGAAATAGCTTGAGGAACAACACCATTAAAGCCAGCAGTGTGTCTTTAGATGAAACCTTCATACTCTGACCTCATCAGAAAGGTGTACAAACACTTCTGGACCATGTGAAATCAATAAAACCTTTGATCCAGCTCACAATGAAAGAATGAAATAATAATCAGCTAGCCTTCCCGTTTATATAAACAATTCACAAAGAGAATAGGTTCAAGACATCCGTATAACACAAACTAACCGTCGCCGGACAACAACTTTAATTCCTATCAACCATACAGTGTTAAGAAATGGATCATTTAATACAATACCAGACAAAAATAATAAGTTGCTTCCGAAAATTATTCAATCTGGACATGATCGGTATTAAGAGCACTCTTCAGAATAGCTACTACCCATCAAAGACAACATCAGTGTTTACATGTGGAAACAGAAGGCTGAAGGAAGATGACCAGAAAGATGCTATGAACTGCCTGCCTTAGTTTAAGGGCTTATCAGATAAGATTCAGGAGATCTGCGGTACATACAACATTAAGACAATGTTTGGAAGCAGCACTCACTCTACAGAGATATCTCTACCGAGTAAAGCCTAACACGGAGGAGAGCACGAATAGGTACTGTGTGTACTTCATTACTTGCAGTTGGGTCAAATAATAGAAAGGTGAAACGAGCCGCCCCAAAGATAAGTCTGAAAGAACTTTAAAAGTCTGCAGCGAGCGGTGAAGCACTGAAACCAGGCATACCTGATTATGTATCGAGGGAAAAGTATAGTCATTCAGCCGCTGTGGAAAGAAGTTAAAATACTGGACACTGAAGAACACTGGCGAGTTAGTCGTCTGATAAAAAACAAACAACAAATAACGTATATTCTAGACTATGAAGACCTCCTTAGTATACCTGGCAAGTGTGTAAATCACTCTCTCTCTCTCTCTCTCTCTCTCTCTCTCTCTATCTATCTATCTATCTCGAGTGGTTTGGCACACATTATTTGTCATCTTTCAGTTACGTCTCTTTTTGAGCAGAGTGCACTCAGGGGCGACTCAGTCAAAGGACAGAGTTGCAGCTTAGGAAAATTATAATGAGAGGTGCTCAGCCTTGGGGAACAGCTGCTCGAGGCCGCACTCTCTCATTGTAACAGAAAGAGAGAGAGGGGAGAATCAGTGCTCGCACCGAGACCAGGGCAACCGACGGTTGCGGGTAATTTTTTTCCTAGCCCGGATGTACGCGCTTCGTTCCCCACCTTAAAAACTGACCTTGTGTCACAACTCCTCTTAGTGGGGAGACAGAGTAAATACCTAGTATGCCTGGCATATAAGTAAATACGCTATGGGAGCCGCAAAGACTGAAATAAAGGCAAATAACAGGAAGTCTCCAACAGTAGCAGTAATTGTAACAAAAGAGAAAAGCTCAGTTAGTGCAGCCAAATATCAAACAACAGCACTCATCAGCAGACAGATTCGGTTTAAGGCACTAAGTTCTCCACAGATAGTTGTCAAACACGGGATTAAAGTGTTGCTTCGCGAATTTGGTGACATTGTTACTGTTAGCTCTCTACCTGAGCCGTGTAATGTGTACTTGGACTCAGTGGAAACAGAGCGGGCAATAACTAAGCAGTACTAAAATTAAGAACTAGATTTGATATCGTAGACATGGGCAGGAGAACCGTGTCTAACAGGGCGAGCAATAATATTACTAATATGCAATACTAAAAATAAGAGCTAGACAAGGGTAGTGGGACGAGAACGGTCTACCACCATAGATTAAATAAAAGAATTCCTTGTAGGTTAACCAGATCTAAATAGACCCCATGAAAACCAGAGGTCACAACGACCGAAATCTTGTGATAATAACAAAGATGTTGAAAATAGTCCGCATGTTAACAATGTAAATATGAGGATATTATTTCATTTGAGATTAACGATTACCAAGATTGTTTTTAGACTAAATTTATGAGACCGTTAACTAGGTGCCCCAATGTTATAATCCGTGCTCAGGAAAGATGAACTTATATTGATTGATTCGTTTTCAAAGGCTTATCAGCACTTTTCAAGTTTAAAGCCAGAATATATTTTTAGACTGTAAGATCTTTTTTTAGATAATAATCTTTTAATAATAATGTTTAAGTGATAAAAGTCTTACTAATTAACCCATAGCTGGGAGGAGAAGAGGTGGATTCATACCTTTCCATGATTATTTCCACGGAAGTGAATATATCGAACTCAACGGGAATTGGGACTCGGCTTCCCGATTAACAATTTTGAGCCATTATCAATTACACCAACCAGGCTCGACTTTGCCTAACTTCGGTGTTCGTATGGGAACCTGTATTACAACGTGATGTGACCGTAAGGCAGGAAGAACTTATATATATATATATATATATATATATATATATATATATATATAGAATTACACGACAAAATCAAAAATTAACTCATATGGAGGGGGATAGATCTATTTGAACCGACGAAAAACACATAAATCTTATTCAACCCTGGTGTAAAGACTGAGTTCGTGTCGGATTTAGAAATTTATCTTTGACAGCTGTCGAAAAATTTATACAGAATTTATCAACTCCAATATTTCAGTCAGACGAAATGCTGGAGGCGGTGATTTAGAGAGGGTGGCATGTGTTAGCCTTGAAGGGAAGAGGTTTTATAAAATTAAACTCAGATATCCTTCTGACATTAAATTGGGGTTATATGAAGAATGTGTTGTTAATTTGAAACTAAAAGAGGGCCGAAAAGGGAATTATATATATATATATATATATATATATATATATATATGTCGCAGACAATACGGTTTCGCTGTACCGCAGTTCATCAGTAGGACTAGACAGCCGAGTGACTCAAACCCGGATTGAAACCCAACCGATTTGGTGTCATTTAGAGTCTTTATCACTGAGTTATCTTCACTCGACAGTATGAGTCAGCCAAATCTAGCGTATTGTTTTTACAAACGTAAACAAAAGCCAATCAGCCATAGTGCTCCATTCATTTTACTGAAGAGCTTCACATTTACGCAGTTGACCGTTGTTTTTAAAATTAGCTTTTCATTCAACATTGCTCAATTGAAAATATATTTTCAAGAGCTATATATGAGGTTAGGTTAAAAGAATGATAAATTATACTTAAAAATAAGATATATTTAAAAGATTAAAAATAAGTCATATTTAGGTAATTTATATTAAATTTAAGTAAAGATAAATCTAAAAAGTTATATTAAAGTATAAAAATATATTTAAAAAAAATATATACTAAGATAAATTAATTTATGCATTTTTGTGGATCGGTTTTATATTACTAGGATCCACTTGGTTTTATATACCAACGTATTTGTTACCAGTACTATATATATATATATATATATATATATATATATATATATATATATATATATATATCGAGACCCAGAAATAATAAAGAAAAGGTGCTATGCAAACCGTGTAAATTCAACTCAGTACCAGAAGACTGCATTGAGCATAAAACTCTGAGCTGTAATGTCAGCGTAGGGCATTATGCATATTTATTAATATATGCCTAATAACTCTGTTATTTAGCACTGAACACTGTTTTTCTTACATCAAAGGATATATATATATATATATATATATATATATATATATATATATATATATATATATATTTGTATTTGAACACTTATACGTACATTAATTTATATTTGTCCTTTTGATTATATATATATATATATATATATATATATATATATATATATATAAATATATTTATATATATATATATATGATTGTTTATTTAAGTAGCAATTCATTTTTATAGAAATTACATTAATTAAATTTCTTTGTGTTCGTATATATATATATATATATATATATATATATATATATAATCACATGCACAAATATAAATTATATATATATATATATATATATATATATATATATATATATATATATATATATATTTCAGGATATGTCTTGAAAAAAAAATATATATAGTATATGAAAATTGTCCGAATGCTTTGTATGTCCGAGCGCTTTCGGCAATTTTTAACCATTATTAAGGATGATTCCTAAACCTGTAGTTCTATATATATATATATATATATATATATATATATATATATATATATATATATATATATATATAAAATCCATGCATTCAGTTAAAAATAAAAATCATCCATGATAAGCTTCAAGAAGAATTTGCTGCTGACGCTATCTTTTGAATCTAGACTCATTGATGGATACACCAGACAACTACTAAATCTGTTCTTAAATGTTAAATGAATTGTACTGGTAGAAGTATTTCTTTTGAAATTATTACCAGATGATTCCGAAAAGTTCTCCTGCTTATGCACTTTCTAAAACCGGTGTTCCATTTCCCTGATTACTGATTTGTGGAAAAGCGTCAAGAAATTTTCAACACCATTTCTTAAATTGTATAATATCATTCGGGCCCAGCACGAGGCGAAATATATGAACGCCTATAGCGATAAGTACTTTATAAAACTCGCTATTTATTGATTACAATTTAGAATATGACAGTCATCCAAATAATTTAGTGTAATCTAGTATAATTATCTTATCAGGGTCTATTGAAAGGAGACTACCCAAATTGTAGGGCTAGCCTCGAGCACTGAATATCGTTGAATTTTAGCTCGAATAGGAAGTAAAATCTTATATATGGAATTTTATAAGACACTTTTAACATCTTATATATAAAGTAAAGTGTATGTTCATGTGTGTGTCCAAGCAAATCCTCCACTCCCACTGGTCCGATTTCAAAGATTCATAGCTCATTCAAAAGTCCTAGAAAGGTTAAGCACAGGGAACGATTTTCGTTGAGCTCAGATTCAGTGTTTCCAGATTATGTGAGGTTAAAAGTATATATTAATATATTATACTAGCCATGATCGTTGCTTTCATTGTACAAGTGTAGTAACTCTTTTCTTATTGTATCCAAAATTGCAGCTGGCTTAAAATTTTAAGCTAGCTAAATTTTTTAGCTAGATTAAAAGCAGCCCTCTCCGGCGCCATTTAAGCTAGCTTCTCTTGAAGGACTATTGGTTTGGCCATCATCACAATAGGTAGGGAGGAGTAGATGCGATAGGCATCAATAAACTACAGAAGAACTCAAAATTGATCGCTGCATTTAAGTATTGAATTAATGTTTAAGCTTACCTTTTAAAAGTTCAACGATAATTCTTCTGCTGCCACTTAATTTAAAGACGATTTGATGTACGTAGATCCTTATTTTCCGTACAAGCAATTATTTTTATTTCATGGGTGACAGAACAGGGGACAATTTATAAGATAAAATTAATATAGTGTAAGGATAGGAAAACAGAAATTAGAATTAGCTATACATTCAACATTTGAGAAGTTAGAGAAACATAATAGCTAATTAAGTAAAACTTATATTATGGAATTTATATGAATAAATACAGAAATTGGATCTCAATTCTCCCAAAAATTCTGAGATTAAAAAGACCCAGCTCTACTTTATAATAATTTACACACCTAAATCTCAATATCTGTATTATATATTTCTAGGCATTATCACTCTTCAGGTTTCACTAATTTACATACAGATTTAAAAAAAATTAAAAAAAGTTTATTTCATTGATTAACTGCCCATCATTACTGTTCTTTTATTCGAGGATTGTTTTGATTTTCATATCAAAAATAGTTCTGTTTAGAAATATCGTCTTATATAGTGCAAAAATGTGTTTGAAATTTGTATTTTACTTGGCCTTCAACAAGTTGGCATCTATTTGTAAAACTTTCCTTAACTATAACAAGCCAATTTATGAATGAAATGTTCATTTAAAATTTTTGATTCAAAATTTCAAGTAGTGAATATATCATACCTTGCGAAGCGATAGCGAGCGGGTGAAGCCTATCAGTATACACACACACACACACACACACACACACACACACACACACACACACACACACATATATATATATATATATATATATATATATGAAGAAAAATATACGGAAAAAACAAACAAAAATCCTAATATGCAATTATGCTGTTTTAATGTTAATATAATGTCAACGTCGGACGTTTTGGTCTAATAGGCCATCTTCTGGACATATTCATAAAACATAATTAACATTAGACCATATTCAATTCAACATGAAAAGACGATGGATATAAGAGCAAGACCGGTCTTGCTCTTATGTCCATCGGCAGAATTTAGTCATATATATATATATATATATATATATATATATATATATATACATATTTATATATATATATATATACATATATATATATATATATATATATTTATATATTTATATATATTAATATATATATATATATATATATATATATATATATATATATATATTATCTCTATATTATATATCAGCATATAAATTATGGATAAGCTCTCTAATGTTAAGATTTTTGTAGTTATAAAGACTCTACTGTAATTCCACCAATCTAAATATACCAGAATTTAGTCAAATAAACCTTGCTTATTACACTGATAACATGCGTTCTTGACAATGACTGAGAAAGTTAAATAGACAGACCTACTCAGTGAAATTTAATGAAACTCTCTCTCTCTCTCTCTCTCTCTCTCTCTCTCTATATATATATATATATATATATATATATATATATATATATATTATTATTAGTAGTAGTAGTATTAGTAGTAATCTTATAAGTATAAGAAACTATACTCATTCGGAAAACCTTCGGTGTCTTGAACTGCAAATAATCAAACCAATACCGAAGCGGAAAAAAAGTATAAAAAAGAAAGACCCAAGAACATGTACGTTAGCCGAAAATAATCGTCTAGCATGTAAGTCCAAAGCCCAAAGAAAAAAATACCGGTACAAGTACGCAAAACAACTAAATAAAATGATCAATACAGTAAGTAGAGCAGACCTAGTGAAACCTGGAGAACCAGACAAACCTACCAAAGTTTCACCTAAGCAGATCTTCAGGGAAGCAAGCTTTTGCTGACGATCCAATTAGGTGAAAACTTGGTAGGTTTGTCTGGCTCTCTAGGTTTAAATATATATATATATATATATATATATATATATATATATATATATATATATATATATATATATATATATATATATATATATATATATATATATATATATACTGGAGCAAACTAAGTTATTGTTAAAGCCACCAAATATCTCTCCAAACACAAGCCTGCCAAATGAAAAAGAAAAAACTTGAAACACCAGAAGAAAAGAAAAAATGACAACAAAGAATAAATAAATATTGTCGGTGTATAGGACGCAAGAATGGTATTCTCAAGGTACGTCTTATACACCTAAAACTAATGTAAGTATTAAAAGTTCACGCAAACATGAACAGATGTTGCTTAGCTTGAGTGTGATGTTTTTAAAGCATACCGTCCCCAAGTAAGGCAATAAAACCACTAAGATGCAGGAGTTTATTGCGAGCTAAAGGGGCTATGAATATGTTGCTTAGGAGAGTAGAGGAAACAATAAAAAGAACAAGATTCAGGGAGACAGAAAATGACGATTGACTTTAAATTTAAGTTTTTGTAGATCTGAGTTGAGAGTAAAGCAATAAACTCTAGGAGAGCCGCACGTGCGAGAAGAGTGAGAGAACTAAACACTGGAATTGAACTTACTCTCACACTTACCAGTCGAAGCAGGAAGATCTCGCTGCCAATCTAGTACTACTCTTAAATTTATGAATAGCACACATAAATCAATTTACACCGTTAATTTAAAATGCACTAAATATTGCACAAATGGCAATTCATTTTGAACGTAAATATGATCAGTGTAAGCCAATAGATTAGATAGATTAATATTACTGCGGGAAGCTGAAAACGTGTGTTGAAGGTGGATGATATCAGGATTTATCTCTTTCTTCCTATTCGTGTAATGTTAGAAATGTGTTTAATTTCTCTTTTCTTTTTCAGTAATTATGACTCCTTCCAAAAGTCGAACGAAGTAGTAAGAAACGAGAAAATTCCGAATTTCTCGATAATATCAATTCTCCTATATGTTTGGAAATGATGGAACATTTCCCCATAGTTGAAGAAGAGACTTGAGGCAACAGGTATAAGGTTCTAAAGAACGATGCTGACAATACACTATATGGAACATGTGAGCAAGAAAGAGTATTTAAGTAAAATGTGACAAGAAAGAACACTGTTATATATATATATATGGAAAATGGAAAATCATTAACAGGACTAGAACTTGCAAAACTTGGGATGACCCATGCCCTTTCTTTGTGCCTCCATGAGAAACTACACATTATTAAGCTACTAAACAATAAAAACCTATTAAACAACAGGCAAGAATTAACGGTTTTCTGCCGACACAACCGAACTTACGCTCTGAATAACTAGCTAAAAACACGCACACAAAAAATAAATTTTAAAATCCATAGCCCATATACATAGTTTTAATAACCTACAAAAATTGATAACCCTTTATGAAGTCGTCAAATAACAAACGTTACGGCCTCTTCATATACACAAATCCCTTTCATAAAGAGATATAATAAAAGAATAAAATAAAAATAAATAAATAAATCTCCGTAGACGCTCAAGCCAGACTATGCGAAAACTTCCTCCGTCGTAAATTTAGCCACCCCCACCTTACCGTGACCCGGCATCTATGAAAGTAACTCTATACTGATACAAATTATTAACACCCCACCCCTGCCGATTCTAAACAATCCGCCCTTGATGTTACAATGGAAATTTTTGATTTCAATTCTGACCATACTATTAAAACTCGTAAATTTCAGAAATAAGTCATTCCCAAAAAAATTTCGAAAGAAAGATTGAACAGAGCCTACTTTAACTCAAGTTAATTCAAATATTATTTTGAAGTTTTCGGCTCTTGTTTTGAAACATGAGATCTCTTATGTAGCGTGTTGGAATCATATTTTTAAATAAATAATTATATATATATATATATATATATATATATATATATATATATATATATATATATGTATATTTCCCCAAAACTGATGTAAGGTTTAAAATGCATTTTAAAAATGTAAGATCTTTCTAAAAGAATTTATTTATTTTTTAGCTAATACATTCAATTTAATATTTCCAATAATCAAAATACTTTTCTCTATTTCAAACCGACTTTAAAACGATTGGTATTATTTTTATTATCAGTAAAACCGCTAAGATCGTCCATATTAATAAATCTGTCAACACAACATAATTCCATTTATTAAAAATGTTTTAAAAATAAGATATACCTTACTGAAACTTTATTTGAAGAAGAGTAATTCATTTAAAGTTTAATCAGCCTGAATTAAAACAACTATTAATTTGATTTAAAAATAAAGCAGAAAAACATTTTTAACACGAAGGTGGGTGGGGTATTATGAGATCTTATCACATCTGTCTGTTTTTTTTTATAGATTTTTCAATGCCTCGCTTAGATATGGCACAATGCCGAAAGAATCTAGCACCCAGTGACGATCGAACTCACTACTCAGTCGTAATTGTTCTAGCAAGACAAGCTTGCCCATCATCACACCGCCTCGAGGTGCCCCATCTGTCAGTTTTTTTATGATCTGAAAGAGATCGCTGAAATTTCTGGGCCACAAATTGAGGAGAGTTTGGAACTCGGGTTATATTAAAGGTAATAGATTAGATTGAAACATCCAATGACCAGCCTAACGAGCTTGTGTAAATGATTGACCGGATAGAGATTCAGAGGAAGAGTAAGGAGTCAAATATTGTTTAGTAGGGACAACAAACCTTGCTTACCGCTACAAAGTTGTGGGGTGCCATGATCCCCCGTGTCCTGAATATTTTTTAAACTGAAGTAGTAGTAGTAGTAGTAGTAGTAGTATTGGTGAGTAAATAATTGTTTTCACTATTAATATTCAGACAGTTGTGTTCATCTTTGTTGTTTTGATCTCAACTTTTGGACCGTTGTACTCTCCGGCTTTCAACATATATATATATATCATCCCAGGAATTAATCACGGGTGGTCCTCGACTTACGACAGAGCTCCGTTTCTACGATGAGTCGTAACGCGATTTTCAGTGTAAATCGGAACTTGCACGCGATTTACTATGAATAAACACTTATGTCCCTGGCCTATGATAACTCAATAGCAAAGTAATAATCTAGGACATAACGACACGTTTCTATGACATATAAGTTGATTGTATAGTGGTTGCCAGTGATGTCATTGGCTCACGGTAAATAGGGAGACGTAAGATCTTATCTCTCTTGCACTACTTGAAACCAGTAGTAGATCTGGGGAAGAAAAACAAATAAACATTATATTGTTGTTCTTTTTTTATTGGGAATTCAGGAACTTATAGCTTAACATGAAAATGTCCTTATCTCTTACAGGGAAACCCAATACGTATACACATATGTACATGTTTTAAGCGACAGTCTAATGACTTAAGACAAATAAGCGTCCAATGTTCGTCGCTGTTTCTCGCTTTTTCAGAGTGTTTAACAATGTCTAATTTTGCTTCCATGGTGACTGCTTTCTTTTTCTTCGAAACACCACCATCAGAAGAGGCAACGACAGGCAATACGTTTCCACAAAATCAACACAAATGAAAGAGAGAGGATGCATAACAATTGAATATGGCATAAAACCAGGAACAGACGCGCGTGCCTTATGCACGAGGCAAACAGCTTAAGTCGAAACAAGATTAATGGAGAGTGGGTCGTAAGCACAAATCGTTACTGTCGTAACCCGGGGTCTTACTGTCAATAATATTTGCAAACTGAGTGCAGAAGATGTAAGGGTAATAATATGCATTATTTGCTAGTAAATATTAAACTATATAAGATTTTTCAAATATATGACAAGGAGACGTTTAGCAAGTTATTTATAGTTTTATAAGCCGTCATATATACACTGACGATTTTAATATTTTATATTTCTTTCGATGTATACAAAAAGAAGTGCTTATTCCTATGAATATGTAATGGACTCTCGATTGAGACAATTAAAATCGTCTGATATTTAGTATTTAACATGTTATGAATTTTTAGATCATTCTCGACACCATATTAAGAAAACTTCTGTCTATATGTCTTCAAGAAATATGTGCTTAGATTGCATCTGTGAATAAATGAAACCGCTAATTTCTCTGAAAGGTAGTCTTTATGACAGCCAAGAAACTTCACTGAAAAGATACAGAAATTAAAAGCATCAGCCTGTATAACTGTCCAAAATAAATAAAAAATCACAACTCAAGAGCACGCTCACACACGCAAACACACACTCGCACTCACAAAGAGAACTATCTCTCTCATTCTCTCTACCTCACACACACACATTCACGAACGCACACACATACATTATACGCGCACAATCATACGCACAACCCTCACTGACGCGCATACAGTTACACTTAAATGCACGCATAGAATCAAATTACGCACTCACTAAAACATAAGCACGTACACGTGAACACTCACACACTCACACGCGCGCAAACAGAGACACACAGAGACACACACACACACACATAAATATATATTCACTCAAATACGCGCTCACAAAGACCCGGTGGATATAATCTTGATCAACACTAATGAGGTCGTATGCGACATCATTCAATGATATGAAGCTAATGAACCAAGAGTAGATTCGATACTAAATAAAATTCCACCTGAAGAAGCACAATCGAAACGTGATAAACTAAACCAAAAAAGTAGCCATTAAGATGTTGACAAACACTGACTCTGCAGACTAAAATTGGCGATTGCTATATTTGGGTTTGTGCAACTCATGGATGCTTTTCTATAAAAATGAAGAACTTTTTACTTAAACATACCCTAACATTTTGTAAGGTATAACCTAAAAAAGACGGCAGGGAAATTTGTAAAAAATAAATAAGAACTATATTTTTAACTGGCCATGTAAAAATTCATTTTTACACCTATTGTAACCTCGGGAAGGTTACTGAATAGAATAATCAAACGAAGGTTAGTAATGAACAAGAATACTTAGGACGAGAACAACACATTTAAGATTTGCCAGCGGTGCGTAGAAGAAGTGGTCAACTGCTAGAAGTGAGTTAAGAGAATTCCACAATGAATCTCCAACTGCAGGATAATTACCAACCGCCCCACGCGGTCAGATGTTGCATAAGGCCGAATTTAATATGGGGTTTCCGAGCTCGTATGCTCGGCCAAAAAATTCCCGCATAAAACAGAGTCGGGTAGCTGTTTCCCGAAACGAAACTCTTCCCTTCGACATAGCCTCGTCTGGGGATCCTCTCTTCTCGGAGGCAGAGACTTTGACCAGGGCAGGTGGAGACGAATCTCCAACTATAGACCAACATACAGTATTTACTAATGTATTTATGTGAATGGGAACATATCCGTTATCGTTCGTAGGTATGCTGGAAGAGTACCACAACATAATATGTTAAATTAGAGTTTAGAAAGAAATCTTCAAGATATTGAGCAATAACAGAGATCCTTATGACTTTTGTGTTTAATTTTTTAAGGAAGTAATATGAAACAATTAAATCATTGCTGCCATATCAAATTTGGTGCTTCTACTGTTTATCACGAAATTCTCGTCAAAATCTAAAAAAGCTTCTGCTATGTTATCGGCTCTGATCTAGCATCTCAAAACGAATCACTTTCCCACCTGTGTGTTGTGATTTCCCTCTATCTTTTTAAAAGCATTTCACCGCAAGCAAATGGTTACAGAGCGTGAAAAAGCAAGAGTAAAGTGGGTAGTTCGAGGAAAGAACAAAGAGTAAGATGGGGATCAAGATCAAGGCATCAGATGATGTCGATTGAAATTACATGTAAGTTTTTGATGATTATACTTATCAGAGGAAACAAGTAAGAGGAAGGGAGTTTCACTGTTGGGAAGTGCGAGAGAAGAAGCTGTTGGAGTAGAAGTGGCGGTTAAATTTAACCGTTTCAACAGTAAAAAGACGAGACCGAGAATCCAGCCTAGTAGCACGCTTAAATTCATGCAGTTGGAGCACCAGTGGAAATAATTCGTCAGAGCAGTTGTCATGAAAATATTTCTAGAAAAAAAAAACAGAGGGAAGTCGCATCACGTCTGGAACGATCACATTGCATATCTGTCATTGGATTTTGTCCAGAACCTCGGGGAACCAGACCATAAAGGCATCAGAAGATGTCGATTGGTATTACATATAAATATTTGAAGATTATAATTATCAGGAATGCAAATAAGAGGAAGGGAGTTCCACTGTCGTGAAGTGCGAGAGAAGAAGCTGTTGTGGTAGAAGAGGCGGATATATTTATCTGTTTCAACAGTAAAAGGGTGGGACCGAGATGCCAGCCTAGTAGCACGCTTAAATTCATGCAGTTGGGACACCAGTAAAAATAGCTCGTCAGAGCAGTTGTCATGAAAGTATTTGAGGGAAGTTCCATCACGTCTATGAGAAAGTGACTGGTTTAGAGATTCCATGTCAGGACCTATCACGCTGCATATCTGTCTTCGGATTTTGTCGAGAACCTTGAGATGAACAGTGAGGGGACTAGACCATATATGGCAACGTCATTGAATACAAGGAAGAATGGTAGATTTGTAAATTTGAAGGATGGACACAGACGAGAAAAAAACCTTCTGGCACGACACAGAGAACCAACTTTGCTTGAGGTAGATGAAGCTATTGATTCAATGTAGTTGTTTTCACCTCAGGTTAGTGGAAAACGTGAGTCCGAGTAGTCACAGAGAGACGCTCTCGTAAAGTTGAGCATGCTGATACACACTTGCGAATGGTCTGGAGATTCAAGAGAGAGTTCCTTAGCCAGCGGAAGATAATCGCGGGCATAAACTCCCAGGCCATGCATATGGATTTTAGAGTCCTTTCTAAGGAGTGGAAGGTAGCCTGGAATCGAGAAACCAGAGGAGGGGGATTGACGTGTTAAGTTTAGTCTCGCAGACAGCTAGTATATCAGGAGACTTTTCGATGAGAAATGATTCGACATTGAAGACGTTGGAACGTATACCATGGATGTTTGAGAAGGAAATGTTAAAGGGTTTAAGCGATTTTTTGAGTTAGTTTAGGTTTATATTTTTGATTGTTTATGGTCATGTTGAGTTACGTTGGTAAGGACAAGGCCTAATATTATAGTAGCAGATGGTCATCGTATGTGACATGGGGAGAAACGAACTGGCGTAGACTGCAACATAATGTGGCTTCAAGGTTTCTTACCAGAGGTGCGTGCAGGAACACAATTCCATGCGCGACATGGCACTGCAAGCACCCCGATATTATGCAACTGTTGATCAGAGTAGCCTCTCAAGACGCTACGCAGTAGTTCGGTTTCCTAACTATCTGTCGGGAACAGCAACGAGATAACTGCCAACTCGATACCCTCATTATGAAGAGGCGTTGCCACAAATCGCACACATCACAAAAATGACCGACACCACCACTACAGAGGCCAGAGAAAAGGAAAGGATCCGGGTACCCCTTTTTAAATAGGAAACAAGGGATGAGCCTCTACTCCTGTTCAAGAGAAGGGGGAGGAGTATATCTACTCGTATTACAAAAAAAATAAAATAAAATAAAACAAAAATAAAAACTAAATAAAAACAAAAAAAAAACAAAACAAAAAAAAGTAAGCAACCAAGAAAAAGTCGATCAACATCAGAGTTGTAACTGAAATATAAAGTTTCAACTTAGTTTAAGTGCCAGCATTAACTTCGCGTGGAAGACGACACTCCATGACTGTAAGAATCAGAAGAATAAGAGTCAGGAATAAAAAATAATGTCCAATACTTGGAAGAGCCAGAAAAAAATCAAAGATTTAATGGTCAAACAAAGTTTTCAAAAAGGGGGTAGAATAAATTCACTTCAGTTAAAAAATATTTAAAAAAAAATGTAACGAGTAAAAAAAGGAATAGGTGAATAAAATGATTAAAGAATAAAGTCCAAATATAAACATAAAAACAAGAGCGCATGAATTAAAGCATGCTACCAGATTAGCTCTTAGTATTAGGTTGGTGCAAAAATAATGACGTAATAATGTCGTTTTTTGACGTATTTTCAACGTCAAAAAACGACATTATTACGTCATTATTTTTGCACCAACCTAATACTAATCGTTTTCTTGTTAAATTAGCTCTAGACTCAATTTCTATTCTAATAGTTTCTTTTCTCACTCTTCTCGCCTATGGGACTCTATTCCGGTTTCTTGCTTCCCTGTCAACTGCATTTTTCAAAAGTTTAAAAGCAACATCAATCACCATCTTCTGTCTTTTATTGTCCTTTCGCTTCACTAAAGCCTTCTCGTTTTCTTTTATTCTCATCTACTTCTAGCATCTTAATGGCATTATCGTCTTGCTTGGGGTGTACTTATCCCTCCTTCTCTTCCTGGCTAGCGAAAACGTATCGGTGGCCAGCTGAGGATGTGGGTTAGCACAATCAAGGATGACCTAGCAGTACTATCGGGTCCACAAGTAGTTGGTCTTCGACGATGAAATCGCGATTGGCTCGCCATTTCATGTGACCTGACTCAGGATCGGCGAGCGTGGGCAGCGATGGTCCGTGATGCTGTACTTTCTCGGGAGGAAGCCGGTTCAACCCGACCAGGGTGAAAACCGATACAAGTCAAGTCAAGTTGGGGTAAAATGATTAATATTAAAAACTATGAAAATAAAAGATTGGTGGCTGTTATATCTGTTTTTATTTAATTTCATTTTCACTGACTGAATTGAATTGAATTCCACGCTGTATAACATTTAGAAATAATTAATATATTCATGACAACTGGTTAAATTTGATTTGGGTGAATTTTTTTGCTTCATTGAAAGATTGGCTTACGATAATACTCGATGAAGACGTCTTTTAAATGTACATCAGATACCCCACTTCCGTTTAATTTATTTGATTTTTTCATAAATATGTTAATTTATAGACGGGTATATTCGATTGAAATCAAAGTCTCTTGAAGGATTTATGAATTTAAACATTTGAAATTTAAAATACATTTGCACATTTCATATTTGCTTTGTGGCATGATCTCTCACAAAAACGTCTCTAAAATAATAATTCAGGTTTGCATTCATATTGATCATTTGAAAATCACTTGCCCTCTTTATTTTTTCTTTTTGAGCTGAGTCCCTTCAGTACACAGTTTATCATGGCTCTCCACAGTACTCTGTCTCTTGTTGCTGTAAATAACGCATGAAAATTTGCTATACTTCTTTGTCCTTGCTCTGTCATTCATTGACCCAAATTCGTTCATTGAGTTATTCTCTGTCTCCCTAGCTTCTCTTGTCTTTAAGATGCCCTGTGATTTTTAGAATCACCCATTCTTCATTATGTGTCTCAGATATTTCAGTTCGCTCTTTCTGATTTTAATTGTATGTTTCCTTTTAGTTCCTCTTTTAATTAAATCTTCCTCGTTGCTTACATGTTATGTCACCTTGCCTTCTTAAAACTGAGCAGTTGGTTTGGTTTGTTTTACAGCATATCAACCTCAATGTTACAGTTTTTTGTGTATATACATGTAACTAGTGAGTTAGTCCAAATGCCTGGACTCACTTTATAGTCCACCAATAGAAGGTTAACCAATCAGAAGACGCAGAACATTCTATCCGTCGTGTATAAAGGCGGCCATTTTTGTTTACCCTACCTGAATGACCAGTGCCAAATTGTCAGGCGAAGATGAATAGAATGAAGTACTACGCTCTGCTACTTTGCTGCGATATCCACTGCTAACCTGAACTACGATTCTGTTGGGACCGGAGTAGACTTGGTCTGTGGAGGGCTGAGCAATTCAGCTCAATCAGCATTAGATGCGCACGTGGAGGGCATAAAAGACTATGAAATAGCCAGCTGATCAATTTGTTTCAGTCCAAAGCGTTCGACAGGGTCAACCATCATTACCTGGCCGCTGTCAGCGAATTAGCCCGCTTTATCGCTAACACAGTTCTGTGGTACACGAGAATGGAATGCGCTGTCTCGGTCAGCTCGTCAACGTTGTTCACTGTCACCTCTACATTATGCTCTGTCTGCGAATCTCCAGATCAGACTGAAGGACATGTCGTGCAGAATGGCCCTACACGAAATCGGTCCCACTGGAAAGGTCCGAGCCAGGTTTTTCGAGTTTTAGTCCAGCAAAATTGAGGTAGAGCAGAAGGGGTTTAAACGGCAAGAAAAGGTCCCTGGAAACAAGATTAAACGCAACAAGTCATCCACATTATGATTAAGTGCGTGGAAGCGCGTTACTTTTCCAAGACCATTCGTTTGTACAAGGGTCACGTCTGCATTACTGCAGAGTGCTTTGGTCCGGATATTCAGGTCAGAGCCGTGGCCTGGACGGACGGTATTCGATTTGAATCTATCTATCTATCTATCTATCTATCTATCTATCTATCTATCTATCTATCTATCTATCTCAGTTAATTTATATCACAAGAACTATTTCAGAATTTATTAAGTATGTATGTATGTATCTTAATTACTTTATCTATCAATCTCAGTTTGTCTATCTATCTATCTATCTATCTATCTATCTATCTATGTTACCTTATGTTTGTATATATTAATGTTTGCATCTCTCTCTCTCTTTCTATCTCTCTCTCTCTATATATATATATATGTATATATATATAGTCTGTTAATGATATATATATAATGTATATATAGTCTGTTGATATATATATATATATATATCTATTATGGGGTCTACCCTTATCTGATATAAATGGACTCTTCCTGCTGCCATAAAATAGCCACAGTCAGTCGGAGAGGAGCGAGTAGAGGAACAGGGTGGAGAAACAGAGTGGAAAGTACATAGACACTGTGATTGAGTTGACGTTAGAAGTCAGTTACAAGGACGCCCGACTCTAAGGAAGTTTACTTCGAGACTGTATATAGCGATCTTTGATTAATACTAACCGTCGTTCATGGATTTTACTAACAGCATTACCTTTTGTATTTTGTGTAAATACATATAATTTCTTAGCTTAAATACTTGCGTTTGTCATTTATTGGAGACCGATTTTTCATGCGGAATCCACAACAACTTGACGAAGGAGGATTCGAAACTCGCACGGAAAGAAAAACTTTTCGTACGTCTAACAACAAACAACTTGGCGAACACACGCGAAAAAAACTAATCAACAGAAGAAAAATCCTTCCCTCGTCGTCCAACAACAAATTAGCGACAAACAATTTCGAGGAGTAAAAATACATAAAATTGAGTTATCATGGAAGATTTTAAAAATATGTTGATAGAAATACCAAAATGATCAACAGTTACAGCTACAAGAAAAATGGCAAAAGCAAATATTACAAACTCAAAAGTAAAATCAAGATAGACAAACAGAGCTCCAGGAACTAATATTGAAAGTAGCGGGCAGCAAGCAATTAGATATTGAAAAAGAAGCAACATTTTCGCAAGACGCAGTGTGGAATACCATAGAGATTTTCAAATATTCTCTAGATGAGGACAAAAATTTTGGAGATTACTTCAGAAGATATGAAGATATCTTTAACATAGACTGTCAAAATTGGACAGAAGCAAAAAAGCTACGTCTAGTGCTTAGAAAATTAGGAACTGAAGAATATACAAAGTTCGTGGATTATATCTTGCCAAAAAAGACGAACGAATTAAAATTTGACGAAGCAGTGACATGTCTTAAAGAACTCTTCAACCCCAAAACATCACTCTTCCATAGGAGGTGGAAATGCCTTAACCTGGTAAAGGGCGATAATGAGGATTATTCCACGTTTGCCGCAATCGTAAATAAACATTGTGACGACTTCAAACTAGCAGAATTAACACCGGACAATTTTAAATGCCTCATCTTTGTTCAAGGACTAGTTTCTACAAAAGATAGCGAAATGTGTAGAAGAATGCTTGCAAAATACAAAATGAACCGGGTCTAACATTACAGCAATTATCAGAAGATTGCCAGAGATGTTTAAGCATAAAGAAAGACGCAGAGGACATTGAAGAATCAGCTGTTTCTCATATACGTAAGTTAAATAAAAGTCTACGTTCTTCATCCTCCCCGGAAAGAAAACTAAAATTTTACGACAATGAAAAAAGATTCTCACCCTCCCCGGAAAGAGAAATAAAATTTTATGATAAGAGAAAATTTTACAATAAGAAAAGTACAACTTACAGGACAAATTATAACGGATATCGAAACAAATACAAGTCCCCTCCATCAGCATGTTATCGATGTGGAGGATTACATTGGAACATGAATTGCCGCTTAAGATATAAAAACTGTCATGAATGTGTAAAAAAAGGCCACAAGGCATCCCAATGTAGAAATAGAAAAGATACTAATAGAATAAGAGCTACAAGGATGAATAATGATGACAACACCAATGTAAGGAAATATGTAGAACTGGAATTTTTAAACAAAAAGATTAAATTACAACTGGATTCGGGTTCCGACCTCACGATAATCAACTTACAGACATGGAAAAAAACTCAGACCTACCATGTTACACACTCAAAAAAATTGCCAAGTCGGTTACAGGCAAACAAATAAAATTTGAGGGAGAAATAATAGTGAATGTTACATTTCACAGCAAAACAAAAAACTTAAGATATACGTCATGAAAGATACTGAAAATTTAGTAGGTATCGACTGGATGCAGAAATTCAACGTTTGGGACCTACCTATCAACTCGTTTTGCAAAAAGTTAGAGGTTGAACCATCAGATACCATAAAATTGAAGGAAGAATTATACAAGCAATTTCCTGAGGTATTTTCAAGTGGGTTGGGACGATGCAACAAATTTAAGGCCAAAATAGAATTAAAAGAAAACGTCCAACCAATTTTCAGAAAAAAGCGAATGTACCGTTTGCTATTATAGAAAAAATAGACAAAGAATTGGAGAGACTTGAACAAACTGTGATTTTATCTAAAACAGAGTTTAGTGAGTGGGCTGCGCCGGTGGTTTACGTAAAAAAGAAGTCAGGAGAAATTCGCGTATGCGCAGATTTTTCGACGGGACTCAACAAGGCAGTAAAAGACCACCATTACCCACTACTGAGCCCAGAGGAAGTATTTACAAAGCTCAACGGCGGTAAGATATTTTCAAAAATAGATCTTAGTGAGGCTTATCTACAAATCCCAGTACAAGAAGAGAGTTCGAAAATCCTTTGCATTAATACGCACAAAAGGGTTGTATAAATTCAACAGACTACCATTCGGAGTAAAAGTTGCTCCTGCAATTTTTCAACAAACAATGGACACAATGCTCACGGGCCAGAATTTCGCGACCGCTTATCTGGATGATATTCTAATTAAGAGCGACAGTGTTGAAGAGCACACGTCGCACATAAAAGAAGTTTTTAGAAGACTTCAGGACTTCGGCTTCAAAGTAAAAGGAGAAAAGTGTGATTTTTTTTTTCCTAAATGAAATTAAATATTTAGGTCAGATAATAAATGAAAATGGCAGGAAACCGGACCCAGAGAGGGCATCGGCAATTAAAAATATGCCGGAACCAAAAAATATTGCAGAACTGCAAAGTTTCCTGGGCCTAGCTAACTACTTTGGCGAATTTATTGATAATATGCATAAACTGAGGGCTCCTTTAAATGAGTTACTAAAAAAGGAACATAATTGGAATTGGACAGAGGACTGCAAAAAAAGCGTTCAAGGAAATAATGCAGAAATTAACTTCAGAGCTAACACTGACACATTTTGATCCCGAACTGGAAATAATTATTGCAAGTGATGCGAGCTCACATGGGGTAGGTGCGTGTATTTTACACAAGATGCCGAACGGTACAAACAAACCCGTTGCACACGCATCTAGGTCATTATTACCGGCGGAAAGAAACTATTCACTGATTGAAAAGGAGGCATTAGGCATAATTTTTGCAGTAACTCGTTTTCACAGATATATATATGGGAGAGAGTTCACACTTCAAACGGACCACAAACCACTCCTTACGATATTTGGTTCTAAAAAAGGCTTACCAGTCTATACAGCGAACAGACTTTTAAGATGGGGAACTGTGTTACTGAACTATAATTTTAAACTGCAATTCTTACCAACAAAGAAAATCGGACATGTTGACGAACTATCGCGATTAATACCTGCAAAAAGCGAACCGTTAGAAGAGTTGGTAATTGCCGCATTACAAGCGGAAGATGAAATCAGCAAGGTACGATGCAATACAATAAAGGAACTACATGTAACGCTGCTAGAAATAAGACGAGGAGCAGAAAGAGACGAGTTTATTCAGGATACCAAGAAAAAAATGGAAGAGAAAGTAAAGAATTTAGCAGACAGTTTCTCAATCTGTGACAACATATTGTTGTATAACGAGAGAGTTGTAATACCAAAGTCACTACGAAGAAGGATCTTAAAAGATTTCCACTTGGGATATTCCGGAAAAACCAGATGAAATCACTCATGAGAAGTTTTGTATACTGTCCGAACATGGACGATGATATCACACAAATGGTGGAAAGTTGCAAAGGCTGTGCTGCTGCGGCGAAGGCACCACCCTCTATACAAAAGCCATGGCCTCAAGTAGACAGACCGTGGTCCAGAATACACGTGGACTACGCAGGACCCATTGAAGGTTACTATTATCTAATAACAATAGACAGTTTTAGCAAATGGCCAGAGGTTGCCAGATTCAAGCACCCAACAACGGAAAACACCATAAATTGTTTAATTGAACTATTTGCTAGATTTGGTGTCGCAGATTGCGTAGTAAGCGATAATGGCACACAGTTTACATCCAGCGATTTTAAAGAATTTTGCGAGATGTACCAAGTAAAACATATTTAGATAGCGCCATACCACCCGAGGTCAAATGGACAAGCCGAGAGATTTGTCGACACATTGAAAAGAGCACTAAAAAAAGCAGAGGACGTACCGACGACAAAAGCTCTACAGCAATTTCTACAAGTATATAGGATAACACCCAACGCAAACACACCATCGGGTCGTTCTCCAGCAGAGTTGATGTTTGCGCGGAAAATAAGATCGGTGTTTGATAAATTGTTGCCAAGCAAGAGCAAAAATCAATATACACCGATGGTGCCAAAGAGATCATTCAAACCTGGAGAACGGGTTTATTTCAAAAAATTTAGAAACAATATGTCGTACTGGGAGCCGGGTACAGTAATCAATAGAATCGGGAATCTAATGTATACCATAAAAGGTGAAAAGTTCACACACAGAAGACATATCGACCAGCTACAGAAAAGACGAATTGAGGAACCAAGCTCGTCAACCACAGATAATGAAGGATGCTATGGATACAATCTTTGAGGCATTCGAGATACAAAGACCGCAAGAAAATAATACAGTAATGAGAAGGTCAAGCAGGAAAAGAAAATTCGTCGAACCACTAATCATTAACCACAAGAGACAAAAATATTAACTCCCCCCAAAAAGGGATCTAAGGAGGTGGGTATTATGGGATCCACCCTTTTCTGATATAAATGGACTCGTCCTGCTGCCATAAAATAGCCACAGTCAGTCGGAGAGGAGCGAGTAGAGGAACAGGGTGGAGAAACAGAGTGGAAAGTACATAGACACTGTGATTGAGTTGACGTTAGAAGTCAGTTACAAGGACGCCCGACTCTAAGGAAGTTTACTTCGAGACTGTATATAGCGATCTTTGATTAATACTAACCGGCATTCCTGGATTTTGCTAACAGCATTACATTTTGTATTTTGTGTAAATACATAAAATTACTTAGATTAAATACTTGCGTTTGTCATTTATTGGAGACTGATTTTTCACGCGGAATCCACAACAATATCAAGAACAATCTATCGCTGTCGCTTTATCTATGTCAGGGTCTTTATCTATCTGTTAACTGACCTTTCTATGGATCCTTATCTATCTATCTATCTATCTATCTATCTATCTATCTATCTATCTATCTATCTATCTCAGTTTCTTTATCTATCCGTGTATTTAGCTCAGTATCTGGCTCAGTATCTATCACAGGCCTTTTTAATAATCTCAGTTACTTTTTATATCACCGGAAGTATCACACTATCTAAGTCACTCTATCTATCTATCTATCTATCTATCTATCTATCTATCTATCTATCTATCTATCTATCTATCTATCTATCTATCTCAACCTGTTCATTATCTATCTGTCTGTCTATCTCAACCTGTTCATTATCTATCTATCTATCTATCTATCTATCTATCTATCTATCTATCTATCTATCTATCTATCTCATTATCATATATATATATATATGTATGTGTGTGGGTGTATGTATGTTTATATATATATATATATATATATATATATATATATATATGTCGCGTTATCTATGGCAGTGTCTTTCTATATGTATCTATCTACCCCAATTTATTCAAATCTATTGCAATCTGTTCATATCAATTCAATCTATATGTCATATATATTGAATTTTTAGTAATTCTATTACAACATCAATCTCGATTTATATCTCATGTATATTAATGTAAAAAGTATTATCTGTCAAAATATAGAATTGTATCATAAGAATAAGTCAGCCCAAGAATCGAGCGAATATTTTTGACATTATAATAAAGCTCATTTAGAAATTAGCTGTCTGAATATTGTATTAACATACGTGAATCATGTGTCATAGCAATATTAAATCACACAGAAATAGCAAAATATATCTTCCAGAAAATATATAATTTATTATGAAACAGTAAACTTTATTTAGAAATAAATAAAGTGTACCTAACTTTTATTTAATATCGGTCTTTCCATAGGGTTGTGTATGGTGCATATTTTTCTCACAGACGTGACATGATGTAACTGTGACGTGTTTCTACCAACGAATGCTAGGAATACCTTGGGGTGAATTTGTGAACAATGTGGAGGTTTTATGAAAAAATTGTAACAAATCAAGAAAGACAGCTGAAATCTCGGGAGGAAAGAGAATCCGCGGAATTTAAAATTTCCCGAACCTGTTGAAGGCAAGATAAGCAAACGGAAACAACATGTCTAATTAATGCTTTTGTGATCATGACTGTCAGAAGGGGAACGAGGAAGTGTTCACTTTCTTCATTATCTCTAAATGGCCTTGAATTATTGCAAAAGATGGTGGATAGAATTTGAATTTTAAATCGAGACTTTTCCTTCCTCTAGGATGACTGCTACTAAAATTAGAAAACGCTGTCTAACGCATAGCTTACTTCAGTCCCAGCTATTTACATAAACTACAACTTTTAGCTAGGCCGCTGACATGGATGTTTGGTTTAGTTTATTTTGTTTAACGGCATATCAACCTCAATGGGTTATTTAATGCCGACAACATTTTTAGGATAGATTCGTATGAATAGAGTATGTATTCTTTGGTTGAGATTGGTTTGGTTTATTTTGTTTTACGGCATATCAACCTCAATGGGTTATTTAATGTCGACAACAATTTTAGGATAGATTCCTATGAATAGAGTATGTATACTTTGGTTTAGATTGGTTTGGTTTATTTTCTTTAACGGCATAATGGGTTATTTAATGCTGACAATAACTTTTATTGATGTTAATATCGTGTTTTGTCAAAAATCTGTTTCTGGCAATATATTTCCTTCAAAATTGTATTGCTGGTAATAATTTTTTTCAAAAAAGTATTGCTGCCGCTGACATTGAGATTAGAAGTATGAGGACCATGGACTACCAGTTAATTGCTGTTGTTCCGAATCCTTTGTGGACCGGTATGTTATCACCTGTTTATGTACCAGCTATGGCCAAATAATGGACCCCTCCTCAACAAAAATCAAAACACTAAAATGTATAAAAATACATATTTATAGAGAAATTACTACTAGTACATTTTTAATGCAAAATGACCAGCAGTACAATTACTAACAGCAAATTAATAAGGATACATTTTATAATATAATGACCAAAAATACATTTTTATAGAAAAAAGGCAATCAATACATTTTTTTATTAAAACTGTAAAGACATAAAATAAAACACGAGGGAATTATTTGAAACCATCAAAATAATGTCCTACTTTAAAGAAATAAGTTCATACCAAAATATATAATATCTAAAATAATCTATAAATTATATCTATAAATTATACGATTACCATCAAACTATAAAATTATGTAGAAAATATTTTTAGTTGAAACCATAAAATTGCTGTCAAAATATTTAGATATTGCCATTAAATAAAGAGATGTTGATATACCGCTAAAAAACGATCAGACCAAGCCATAGATTAGTTAGGAGGGAAAACATGGTGGATTTGTTTTGTGATGTCAACGAACACTCGTTGCCATTTTTGTAATGTCAACGAATACTCGTTATCACTTTCGTAATGTTCGTTGTAGTAGAGACTTTGTAATCGCAAATAAAACTTTTAGTAACGCCGTTGAACAATACTGGTGCCAGACGCCTTCGAATAATACTCGCACTAATAGTACTTGCTCGATAATACTCGCTCGAATAGCAATCCTTATAGTGATCTGAATAGAGAAATAGTATAGTGAATAGAGTAGAGAATAGCGGTCCGTATAGTGATAGAGGATAGAGTAGAAATAGCGATCCTTTAGACACACGCTACCTCCCATATATGCATTTCCTCTGTGGTCACGTTGTCTACTTAATTCAATAATAGTCTTTACTCACTGGCGATCTATGTTAACTCTCAAGTGTCGGTAGCGACACTCTGTTCCTATATAACAATTTCTAATTATTTCTAAATATATTCGCGTTAAAGTAATAGGCGAGTCAGAAACTGAACCTAGCTTGTCTATTCCACATTTTGCGCCTATATCCGTGACGCTTGCCGTACATCCTACGGAACCTGTTACTCTCCAAATTTGCCTTATTGACATTACTGGCTCTTTCCAAAGTTGAGATCAACGTTGAAAGGGAGAACATTTCAAAACCTGTACGAAAGTAAGCATTAAAATTATGCGTCAAGTTTACTCATGGCGAACTAAGGTGATCAGATTCACGGCTGCTCTACACAATGGAAGAGATGTTGAGATAAGGGCTTGAGGTCCCAAAAGGAGGACTTTGAAGCAATCATTATATTGCATTATTTGCATTACATATGCCATTTTCTTTAATATTAAATGGTGATTTTCTTTTACTAACAGACCTTGTATTGTCCAGTCATAGTTCATCGTCTATTTGAAAAATAAGTAATAATCCAGATGTTGATTTGACGTGTGAATAAAGGGAGTTGTCTGCAATCATTGTATGGATGAAAGCAATAACATTCAAATAAATGCTTGTCAAAGTTAGTTTGGAAAAATCTAATATCTGTTGAGTTTCAATAAATAGTTTAGAGCAAAATGTTCCTGTCGCTGACATTTCAATTCCAATTACTCAAAAGAAAGGAATCTATTTATTTGACTATTTTCTCTTAAGCAAATATTTATCAGTATCTCACTAAAATTGGGAACGCTTCAGCATGGAACAATGGTAATTGCATTATTAGCCGTTTCCTTATAAGGAAGCATTCACTGATCGATCATCTCATCGACCATAATTAATGTACGGTTCTCACTGTGTGGTTCATTGTTGTGGCGTTGTGCTTGACTATACAGTACCCCAATATGTATAACAATAACTAGCCAGTTAAAACGCACACCCAATTACTACTATCGCAAGTTCAAACCAGAATGTTGTTTTCCGCTTTGGTAGCTATTCACCAGACGAAAACGCGCTCATTGACGACGAACAATGGTCAGAAGCAAGTGTTGCAAATTGTTCACTGAATTTGATCCGGATGCTGTATACTTCTGGTCGTTATCTTGTTGAAAGGTTACCATTCTCCAAGATCTAAATGTTGAAAGGCACTCACGTTTCAATCTTCAGCTGTTAAAAAAACAACTCCTTTCAAGCAACAACTTTTGAAAGATCCTTACTCGTCAAGCACAAGCTGTTAAATGAGTCTTACTCTTCGTGCAGTAACTGTTAAAAGAACCATTTTTTATTCCTTCAATCACGTGAAGAACATCTTACTCTTGAATGAGAAATTCCTCAGTGATTTGTTGTGGTTTTTCGAGCATTGTTTTCTCCATACCTGACTAGTTTGGTTGCACACGAAACATCCAATGTTTTCTTTGGTTTGAAAAAAAATGAGAAAAACCTTTTCCTGTATTTTTTCTAAATACTGAGAATTAAACTTCATTTGTTAATTTCAATTCCTTTCATTTCAACATATATAAAGGGTGTTTCATTAAGACGAATCAAAGTCAGCAGTAAATAAATCGGTGTTATTGGTGAAAATCTATTTATTTCTGTATTGGATCATGTCATTTAAATCATGACAATTATGTGTGAAAAATAATATCACCTAAATGTCCGCCAAGGCTTCGACGGCGCACCTCCACTGGATGGTTAAAATGTTTGATGAAGTCTCTGCATAGTTGCTCCTCGATCTCACCAATATGCCTCATTATCTCATCCTTCAGCTGCTGAATTGTCGTTGGCTTGGTGGCATAGACCTGACCTCAAAGGAAGAAATCTAAAAGCGTCAAGTCGCACGATCGTGGTGGCCAATTGACTTCGCTCTTTCGAGAGATGATGCGACATGGGAACTTCTCATTACATTTCTCTTTGAACATTCGTTTTCGTAATAGGCTTTGATAACTTTAACACGTTGTTTGAGTGTTGATCTTTCCATAGTTGAAATTGCCAAAGACTTAAGTTGTTAAATATGAAAAAAAAATCATTAGACGCTCAAACTTAATTCATATTTAAAATCGGTTCAAGTTACTGGAACACACTATTTTTTCGAGGGCAAAAGGATTTTGAACATTTCGTTGCTTTTTATTATAAAATGTACTCTTAGTAACCCGGATGCTTTGGCTGCTTTTAAACGACTTTAGATCTCCATTAGATTGAGCATTGGATTCACGTTTTGATTTTACTTGAGTGCTAAATTTCTTGAACTTCAGAATAATTAATCCAGTGATTCTACTGAGAGGGATACTTCAAACTTTTGCAGTAACTATGTAGCTTAAACCATTGTTTTGTTCGACTGAGACCTCTTTAACCTTAACCATGACAGCCCCCTGAGGGTGAGGCTGAGAAGGATGACTCTGATGGAATCATAGATAATTGATTAATAACAGCAGCTTTACAAAACATTCTAAACACGTACAGAAAGAAAAATCAACACCTGGATTCTTTCACTTCTCTATCATAATTTTTAATCTAGAATCGAAATTCTCTTTCAACGTCACATTTTAATATTCATTGTCGGTGTGAAAAAATTAAAAAAAAAACAAAACATAATTACTGTTAACTTTATACCAAAAAGCTTCAACCGTGTAATTTAAAAGTAAACATAATTATCGGATTAATTGATTGATTCGTTTTCTACGGATTATCAACACTTTGTAGGTTATTTAAAGTCAGAAAATTTCTTTAGATTGTAAGATTTTTTGGAGATAAAAAATAGTGATACAAGGCTTACTAATTAACCCATAGCTGGGGGAGAAGAGGAATGGAAACGAAAATAGGTTGATAAACCGTAGAAAACGAATCGATCAACCAATCAATCAAACAATTCCTTATGAATGCGTCTAATTCAATAGTGAATAATAATAACATTGGTTAAATACTATACAGTGAAAATGAAACCTAAGTTTTTTTAAGCATTTCACCGCAAGCAAGGCGGGAGTGACACTAGCACGCAAGAGGTTACAGAAAGTAGAGAACAAGAATAAAGAGGCGTGTTTGGGGAGAGGATAAAGCGAAGGTCGCCATCCAAGATCAAGATATCAAAAGATGTCGATTGACACTACACTTGAATATTCGAAGTTATCTAGGAAGCAAGTAAGAGGAAAAGAATTCCACAGACGGGAAGTGCGACAGAAGAAGCTATTTGAATGGAAGAGACAGTTACATTTAACCGTTTAGAAAAGTGAAAGGGTGGGGCTGCGATGTCATACAAGTAGATCGCTTAAATTCATACAGTCTATGAGCAAGAGAAAGCAACTCGTCGGAACAGTTGCCGTGAAAATACTTATAGAAGAGACAGAGAGAAGCCAAGTGTGTGAGAGAGTGACTGTAAACTAGATGCCAGATCAGGACCTATCACATTGCATATCCGTCTTTGGATTTTGCCGAGGACTTCGAGACTTAGTTCAGTGCTTCTCGTTTCTTAAACCCACCTCAATATTTTAAGTCAAATTTATTCCTGAAATCAATGAAATCTGGCACACCTTTATAAGAGAATAAGGTAGTAACAGAAAAATGAGACGTCAAGCTAATGCACTCTTAGTGGCTAATTTTTTTTTCCAGAGAATCACTTTCCCACCATCTCGAATGCACACGCATAATGTGAGAATCACAAAATTTTCGCAAATAAATTTTTTCTTATTAATTTCAATAATTATTTTCTTTGATTAATTTGTAATTTAATTAATCTGAATAATTATTTTAATTTAATTAGTTTTTTTGTTTTTTTTTAGATTTTCACGAACATTTTATCATTTTCTCATAGTAACAAAGCCTGCGATTTTAATCATTTTAATTTCACACCAGACAAGATGGCGGAAATTGACCGTTCCACGATCAAATGTGCTGTCAAGAATGTCAGCGCTTTATACTTTTAATGATGAGAAGTAGCGGATGCTAACAGAGGTAGTGGAATATGACACCTCCCCGTGTGATCTATGTTACGCCCATTCTCCCAGTAGGTCTTTGAGTTTTCATATATGAGCGATCTTGTATCAGTACCTGAGTTCTCATCCTGGCACGATATTTCTGACTAGATAAGATCTGTTACATTGATTTCTGAGAAGAGTAGACATGTACACCCAGGATATTATGTATATACTTTATTTCCTGCATTATTTGTTCCTTCATTAAGGGTACGCAAGTTTTCTGGGTTTGGCCGTTATCTACCTGATAGGGATTCGAACTTTCAAAAGAGTTTATCCTATCAGCAGGTGTATTATGCCGGGACTATTGTACTGTCATTTTGTGAATGAACCAGGCAGTAGTTTCCGGTGGGAACTTTTGATACCATGAGGAAGGGTACTGACATGACCGTACCTCCGGTGAGTTCAATGCAGATTGTTTGATGCATGAATTTCCTGTGGGTGTGACTGTCTCACTACTTACTCTTCACTCGAACACATCTAATTCCTAAACTTGACCACACGATTGAACGAAAACATCAAACCTCACCTCACAAAAACAAAAGTATACCCTAGCTTCACCTTCTCCTATATAAATGTGGAGCTCCATCTTCTTGACGCCAAGATTAGCCTCTTA
>OZ010574.1:34200942-34295942 GCA_963932145.1 Acanthosepion lycidas
CATATATATATATATATATATATATATATATATATATATATATATATATATATATAGAGAGAGAGAGAGAGAGAGAGAGATAGATGAGTGGGGAGATTGCCCTAATCATAATTAATTGCAAATTTCCGCGCCATCTCCATCTTGAATGTAGATTTATTTGGGTTCTTGATCGTCGTATGAAAAACTTTCTACTAGGTAACCAGTATATAAACACATCTGTCCAGAAGGTTGGGATAGCTGGCTTCTCTGTCTGGAGCATTTACACATGATCTGGAACACAGCCCTATAAGCCAAACAAAATAAAATTGAGCTTCATGTAATTTGGCTTGATCTCATGAATGCGTATGGTTCCGTTTCTCATGAGTTAATTCAAATGTTCGCCGAACTTTTCAATTTCTCTTGTAAGATTTGGGAAATCATAATGAAATATTTCAGAGCTGCATTTATACAGTTTACTGTTCGTAACTACAGCATCAAATGGCAAGTCCTCGAGGACGACATCATGATTTCACCATTCTTTTCATTATGACAATGGAACTCATTATGGGGTACTGCTAACACAGTAAAGGGAGTGATGATAAAAAAAAAGATTCTTCCTCCTTTCACAGCGTTCATGAATGTCATCGGCATTCTGGTCCCGTCTAACGTCGGTGACGATGAACTGCTGTAGTGCTATCTTAACCTCTACAGTTTGGCGAGAATGAAGGCTAAGCTCAAGAAAAGCAAGAGCTTAACATTACTCAGAGGCTCTGTCAGGGAGATTCACTTCTGCAGTGGCGGGTGACATGATCACGGCAGTCAAAGAGAAGCCAGTGAATAGTCTTGGACGGCTGTATGAAATTCCACTGAATGATCAGCACCGAGGTAAAGAGATTCAGAAAATAGCAATGGATGCACTTGAATCCATCAACAGAATCAATCTCACCGCTAAACTGATGGCTTGGTGCTACCAACATGGTTTGCTGCCACGTTGTAGGTTTATGCAGTGCGATATGTGCATTTAACAGACGCAGCAGTGTATCAACAAATACCGGCGTAAATGACTTAGAGTCCCACCTGCTTCACGATGGGACTTTATATCAATGCCGGAAACCTGCAACTTTGCATCTCCTCATTGGTGAAGGAGTTCAACGTCGAGAAGATACGCCTTCACATGATGATGAGGAACTCGGCCGTTGAGTTCATTTGTAGGTTACGGCCAGATATTAAAACTGGCACCAAATAGTCGACAGTATAAGCCACCCAAGAAGCAGAATCCATTCTGCGAACCAAGGAGATTATGGGGGTGACCCAAACCAATCGAGACGGACTTCGCAACACGGGCCACCATTTTTTTCTCTAAACAGGGTCCAAACGGTATACGAGACACGGTGATTGAAAAAAGTCAGGAATTTCAATGGTAGGACAGTGTTTCTCAGTTCAAACAATGTGCTTCGACGACATGGAGTGATATTGATCCAATGAAGCTATCATAGAATAAACAGATTGCAATGGTGCCATTTGCAATATCATTCCTCCTGCCGTCTGTCTGTGATCTTCTACCCAATTCGACCAACCACAAGTTTTGGCGGCTACACTGACACAGATGTATGCGCAGTATGTCAAAGCGATCGAAGCACTTTAAGCCACGTGCTCTCTGTATGCCCACAATCACTGAAGATTTACACGTGTCGTCATAAGAAAGTGGTCATGGACTTAGTAAGTACAGAGTGTGAAGCAGCTAACAAACAGACTCCAACGGCCAGTGAACCGTTTTCACAAGGATGATGAACGCCCTGTGCGAAATAACTCTCAACATGACACTACTGAGTGGAGCCTGTGAGGGTGTTAATTGATCTTTGATCACCTCTGCAATTTCCAGTGCACATCATTCAGACAAACGCAGGCACTGACGTTGTAACGTGGTCTGGTTCAAAGAAGTGAGTTTACGTAGTAGAATTAACGGTACCATGGGAGGACAACAGGGTGGAGGCGCACAAACTAAAGAAAAATCGCTACAAATCGCTGCGTGGAAAAGGGATGGAGATGTGCTACCTATTGAGGTCGGGTGATGTGGCTTCCTTGGACGGTCAATCATTCCTTCCTTTTGAAGGTGGGAATCAATAGCCGGAATCTAAATCGTTTCCAGACTACAGCTCAACAGGTATCGAGTTGGATCGGGTCAAGATCCAAAATAAATAAAGTTAAATAAAACCATTCTCGCAACACAATGCTACTTACGACGTGAAACAAATCTGTTTACCTTCTATTCTATGTCATTAACAGGGGTTGGTACGTTGTGTATTTTAACACAACGTTGAAAATTTCAGTTACAGTTGTAAAAAGAAATTCCAAGAGACTGAAACGTATACAGAAACAATACCCTTCCCAGTGGCAAAAGCCACTGGTGGCACCATACTTGGCAGTAGCGCCTTAGCCACCAAAACTGTGTTACCTCCCCTGGTTGGCGTCTGACGTGGACAGAGTATCGCATGTGCATTCACATTTTGTATGTAGAGATTATATATATATATATATATATATATATATATATATATATATATATATATATATATATATATATAAATGTGTGTGTGTGTGTGTGTGTGTGTGTGTGTAGATAGATAGATAGATAAGTGGAGAGATTGCTTTAATGATAAGAATTAATGATCTTATTCAAGTTATGTAAAACCAATGTTATATAATTTTATTCATTTTTCAGAAGAGAAAGACCTTGAGGTCACATTAAATATCCTTCAGAAAAGCACAAGTGAAATGTGTCTTTCCCTTGCCTGATTTTCTCCACAATAGTCCCTGATTGCATGCATAAGTGTAAAACGAAAGGCAACATCCACTGTTGGCTCTCATTTATCGTTTACGTCTCCCATATATATATGTATATATATATATATATATACATACATATATATATATATATATATATATATATATATATATATATATATATATATATATATATATGTGTGTGTGTGTGTGTGTGTGTGTGTGTGTAGGCAAATGTATGGATATAGATCCGACAGTATGAAGAAAAATATACGGAAAAAACAAACAAAAATCCTCATATGCAATTATGCTGTTTTAATGTTAATATAATGTCAACGTCTGACGTTTCGGTTTAATAAACCATCTTCAGAGTATATTCATAAAATATAATTAACATTATCATTTGTCATGTTGAATTGATAATGTTAATTATATTTTATGTATATGTCCTGAAGATGGTTTATTAGATCGAAACGTCCGACGTTGACATTATATTAACATTAAAACAGCATAATTGCATATAAGGATTTTTGTTTGTTTTTTCCGTATATTTTTTTCTTCATATATATATATATATATATATATATATATATATATATGTATATATATGTATGTGTGTGTGTGTGTGTGTGTGTGTGTGTGTGTGTGTGTGTGAGTCTGTAAAATTAAAATTAATTCCTTTCTGTCATTATAGGTACAAATGCTTATTTAATGGCTGAACTAATTGAGCGTTTTTACTCTGTAGTCCGTGTGCCAGCACAGGAAAAAACTAATATTATTAATACTGATTTTAAAGGCTGACAAGTACTTTTAAATTATATATAAGAGAGAGAAAGAGATAGAGGCAGAGATAGAGAAATTTGAATCTTTCAATCGTTCCCAGCAATCAGTGCAATCTTTTATTGTTAAAGTCAACCGAATCTAAATATCTATCAAAACTTCATATGAATGAAGAAAAAAAAAAAAGAAGTTTATTCATGTTAGTTCAGATTTTAAACATATGACATTTTTCTCTTTTCCTATCTGTTGGTGTCACAGATTGCAGATGCTTCTCATTTCATACACACGCGCTGCAATTACTCCAATGTCACTGTTTATGATTGTTTCTGGTTAAAGTCTTGTAGGCGAAACTCTGAAGACAACGAACTTCCTTTCTTCCTCTGTGCAATCCTTCACGAAACACAAAAACCCGAACCCTTCAAAATAAAACAAAATAGAATAGAAGCGTTATTCGTTTTGCTTTGCCATTTCTGGCGTTAATAAAACAAAATGGCAGTCTGTAAACAAAATATGACGAAATGACAAAACAAGATGTTCAAAGCCAACAAAAAAAAAAAAACATAAAACAAAATAATTTCATTCTCTGAAGCTTCCAAGAAAACAACTGGCATCGAAAAACTGTGTATTATTTGTTTCAACAAGGATTTTGTTCGTATGATTGTGATTTTGGATACTTTTAAAAAAAATATTTTTGAGTATTACATTTAACTATAATGTTTTTATTTTTTTCACCACAAGCAATGCGGGAGTGCCACTAGCACGCAAGGTGTTACAGAGAGTGAAAGTAAGAGAAAAGAGGAGGAGTGTTTGAGGAAAGAATAAAGAGAAGGGCGGGGAGCAAGGTAAAGGCCTCTGAAGATGTCGATTGACATTACATTTGAATATTTGAAGATTATAATTATAAGGGAAGCAAGTAAGAGGAAAAGAGTTTCACTGTCGAGACGTGCAAGAGAAGCTGTTGGAGTAGAAGAAGCGGTTACATTGAACTGTTTCCACAGTGAAAGGGTGGGACCGAGATGCCAACCTAGTAGCACGCTTAAATTTGAGTAGTTAAGGCACTAGTGAAAATAGCTCTTCAGAGCAGTTGCCATGAATATATTTGTAGAAAAGACAGAGAGAAACCACATCCCGTTTGTGGGAAAGTGGCTGGAGTCGAGATGTCAGGTCAGGACCTATAACATTGCATATTCGTCGTTGGATTTTGTCGAGAACCTTGCGATGAACAGCGGCGGCACCAGACCATATATGACAACAGTATTCAATGCAAGAACGAATGATAGATTGGTAGATTTAAAAGATGGACTCAGGCGAGAAAGACCTGGCACGATACAGAGAACCAACTTTGTTTGCGTTAGATGAAGCTATTGATTCAATGTAGTTGTTTCACCTCAAGTCAGTGGAAAACATGAGACCAAGAAAGCGCAGAGAGTCGCTCTCGTGAAGTTGAGCATCAGCCATGCTGACAGGAGTTAGGGAGGTTACTCTATTGTGGGTGAATGAGAGCAGTTTCGTTCTGGAGGCATTAAAGTTTACAAGCCATTTCCTGTTCCAGTCAACCACAGATTGGTGGTCTTTTTCAAGAGCAACAGTCAGGTGAAATTTGTCAGCAATGCCGGATTTACTATTGAGGCAGGATTAAATAGTAGTGTCGTCTGCGTAGATGCCTACTTGAGAACTATTGACATCAGGAAGATCGTTGATGAAGATCAAAACTGTGTAGGAGACAGGATAGAGCTTTGGGGAACACCAGTGTTCGTATGAAATGAAAAGGAGGAGAACCTGTTTAGGACGGCCTTTATTTCGCAGATTTACAGGAATGATTGGATTAAAACAAAAAAATAATCCTCCTGTAATACAGTATCCCTGAAGCTTATGAAGAAAACCTGCGTGTCAAACCCTATCAAACGCCTTAGAGATATGTAGAGCCACAGCTTAAGCTTTGCTGTTATTATCAAGAGTTTAGTATACAAATTAAGTTATGACCCTAAGCACGTCAGCGGTAGACTGGGCAAAGCAGAAACCATATTGTTTGTCAGAGAGTAGATCATGTGAGGTATGGTGCTTAACTACTTCGGCATTGATTAAAGCTTCGATGATTTTGCCGAAGAATGGTAGGAAACTGATAGCACTGGAGTTAGATAGGTCAGAAGGGTCTCCAGAGTTCTTAAAACAATGACAACAGATGAGGACTTCCAACAGACTGAAAAGCAAGTGTTAGCGAGGCAACATTTATATAGTTTGGAGATGACAGAGTTCAGGAGCACATTTCGTTAGGATTACTGCTGGTATCCCGTCACAACCACTTGTTTTATGAGCATCTACTTTAAACCTGATGTCCAATATCATCGACAGGTTTATGTTGATCTCACTCAGAGCCTCACTTCTAGGGGGGAAGATCAGGTGTTGGTACTTCGGATAAAACGAGTGTTGAGTTGGATGGGAATTTCCAAGCAAAGCATTCAGCCTTATCAGCTGTCGAAGTTAGGACTTTCAGTTGATTGAATAAAGGAGCGGTTGTGAATTTTCTGTTTTTCAGTACATTCTTGCATATCCGTCAATAATCTTTAGAACCAAACTTGCGAGATGAAATACGTCGTTTCATTCTATCAGCATATAGTAACTTATTGAAGATTACGAGCATTACAAACAGAGACAAAGATACATCTGTTGCAATCAGACATGTCCCTACGGTACAGACGGAAGAAGTTATTCCAAAGGGCTATAGTAGCTGAGCGCGATTTAACTTTATATTTTCTTGCTCGGGTGAACGTCTCCATGCCAGCTTTTACCTCACACACAGGAGGAGGTTCTTGGATGGAGGGAGAGATAATAATAGACACTATGAGTTGCCAAGAGTGCAGAGCTGCGTAGCGCGATAATAGTCAGGGATGGAAGTAAAACAGAGATCGAGAAGGGAAGCGTTACCGTCAGGGTTACTGGGGAAACGCACAGGATAGTTAATCCCTTGCGTGAAGAACTGAGGGATTGAAAATTTAAGGATTTGGATGCCAATAAAGTCAGTTACATAGTTTTTAAATCACGTTGTATGGTGGGCATAAATGTCACCGAACACGAATATGTGTGAAAATTTAATGTAGAGAGATGAGCTTCGCTATATTATCGAAAATGCTGTCGAGTACACCACGGTCTTGAGTGGAAGCGGAACAATAGAGAAAGAAGATATAAATTGAGGAGAGATAGACGAAGACATGTACGAATGATCTGATGATTCAAGAGAGAGTTCCCTAACCAGCGGGAGATAATCGCGGGCATAAACTCCCAGGCCATGCATGTAGATTTTAGAGTCCTTTCTAAGGAGTGGAAGGTAGCCTGGAATCGAGAAATCTGAAGATGGGATTGACGAGTTGAGTTTAATCTCGCAGACAGCTAGTATATCAGGAAACTTTTCGAAGAGAAACGATTCCACACTACAGAAGTCACTTGACTTCTACATCTCCCATGTGAAAGTTAAGAATATTCTGCACAATGAACTTGGTCTGAAGAACATCTCTGCTCGGTGGGTGCTACGTCTTCTGACAACTAATCAGAAGCACACCAAGCTGATCACATCATAGGATAATCTGAATTTGTTTGAAACAGATCCATCTGGTGTCCTTATGCGTTTCTAAGCCCAGAATGAGTGCTGGGTTCATCACTGAACCAGAGACAAAGAGAGAATTTATGCAATAAAAATTCTCTACCCCTACTCTAAGGAATGTCTTTTCATCTGCAAGTGATGGTTTTAATTTTTTTATGCGAAAGACATTCTGTTTATTGACTGTCTTCAAAAGTGTCACACCATAAATGCAAAGTAATAAGTCAATTTTCTGTCGAAGGGGGTCTTGTTTCACAAGGAAAATACTCCAGCACACAAGTTCTTGATTTCAATGGTTACTGTGAGTAACTGTTGCTTTGAACCGAATAATCAACCCCACTGGTTTGGCCCCATCTGACTATCACCTGTTCCCCAACATGAAAAAAAATACTTGACCGGGAACCTGTCTCGCAGTGATGATGACGTTGTATCTGCTGTTGATGACTTTTTTTACCTACAGGATGAAAGCTTCTTCACCAATGGGATCCAAGCATTGCAACACCGATGGAAGATGTGTTTAGATCGCAAGGAGGGGGCAATGTTGATAACTAAACGTCATTTGGTCACATTCCATGCGAATATCTTGGTTAGCCTATGAAAGTTTCTGCCGTCCCCCTTAAGTACTAGATGGGGAAATTGTCGAAGAATATTTGCTATATATTTTGACTCTAATTGTGCACTAAATATCCTTACTATAGCTTTATAGAGTAGTTACAAATTTAAACTTTTAAGAAGAACAACTCTATGACACAAAAAGTAAACAAGAATTTCATACATTTAATTGCTACTACATCCGGCTGTTTCTTATAAAAGCAACAGTCACAGCGTCTCGAGGGGTCGGTACCAAGAGATAACTGCCCTATAATAGGATGTTGTGTCCCCTCATATGAAATAAAGAAGGGGGTGCGTTTTTTAGTTTCCCTGAGAGTATGGAGGATTGATTAGTGACGGATGAGTTCTTGGGGTGAATGTGCAACTTGTAATGAGTGAATGGGTCGTGAATCGGATTAGCTAGGTATAAGATAGTCAGTGAAGATTAGCCTAAACTATTCCCCGCCCCTTTTCAGCCTTTGCTATAATTGTATTTATATGCAATAAATATCCATATGAAATAAAGAATATTCCAAATGATATTCTATATATAAATAGACAATTTCCAATCGATTAATCGCACCTCCCCCCACCACAGAGATAAGCCTTACCTTAAGGGAGCAGCATGTCTCCCCTTTATATTTCTTTCCGCAGCTGTACGGGATAGCATACACACAGACTTTAATCATGTTCTGAGCCGACCAAGCATAGAAATGAATACAATACTGGAACCAGTAATAAGGAGTGCCAGAGAAAAGCGATAATAACAAGAAAAATTGCAATATGAGATCTGGTTAAAACATGTAATGATAACAGCAAAAATTGAAATATGAGCACTGGTAAAATAAAAGTTTGCTGAAGACATTAGGTTTATAATACCCAGAAATTCATACACAGATGTCCTTAAGGACACATGGCACAGTGGATAAAGGCGTTGGTTAGATCCAGTGACTAGAACCAAAGAGTTGCAATAGCCGGTTGCAGAGGGGAATTAACAGGAGATGGTACGTAGAACTAGAACAATCTACCCCCAGTGAGCGAAATAAACAGTTCCGTTTGACATTCCAACCACCTGAAGGAGGTTGGAGCTTACGGCCGAAAACGTTGTGATAAATATGGCGACAAAGATAGGGACAACAGTCTGAATAATGTAAATAGTATACATAATACCACATCTCAGAAATATAAACAGATACAATAGGAATTTGTTTCAATATTTTATTCAAGAGACTTAAATCTAGATAAGTCTTACGTATAAAAAGAAAAAAACAAACAAAAACCTCTTATTTTCAGAACATGAATGATCAATGCATTAATTCATTTTATACTTTAGGAGTTGAATCATATTTTTGTTATGGAAGTTGAAATATCTGAGAAGTGTTTTGACGGAGGACGGTAGGTGTGACACTGAGATCCGAAGACGGATTGGGATGGCCAAGGATGCAAAAGCTGGGCAGAGTACTGCGATACAGAAGGAATTCTTTGGTGGCAAAGAAAAGAGTACTGAGCTGCTACGGGACATCTGTCCTCCTATATAGTAATGAATGTTAAACGGTCTCCTCAAAGATGAAAGTTCGAAGTAGCGGAGATATGGTTCTACAGAAAGATGTTAAGGATATCATGGAGCGAACGTGTGAGCAACGCTGAGGTTTTAGAGAGGATACAAACAAGGAGGAAGCTTTTACGTAGGATAAAGAAGAGGCAGATGAAGATTCTGGGACACGTAATGTGAAACGAGGGCTTGGAGAATCTGATACTCATAGGTCAAATAGAGGGGAAAAGAGACAAGGGAAAGCAGCGCATGTCATACCTGGTGGGTTTAAGCAAGTGGATGCCAGAACGTAGTGTGGGGGAGTTGGCAGAGGCCGGAAACGTATTGAGAGCCACAAGGGATAGTGGAGAGCCATGATCGGCTAAGTCTTGAAAAGAGACGGCACATAAAAAAAAAAAAAAAAAACTCTCTATCTGATCCTTATCTATCTATCTATCTATCTACAAGCACAGGAATATTAGTAACTATTGCTACTACAAGAAGTTTAAGCATGTTGAACTTAACATAGACATACACAGGGCAACAGTTTTGGTACACACAGTATAGATCAAACTGACTATACAAGCGAACTTATGTGACATCTATCCTCCTATATAGCAGTGAATGTTGGACGGTCTCCTCAAAGATGAAGACGAGACTCGAGGTAGCGGAGGTATGGTTCTACAGAAGGATGCTAAGGATATCATGGAGCGAGCGTGTGAGCAACGATGAGGTCTTGGAGAGGATGCAAACGAGGAGGAAGCTTATACTTAAGATAAGGAAAAGGCAGATTAAATTCCTGGAACACGTAATGAGAAAGGAGGGCCTGGAGAATCTGATACTCACAGGTCAAATGGAGAGAAAAAAGACAAGGGAAAGCAACACATTACATACCTGGCGGGCTTGAGCAAGTGGATGACAGAACGTGGCCTGAGGAAGGTAGCAGAGGGAAGGAACTTGTTGAGAGCCGTAAGAGATGGAGGGAATTGAAGAGCCGTGATCGCCTACGTCCTGAAAGAAAAGAATTCAGGCTGACAAACTACAGCTTTGAATAAAGAAGGATAAGGACTCGTTGATATTTTAACTAATCTTTCTTTTGCCTCAAGGAGGATTACGTATTAACCGCAAGGAGGATTACGTATTAGCATGTTAGAGCCTTTAACAAGTTATAAGATATTGATGGATTAAACTAAACCTAACTTATAAGTCATCAATTAATTCCTGTTTAACGTAATATTTGATCACACATACACACACTGACAGGACACGGCACTTAAAAAGAAAGAAAGAAATGTTTTACACTGAGCGCCATGTTTACTTATTTTCTATGTTCAACTTGTTTTTGCATAAGTCTCTTCGTTAACAAAATTTGTTATATTGATAAATACATAGAACAATTTTCACACTGGCTCGCTGTGAAAGTCTTTTGTGAACGAAATTTTTACAGAAATTTAATCTGATTTCGAAAGTATAAGTTTATGTTATTGGTGGTTTCTTCTTTGACGATTCATTTTCCCGCCAAATACCATTTTTGTCTCTCATGAGAAAACGTATTTTTAATAAAAAGTTCAGGAGCAGACGACAACTGTTCAAAAGCTTTAATAGCTGTTTGATATTGGACACTTAAATTCGACCCTCCCCTACTTATCCGCTTCGGTATTAATATTATAAATTAATAAAGGTTAATGGTAACAAATCCAAATACAATGACAAATAACTTTTAAAAAATATGTTAATTATAATAAAATCGAGACTTAATGAAGTAACCAACTGAATTTTAAATCTTAACATATTTTAATTTTGAAAATAAAATGTATCAACAAAATCAAATGCATAATAATATTTAAAAACAATATTTAATTCTAATTTTATTATAGTTCGGATTTAAAATTTATTATTATTAAAAAAAATAATCCCCATATTTTCCTTAATTAAGCGACGGATGATGTCATTTCATTTATAAAATAAAACCCTGAATTTAAAAAAAATATCTGGTGATTTTAGCTACTTGAAAAGTTTAAGATTGTAGTGGTTTGGGTTGAAATTTACTATTAGCTTGGTGCAAAAACAATGTCGTTTTCTCACATAGTAACATATGTGAGAAAACGACACTATTTTTGCACCAACCTAATAATTGTTAAATCTAGAAGGTCACACCAAAATTTTAGCGTATAGGTCAAATAAATTGTTTATAAATATATATATATATATATATATATATATATATATATATATATATATATATATATATAGAGAGAGAGAGAGAGAGAGAGAGAGACGACATATTAATTGATATTAAATGATGAGTGGAAATTCTAGGAGTTATGATGTAATTAGTAAAGATACATTTACGTACGTGAACACGAAATGAATTGACTTCATCGATCACCCTAAGTTCATATGGGGATCGGTCATTGATTAGCGAAGAAAATATCCAGTCTCTGTTGCTAGAAGTTCTTTTGTCTCTGTTTTTGCCAGTGTTGTTATTTGGCGAAGATGACGACTTGAGCTTCGTTTGTTTCAATTGCGGGTGTCGTAAAGCCGACCGACTTCTTACGTGTCGTGTCCCTTCAGTAAGTGGGCGATCATGATTCTCCACTACTTCCTATCCCTTTTTAGTGTCTACGTGTGCCATTTTGTTAGGTAGTTTATTCTCTTTTCACATCTGTCAAGATATGGCATGTGTGTGTTCAATTTTCTAACCCCACTTTGCTCACTGTGTTCTAGTGATTTCAGCTGCATACTTCCAAATCTATGTTTCTAGTAATATTCACTGACCTCCCCATGAGGTAAAGCCGAGTTTAATGTGGGATAATCCGAGCCCGAAGGCTCGGCCAAAAATTCCCCGTAGAACCTGCATGAATGGGGCCGGGTCTGTCTACTTTCCCCGACGGGACTCTGTTCTTTGGCATTCCGAGTTCCGAAGGCAGAGAGCTAGAGAACAGCTAAGAGCTGAATCTATGTTCCTAGTAACGTTCGCTCTTCGTTATCTCTCCCAATCCCTTTTCTGTCGTCTATTTAGGTAGATGACTCATGGCTTTCCTCTATCCCTAGGGCCTTTAATATGACCTGTGAGCGTCAGAAACTCTAGGGCATCTTACCTCATTATATGTCCAGGACATTTCAAGTGTCTTTCTGATTCTAAGTGTAAGCGTCCTTTTTGTTTCCATTTTCATTAAAACTTGTTATTCGCATATTCAGTACACGATATTGTCAACATCCTTCTACATAACATATTTCAATTGCCTCAAGTCTGTTCTTCATCTGTGTGGAAATTTTCCAATATTCATTGCTATAGTGGGAGTCTGATATTACATAGCAGTTTAGTACCTTTTACTTTGTAACGAAATTTTCTAGATTCTTTGCTTATCTTTTGCAACTTCGAATTTCGGTGTCATGTTTTTCGTCCTCTGTTAGAAAACTTTCCAGATATTTTTCGTACTTGTTAAATTTCTATTAGGATAGTGCAAAAATAATGTCGGTCTTTGACGTATTTTTTTAACGTCAAAAACCGACATTATTTTTGCACCAACCTAATAATTTGCTCGTTAAATCTTCGTATTCCGTCATCTCCATTTAAGCCATTCCTCTTGTTAATAACCATACATTTTCTCATGTTACGATTGATGCATAACCATTTCTTCTCGCATTGTGTTTTTTTTCTCTAAGAGTTCCTGCAGTTTCCTCTCTGCCTCTGTTATCAACACTGTGTAATCTGCATATCTTCTGCTGTTAGGATTACGCACGCTAGGAATGTAAACTATTATCTATATAGTTACCGCTTTCTTCGTTTCTCTTGTGGATCTTCCGTCAATTAAAATTAAGACTTTTCCCCATTCGCCTTAACCCGTTTATATACTTTATAACGGTTGGCGAGAAAATTATGAAAAATACTATTAGCGTGTTAAAGAAGAACAACAAATTAACTTCTACTACCGCAGGACAAAGCGAGGCAGTGGGAAGGTACGGATTTTTAAATAAATATGATTAAATTGCTCTTAATTTTGTTGAAGATACTATGAGCACTTTTAATTCGTATTTGGGTTAACATTTTTTGTATTTTTTATATATACACATCTATCTATCTATCTATCTATCTATCTATCTATCTATCTATCTATCTATCTATCTATCTCTCTCTCTCTCTCTATATATATATATATATATATATAGATATATATACCTTCAATTCAAATTCAATCATAAAAATAAAACAAAAAAATACAAAGTTTCAGTTTGGTGTTACGATGATTATATATTAAAAAGAAAAACAATTATATATATATATATATATATATATATATATATATATATATATATATATATGGCCTGACGATTGCATATAGCATGAAACAGACTGTCGCCTCCAAGTGTTGATTTCTATGTTCACTTATATATATATATATATATATATATATATATATATATATATATATATATTAAAAAGAAGAAAAGAGAGGTGCTGCAAACGTTTTTGGTTGTAATGTAGATTTACTTAGAAAAAAATATTATGCTTTGTTTTCCATAATTTTACTACACGTGTTTCTGGTCTCGCGACCGTCTTCAGGTAAAAGCGGAGATTTCCACATATTATTAAAAATAATTAATTTTTTCCTTATGTTTTTCAATGATAAATATTCTCGATATGAGACATTTTCTTTTTTTGTGTTGGTTAAATTTAGATCAGGTTAATATGTGTTTTGGGTTTCTAGATTGGCGCTTGCTTTTAATTATTTTCGTTGTTTTTAGTATATTATTTAGTTTATTATTCTTGCTAAGTAAGTCTAGATTTTTTGTAATTTCTGTGAATATTTCTGTATTATTTTTGTTGTATGTTGATACATATGCTAGAGTTTAAGTTAAGTTTCTTTTTATATCTAAGTTGGTCTAGAGGAATTTCTTTCGCGAGTTCAAAACTTTTGTTTATTAGTGTTGTGGGGTAGCCTCGTTTTTTGAGAGTTTTATGTAGTTCTTCTAAGCGGATTTTTCGGAGATGTTTATCAGTCACTATTGTACAAATTCTACGTGCTAGGGAATAGGGGATGGATTTTAGGCAGCTTTTTGGGTGATGGCTCTTGAAATGAAGGTATTGTTGGGTGTTTGTGGGTTTGTGGGTTTGTGGTAGATATCTGTGATTATGTGGTGAGTATATCTAAAAATGGTAATTCGTTAAAATTATATTCTTGCGTGAATTTGATTTTTGGGTGTAAGTTTTGAAGTAGTGTATGGAATTGGTTAATATCACCCCATGAGGATTTCCAAAAAATGAAGCAATCATCTAAGTATCTTTTCCAAGATTTAGTGAATTGAGTTTTTATATTTGCCCCATATATTTGTTCTATCTTTTCATAGAGGTTTTCTTCTAGGTAAGCTAATGTTAGGGTGGCATATGTTGGTGCCATTTTTGTTCCCATCGCAGTACCTAGGGTTTGGATATATTTTTTTGTTGTCAAATTCAAAGGTGTTATTGTTTAGAATTAGGTCTATACTATCGATAATGAATTCTTTAGTGAATCCCGGATGTAGTATTTCTGGATGTTTTTCAATCCGGAATGAGATCGCTTTTTTTCCTAGTTCATGGGGTATGTTACTGTATAGGCTACTAATGTCAAAAGTTGCCATAAGCGTTCCCGGATCTGCCTTTTGTGGTATGCAGCTAAGGAAATGGATAACATCTCTGGTGTGCCTTTTAATTTGTTTAGTATATGGTTGCAATATTATGTCTATTAGGTTACTGAGTTTGCTAGTGGGACAGACTGGTCCTGCTACTTTGGTCTGAATGTAAGGTCACTGGGGTTTGGGATGCTAATGTATTCAGATTTTTGTGTATGTATAGGTGCTTTTATTTCACTCGATTTATGAACTTTAGGATGTCCGTAGAAATGACTTGTTTTTGGTACAAAGTTTATTAGGAAATCCTTCTCTTTTTTGTTAATATTTTATTGTGTGTTGTGCAGAGTTTTGTAATTTTTGTTATAATCTTTTTGTCTATATTAGTGTCAATTACTTTGTAGCTGTTCCTATCCTCTAGTGTTTCTAGAATTTTTGTTTTATAATATGTTCTGTCCATGATTACTATAGCGCTGCCTTTATCTGCTTCTTTTATAATTATGTTATTATTTTTTCGAATGTTCTCTAAGGTTAGTCTTTGTCTGTATGTGAGGTTGTCGAATGGTTTGGATTTTTCCTGTACGTCGACGTTCCAGAGTTTTTCAAAAAATATATTTAGCTCATTGGTATTGTTATTTTTGTTTGGGGACAAAGTGGATTGGTTTTTTACCAATGACTCATCTGTAATATTTTTGCTATTATTAAATATTTCTCTTAGTCTCAATTTGCGTTCAAATTCCTTAAGGTCTTTTTAAGTCTACTATATTACTTTTAGGAGCAGGACAGAATTTTAGGCCCAATTTCAGTAGGTTGATTTCGTCATTTGTAAGTGTCTATGTAGATAGGTTTATTATTTTGGGTTTTGTGTCATCTAAACTGGTTTTCTTGTTCGGACTGCGGCTTCTAAAAAATAATGATTGTTTCTTTTAATATATCTCGGGTTTTCTAAGAGGTACCTTCTTCCTGTACATTTTGAGTTTTCTAGCCAGTAAGAGTTTCCCTTGGTAAAATTGGGGTTGTTGTTTCTCGATGGCTTTTTATAGGTGTGTTTGCTTTTGTTAGGGGGCCTGTTCTAGATGTTTCTATGTTTGTTGTTTTTGTATGGATTGTATGTGGATTGTGTGTAGAGCTTTTTGGGAAATTCTGATTGTACTCCTGAATATAGGTAATGGTTGTCAGGTTTGGTTTGTTGTGCTAGGTGGTATTTGTAAGGGTTGGTTTTGTGAATGTGTGTGTGTTCTGATCTTTGTCTGTTTGTGTTATGGTGTGGTGGTCTGTACAGTTTTGTTTTTGTGCTGTTCAGTGTATGTTCATAATTGTATTTTTTATGTGGGTGTGAATGTGTGTGGTGGTGGTATGTATTGGGGTTCCTACCTTGCGGATGTGTTTGCGTGTAGTAGAATGTGTTAGGTAATTACTTTGTGAGTTTGTTTGTGGATGTGTTTGCGTATGGTAGAATGTGTTAGAGTGCTTACCTTGTGGGTTTGTTTGTGCGTAGTAGTAGGTATTCGGGTTTTTGATTCTGTTGGGTGGTTTTCTCTGTATTTGCTGATGATTGTTTTGTGTTGGGTATTGGGCTTTTTTGTGAGTTTGGACTGTATTTTTTGTTTTTGTCTCATTTTCCAATTTTTCTTTTCTTGGTAATGCTTTTTAACCAGGTTATCTTGCTTTCCAAGATATTCCGAGATTTTTCCTCCTCTTTTTTACATTTTCACTCCCATAATTCAAACAGGAATTGGTGAGTTTCTTTGGGACATAATTCCTTGAATTTTGTTAATAATTTATCAATCTCTGTGTGTATATTTCTTTGTAAAGTTTATTGTTTTGTCTTCTTGTATTTCAATTTGGGCCTCCATTTTTGTTAGGCTTAATGTGTTTTTTATTTGTTTTTGTTTCTCCGTGTCTTGTGGGTCAATCTTTTCGAGGAATTTCCTTGGAATAAATATTTCATCCATTTCTATGAAGGTTTTGTATATTTTCACTGTTTCTTTATTTTTGATGGTGTTGAAATATGCCAGTTTTCTTTGATTGAGCATGTTGTTCCAAAGTCGGAGATTCTGTTTTTTCATTCGGTAAGCCTCCTCTTGGATGCGTAACTTTTTAATATTTTCCAGGTATCCAAACTGCGTTTTGAAATGTTCTATTAGTCTTTCTGTATTGCAGTTGTGTTCCCTGGTTTGTTGTGATGTGATTTGGAGGAGAATAGCTTCCATATTTTTGTTCAATTTCTGTATTTCTTCCTCCAGTAGTTCCTGTTTTTGGTTGGTAAGTTTGAATAACTCATATATATATATATATATATATATATATATATATATATATATATATATATATATATATATATATATATAAAATAAAAAAAAACAAAACAATTATAATATTATGCTCTACTGTTGAATCGAGCACTGTTTTTTAAAAATAAAAATAAATGCTAAGAAATCTCAATTATAAATCTCATTGATTTTCCAGTTAATTTAATATATATATATATATATATATATATATATATGTGTGTGTGTGTGTGTGTGTGTGTGTGTGTGTGTGTGTGTGTGTGTGTCTGTCTGTCTGTGTGTGTATTGCACGCGGATGTACATATGAGTTTGTGTCAAGGATCCTGGTTATCTCACAGATAGTGATGGGCCTCAAGCGTTTGATAAGGTATCCCTCCGATAGAATGTCTGATGACACACCCACTTTATTGCTATATCCGAATATTGTCTTTTATTGAATTCTTAGCATTGTTGATGTGAGTCGTTGTGGTGTTGTGAAAAACGTACTAGACAATAATCTCAACACGGGTATTGATGACATCTTAACATCTACTGTGAGATGTTACTAACATGTTGATAAAGGCTCGGAACGAGAAATCAGCGAGACGTGTGCAAATTGCAACCGTTCGTTGCATTAAGTTTCATACAAATAGCCTTGGGAAAGATCTGCCTCCATTTGTTCTCTCCCCAGCTATAGGTAAATAGTAAGGCAGACTACGCTCTTCAAACTTTTTTGACAATGTCTAAGAAAATGATAACTCTGAATTCCCAAAAGCGGGGTAAATGGAAAAGCTTGTCAGCGATCGTGAAACCCGTGTAACAAGTTGACGGCCATCATGTACAAAGACTTAATTTCACGGCTTGACCAGATGATAAAAATCAGAATTTATTTCCTAAGATATTTTTCAGTCATAACGAGAACTTTGTATAGCCACCAAGGTGTGGCATAAGACTGCAAACCTGAAGCACTCAGTGAGGATCTAACTCACTGCTCAGTCCAAATTGATCTAGCGAGACAGGCTTGTTAACCGTTACAGTCCGGCGCAGCGTCCAGTACGGTGATTCACTAAGCAGAGCTTGGTTGTGACACAAGTATGGTGCATTTAGTTTCTTACTATCAGCATGGCCCGGCGTTGCCTGTGCTTGATTCAAAATCGTACGACTCATACAGCAATCACTATCACTTGACTTTAAATATTTTTGCCCTTCCTTGCCTTTACAGGAGTGCCCTTTACCGTGTTGATGTTGCTACATGCCTTACTTCGTGCCTATCTCACACTGCGAACTTCTTCTAAGCTCTATACTAAATATTAAATCTGTTACGAACAAAGAACTAAACAAAATGAACACAAAACGATCAGCTTTAAAAAAGGACTCGTAACTGAAAAAAACGAATGAAAAAAGAATGTTAACAACAAATACTTTTTCACACCCAACCCCGTTCTGTGGAATCAGAATCAACGTTGAGTTTAAGCAAGCGAATGAGCGAATTGGAGTAAAGTGCCATGCAGATTTAAACTTTTCCCACTTGTGACGAATGCAGCTATCGATTTTTTTTGCATGCTAGCATGCTAGTTAACATTCGTGTCAGTCAGCTGTTGGCTCTCACGCTGGCTAATAGAATCTTCCTGCCTATTCGTGGCAGCCAGCTATTGGCTCTCGCTCTGGCCAGTAGAAAATGGCCGCAAACTACATGAAAACTGCCGTAGAAGCATGAAAAATTGATTATTTCCACTATCGATGGGAGTTGGGAAATGCAATGTCGGTCTTGGTCTTTCCACTAACTTGGAGCATGCACATGTAAATTTTGGTGCAAATCCGTCGAAAATTGCGTCCGTGCATTCGTCACACACACACACATACACACACACATCCTGCCTTTTATAGATAGAGATCAAACTCACGACTCAGTCGTAACTGACCTAAAGAGACGAGCTTGCTGAATATTAAATTACGTCGAAATCTATATCCTGAAGAGATACGCTACATAGTTACCTTTTTGCAATGGTAATGATAAATTTGTGTGCGCGGGCAATGCGTGCGTGCGTGCGTGCGTGCGTGCGTGCGTGTTTGCGCTCCGGCGATTGCGGGCGCGCGTTTGTGCTACTGCGTGTATGTGTCTTCTTGTGTGTTTGTTCTCATTTGTTCTTCAGTCAGTTTTATGATTATACATAATTAACCATTCATTCATTCCTTCCCTATGAATATTAAAACGGTTAACGATATAACAACACCAGTGGCGTCTTGTAATTTATAAAAAAAAAATATGAATGAAAATTATCGACATAAAAAAAATTACTGAGCAAACTAAAAAAAAATACCTAATTAGACAAAAAATCGACCACTGACTTCACCCTAATGTTGTTAAATCAAATAAGAAAATAATTAAAAGATTTAATTAAAGATTAAAATGAAGGAGATAAAGAAAATCGAACCTAGACGATTCCGAGTGTACATTCAATGGACAATAAGTGTGTTACTTTATCAGTAAATTAACAAAAAAAAATAAGAGTGCTAGGTTGCTATGTGATATCTAGCCCATTATATGGCAGTGAATACTGGACAACCTCCACAAGGATGAGGATAAAAGTGGGGGCAGAAGAAATTTGGTTTTACAGAAGGATAGAGAAAGTTCCATGGGCGGAACGAATAAGCAACGATGAAGTCTAAATAAGAAAATGGCGACAAAGAACGCATCCACCGAATCAGAAAGAGACAGCTGATAATGAGGAAAAAGGGCTTGGAAACCGTAACCCTCACGGGTCATGTAAATACAAGAGAGAAATAAGGGAAGGCAACGCGCCATTTAACTGACTAGCTTGAGTGAATATATGGCAGAACACGGGGAGGTAGACTTAGCAAAGCGGAAAAAAAAACTACTAAGGACTACAAGGGATAGGAAGTTTTGGGGAATCATGACAATCTATATCCTGAAGAGACACGCTACATAGTAGAAGAACCCTGTGCAATGGTAATGATAATATTAGCCATTTCTCTACAAGGAAACATTTGCCATTCATCGACCGAGCAATTCCTTTACGTTGAAATGTTAAAATATCTACCTAAAAAGACGTTTTTTTTAGAAAAACATGTTTCTCAAGTCCAGTAGCTGTTATCGCTCTTTCCATTATGGCGGTTTCCTTTCTAAACTTCGATTTGAAGTGGCGTACAATGTTAACATCTTGGTTATGTTATTATTTTATTTTCAAGTTACATGTGAATCCCTTTTATTGCCGTTGCCGTTCACCGTAGTCCTCAAGTGATGTGGTTTCTGTTATTTAGTAGAGATCTTTGTTTGTAAACATGCAGCACCAGTGCACAATGTTCAAAGAAGGATGCTCTTTGCCAAGGAACTCAGGTATTTTTCATCACTGATTGGATAAAGCGGTTGTATACAGCCGAGAGATGGACACGTGATTAGAATATTCGCATTCTGTCCATGAGACCTGGGTTCGAATCTCACCAGGGTCGATTTGTCAGGAAGGTGATTTCCTGATGTTATCGCACTGAAAGGATCGTTCCCTACCGTGAGACACCTTGAGAAATTGACTGAAAACCATACCACTGGTTGACTCAAGCCTTGTGAGTGAAATTCACCCTTGGGCCGGTTGATAGTCGTGCTAGCCCAAAGTCTCAAGTCATCGTGAGCGTGCTGGCCTTGATAACAGACTCTTTCCCATAAACCGTAACTAAGGTCTGATCAGCATAGTTGCAGTATAAACCACAAATTCGCCTGTCCAAGCGTCTGCAACAGGGATTGGCCTACCGCCCCTAGAAAACGGGTATCCTCGAATATGAGTGGCCATCTATACATAGAGCTGTGAGTTTAGATTCGGTCGGGTTTGGCACCATGCATAATATCCATATGAATGTCTCGATCCGACGAGGTTATTCAAGAACAGGACACGAGGTTTTAGGTTGATGATTTGCTTTGTTGGGCAAAACTACCTCTGCCTCAGCCTATTCTATGTCCAATTTCTCTTTCTCTAATACTTGATTTGTTATAACTGATTCATACGCTGAGCTATCAGATGTGTTTAATATTAAATAATTCAATATCCTCAATATTTATGATGGATTCAGGGTAGGTGCCATCATTTGTATCCTTCCAAATCCAGGTCATAAATTCTATTTAGAAAATCTTTATATTCAGTTACACTTCTTGAATACTTGATAGAGGATGCTGATTTTCTGTGGATCTGTTTGAAACAAAAGTTATCACTTCAATTCAATGGATTTCTTTCGACGTAACTAAAGAAGGAATAAGAAATGATTCCTTAAAACGATTTGGTTTTTTTCCGACTTGTTTGTAATGATATACATCAAGCAGCATCAAGCACTGCTATAGATGTAGACCTGTTAGTTACAACAGTTTTGTGATGTCAACGAACCCTCGTTACTACTTTTATATAGTAAACAAATACTCGTTGACACTTTCGTAATGCTTGTTGCAGTAGAGACTTTGTAATTGCAGATACAACTATAGTAACGCTGTTAAACAATACTTGTGCCAGACGCTTTCGAATAACACTCCCATTAATAGTACTTGTCCGATAATACTCGCTCGAATAAGAATAAAGTTCGTATCGTAATATGTTGGAGATCGTGCTCATCTTAGTTGATTAGTTGCTAAAAGAAATGTATCTTTTGTAATGTCAACGAATACTTGTTGTCACTTTCGTAATGCTCGTTGTAGTAGAGACTTTGTAATCGCAGATACAACTATAGTAACACCGTTGAACAATACTGGTGTTAAACGCCTTCGGATAACACTCGCATTAATAGTACTTACTCGATATTACTCGCTCTAAAAGTAACCACCGAATAATGACCCGAATAGTAATCCGTATGGTGATCACTTAGACGCCACGCTAATTCCCATATATACATTTCCTTTACCATCATGTGATCTACCTATTCAAAATGGGATCGCCTGTGTTTGCTCACAGGTGATGTGTGTTCAAACTCCAGACAACGACACTTTATTCCGCTATAACAAAGACATACATTAGTATATGATTATATAGAATGACAAGCCAACAGAGAATAACCTTGTGAACAAAAGTGAGATGTTTACAGTGATTGCCAGGTTATATCACCTGACAATGTTCTGGACGGATGGCAGACGCAGATGTCTGAATTTTCGCTCTTTTAACATTTAATCAAAAGCACATACACGTATGTGCTGACACGCGTATATACTCCTACGAGTCATCAAGTACCAATAGGACTGTACACGTATATGTTTGTATATACATAAAGCCCGTGTGTTTGTTCGTTTATATTGTTTATATAATCCTATTCACAAAGGAAATGTACTGATATAGTTTGCAGGCATTCTGAATGTTCTTGTTCGTCACAGGAAATAAAATAGCTACCGTAAATAAATGCGTAGATTTGGAAGAAAGGAATCAGACTCTGTAGAGTGGGTAGAGTAGGTTTGTTTTTAAACAAATCATAGGATACGAAAAGAATGATAGATAGATAGATAGATAGGCATTTCTAATAAATATCCAGAATATTTACACTCAATGCAAGTAAATGATGTAGACAAATAGATAGATAAACTTTTTAAATAAATATCTAAAGGAAATCCTACTACACTCAATGCAAGGAAATGATGTAGACATCCATCCATCCATCCATCCATACATACATACATCCATACATACAGATAGATAGATAGACAGACAGATACGAATAGAATGAGATATGTAGACAGATAAATTTTCTAATAAATATGTATAAGAAGCCCTAGATATATATATATATATATATATATATATATATATATATATATATATATGTGTGTGTGTGTGTGTGTATATAAGTTTCATTGAATAATTTAGACGAATTTTGTGTGCTTATTTTTATACTTTCAGATGAGCTTTTTCGTGTCGGTATTAAAAGAGATACAATTACCGTTGATACAAATTGATTTATTGCGAGTACTTTCGACATTAACACAATGTCATCCATTTTGAAGACAAAAATGTTGTGTTCATTATTTACAAAGTAAAATTGCTATGTTCATCTGAAATTTTACGAGTGGAGTGAGGGCCGCTAATTTTTGTGCCATGCGGTGTTTACGCTCTATGGGTGGTAAATAATTATGCGTAAATAGCTTTTTATGAAAAAAAACTTATCTATCTATCTATCTATCTATCTATCTCTCTCTCTCTCTCTCTCTCTCTCTATATATATATATATATATATATATATATATATATATATATATATATATATATATGCCCTCGAAAAATTAATTTCGGTTTGGCACTCTGGAGAGAAAGCGCGAATTGATAAACAGCGACTACTGCTGATGATAATGCAAAGCTCTTCTATGAATTGAGCGCCCTCTGTCACTGGCGTGTTTATTTTAAAGTATAAATACGCAAAAATTCACCTTAGGGGTAAAATCTTCGACTGATGCCAAATCAGTCGGTTTTTGCTCCCAGCTTGAGGCAATTGGATGTTTATTCACAACACTGATGAGCTGTGGATGACAATATATATATATAAATATATATATATATATATATATATATATATATATATATTAGGTTGATGCAAAAATAATGACGTAATAATGTCGTTTTTTGACGTTAAAAAATACATCCAAAAACGACATTATTACGTCATTATTTTTGCACCAACCTAATATATATATATATATATATATATATATATAGAGAGAGAGAGAGAGAGAGATACCGACATGCATGCAGAAATTCCGAATAGTTAAACTTTCTATTAAATATGCAAGATACATTAATTTTACAACATAGAGAAATTGAAGTGAAACCGTTTCAAAATATTGTAATTTTCCTCAGTAACAAAATTCATTATCGAGCTGGTTGAAATTTTAAGCTATGCTCAGACTGTGCAACACTAACTAATTTCTTACAATATTGAGTCTGCTGATGGTATTTTGTTATATTTGGGAAATACTACACCCTGTATCAAAGCCACTCTCTGAGCAAGAAAAAAAGTTACCAGTCTACATCATCGGTGTCTATTGAGTCGTAGGTTTTACATCCTTCTTAGATTTGAATAACTTAATGAAGGCTAAGGGCCCAAACACTCTCAGCGTGCTAGATGGCCGGTGATCCTTTAAGAAGGTTCATCCCCCATTAAACGTGTTTTGTCGCCGACTACCCAGTCCTGCGGCATGTAATACTGTTAGATTTTTATATTCCTCAGTCAAGCGTGAGATGGGAAAAAATATATCAATGTACACACACACACACACACACACACACACACAAAAAAAATACCAGAAGGGGGTAAAGCAACTATACAGTCGTAAACACAATTAAGAAAACAATAAAACAAAAAAAAAAAAACAGAAATGGTTCGCCGGTCCGACAAGTGATCAATGCCATACGGAACAATGGAGTCTCGGTAAAGGAACCAGCTCTATTTAATATGGAACAGAGCACGGTGTGCATATATAATAGACTCATTTTAAGAGCTGCTTATACACACACACACAACGCGCGCGCGCGCGCACGCGCGTGCGCGCATATATATAAATATATATAATGATTGTAGGACGTCTATAACTAAGATACAAAGACAAGCTAAAGAGCAACTTGTCGGTTGTCAATATACCACATACCACTCTAAGAACGCTTAGCCTTAGGGCGGGTAGAATGGAGATCAAGTGTTATAGTGGACTCAACAGTTTTCAATTTTCTTGTCTGAATAGTTTTCAAGAAGCGAGAGCAAGATCTAAAAAGTCAGCCAATCTAACAGTGAACTCATCCCAGAATCTCGCTCTTGCTCCATATGTGACCTCCTTTTAAGTGCCAATTAAGATTATCGCAAAAAAAATTTCCTAACCGAAACAATTAAACTCTCAGATCCTCATACGTCGAAACCAACGGGAGTGTCCATTATATATATATATATATATATATATATATATATATATATATATATATATATATATATATATATAAGGAGCTCTTAAAATAAGTCTATGATATATATATATATATATATATATATATATATATATATATATATATATATATGTATATATAAAAGTGAACATAGAAGTCAACGCTTAGAGGCGACAGTCTGTTTCATGCTAGATGCAATCGTCAGACCTCGTGGCCTGACGATTGCATCTAGCATGAAACAGACTGTCGCCTCTAAATGTTGACTTCAATGTTCACTTTTATATTTACACACCCTCTATCTCTGATATTGAGCACTTTATCCCATAAATATAGTACATCTTAAGACTATATTTCTTCTTATATAACTTGAAATACTAAAGAAAGAATTTATTCAATAAAATTATTATTGACTTCAGCTACGGCCTCCAGATGATTTGGGATCTCCTTCAACTCTTTTGTACAGTCTCCTTTAAGTTGGTCAATTCTGCCCTAATCCTTGCCTTAAGTTCATATTTGGTGTTACAAGAAGTTTTGTTGGTCTATCGCTCAACTATGCTCCACAATGTAATAATCAAAGTGGTTGCAATGTAGGGAGTTAAGTGGCCAGATTAAGGGTTGATGTGGTCACAGAAATTGTCTGACAGCCATGAATTGGTTCTCCTGCTTGTAGGCATGGTGCAGAGCCCTGTTGCCAGATGTAGGTTCTTCCAGCAGCTACCCCCTCAAGGCTCTTGTTGCAGGCCTTCGGGATATGTCTGAGGCCACGTGGGAAAACCAATGGAGGCTAAACGCCGCCATCACAAATGATCACTCCAAACACATTCGTAATCATTATTAGACTCAGCAAACTGTTTCCGAAACTCTGCAGATTTACACGCAAACACACTGAAATTTTCGTATTGGAGCTTCCGGTGCGAATACCAAACAGTACAGTATGTCATTTCCAAATTTCTAGCGGAGTGAATTGCGTCACGGTGTTCTTTTTCTGACAGGCGGTAACTCTACTATGCTCTGCTGCCGATAAAATCAAAAACAAACAACGCGCGTGCGCGAAATACAAAATATGAAATGGCGACAGTTTACCCATCGCACCGTGTATATATGTATCAACGGCCAAACTTGTGGAGGAGGCAGACTACTAAAAAAAAAAAAAAAATTACTCTATACATTTCAGCCTGGTTATTTTTTTTTTTTATGTGCCGTATCCTTTCAGGACGTAGGCGATCATGGCTCACCACCTCCCTCTCAGTTTTCATCCAGTTCCTTCTCTCTGCCACTTCCTCCAGACCACATCCACTTGTTTTGCAAAAAAAAAATAATTTCATTTTTAATTTATAAAAAGCATATTCGTCGAAGGCATATAACTGAATTTTGCCACCCCGTCGAGGCGTATCGCATTGCTTCCCGAGATTTGCAACGCATTACGCCATTATTTTATTCGATTTGTTTTCGACTATCTGGAACCTGATATCCGTATTGATAAAACCACCCGACACGCAGAAACATCAACAAACAATAGAAATATGCAGCAATACGCGTAATCACGTTGAAAAACATTGCGTCTTGTTCTTTTGCACACACATACACATCAATGTATATAGAAATACATATAAACATGCACACACAAGCAAAAGTCTGTGTACAAGTACACACAGATAGATGTAATTGTATGTACGCAAGCAGCATGTATGTACACATATATAGGTAAATTTCAGGGCTCTGAATTCGTTACAAGATAAGAAAAAAATCCATGGAAAATGATTTTTTTATATTTTTTGGGAGCACCAGTGATTTTAATGAATGTGAGAAAAAAAGTCCGTTTAGACAAGAATGACGTTAGGTAACTTGAGTCGGCCCAAACAGATAAATCTGTTCATCAATCTGTACGCGTAAGTTTTGCTATGGCACTTATATACATGTGTTTATACATTCTTTTTTATAGATAAAAATGTCTAAAAATAATTGTCGGACTTAGTCCATTTCATAATGTGTGACGTCATTTGTTTACATTTGGATACACATAGAGCAGATATGAATGTGCGTAAGAAAATCATTGAAAATTGTAGTTTAAAAACACTAAAATCGACCTTGCTAAACGAAACGTTCCTCTGTGGCTCAATCGGTAAAAGCACGTTAGGCTATATGACGGTTCCATATAGGATACAGGTTCGATTCCTGTCGGAGGATGCATATTTTCTATGACAATTTATCGGACATTCAGTTTTTAATATTGTTTATTATAAACAGAGTATTTACTTAAATATTTATATCTATAAAAAAGAATGTACAAACATAAAAATGTCTTAAAATAATTGTCGGACTTTGTCCATTTCATTATAGAGATATCTAACAATTTTTTAAACAAAACTATTTAAAGATATTTGTTATAATCTAGATATTTTAAACTATCTACTGTAAACATTTTAAAAAACTGTACAGTATTCATAATTAATTTGATTAAGGGTTGGTTTCAATATTTAATATAGATAGCCTCAAGAAGTTTTCGTCTATATTTATTATTTTCATGAAAATGTATGTATGTATTTTCGATAAGGCGGACAGGCATGCAGTTTTAAATGTTGATTTTCGTCCAGACTCTTACAATATGTCATTATTGGGAGATTTTCTCTTGTCACAATTTGGGAGGGTCAGGGACAAAGGTGATGGAAAGAAAAAGAAAAAGAATATAGATGAATTTGGCTGGATTCAAAAAATATTCTTTCAAAAATTTTGAAAATACCAGCGTCTCTCGTTTTGTGCGCATGTGTAGACGTGGCAACATCAACAAAGGCAAGTCCAATGAAATCCTAACGAATGAAATGCGTCGTAAGAAATTTTAGTTTGCCATATTTTTGTGGGATCGTGATTACGATCCCAATGTAATAAATTATAACTATGGAATATTAGTGTTTGAACCATTTATATTACATTATATATATATATATATATATATATATATATATATATATATATATATATATATATATATATGAATAGCCAAAAAGAAAAACTTATCTTAGCTGATGCATTTCGTCCTCTGAAGCACTTTAGCAAGAAAAATGTAAGGATTTAATTTTGTGAAAAGTATTTCTATACAAGAGCAAAAATGCTACGCTAAGTTTTCCTTTTATCTTTGTTCAAATTGTCTTTATACAAATAGACTCTATCTGAAACTTACACGCGCAAGCACGCGCAAGCACAGTCGCACACACTCACGTTCAAACACACGCACATATATATATAAGTGTAAATATTAACTAAATAACGAGAAATTAGCAACTTTATATGCGTGCGATATATAAAAATATATATCTTTTATGCAGATAAGCAAATAAATATTTATTTAATTTAATTTAAGGTTCAAACAAAGCTAAACAGAACTATGAAATATATATTAATAAATTCACATATACATACGTTTATAGTGCAACTTAATGTTTCATGTTTTCCCAAATCGTCAGGCACATATGACAATTGAGCCGCTTATTACAGTTGTTTTTTGTTTGTTTTCTTTTTTGTTTTTTAAATACTGGGTCTCATGGGAGGAACGTTAAATTATACTCAGATTCAAAGCTGAAAGTTGAGATGAAACCCAATATATTATTGGAGTATAAATTCAGAATATAGAAATTGGGGAAAAACCAACCAAAAAAAAAAAAAAAATTATGGCCATTTAGGCTCAAGTGGCGAACCGCCAAATAGTTTAAATTGTTTGAAGTGTTTCGGATTTATTTTTTTGAATACTTGGAGAGGGTTTTTTTTTATTTATATATATCGGTCAATGAAAAACAAGTTTGCTGGCCAATGTCAAATTTTGGCTGGAGCTGATTGAGACAAGGATGAGCCATTGACGAGAATGGACTGAGCATGGTATCCATCAAGTCAAAGGAAAGTCTAGTCGGAGCTCATACATCTGACCTGATAGAAACACGGTAGATTCTAACGACTGAAGATTTCACACCCCTTTATAATATTAATCCCCCCGAACCAAGACGCCCTGTTTCTGAATACTGTTAAATCCAGATGTGGGTAACATTTGAAAAAGTTTCTGCCTTGTGCCATATTCTTAAACCCTTTCTCAAAGTTTTTCCCAATTTTACTCTATTTTTGAAGGGAATACTTTTGGTACATGAATCCGTTTCTTAAACAGTGAAATAATCTTTGTCCTATTTCCGTTGGTAATCTGCATTTTTTGTGACCGCATGAAAGTGTTATCCTACTCAAAGAGGCGCACAAAAGGAAATTTTTGAGTAAGCCTTTCTTTTGTACTTTTCAATTTTGTAATTGTAAATAAATGTGTTGTTCCTTTTAAAATTTTATGCAGTGATCGTCTTGTTTTTTTTTAAATTGCGCTTATTTTCAAGAGTTGCTGTTTCTACCAACTAAGTTTTGTCTCTGACACATGAACTTGGAGTTGGTAGGTAAGCAAAAACTTATATAAGGAGCAAGCAATATAAATAAAAGTGAGGGGATAGGCGAAGTGCATTGTATACTCTTTATAAATAATCAATATGATTATAAGGGTTAACACTGCATAGTATATAAAAATAACATTTAATAATATTAGTATATGAATTAATAAAATAAAAAATCTATGTAGTCAGAGAAGGTAAAAGGCGAGGAAAAATATTTAAAGAGGGATGCCGAGTAACCTTTTTCGGATTAATAGACTCTGAAATGTTTAACGGTGGGTAATAAGTATTTAACCTAAAATATTTAATGAGCAGTTGAAGGTGGGTAAAATACTTTGGAAAAAGCTTATATATATATGTATGTATATACCTTTAGAAAGAGCTATATATATATATATATATATATATATATATATATATATATATATATATATATATATATATATATGTGTGTGTGTGTGTGTGTGTGTGTGATTTAAAGAAAAATCAGACCATTTTAAGGTGGTCTGTTGTTTCTTTAAATTAAATTATTCGCTCTGACTTAACATTGAGCTCTCCTTGGGAGCATCCATAATACAGATTACCAAGATTTTCGTTATATATATATATATATATATATATATATATATATATATATATATATGGATTTACAGCTTATAACACCTTTACTGGATCTCACCCCTTTAAAAAGTATACTTAGAATATCAAGTCTATGCTCCACCGCCTGCAAAATATCGAAATGTTGATTGCTGCATGTGATTCCATAGCATCGCGTTAACAGTAATGTATGGATAATAGCTTGAATAATTTGAAAGTATGCGATGACAAAATCCCAAGAGCATATATTTATAATAAATACTGTCTTCATATCCAATATTTAAATTAGATATAATTAGTTCTAGTTGCTTAAATTATTTCTTGAGAAAGCTTCAATCTTTGTATACTTCTTTGAGACACTCAATATATATATATATATATATATATATATATATATATATATATATATTTATATTGGTATAATCCAAGCGAGTCCCATTAACAAAGTATAGAATTTCAAATATTAAATGTAAAAACCGACTCACAAAGAGCGCTCAATTTTTATTTTCATTAAACAGACCAAAACATTTCGTACAGTTGGAAGTAAAATTCGCTGGATTTTCCAAATTGTTAGTAGTTTATGGTTCATAAATTTTAAAAAATACTGAGAATTTTAAATTGTAAAATTCGTAGGAAAAATGGTCACTAACTAATGGTATCTTAATTCCAATTGTACGAAATATATATATATATATATATATATATATATATATATATATATATATAATAATAATAATAATAATAATGGACTCTCCCGTCGGTTTCGATGTATGAGGATGTGCCAGCTTATTGATTCATTTATGAAAGATTATGCGCTAATCTTAAGTGTCATTTAAGACCCGCTAGTGATTTACAAAGGAGGCCACATATGGAGCAGGTGTGAGGATTGTGAAATGAGATCACTATTAGATTGGTTGACCTTTTAGATCGTGCTCTTGATAAACCGCCAGAAAACCCACACAAGTGATTTGATTAAAGTGGTGAAGGCTTGTGCAGAACCATCCACACTTTTCGGAACTATTGATACACTCAGTCGGTGCAAATAAATGCCACGGACGAAGCAGACAATATAACCTCAGGCTTTTCGTGTAAGAGTTTTCCATCTCCTAGACCAATCGTGTTCTATAACACTAAAGAGCTTGGTCAGCCCTGGTAGACACTGTTTGCACATAGATGGGACCCTAACAGGTGCTACCACCTCGGGTCAGGGCGGACCTGGGAACAACAGCAATTAAAAGGTGGTTTCACGCTCCTTAAATCCTCCAATCTCCCGATGAGAAGACTTGCTGCCAGATGTAGTTTACCGTCATACCCAGGACATTACGTGAGAGGTTTAGAGGATGGGTGAAGACTAATGCTGCGCTGCATGTTACCCTTAAAAATAGGATACAGTAGATGAGCCACAAAGATACTACTTCTACCCAATGCCCCCCTAAATACATAAAAAAGTTTTGTTTTATATATATATATATATATATATATATATATATATATGTATATACTTAAAAAATCAGGAGGTCAGTTGAATCCGCTTCCTTGGTTTCAACCTTACGGGATCCTCAGGCGATTTTTTTAATCAAAATTGATTTAAAAAAATCCCCTAAGGATATCGTAAGTGAAACCAATGTAGCGGATTCAGCTCACCTCATGATTTTTAAAGCGAAAAGATCTACATGTTATTTTCACCCTTGTTTTTTTACGTGTGTATTGAGCCCTTTTTTATACTACTGTCTCCTGGTCTGATTCAACTCTGACCATTATCATTTTATGTATTATATAAACGTAATTCCCCACCTCATGTGACGTCTAAAAATGTTTTCCCTTTTTTGACGCTGAAGCAAAAATGTACAATTTTGTAGTGGATATGTGTATCCCCTAATGTAGCACTGCATAAGATAAATAAATATTTACGGACTCTAATTTATGTATTAAGCACTATTTTCAAATTAATGTTTTGGACGCTGTAATCCTACTGTTGGTTATCTTACACTTTGATATATATATATATATATATACTGGGTGTCCATAGAGTTCTAGTGCACTTTAAAAATTTATAACTTTATTTGTATAGAATATATGTATATGATATTCATATGATATATATATATATATATATATATATATATATATATATATATATATATATATATATGTATATATATATATGTGTGTGTGTGTGTGGATCAGTTTTAATAATAGTTTTAATAGTTTCTAATAGATCAGTTTTAATAATATCATACACATAGTTATATATATATATATATATATATATATAAATAAATATATATATATGTGTGTGTGTGTTTGTGCGTGCGTGTGTGTGTTTCATTTCCATTGTACGTTCATATAGTCTCTAACGTTGTAGATTACGCTTTCTCCTTTTATCTCATTATTTCAATACATTCACACATAGAAGCATATACACATTGACAAAATATTTTTATCAACACTTAGATTAAATTGACTAATATATATATATATATATATATATATATATATATATATATAGTGTGGCGGCTGGAAGACCCTGTGTCAGGCAACAGGACTCTACACCATGTCACACAAGCAGAAGAAAACAGTTTTGGCTCCCAGCCAATTTCTGTGACCACACCACCCTTTACATCTGAGCACTTAACTCCCCAGACTTCAACCCTCTTCATTATTAGGTGTGGGGCGCAGTTAAGCGAGAACGCAACAAAATTCATTGTAACATTAAAGGTGACCGCCCACAAGATTTTCAGTAGATTACGAAGTCGTCTAGAGGCTGTGATTAAAGCCAGTGGGTATACTATTGTATAAATTTACTGTTTGGTAAATATATCTGTTAAAAGGAAATGTGAATGTTATTTTCATTTTTGCGTAATTTAGACGACAATTTATCCATTGCAGCATATATATATATATATATATATATATATATATATATATATATATATATATATATATATATATATATATAATTATGCACGTTTCATTAAATGTGGTCGCATTGTTTGAAAAATAAAACATACCTATAACTCTACATATATACATACATAAAACAATCCATATATTATTATAAGCAAAAGAATATTCATGCTTGATGATGGGTAAAAGTATAACCGAAAGCGCTTGGATATATAAAACATTTGGAGAAACTTTATATAATCTATGTCCTGAGAAGAAACATTTATAAGAACACATAAAAAAATATACAAACAAAACCTAACCAAAGCTCCTTGTCGGTCGTTTTTAATGAAACTTACATAAAAGAGGGATTGCTTCTCAAAATAATAATAATAATAATAATAATAATAATAATAATAATAATAATGATATATATATGTGTGTGTGTGTATATGTGTGCTTGGAAAATTTCAGATAGAGTGTATCCGTAAAAGCACACTATTAATAAACATTTTCCTTGATAAAGTACGTCCGCTAAAAAAAGTTTACTTTTGTCCTTATTCTTATATATATATATATATATATATATATATATATATATATATATATATATATATATATATATATATGCGTGTGTGTATATGGCGATTTTTCAAGCTTAGCTTAGATTTGGCACAAGTCCGAATGTAGGGGGCGTCCTCACTGAAGCCCCCTACTTTTGGCCTTGTGCCACATCTAAGCTACACTTTGAAAATCACTATATATATATATATATATATATATATATATATATGTGTGTGTGTGTGTGTGTGTGTCTGTGTGTGTATAATATGTGAGTGTGCGTGTGTTTCGATGATTATGTTAATTATCTATATACATATACTTGTTTATTAATTCAATAAAATAATTTTAGCATGATAAATATGTCTCTCTGGCGAATTCCTGATTGGTGTCTAAATGTCTTCTATCTATTTCTCCAACATAAAACAAAATATTGAAGAAATATTGATTGTGCATTTTGTGATTAGTCGAGATGTCGGAAAGTTACAAAGATATCTTGGTAGACAAACTCCAATACGCATGCGCATAAACCTCTTTATACGTCGCAGATATCGTGGTGATGCTAATTAAAACATAGCTATTAATTCTATGTTAATAAATATACATATTATCCTTCAGTGGTAGCAGTACACGGAGAGTCATACATAACGCAATCTTCAGGTGATATATAGATTGACCGTTACGTAATTTAATTTTTAATAAAAAGTATCTGGTTACCGCAATGTTTGACATTAACGATTCTGTAGAGGTGACAATGCAATTCTCCTCCGTAAAACAAGTCCAAGGAATATAGACCGATTGAGTAAGGAACTGATTTTTTTTTTCAAAGATCACGAACAAAATATTAACACTGCTATCAATGCTAAAGTGATCAACATTTTCGATGTGACTTCGGACTTGAATACTGGACATTACTGTTGTGGCCTGTTTAGGGGCCGGAAAGAAAGACACGGAAGACGAAGGTCGGTTGAAAAAAGTATATTGAAGATATATACAAATAGTGTTAGTAATAAGTAGATTAGCACTGCGTCTACTACTCCACTCCACTTCACACTTTGTGCTCCCGTCCGACTCTCGCAGTTTGTATTTATGAGAGGAGGAAGAGTTCACTATACTGTAAGAGGGTTTATCACAACAATTACAAACCATATACCAAAAATCTATATAACCATAGATACATCAGTAAAGAATCAACCCACTCTGATAACATTCTAAATAATTTACATAAATCAGTCCAAGTTAGATTATCTACTAACTCCAGCAGGAAAAAATTAGTAATAATTAAATTAAGTCTATAAAAGCTTTAGAACTAAGCAAACATAAAGTAAATTTAGAGTATTTAGAAAAAAACAAAGGTAATTCATAAGCACTTTAATCATTCACCAACACTGAAAAATATTTTTATCAAAAATAATTTTAAGATCAGCTAAAGCTGCGTTAGTAACATCAATAAATCTATATACCAACATAACAATATCATATTAAACAGAGACATAATCAACGTACACAACAGAGTTAAGTAAAAAAAAAAAAAATAATGGAATCGCTGAAAAAATTATTATCTTCCCCTAAACGGTCAATAAATGACTGACAATATTGTATACCGAGCGAGTATACATTCCGGTAACGATATCAAATTTGATTTTGGTTTCACTGAAAATTCTTGGAAATTTCGTTTCTACCATCATCGGATGATTTTAGGCAATATAAAAAAACATAAAGAGCACCGTTCTCTCAAAACTTTTCTCGCAATTACAGAATGACGGTAATACACCCATTATTACGTGGAATATTGTAACTTAAGCCAGTTCTTATAATGGGAAACGTAGTTGATGTAATTTATCTTGATGAAAAATTTGTTATCTTACAACACTGAAAAAATCATGGCTCATTAAACAAAAGAAATGAATTGATTGTTACACGTAGGCATAAAAATAAATATCTGCGCGAATACGTTGATACAGATGAATTTTTAATGTAAATTAAGTTTTTTTAAAGAACTAGTAATGTCGCTTCATGCTTAATTTAAAAAAAAATAATATTGACAACACTAAAATTAATTAATTTATTACACACACACAATTAAGTAATTCGTTGAGTTTGAAAGAAACCTCGACAGAATGCACTGGACGGCCGTTTCGTCCTATATTTGGGACTCATCAACAGTGAACATTTACTACCCAGAATTGAAACTCTGATAGTTAGGTTATTATGCAAACGTCATACTAACTGTTCCAACGGGCCTCGGCGACGAATGGGTAGCAAATCAGATTCAGTAAAAATCCGCTTGCTCACATATTCCGTGGTGGAACTCAACTGATGAGTCCCAAATATAGGACGAAACGGCTGTCCAGTGCTTTCTGCATTCTGTTGAGGTTTCTTTCAGACTCGATGAATTAATTATAATTATCAAATCTTCCTAATAATTTCTATCATTTATATACATACATACATATATATATATATATATATATATATATATATATATATATATATATATAAATCCCGTTTATTTTAAATGCCAAATCTATTTTTAAATAAAAACTGTAAACTCCGTATAATATATGACTGCGCCAACATTGTGGTAAACAGATATTTCTATTAAAAATTTAAATTACATAACTGGCAGTCTATACTCAGCACCTGAAGATTGCGCTGTGCATTAAATTCCGAGTCATGTTATCGGTGAGGGATAATATATATATATATATATATATATATATATATATATATATATATATATATATATATATATATTAAGAAATATACATGATATCTAACATTTGAGATTCATGGTGAATCAGTTTCAAGTTCTGAAATTATTATATTTATTTTTCTTTATATTTTGGATTGACCTCAAGTTTTTTTAAATTTTATTTTCTGCTTCACGCGAGATATATTCTTGTTGGGGTGAATAAATGAATAATTGAATTAAAATAATGAATGCAAATACTGTTATTTTTACCTTATTCATTCATGCATTTATTTGCTTATTTACATATTTACAAGTACCCATAAATGGCTTCCATTTCATTTTATTTTACATTATGTTATCTTACTTTAATTACTTATGTGCTTTTAGTTTATTAGGAATAATAATAATAACAATAATAATAATAATATTATTATTAATAATAATAATAATAATAATATTAATAATAATAATAATAATAATATTAATAATATTATTATTAATAATAATAATAATATTAATAAAATAATAATAATAATATTAATAATAATAATAATAATGATAATAATAATATTAATAATAATAATAATAATAATAATAATATTTATAATAATAATAATAATAATAATAATAATAATAATAATAATAATAATAATATTAATAATAATAATAATAATAATATTAATAATAATTACTCTATTGCTTCCCGGAAAAAATAGAAATAGATTTTATAATATCATTTCTAGTTGTTAAACCAGCGTCTCTCTAAATTAGCCAACATTATTTTCAATCTTAAATGTTTATCTGAGCCGAACTTCAATGTCAAAACCAATTATAATTCATTCAAATATTTTAACGTGTTTATTTACATATTCATAAGTTTCTATATAAGGCTCTTATTTCTTTCTACTTTATCGTATTTTTCTTACTTCATTTTAAATCATTTTATTTCCATTGATATGTATTATTATTATCATTATTAGCAGTAGTAGCAGTAGGAGTATTAGTAGTAGTAGTAGCATTTTATTTATTTATTATAAGCAATTCACTCCAAACAAGGCAGAAGTGCCCCTAGCATGCAAGGGGTTATAAAGAGTGAGAGTAAGAGGAAAGAAGAGCGTTTGGGAGAAGGATAATGAGAAGAAAAGGGATCAAGGTCAGGACATCAGAAGATGTCGATTGACATACACTTGAATATTTGAAGATTATAGCTATCAGGGAAGCAAGTGATACGAAGAGAGTTCCACTGATGGGGGATGCAAGATAAGAAGCTGTTGGAGTATAAGGGATGGCTACATTTAGTGGTTTCCACAGTGAAAGGGTGGGAGCGAGATGCCAACCTAGTAGCACGCTTAAATTCATGCAGTTTGAGAACCAGTGAATGTAGCTCGTCGAAGCTGTTGCCATGAAAGTACTTGTAGAAAAGACAGAGGGAAGCTACAGCATGTCTGTGAGAAAGTGACTGTAGATTGGATGCCAGAACAGGACCAACTACGTTGCATATCCGTCTCTGTTTTTTCTGTAGGAACGTGAGATGAACAGCGTGAGCACCAGACTATATATGGCAGCAGTATGGAAGGGCGAATTTTATTTTGTTTTATACTATTTTATTTTGTTTTAGCATACTTTGTTCTTGATATAATTAGTTTTAGTTATTTTCGTGACATTGTTATCAATTACTCTCTTGATTTTTTGAAAAAAATAGTTTCCCCCACCTTGATTTACCAACGCCACTGTTTTTTTATTTACGTTTTCAAAACCAGCATCTTCCTAATTTAGAATTTATATTTCTTATTTCCGACCTTATTTTCAATCTTAAATGTTAATCTGAGGTTAAATTCGAATTCGAAATCAAACTACAATTCATTGAAATATTTTAACTCCAATAATATTCCACCCCAGCAATAATATATTTGGCGTGAACCAGAATTAAAAAAATGGTGCCAACCCAAAAATAAATATAATTTCGGCACTTGAAAATTTCTTCGACATGAAATTCAGTGTTGTGCAATTAATGTAAGATATTTTGTTTATTTTTTAATATATATTAAATAGCTCTGTTACTTAAGATTGAGCACTATTTTTTCTTACACTAGTGCTTCTTAAACTTTTTCATCCCAGGCAACATTTTTTCCTTCAAATAATTCAAATGGACCACTCCTACTTTTACTTTTATGCTGTTCAATTTTCAAATTAAAATACTCAATGAAAAGACAAAGAAGTCTATTTACACTTTAAAATTTATTTTAGTAAACACGGATAAAGACAGAATATCAAAATTAATTTTGACGATGTCATTCAGTCTTAGTCCATTCAGCTAGTGACTACCTTGATCTTGGTGTTTCTGACACAAGGTATCATAATCAGATTTGATGGTGCCATTCAGTCTTAGTCTGATAGTTACTCTGCTGTTGAGATCAATTTTATTTCTTTTTTTACTGAAAACACCAAGAACGGTCAAAAATCCAGATTCCACCATCCATGTGGTAAGGAAAGAGATGATGTAGGGAAAGGAATAGCTGCAATTTTTTTGTGGTTACGAATTCTCTGTGGACCACTAGAAATACTATGTTGACCACCGGTGGTCCACCTGGACCACGTTGAGAACCACTGCTTTAGAGTATTTGTAATGGATTTTTATTTATTATATGCTCACTCGTATAGCTACCTATATTTATCCATACGGTTATATATATATATATATATATATATATATATATATATATATATATATATTGATAATATTAGTGGTTTATATATATATATATATACATATATTTATACATATATATATATATATATATACATATATACGGATATAAGAGAGTTGTCGGGACCGGAGAAGAAATCTCTTATATACGGGTTTCTCTTATATCCAGGTTTGGTCTATTTTGTTTAGGTAAGTATGGCTCTAATTTGGGACCAGAGAAAATCTCTCTTATATCCGAGTTTCTCTTATATCCGGGTCTCTTATATCCGGGTTACACTGTATAAAATTCCAAGAGGATAGAATCCAGAACTCAATGTCCAAGACAGAGTAAGAATATAATCAAAAAGGCTTAAACACTAATATTCTATGATTGTTATTTGGAATCGTAATTACGATCCAATTCATCAGACCTACAAATTCAAATATATATTGAGATATATGTATATATATATATATATATATATATATATATATATATATATATATATGTATACATATATATATATATATTTATATGTGTGTATATATATATATATATATATATATATATATATATATATATATATATATATACACATATATATATGTGTGTGTGTTTGTGTATGTTTGTGCTCGCGTGTGTATGTGTCTCATTGTGATCAGTATACACCCTTGTCTATTTTTCCCCATTTGGCTCATGATTTGTTGTTAGATCAAAATGATTGAGGCTGTCTGATGATTAGTGATCCCCTACTAAGACTGACTCATTCCCCTACACATCACTTCTCTCCAGACTTTTCGACATCTTCCGAACTTTTCTAGTCGGATGTAACATTAAAGCGATTGAAACGTAAAGTGGGTAGAAGATGAGGTTAGTCGGGCAAACAGACTAACAACAGGATATGCCTCCATAATAATGTAGCATTTAAAATGATTTTTTTTTTGAGAGTTCGTTTTTTTATTTATTGATATAATCATTTTTTCTTATATATTCTTTTGAATCTAATTTCATTTTCATAGTTTATTGCTTTCGTTTTTATAGATATTTTAATACTTGATTTCTTAATTTTGTTTTTTCTTTTTTTTTTATATTGTCTTCGCTTTCAACCCAAACAAGGCAAATAAAACGACTAAAACGCAAGTATTAATGCATATGAGAAAAAATGGAATTACGACAATATAAGAACAAGAATTAAGAAAACAGAAGATAACGATTGATATTGCATTAACATTTTTAAAGATCAAATATGACTGGGAAGGAAGAAGCCGGAAGAGATTTCCACATAGTAGAAGTGCCAGAAAAGAAACTCTTAGCATAGAACTTACGGTTAATTGTAGCCAATTCAACTGTAACTTGATGAGACCTTATCTCCAATACAGTAATGCATTTAAATTCATAAAGTCTAGGTACCATAGCGAAGAGTTACTCAGAAAAAATACCATAAAATTATTTATCGCAAAGGAACAGAGAATCAACCTTATGGCGACGGGGAAGAGATGAAAGTCGAAACGCCAATAATAGGGCCAATAATAGCAACAGAATATGTCTCCATAATAGTGTAGCATTTCAAATGATTTTTCTTTTTCTTTTTTTTTCTAAAGGCCAGTAATATTGCTAATCCGTCTTTAGATTTTATCAAGTTATCTCTAAATATATTGCAGGATCACTGGACCAGGGCCAATAATACTGCTAATCCGTCTTTAGATTTTATCAAGTTATCTCTAAATATATTGCAGGATCACTGGATCAGGGCCAATAATACTGCTAATCCGTCTTTAGATTTTATCAAGTTATCTCTAAATATATTGCAGGATCACTGGACCAGGGCCAATAATACTGCTAATCCGTCTTTAGATTTTATCAAGTTATCTCTAAATATATTGCAGGATCACTGGACCAGAGCCAATAATACTGCTAATCCGTCTTTAGATTTCATCAAGTTATCTCTAAATATATTGCAGGATCACTGGATCAGGGCCAATAACACTGCTAATCCTTCTTTAGATTTTATCAAGTTATCTCTAAATATATTGCAGGATCATTGGACCAGGGCCAATAATACTGCTAATCCGTCTTTAGATTTTATCAAGTTATCTCTGAATATATTGCAGGATCACTTGTCTAGAGCCAATTATATTGCTAATCCGTCTTTAGATTTTATCAAGTTATCTCTAAATATATTACAGGATCACCAGACCATATGTGGCAGCGATATTCAAAGCATGAGACTTATGAATATTTAAGATTGATTCTGGAGAGAAAAAATGTTTAGAACGACACAGTGAACCAACTATTTTAGCAGTAGACCTAGTAATGGATTCAATATAATCTTTGCACTTCATGTCGGCAGAGAATGTTACCCCGAAAAGGTGTAATTTTGATTCCAGCCACACTTTTGTTTGTTTTTCACTAATAAGTATTTCTTAAGCTTGATTTAGACTGGCACAATCCCATATGTGTGAGGCAGATAGTAAAGACAGAAATAACGACAAGAGAGTCTTCGAGACTTGTTACCTATAACTTTAACTCTTTGATTTATAATAAACATGAACGATTTTCAAGATTTATTTCTCAATTGGTGTATTTCATTCAAGTATTTTCCTTTCTTTTTTTTTCTTTTGTGGTTTATTTTCGCCTTTCATCTCTTTTTTTTCGTGTCTTCCTTCAGAAAATAATTCATCATATTTTCCAATTATTTTCAATTTGTTTCTTTCGGCCATGTTTAATCTCTTTCTCTTTTGAAATTATAATAGACCTTCTTACCTTTTCGTAGTTAAGCCTGATCTCTTTAATCCTGTTAATCACCTCTCATTTTATATCTTGCAGCAATTACCGAACTGTCTTCCATATTATGCCAACACCTTTTGCTCGTTATTTTTGTTTTTTTTTCTTTTTTTGGTGTTCTGATATTTTTTATAGAATTTTTCATTTTAGCTTAAAATTTGCTTCCTTTGCACAGTAACTATTTCTTCATTTGTTACATTTCTCACTTTCTCATCATTCTAATTAAGCTTTATTTCTTTTCTTTCCCACACATGTTTATACGTTTTTATGCATTAGTTACATTTCTTTTACTTTTTTATAATTTACTTTTTCTGTCTTATTCTCTTTTGTTCTTTCTATGAAAACAACGTCCTTTCTTTAAAGTTAAAATGCCACCTTTTTTTTTTCTTGTTCTTCTTGGACTTGTTCTTGTACTTCTTCTTGTTTTTGTACTTCTTCTTTTCCTCGACAGTCTCTTCCTCCTAATGACGGCAATTATCTAAAGGTTTACTTAATCTAGATCTTTCCGAAGTACGCCTTTAATAGTTCGATTCAGAAGGAAGTTCTATATATAAAAAAAATCATTTAATTTTTTTTATTCATGTTTTGATATCATTAAATGAAACTTGTTTTTGCTTTCTTTTAAAAGTCAGCTTTTATTCGTTGCTTTTGATTGAAAAAATAAATCGAAGGTTAAAGAGACAGGAAAACGGTAATATGAAGAAACACACAGAACTGAAAGGACAAAGAAATAGTAAATATCGACCACAAAACAAATTGATTTTCTCAGAAATAATTTTCATGTAAGAAAAAGAGAATGTTTAACAGTCATCTCCACACATACAGGCTGACGTCGCACTATTGACTCTCTATCCGAATAACAGTCAATCGATGTTTGATGACGCGAGAATTTTTTTTTTTTTTTGTTTACTTTTTACTTTATTCATAACTTTATTTTAATCATAACTATTTCTTCTGCATACGATTGTCTTTAGGGACATCGGTTTTCAATTAAGTATCCGAACACATACTGCAATCATATCTCCGGATATTCGGGGTGGTGTTTCATTTTCCAGCAGGACTCGGCAAAAATTAAGGAAGACGTACCGGGTTTCTTGAAACGCATCTTCTGAGCACATCTCAATTTATCAATAAATAAATAAATAAAGGTCGTGAGACTACTTGATAACTTTGTAGGCCTGACGATTGCATACAGGCATGAAACCAACTATCGCTGCTGAGTGTTAACTTCAGTTTCTGTTTTCATAGTTACATCACTCTATCCCTGATATTGATATCCATAAATATAGCATACCTTAAAACTATATTTATCACATACACACACACACACACACACACACACACACACACACACACACACACACATATATATATATATATATATATATATATAGATAGATAGATAGATATAAATTCCCAAGCGGAACTAAATGTCCAGGACAGAGTAAGAATATAATATAAAAGGCTTAAATATTAATATTCCAGACCTACAAATTAAAAAACAAAAACAAAAAACAAAAAATTGAATTTGTTTGGTATGATGAATTGGATCGTAATTACGATTCCAATGTAATAAATTATAACCATGGAATATTAGTGTTTGAGCCTTATATATATATATATATATATATATATATATATATATATATATATATATATATATATATATATATATATACGTTTAAGTAGTCGAAGCCAAGTTTTAAGAACTACTCAGGCAGTCCACGATTCGTCGATTGGACGACATTTGCTGGACAGTCCTGACTGTGTCGCCGAATGTGAAGACACATGGTTTTCAATTCTGCATAATGCTCGCTCGGTTTACTATCTTCGAGTTCTTGAGGCTATCTACATAACATTTCCCCAGGCGAGCCTATGCAGGCAAAAGGGGCATTTTATGCGCTCTTTACGATTGATCGCGCGATCGGATGAGTTTCTTTTTTTCTATTTTGTAGTCTTGTGAAACTTGTTATTTAGAAATAAAATTTATTTCAATCCAACTTTCCCTTCTCCTTCGTTATTATTATGTGTCTTGATTGTTTGAAAAAGTGTTGGTTGAAAGGATCCTAAGGTATAAAATGTCGTCTATTTTGTTTAAATCTGTGTTCTATTTCTGTGAGTAAGACTTTAGTGAAGCCAAAGCAGGTTTCCGGAAGAGAGAAGACAGAGAGAGACATTGCATTTAAAATTTTAAAAATCGTAGGTGACCAGGAAGCGAGAAACTGCTAGTGAGTTCCATTAGCGGGAAGAGAAACTATTAGAATCGAACTACATCTAGCTATTTCAACAGTAAATCGAAGGGGGCTAGTTGCCAGTCTAGTCAGTTCAGTTATGTGTCATGCATATAATACGCTTAGGCGATCATGTATCTTTCGATACATGACTGAAAAGTCAGATTTTTTCCCTCAGTAGGTTGCCATTTTTTTTCAACGGCAGACCAGTTTCCATTCAAGGCTATAGAACCCGGTCTGTTCTGCTATTTACCCATAGCTGGGAGGAGAAGAGGATTCATAGTTTCCTCAAGGGTATTAGCACGTAAGTGAATGTAATGTAATCGACTGGAATTCGAACTCGGCTCTCTGATCCCTCAATCTAGTAGTACGCTTAAATTCATGCGTTTGATGTACGAAAGATGAAAGCAATCAAAATATTTATAGATAAAGCAAATGGAAGCGACGTGACGAGTGTTAGAAAGTGACTGAAGTCGAAATGTCAATTCAAGACCGATAATATTAGTCTCTTTAGATTTAGATATCTTGCAGGAACACCGGACCTGGTATATATATATATATATATATATATATATATATATATATATATATATATATATATACTTGCTTCAAAGTCGCCATATCGGAGAGAGATGTTGATTGGGCTTTCAGCACAACAACGATACTTCATGCATTAAGTACATATTAAATTTTATTATACATGAACAATATTTTTCAAACACTTAACAGTTTTCATCAAAACAATGATGTCTCTTTGTCATATCTTACTCTCACTGGAAACTGACGTCTTTTGAAGTAAAAATGAAGATCTGGAGCAATTAAGGAGATTCTCGTAATTAAAACTCTTTCCTGGACCAGCAAGGATCTCTGCTTCCAAGTGATTAGGAAGCACCTTCTTCACAATGAACCTTGTTCCATTAAAAACTTTGGAGGATCAAGATTTCTCAATAGCATAACTGGCACATTTCTTTTACTTCCAGCTTTGTTTGATGGCATTCCAGGAGGATTCAATGAGTTTAGGAAATCTATTGGTTAATTCACTGCCCACACTTGTTCGAATACAGTGTCAATGAAAAAGTACTTCATGCTTTCTTTTGGAGTTTCTTGGAGAATTTTCCATTTGATGCTATCCACAGTTTGATTCTTCGGGGCTAATATGGCTCTCACACAAAGGCAGTTTGAACCCATGAAATTGTGTTCAATGTTTGGATTGTGTTCATTGTTTTTGCACCAACCTAATATAAGATGAGTTATAAAAAGCTGTGATGATTGAAAGAGAGATGTGTCCTTTTCATTGAAAAAACATGACACAAATATTTTTGCATTTATTATATAGAAAGAAATAAAGTTTGTCTGTTCTCTCTCGCTCCTCATCCCTGTTCTGCCAACCATTTACAAAAATTTGTTAGTGTGACACTATTTACGACGTTAGAAAGAAAGAAGAAAAAAGAAATGCGAGAATTAAATTTAAGTGATAAGAAGCCATCACGAAAAGGACACTGAACGGTGTTGTTTTTCTGGCGGGGAAAAGTGGTAAGATTTTTATTTCCATTGTCGAGAAGGTAAAACACAGAATTTAATCTGATTTATGTTACGAGGCGGCGAGTAAGATATATCCAATCTGCCCATGGCAATGATAAAAAAGATTTTTTCAAGTTGGACAAGCTACCTCCCGCAGAATTCTAAAGAGATAAAAATAAAAATTAATTAAGCACGCACTGTCCGAGAAAAACAAAAGTGTCCGCTGACCACCATGAAGGAAAGGTTAAGCCTTTGTCTATATGCAGAATATCGTTGAGAGGAGCATCTGTTTATCGTCAGGGCTGGCTATGATAGCGAAACTATTTTATCGGATCAGTAATTGGCACCAAGAATGCAAATACGTCTAAATGGCCACCCACTTGATGCTGGCGGAAATCTGATTGACGAATTCCAGGTGATTCGGTTAAGATAAGAGTCTAGGGTGTGAGGTCTCCTCGAAGAAAAGAAAGAAAAGAAAAAAAAAGAAGAAGATAATTTTTTTTTTTTTGAGCAAGATCTTTTTAAACCGAGGCTAGACTGGCCACACCCACGCTGCTGAGCGCCCATTGGCTGGATGAGCGTTAGGCGAAGGAAATCCTGTGAAGAAGGAGGGGAGGCCTGTTGCGCCCCCCGGAAGGGATAGGTGTGAGATGCCACTGTGAGAGAGAGGGGAAACCCGTTGACACCCTCTGAGGGCATGGTGAGATACCAATATGAGAATAGAAGAAGGTGGGAAGACGAAAGACTTCCAAAAATGGAAAATAATAAAATTTTCCTGACCGGAGTTTAGAATTATCAAGGAACCTCAAACCCCAACAAGCCCACCCTGGTTTTTGTCGGCGTCCATATAAGCAGAGTCGCAACGAGTGAAAACCAGTTCAGTTCGAGTTCCAGTTAAGTTGAGTGAAGTTCGCAGTTGGGGTTGGAGACAGACAGGCAAGTAGTTGCAGTGAGCTGAGAGCTTTGAAGACCCGCCTCGCAGAAGCTGACTAAGATTCACGCAATTCCGAACTCAACTTCTAGCCAAAAACAATTTATTTTTGTAGAACGACTTAGACTCACACCACCAAAACAAGTTTCACGAATATCGCCTGAAGATACAACAAGAACCAGTTTCTTAAAGAACAAACAACTTAAGATGTTAAGACTCGCCTAACAAATACAAAGTGTCACGAATCCATATAGCGGGTTGGGAAGAAGACGCAGTCCTGTATCCAGCAACCAGATATAAAATATTGTTATCCTTTTTTAACACATTTGAATTTTTCGAGTTATTATTTTATTTTTTTTTACATATACTTGTGCGGTGTTGCTCTTGATCGAACTCGGCTTGCATTACGGCCCGGCGACTGATTGATTTCGTCTGCCTAAGATCAAATCACAACGTGGGTAGTTTAGACTAAAATCAAAACAGTTACTTCGGTAACCAGACGTTGGAGGCAAGCTGGGAACGACAAGGCTGATACCGAATCTAACCAGATTCCCATCCGAATCACCAAAAGGTTAGAACGTCACATTCGGTGCCGCTACCAATACCAAGCCAGTTGGTCGTCACAGGACAGGATAGTACGACGGACGCAGCCAGGCAGACGTCACATTGGCGCAGCGACACCGGGGGACGTCACATTAGCTATTTTATTCGATGTTAATGTAAAATTTTCTAAGCCTTCATTATGTGCCCTGTCAATATGATGACATTGTTCCGCCTCCACTCCCTTATAGGAAGACCGATATTGCATAGAAGTAAGGTACTCTTTTCTTTTTTGAAACAAGATGTTCCTGTTTCTTTTGGAATGTATCATTTCGCTATCCCAATGCTTCTTCGGATTTCGATGTCGTATTTTCCGTCTTCTGTTAATTCATTTCCTAGATATTTGTACTTGTCTGATTTTAGCATCGCCATTTTGTAATTCTCATGTTGGGCTGTCCCTTTTGCTGACAACCATATTATCTGACTTCTTACAATTGACGCTCTGTCCTTTCATCTCACTTTCTTTACTACTTTCTGTAGGAGACCTTGTATTTTCCTTTCTATTTCTGCCATCAATACTGTCTTATATGCAGATCTAATGTTGTCAAGATTGTGACTACCAACAATGATTCCTGGTAGGAATTCTAATTCTCTTAGGATCACCTCAGTGTAAAATTTGAATAAGTCCGGCGAGAAGACACGCCCTTGTCTTACACTCTTTTCTATTTTAATATATTTATCAAATCCATGTTCTATCCGTATGCAGGCAGTATAACTTCTGGAGTATTCTAATGTCCTTTCTGTCAGTTCCAGCGGTTCTTCATGTCGTACTTTATCGAATGCTTTTTAGATTTGCATGATCTATTCAATGTAATTGTTGCTGCTCGTCGTAGTAATGTGGTTTCTGATATTTCACAGAGTGCTTTGCTTTTATTTTTATATTTGCCGTCAAGAGTGTCTTAATATCAAAAGTAAGCTCTCTAACCAGAGAGAAAGGAATGGAATATAAAACGTGTAGATTATGGATGATTATGATGGGCTACAAAGCGAAGATTTATTGAACAAGAAGGCAACTTTTGAAATTAGACTAGTTTTAGGATCTAGAATTTATGGAGAAAACACAGCAAAGAAGTAAATATATTTTATAAAGAAACTCAAATTGATTAAACGGGTGAAATTCCAAATCAGACAAAACTTGTCCTGAAAAATTGAACTCAAAGAAAAAGAATGAAACTCAAAAGGTGTAGATTAACAGATGATAAAACTAAATAGACTTCTCAAATAGTTTCCTATTATTAATTGTCTGTCTATCTGTGGTGTGGTAATGATTTCATTTCCAGCCAATATATATATATATATATATATATATATATATATATATATATATATATATATATATACTAGTAGTAGTAATACGCGGTTGGAAAAAACCTCGGATAGCATAACTTGTAAGTCTATCAAAACAAATTGTTACCCGAGGAAAAATTTGAAAAAAAGAAAGAACTAGAAACATCCAAACAAGGCTAAATAAATCGTCCAGTGCGTTTTAATCCAAAGAAAAAAAAAAAACAAACAAACGAGTAGTAAAGCTAAAACGTAGAGAGCTCGATACGTTAAGCAGAGCCCGGGTAAATGAAATAAATACTAAAGGGCCAGGAACAACCTACCTATACCCCCAACGTACCATGTTCCCATGAATATGAGAGCAGCTTGCATTCTTCTTCTTCTTACCTGTGACGCGTCCCTTCAGGACATTAACGACCATTGCTCTCCATAATTTCCTGTGATCATTCAGGTGATCAGTGATAGCCTTAATTTTTTTTTAACTTACTGAAGCTTTACAAACTGTATATGGACAAGATGTAAGGCACACGCACATCATTGTCCCATCAAATAAGACCCTCATTTACTTCAAATGGAAATTATACTAAACAATTTACCTATATTATGATGTCATATATAGAGCAGCAGTTTTAGTCGGATTTTTCAATAAACAATGCAGACTTAAACACGTTGTCATAATTTGTGCCCAGAAGTATTTCGGTGTTATATACATATTTATCTATTATTTGTTTTTATTAGTTATGGGCCAATAAATGATATAAAATTATTATCCATAGAGGAGCATTTTTTGTCATTTTTACAATTTTTTTAACAGTTTTTACTTATTAAATACAGTAAATAATTGCATATTTTACTTGTAATTAGAATTCTGTTTTTTTTTTCATATTTTCCATTCAATGTATCTAATACAAAAGATATCAGTTTATTTAGATTTATGCATCTGTGCAATGTTGAATTTTTTTTAAAAGTGAAAAATCAACCTGTCCTAACTTCTTATTAACCCTTTCTTGCCAGATTTCACTGCCACATAGGAGTACTGATATTATATACCACCCCAGTAATCTTTTCTTTGCTTCTAACGAATTTTGCTAAGCTTTTGGAAAGCATTGTTTGTCTACGACAATGCGCTTTCGGATTTCAGTGTCGTACTTTCCGTCCTCCGTTGAAACGCTTCCTAGATATTTAAAATGCTTTCTTTGATTTTGGCATCTCCAGTTTGTAATTTGCATTCTTTTTGCTGACAATCATATATTCAGTTTTCTTGCATGACAATCCTAAATGACCACAGATAATACTTGCATTGACGAATGCTTACAGCTTCTTAATAAAAATTAAGTAAAAATATTTTACCTAAGTGTCTCTTTCTTTTGCTCGCCATTATATAAACAGTTTGCTAAGTATTATAACCTATTTTTTACTGCTTCTTCTAATATTTGTTTTTACAAGCTTTGACACCGGTACATTCAGATTTTCCCATGTTGCAATTCTAATTCAGATTAAATCGCGAATGATGAAAATATTTTCTTTCAGATTTCAACTTCTGACATTTTGATTCGTTGCCATTATCCCAGAACGAAACCTCCAGTATGTCGTCAGTTTGTACTTTAGGATCCCAACTTTACCATACGGTTTAAATAATTTGTAGCGTTCTGAGAGCAAGAAACATTTCCAATTCTTGTTTATCGAATTCTCAATTGTCTAACTGATTTATCACCTTCTGGCAATCATATTTTGGCAGTCGTCAGTGAAGCCTCAAGCACGTCATAGACATTTCGTCCACTTATGCAAATTAGTCGTTGAGGACACTGGGTCGAGCACTGGGGCAGCGTTCCAAATATTGAGGTCGGTTTTTATCTTGTTCCCTAGGGTTTCAACGCGAGTTAAGGCCGTCGGGTAGAAAGATTCATCCCAAGATCAAATTTATCGCATGGTCGTATTTATTTAGACTACGGTGCCACTTTGCACAGGCAAAATATCAGAATGAAATCATCTATATTCATAGAAGAAATAAATCAAAGACTGGAAGATACGAGTTTCTTTTTGTAAGTTTTTCTTCGTTGAAATCGTCTACAAGTATATAACTATCTATGTTTTCATTCGTTTTTCCAATTCAAAAATTAAATTCGCCAGCCCAACGCCAAGACTGGAAGCATCTTGTTCTCTGTCATTGTCATTTTTTCTTTTTAAATTCTTTGCACGAAACAATAGATTGAAAGTTTCAGAAATGCTACTCTGCAGATTCTGTGATAAATATCACATATAAAGGTATGAAGAATATGGCGTCCAAATAATGTATTATTATTATTGTTTGAGGGAGTAGCACACCGATATAGTGACCCTGGTGAACAAATATATTAAACCCAATTTACCCATCATGTTATAAGGATAAAACAGGCAGATAAATCACGACCAAAGACGACCGGTTCGGATGAAAGCAGCGTCAAAACTTGTGGTGGAACAGTTAGTAATACCTTCTGTTAGGGTGACCATGTCCGTTCAGTCGTCTTTCATCTGGCTCACCCTTCAAACAAAATAAATCTCTTGGCATCCGGTCATGGTGCTTTCTCACTATTACTACACATGAACAGAACTGTATAGAGCCTCAGCCACTACAGGCTATTCCTAAGTAGTTATGAACAGGAAATTGATATGCAAATCTGTGGCACACAATGATATCATGTCGTCCATCATCTACATGTTCAGCCTTTTATGTGCCATGCGTGATACACGCTTAGACGATCATATATCTTTCGATCTATGAGTGACGAGGCAGATTTTTCCCGCTGCAGGTTGCCATTTCTTTCTTCGCTAGACAAGTTGTCATCCAAGGCTATAGAACCCGGTCTGTTCTGCTATTTACCCATAACTCGGGGAGAGAAGAAGAGGATTCATACCTTTCCCATGGGGATTATTTCGTACTGAAAAATTACAAGTAAATTAAATGTAGTTTTTTCCTGTCAAATCTGAAAGAAAGATAACTATAAAATTATACAAGCCCCAATTATCAACTAAAATGATTTTTGTTTCATATTGAATCAATTTAGATGAATTTTCTGTATGTTCACGTTTGATATTGTATTTCTTTTACTGAAATAATATCTTAAGGAATGTTTCTTTATATGACTTTAAAAAAAATCGTAAATAGATCCAAATTTAAAAGTAGACACGTCTGAGGAATCTTATAAAATTTTCCTTTGAACATTCTTTTTTTCGGTTTTATTGTTTAATATTAAAATATCAAACGTTGGTGATAAGCTTCAAAAAATAAGAAACATGAAGCGTATGACGTCCGTTGGTTTGCAAGATTCAGGTCCAAGGCTACTTAAAGGATTGCGAGTAGCAGAGCGAGCGATAGAGAGAGAGGGAGGGAGAGAGAGAGAGAGAGAGAGAGAGAGAGAGAGAAGATACACATTTGATTAATGCTAAGGCCAGAAGATTTGAAAAGATTTGCTGTCATTTGATTCATAGAAATTTGAGGCCGGAATAATAATAATAATAATAATAATAATAATTAAGCGAATGACGCGATTTATTAACAGATAAAGAAAACAGTGTTTGACAGTGGCAAACACTATTTCAACAGAATGCCTGTCTTCTTCAAGAAACAATTTTTTCGAGTATAAAAATATATAAATCTACAAAAAATTATAAATCTTTGTAAAAACGTTGCTTCTGTTAAATGTTGAAAGAATATTGGAAGAGTTACGCCTATCATTTTGTTTAATACTACTACTACTAATAATAATAATCTGAAATTAATTGATTGGCATTGATAACGTATACATATTTTACATTGGAATAATAATAATAATAATAATAATAATAATAAAAATAGTAGTAATAATAATAATAATAATAATAATAATAATAATAATAATAATAATAATAATAATAATTATTATTATTATTATTATTATTTTTACTTTTTAATCTTCAGATCAGTAAAATTGATGTTTTTTACTTGAGTAATGGTAAGTTTACTCAGTATTTTAAAAGTTTCCTCAGTTTCCTGTACAATTTTACTTATACTTTATTCATATACGCGGGCTTCTGTTTTTCCTCAGATTTCCAATATATGTATGTATATATGTATACACGGAGGAACAGAAAGGGAGAGAGGGAGAGAGAAAGAAATTTCAAGTATTTTAATTATATGATTTATAAATAGGGACATACACATATGAACATGCATACAGGCATACATAAACACACATACACACACACATATATATGTATATATGCACTCAAGCACACACACATATATAATCACATGAGTATATCATTCGTCAATTATTAACGGTTCATTCATATACATACATACATACATACATATATATATATATATATATATATATATATATATATATATATGTATATATATATATATATATATATATATATATATATATATATATATATATATACGCGCACGTGTGTGTGTGCGTGTGTGCCTGGGTGTGTATGCGTGCGTGCGTGTGCAGGCAGTGAATGTTCATTTAAACAAAAGATAAGACCTTATATCTATAATATTTTTTAAATATATTGATGCCGGATTAATTTTACTTATCTTCATGTCAACGTCATGTACGTATTGTTTATAGTTCAGGTTTGTTCTTGATAAGCCTCAATCTTCTGACTGGTTTTAGACATTATGAAGAAGAAAAAAATGAAGCAAATTTCAGTGATTGTTTGCATGTTTATCTCAGGATTTTGAATTTTAGGTTTTGTATTTTTTTTTACTTTCTCTGAACGTCATAGTATTTCTGATGCTTTATGCTTTCACGCGTACTTGGCTTAGTGTGAAACCCGAGGATTTAAATACTTTTCAGAACGTCTATTCAAAAATTATAATTTATCTTGTTGACTTGTGGTTGTTTTGATATATTTTGAAAAATTCTAAATGTTATTGTCTTTGTTTGTATTTTGTTTTGTAGATCATCATGTTATGCATTATGTTCTTGTAACATTTCTGCTTCTGGGTAATGTATTATCTTGTAGCATTTTGACCGGAATTATGACATGAAAAATCCTCGTCTTATATGTTGTATGGGAATTTTGTGTTATTGTCAAAGATAAATCGACATTGTAAACATCGACTTTGATTTTGATGAGGTTTTATTACTAGGTTGATCATTTTAAACTTTAAGAATACTTAATAAATCGTAATTATTATTATTATATTATTTTTTATTTTCTTTGATTTCTGGCGTTTACACATTTCTTTCCGGGTCCCGCCCAAGGACCTAAGGTTAGAAATGGCATCATGACACTTTCCACTGACAAAAAAAAAACAAAAAACAAAAAACAAAAAAAAAAAATTACATAGATAAAGCCCTTCGTAAAGTGTGGGCTGTACTTCTCAGAACAATTTTTTGTATCTCCTTGAGGCATGGACTTCCAGAAATCCCTTCAATTAGTCTACTGCAATCTTTTCCAACCAGTCCTAGGGCTCCAACTACAACAGAGATTGTTGATGTTGCCATATGCCACATTTTCGAGATTTCTATTTCAAGGTATTATTATTATTATTATTATTATTATTATTATTATTATTATTATTATAGTTCAATTTCTTCTATGGTCACATTACCTACCAAGTCTGCGGGAGGACCTAAAGCATATAATGGTGTGTTTTTATGGATACATTTCATGATTTGTTTTTTCCAACTCCCATAACAGCACTAGTGATACATGGGCAAAGTTCTTTTTTAGTGTGTGGGCTGGACTTTTCAAGACTATTTTTGTATTTCTATTAATCTGATTTTTCAATGTTTTGTTGTGCTCCTTTTTTATCATTTCAAGCGCACCTATTATGACTGGTACTATTCTTGTTTTCAATTTCTACATTATTTCTATTTCTATTTCCAGGTCTTTATACTACAATAATACTAAATATAGCCAGTAGTTCAAGTCGATCGGCTGATCGGTTGAACTCTCTGTCTTCGGGCGGGGAGGAACCCGAAAGTGGCTACGCCGAAGGGCGGATTCTCTTTCGGAGAGGTAAACCGAACCTGAACCCGTTTATATGGGTTCAATGGGCATATTTTTGGCCGAGCCCACGGGCTCGGAGATCCCACGTTAAACCAACCTTGTGCCACATGATGCCCACGTGGGGGGGTGACTAAATATAGTCAGTAGTTCATGTCGAGTCAAGAGTCGAGTCAGAGGCAGTCCGAGTCGCGTTTCAGACAATTACTGCAAGACATTGGAATAGTGATACTGGTCGAGACTACATTGTTCTCTCTACTAAACCTAATTGTCCCTACTAACACTTTCTACTTCTCTGTATATATTCCTGTTTGTAATATATCTGTGTTATCCCATACCTTTGTTCGAGTTCTTCTTTATTGGTTCTACCTTGGACTATCACCGTCGTACAAGGAACCGGACCATAACAAGTTCCGAGTAAAAAGATTCTGGTCTTGCGCTGTAAGAATAAAGCTTTCCGTTTTTGCCTTTAATCCAGATACTCGTAACCATCGATGCGTGTTAACTTTATCAACATGGCTTATTTTCTTTTTGTTTTACTCTTTTGCCTTTTCTAGTTCCTTACATTTGTTCCTCTTGCCATTTTATCAAGTACTGAGAATTCATTTCTATGTTTGTTCAATTTCTTTCTCTATTTTTTTTCTTTTTCAGGGCATATCTTCAAGTCTGTGAGACTGCCATTTTTTACTTTGCTATTTAATTTCTTAGTTGCTACTATTGATGATACATATATTGCTTTTTTAAAACTTATATGTGGGTCAATTTCCTCCAAAATTAAATTGAATGCTGCATTGTAGAGTTTAATAGTTTTGAGGTCCTGCTCTGTTGGTTGTAATTTTGGGAGTTGTTCTCTTTCCTCCATTTCAATATTTTGGGTTTGACTTATATGTCACATGATTCCTTCTTTGGCTTCTTGTATACTGTTCTTGTTTTCCGTAAAATAATTCGGTTCAATTTTTTTTGGATTCGTTTTATTACAGGCTTGAGAAAGAATAAGATCACACCTTTCCAACGCTTCTAAACTTTCAGCATTATCTTCACAGTGATTGGTGTGTCTCTCAGTTTCTTGATTATGAACTGTAGTATGTGTGAAGTTAGTAATTTAAGGTCCATTTCTGGTACCCTGTCTTGTTCTGTTGATTATCTTATGGTTGCAATTCTTTTTAATTTTAGTATTGGTCAGTCAGTTATTTCTCATCATGTACCTTCTTACATTCGCCAGTTTATTTTCGTCAATGTATTTTCTAATTGCTTCTCCAATCTTTTCTCGCTAAATGTCATATGTTTGGCGAGTGATGCTTTTCTCAGGTTTGTGCAACGCTTCATAGAATGCAGTCATAGCTAGTTTCTACTCCTCACGAGACCATTTTACCTTTTCTTTCTTTAAATGAATGGTTTTGGGTCGAGTTGGAGAATTCGCTGGGCTATCATTGGAATTATCGCGGTTGTGGGGGCCTAGATTTATTATCTGTTTAGAAGATTGTTCCTATGGCCGATATTTCGACCTCAAGTAAGTTCTTACCTGAGAGATGGGACCTCTGTTTATCCACTGGAAGAGCCATACTGGAATTTTTATTTAACTTTTAGTTCTCATATTGTTCCCATGGGTGAGGCACCGGTCCCAAAGTCAACCCAATGTCGCCTGGCACATTAGTTAACGTTCTTTTAAAAACATGGTTGCGAAGCCTGTATGCGATCATTCGCAACCTTATAACACGGCAGCCATTCACTCTTCGGTGTTAGTAATACATTGAGTTGTAGGTTGTTGATCTGAGTTTTCTTTCTCGTTAAAAAAATGGCCATATTAAGTTGTAACTTAGCATAAGTCGCAATGACCACTACCAGATGAAAGGTCAGGTGGACATACATTAGTGGTTATCACGAGAAAAAAAAAGGGAAATATATGTAATCAGCCAATACGACCCTTATCCATATGCATACAGGCACATATCCATGCATATACATATACACTCATCGACAAAGATACATTATGCCAAGTTAAAAAGCACGGAATGTTCCACTGAAAGCGGGAAAAAAATATAGAGAGATAAACAAAAATACAAAATAAAGTAAGAATAAGAATAAAAAAAAATGAAAAAAATAAAGTTATATAAATTCAAAAAGACTTAAAATAAAATAAAAAGTAAAAAGTAATTTCAAATTGTATAAAATTTCGCATAGATTTTATGTTCAATGACGGACACAGAAGGGCATCTGTCTAAAGAATGTTCAACTTTCTGACACTAATGAGTGTAATAATAATCAAGATTTATATAGTAGACCCCCACCACTACAATTTAACGGGTGGGTTACTAAGGAATCCATTAAACAATGAAAAAAAATCGATTTTACATTTGAAGACATTTCTCAACCTTTTAGTAATACAGGACATAAAAAAGTAAAATTCTCACTAAGAGAAAAAAAAGATGTTGTTGTTATTATTATTATTATTAGTAGTAGTATGCTTTGAATATACGCTCTTTTAGCGCTAGAGGGCGTCGTCAGTGATGTTCTGAATTGGATCATTGGGCAGTTTCGGGTCTTTCAAACATCATACTGACCTCACCAAGTCGACCCCATCAGAGCTGATCAGACTCTGATACGCCCTCTAAAAAATGCTTGTAGACACTGACTTCTATAAATGTACCCCGTTATCACGCATTTGATTGGAGGTTGACCAACAGCCAATCACAACGGTGCGAACTCTATTTAAGCTGTTTACGTGTAATTTTTCCTTTTTTTCATTTTTGAGTGGACACCCTTTCATTGTATACTTAGAAGGTAATTATATTTTTTGTTTTTACCCACTTCCCATCAAGTTTCATTTCCTTATCTAGTAATTACTATTTACAGACGTAATAAAAAAAAATTCGGCAATTAAAATTAATAAATAAATTACAGCGAATTATTATTATCATTATTATTATTATTATTATTATTATTATTATTATTATTATTATCATCAATAGGCTTTATACATCATTTGAATATCATTATTTATCAACTATGCTGTCTTTTATAGTTTGAATGCATCTGTTGAAAAGAGAATAAATAACTAATATAGTTGTCCCTAATAGGATTGATACTGTTATAATTGCTACTCATCTTCTTTACATCAAATTTTATTTGTTCGTTGACAATATAATTTGAAAAAACTATAAGCGATGAGTGTTTGAATAATATTCCTCAATACTTAAAGAAAAAAAAAACAATTTAGAAAACTTGATTAATTTTTCATTATTATTTTATCGTTCAGAACATTAGAAGTAGAAGTTTAAAGCGTAAAAGTTAGAACGAGATTTTTTTTTCTGTAAAGGGTTAAAGATATTATCCCGATTGGAGTTCATAAGATGAACTACAGTTTTAATCATTAAGATTGTATCTATGTTTAAGAAAAGAATTAAGCTCAAATACTTATTTATTTTTTAATATTATTTGCAATTTGTCTAAAATGAAAAAAAATAGTCAATGTATCTGATATTTTGATTAATTCAAACGCTATTCCTAGCAGATACCCGTATTTACTTAGACTGTTTCGTTTTATAAAAAGTGTTTATACGGGTGTCCGCTAAGGTTAGCATATGAAGTAATCAAAATATGTCAGATTAAAAATAAATATCTATTAACACTTTATTGTGATTTTCAAAGGGTAGGTTAGATGTGGCCAAGGCAGAAAGTATAGGGCACCCAGTTAGGAACGAACTCACTATTTAATTATAATTGATCTAAACGAAACAAGCTTGCTAACCGTAACAGCACGACGAAGAGATCCAACAATATTTTATGCATCTGAAATATATTGCTGGTTTGTTATTTTGCTGAATATGTTATTTTCTGTATGAGCCATACAATAGTTCGAGAAAGAGGAAATCCAAGATTTTTCTATTGCAACGTCTGCCACCTTAATTAGGTTTTGAAATGCTTCTCTCGCTTGTCCAACGTGTGCTCGGATCACGGTGCCGCATTTTTTTATCCAAACGCTATCCAAATATAGTAAAACCATATATTATGGTTTGACGCGATTATTAGGTTGGTGCAAAAATAATGACGTAATAATTTCGTTTTTTGACGTTAAAAAATACGTCAAAAACGACATTATTACGTCATTATTTTTGCACCAACCTAATAAAATCGAAACTCGCCCAGAGAAAGAAGGATCTTTTAGATGACCCCAAAACTATCGAAACATTTCAGCAGATTTTTTTTTACTCATTTCCCCCCAATGAAGACAATAAAGCCACTAAGATACTAAGTGAGAAAAATATAAGAAAATGAAGAACATTATTATGGAGCGAGAATAATAAAAGAAGAAGAATCAAGAAGACAGTAGATAACGATTGACATTGCATTTAGTCTTTTGACGATAAAAGGTAGTGTGGAACGCACGAAGCCAGAACACCTGAAAGTCAATCATATATATATATATATATATATAAATATATATATATATGTATGTATGTATGTATGTATGTATGTATGTATGTATGTGTGTGTGTGTATGTTCAAGATAGTTAGATTTCACGCATTAAATAACCAACAGAGGTTGATATGCCGCTAAACAAAATCAACAAATCAACCAACAGCTTTGGAACTATAATGAAAAACGATATCTTGGAAAATTGAATTCTCATGATCGCCAACGTCCTGAAGCGACACCACACCTAGAAGTATTTAAAGACAATAATAAAAATAATATTTTTAAAAATTATGTACCAAATAATTTTCCAACGGCAAAACAAGGCCTAAGAGCCATTGAAGCTAAGAAGGGGAGGAGGTAAGAGATGCAGATTAGGGAAATTTTTCATTGTATTATAGTACTGATTTTAATTTTGATTCTTTATTTCATATTTATTTTATTTTAACATATATTATTTGATATTTCCTGGAAAGGGATATATTTGACTGAAGTAGCTAAGTGGTTTTGACTACTATAACCAAGTAGTACACGGTAGTAGTAATCGACTGGTACTCGTCGTAGTCGCAGGTAAGAAGTGTAGATCAATAGGATAGCCAATGGCGTAGTTTAATGGGCGTCGTCATAGACTTAAATTCTGTCGTACCTACATGTACATCTGTATTTATGACGGACACCAGCCAATCAGATTCCAGTGAGGGGGAACACAGGTGTATGCATATTCCATTATATCATTATTATTTTAATATATTTTAGTATTATACGATAGAGAAAAAATTGGAAAAGTTTATCAATCTAACATGGTTTACTTTTATGAAAGCTTTAATAAAAGTGAAACATCTTAGATTGATAAACGTTTTCTATTTGTTTTGTTTATCTCATCATTCTGTTGTAGTTCGATCCGTAATTGATCCCAACTCATATTTTAGTTTATTTTTACTTACTGTATGCGTTTTTTGGTTCTTCTAAAGAGCTCTTCTCTTTAATTCTTTTTTCATATTTTTCAGTCGATATTTAAATCAAAGCACTGAGATAATCAATACTTTAATGCAATGTCACCTTCAACAGATGCATGCTATCGTGGCATGAAGCTCTGTCATACTAAAAAATATCACCTTAATCCAAGTCTGGAACCAAATCCTCCTTCAGTAAGTGGAAGAATTTGTCTCTAATCAACCTACCACCAAATTAAGTTGTTTGAACAATCACTTCCCAAACTTTGGCCGCCAAATTTCAATTTTTTCATTGTGTAACTTGGGTTGTTTCATTTACCTGTAAGTCTTCTAAAGAATTAAGCCTTATTAGAACGTTGTAACATAATAGTTTCATAGCTAAATAGATTCTTATTTCATTCGTTTACCCCTTATATTTCATACATCTTTGGTCAACTTAATCTTGCCTTCAAATAATTATTTAATGGTAGCTTCTTAGGTGAAGGCTGTTAAGTCTATGTTTTCGAAGAGGGCGCTTCGGAGTATCTCCTAACGCCAAACCTGACAAGTTTAACTAATCTATCATTTTACTTGTTGTCTTCTGTAGCTGAGCTTTTGTTGTCCTAAACAATTTATGTGCTATCCTAAGCAATAACGTTCTAGGTTTAGTCGATTGGAAACACTTTCTGTGTATTGAAATTTCGGGAGTCACTTTTTAAAATTTCGAATTACTTATTGTCCTACATTCTTTGCCATCATATGTATCTTCATCTTCGTTTCGTTGGAAATACTTGCCATGATTCAAACCACCGAAAGGGTTTTAATTTTTTAGATCAGTTCACCTCAAGCAAGGCAGTAAAGCCACTAAGACACAAGGGATTACAGACCGTGAAAGAATAAGAAAGAAAGAGAAGCATTATTAAGAAGCGGGAAAAATATAAAAAGAGGAATCAAGAAGACAATAAATAACGATTGACACTGTATTTATTTTTTTGAAGATCAAAGTTGGCTTGAAAGCATAAAGCCGGAAGAGAGTTCCAGAAGCGACAAGTGCTGGAAAAGAGACTATTAGCACAGATCTTGCGGTTACATGTAGGCAACTCAAATGTAAAATGATAAAAGCTTGTTGCCTTCCTTGTCCTTTACAGCGCTTTAATTCATAAAGTCTAGATTCCCTAGAGGAACAATTATCGTGAAAATATTTATAGAAAAGACATAGGTTAGCTACGTTACGGAGGTTGGAAAATAACTGAAGCCGAGACGCCAGGTCAGGTCTTTGGATTTTACTAAGGAGCTATAGAGAAAGAGCAGGCGCACCGAACAATATATATATATATATATATATATATATATATATATTTGAAGCAATTCACCCCAAGCAAGGCAGAAGTGCCACTAGCACGCAAGAGGTTACAGAGGATTGAGAACAAGGGTAAAGAGATATGTTTGAGGAAAGAATACAGAGAAGTACGGGGAACAAGATCAAGATATCAAAAGATGTCGATCGACATTGCACTTGAATATTTGAAGATTATAATTATCAGGGAAGGAAACAAGATGAAGGGAGTTCCACAGACCGGAATTACGAGAGAAGCTGTTTGAATAGAAGAGACGGTTAAATTTAATCGTTTCGACGGTGAAAGGGTGGGACCGAGATGCCAGCCTAGTAGCACGCTTACAAACATGCAGTCTGGGAACCAACGAAAGTAGGTCATCGGAACAATTACTCTGAAAATACTTGTAGAAGAGACAGAGGGAAGCCACGGCACGTCTGTGAGAAAGCAACTGTAGACTAGATGCTAGATCAGGACCTATCATATTGCATATTCATCTCTGGATTTTCTCGAGATAGCAATATTAAAAGCATAGTGGAATGGCAAATTTATAAATATGTCATATTCTGTAGAGAAAAATGGTCTTCCACGACACTGAAATAAATCAGTGCTATTGCTAAAAAAAAGTATTAGCAATTACACCTCTAATTTTTTAAATAATATTTTCCCTAACATCCCTGAAAATAGAAAATAAAAATTCTTCGGCGGACCGAATGCATTTCCAATGCCATTTTTGAAGATGTTTCCATCTTCCTTTCTGAAACAGTTGAGAAAAATATGATAATTATATATGGTAAAAACTTCAATTGGGAAAATGTAAACCGAGAAACATTCACTTAGAAGATGGCGATTATTAGGAATTTACAATATTTTACAAACCCCAAAACTGTTGCACTGCACTGTATTTGTATTTAATGGCATTTTGATCACATAAATGGCATGCACATTTCTGTTTATCATTTTATGCATCTATCTCAATGTGTATATATTTATAACTATGTATTCAACAGAGATGAAAAGCTGGGATAAAGACCGAAGATTTGTGAGGAACCCACATAAGATGGTGATTAGAAAGATCAGAATAAAATCTGCTTATGATGAAAGACATTGAATAACGTGATAAATAATATGAAAAGAAAAGATGTCCCCATGCGGTGAGATAATAAGAAATATGACAATAAGATTAAGAAATATTTCAAAATTATACAGAAATTAGGTTCACACAAAACTTTTGCGTATGCACATGTGTTTTCTGTAAATGTCTGGCGAAAGGTAGAGTTATAGGAAAGAATTAATTTTAAAGGAACTAAAATACACACACGGACAGACACATATATTTATCTTACTACCTTACCATATATATATATATATATATATATATATATATATATATATATATATATAAGGCTAATATTCCATGGTTATAATTTATTACATTGGAATCGTAATTACGATCCAATTCATCAGACCTACAAATTCAAAAAGCTTTTTTGAATTTGTAGTTTTGATGAATTGGATCGTAATTACGATTCCAATGTATTAAATTATAACCATGGTATATTAGTGTTTGAGCCTTTTATATTATATTCTTACTCTGTCCTGGACATTGAGTTCTACCCGGATTCTATCCTCTTGGGAAAAAGGCAAAAAGGAAAACTGTAATATTAGCCGATGCGTTTCGTCCAATGTGGACTTTTCCAAGGCAAAAACGAAAGGAATTTATGAAAACAAAGTAACTGTTAATGACAAAACAAAATTCTTCCAGTTGCTAAGGACATTTTCTTTTGTTATTAATAGTTACCTTGTTTTAAATTCTATTCGTCTTTGCCTTGAAAAAGACAACATTGAACGAAATGCGTCGGTTAATATTATAGTTTTCCTATTGTTGTTTACATTTATAAATATGTATGTATGTATTATGGGGTCCACCCTCTTCTGATATAAATGGACTCGTCCTGCTGCCATAAAATAGCCACAGTCAGTCAGTCAGGAGTCTGAAGGTAGAGGAGCAGGTAGAGGAACAGGGTGGAGAAACAGGGTGGAGGAACAGAGTGGAAAGTACATAGACACTGTGATTGAGTTGACATTAGAAGTCAGTTACAAGTAAGCCCGACTCTAAGGAAGTTTACTTCGAGACTGTATATAGCGATCTTTGATTAATACTAACCGGCGTTCCTGGATTTTACTAACAGCATTACCTTTTGTATTTTGTGTAAATACATTTAATTTCTTAGCTTAAATACTTGCGTTTGTCATTTATTGGAGACCGATTTTTCACGCGGAATCGACAACAACCTGACGAACGAGGATTCGAAACTCACACGGAAAGAAAAACTTTTCGTACGCCTAACAACAAACAACTTTGCGAACACACGCGGAAAAACTAATCAACAGAAGAAAAATCCTTCCCTCGTCGTTCAACAACAAATTAGCGACAAACAATTTCGAGGAGTAAAAATACATAAAATTGAGTTATCATGGAAGATTTTAAAAATATGTTGGTAGAACTGATAAAGCACCAAAATGAGCAACAATTACAAATGCAGAAATACCAAAATGATCAACAGTTACAGCTACAAGAAAAATGGCAAAAGCAAATATTACAAATGCAAAAAGAAAATCAAGATAGACAAACAGAGCTCCAGGAACTAATATTGAAAGAAGCGGGCAGCAAGCAATTAGATATTGAAAAAGAAGCAACATTTTCGCAAGATGCTGTGTGGAATACCATAGAGATTTTCAAATATTCTCTAGATGAGGACAAAAATTTTGGAGATTACTTCAGAAGACATGAAGACATCTTTAACATAGACTGTCAAAATTGGACAGAAGCAAAAAAGCTACGTCTATTGATTAGAAAATTAGGAACTGAAGAATGTACAAAGTTCGTGGATTATATCTTGCCAAAAAAGACGAACGAATTAAAATTTGACGAAGCAGTGACATGTCTTAAAGAGCTCTTCATCCCCAAAACATCACTCTTCCATAGGAGGTGTAAATGCCTTAACCTGGTAAAGGGCGATAATGATGATTATTCCACGTTTGCCGCAATCGTAAATAAACATTGTGACGACTTAAACTAGCGGAATTAACACCGGACAATTTTAAATGCCTCATCTTTGTTCAAGGGCTAGTTTCTACAAAAGATAGCGAAATGCGTAGAAGAATGCTTGCAAAATTACAAAATGAACCGGGTCTAACATTACAGCAATTATCGGAAGATTGCCAGAGATGTTTAAGCATAAAGAAAGACGCAGAGGACATTGAAGAATCAGCTGTTTCTCATATACGTAAGTTAAATAAAAGTCTACGTTCTTCATCCTCCCCGGAAAGAAAATTCAAATTTTACGACAAGGAAAAAAGATTCTCACCCTCCCGGAAAGAAAAATAAAATATTATGATAAGAGAAAAAGTACAACATACAGGACAAATTATGACGAATATCGAAACAAATATAAGCCCCCTCCATCAGCATGTTATCGATGTGGAGGATTACATTGGAACAAGGATTGCCGCTTCAGATATAAAAACTGTCATGAATGTGGAAAAAAAGGCCACAAGGCATCCCAATGTAGAAATAGAAAAGATACTAATAGAATAAGAGCTACAAGGATGAATAATGATGACAGCACCAATGTAAGGAAATATGTAGACTTGGAAATTTTAAACAAAAAGATTAAATTACAACTGGATTCGGGTTCCGATCTCACGATAATCAACTTATAGACATGGAAAAAACTCAACAGACCTACCATGTTACACATTCAAAAATTTGCCAAGTCGGTTACAGGCAAACGAATAAAATTTGAGGGAGAAATAACAGTGAATGTTAAATTTCACGGCAAAACAAAAAACTTAAGATATACGTCATGAAAGATACTGAAAATTTAGTAGGTATCGACTGGATGCAGAAATTTAACGTTTGGGACCTACCTATCAACTCGTTTTGCAAAAAGTTAGAGGTTGAACCATCAGATACCATAAAATTAAAGGAAGAATTACACAAGCAATTTCCTGAGGTATTTTCATGTGAGTGGGGACGATGCAACAAATTTAAGGCCAAAATAGAATTAAAAGAAAACGTCCAACCAATTTTCAGAAAGAAGCGAAATGTACCATTTGCTACTATAGAAAAAATAGACAAAGAATTGGAGAGACTTGAACAAACTGGAATTTTATCTAAAACAGAGTTTAGTGTGTGGGCTGCGCCGGTGGTTTACGTAAAAAAGAAGTCAGGAGAAATTCGCGTATGCGCAGATTTTTCGACGGGACTCAACAAGGCAGTAAAAGACCACCATTATCCACTACCGAGCCCAGAAGAAATATTTACAAAGCTCAACGGTGTTAAGATATTTTCAAAAATAGATCTTAGTGAGGCTTATCTACAAATTCCAGTACAAGAAGAGAGTTCGAAAATCCTTTGCATTAATACGCACAAAGGGTTGTACAAGTTCAACAGACTAACATTCGGAATAAAAGTTGCTCCTGCAATTTTTCAACAAACCATGGACACAATAGTAACTGCCCCCAAAAAGGGATCTACGGAGGGGGGTATTATGGGGTCCAGCCTTTTCTGATATAAATGGACACGCCCTGCTCCCATAAAATAGTCACAGTCAGTCAGTCAGGAGTCTGAAGGTAGAGGAACAAGTAGAGGAGCGGGTAGAGGAACAGGGTGGAGGAACAGAGTGGAAAGTACATAGACACTGTGATTGAGTTGACGTTAGAAGTCAGTTACAAGGACGTCCGACTCTAAGGAAGTTTACTTCGAAACTGTATATAGCGATCTTTGATTAATACTAACCGACGTTCCTGGATTTTACTAACAGCATTACCTTTTGTATTTTGTGTAAATACATTTAATTTCTTAGCTTAAATACTTGCGTTTGTCATTTATTGGAGACCGATTTTCACGCGGAATCCACAACAGTATGTATGTATGTATATAAAGTAAGGTAATGAAGGGTTTGGTAATCCATGTGTGTAATTCCAAAGAGAATGTAATCCAGAGAGCTCAATGTAACAACAGAGCAAATATTAATTAAATAATTAGGAAAGAGACAACCTTCAGGTCCCATGAATATAATTTATTTCCTCAGAAAATGTATTTTCTGTGAAAATAAATTATAGTCACGGAACATTAATGTTCTCTCTTTCTTAATTATTTAACATATATATATATATATATATATATATATATATATATATATATATATATATATATATATATGATAAAATAAAGTCATAAGTTATGTTATATTTATGGGTTAAGTGCCCAAAATAAGGAATAGAGGATATGTAAATATAAAAGTGGTCATTGAAGTCAACGCCCAGCGGAGACACCTAGTCGAAACCCAGCGACGACCCCCTCCCCCCCATTAAGAACTCCCTTAAAGATATTCAAAAAAGACTTAGTAAAAATCAGGTACAGTTGCACAGAGAACATGATAAAAATAATTAAAAAAGCACAACAGTTAAACAACTCGCACAAATCAAAATCAAGGTTTAACAGCATAGCAAAGATAGAATGTCCATTAAACGGTAATTACTTACAGAACAATGAAATATACCAAGCCACAGCAAAATCAACAGATAATGAAGACAAATATACATATAACTAACTGAAGGACCCTGGAAACAATGAAACTACGTACACAATGTTGGCCCTAGAAACAATTTCCCATTGAATAGATGGCGAAAGTTCCCTATCTTTCAATTGTCAGAAGTATTTACAGAGAGCAATACCATTTTTATATTTTGCTTTTTTAAGGTCATTTTGGGATGGTAAAAACGCAATGTCGAAGGGTTTTCTGTGGAAATAAAGTAGAATTTAACATCGTTATCCGAATTTACGTTAGCTCGATATATAATGATGTTGATCACACATGGGGTATTTAGTGGGCATATAGTATTTCTTCAGCAGTTGCATTTACTTATATATTAGTGTGATTATATTTGGGAAAACGTTTGTTTAATATAAAATTATTATGGTGGGAGATGGCTGCGTCTATTTTATTACTAGCTAATTATAACATTGTTCTGGTTAAAGAGCCGTTTAAGCGCAGGTGGCGGGTTGAAGTGCTTATTAATTAAGTTTAGGAAAAATCTGCTAATGTTAGTTTTAATATTACGACTTAAAGGAGGATTGAATCACATGATGTTGCATTTGCGGTGTTTACGTTTCTTATTCCCTTCTTTGTTTAAATCCAACTAAACTTACTTTATTGTGGCTTAGTTCTAAAGCCTCTGTGTGTGTGTTTCGCTTTATCAAATATGTCCTTATTCCTTGAACTGGTAGATAGCCTAAATTGTACAGATTTATCATGTAAATTATCGAAAATCGTGTTAGGGTGGTAGGACAAATTGATAATATATTTAAAGAGAAATAGCTGTTGATGTAAAGATTGATGATAGAATCAACAGATTACATAAACAGTAAGCTTTTATTACTATTAAAAACTGCCAGGAAGAACATGTATATTTGATATTAATATAGTTATGTGTTTATTTTTATCTATTTATCAATATTTTATTACCACTAGCACTCACTCTGTATATATATATATATATATATATATATATATATATATATATATATATATATATATATATACTCTGTAAATTTACATTGTGCACTGTTTTGTAAAAATAAAAATATCAATAAGAACACCGGATTATATATCTTACTGCTCTTTCTATTTATTATAACATATATATATATATATATATATATATATATATATATATATATATATATATATATATATATATCTATATATATATATATATATATGTATATATATATATATATATACATATATAGTTTATGATCTTTATGAACCCCCAAAATACTTTCAAAGTAAAGCAAAATAACAGCGTCTCTTTCTAGCTTTTTTTACAAAGAAAATTAGTGACATCTTCCCTTCTCTCTTAACTTCCTTCTCTCTTTTTTTTCTATGAGTTTTTTCTTCGCTACCTCTTCGTTTTCAATATATAACTTCCGTTAAGTTAACCGTTTAAATGTGTCAATATCTGCTAATATCTCTCATGTCTTCCCTCTCTTCCCTCCTCACTTCCTCACTTCGTTAATTTACATATGTTTAATACGGCCCGTCAAAAATGTGTAAATTTTCTTTTCATTTTTTGTTTGGAAGTAAAGTCTGATGATCCGCAGTCCATTTAAAAGGGCTGAGGTGAAATAATTTATTACATGGAACCTTAAAGTGGTCTGTTTTTATTTAAAATATATATATTCTAATTAGTAGTTTGGAAGAGGCACGGTGGAGTAATGAATAGCGGCTCGGACTGAGGAATCGAAGAGCCAAGCTCGAATACCAGTCGAATACATTACATCCACTTACGTGCTAATACCATTGGGAAAGGTATGAATCCTCTTCTTCCCCCCACCTATGGGTAAATTGCTGGACAGAAAGGATTCTATAGCCTTGGATGGCAACTGGTCTACCGCAGAAAGAAATGGCAACCTACTGCGGGAAAAATCTGCGTCGTCAGTCATGTATCTAAAGATACATGATCGCCTACGCGTGTATCACGCAAGGTACATAACTGACTGAATTAGTAGTTAACTAAATTTTAACGGCTCTTAATCACCATAAAGAACTTTTTTTTCTGCCTTCCATCAGCCTGGCTGATGCTAAACTCCTGAAGAGCAAATCCTTACACCTTCTTTGATTCACGTTTTCTATTAACATAAAATGGAGTAATTCTATTGAATCAATTGCTTGATCTAGAACTTGGAAATTTAGTTTACTGTGCTGCACCAGTCAGGGTTTCTCGTCAGAACATATCCATATTTATAAATCTACTATTCCTCCTATGAACTTAATATTTGCTAGCATATCTTGTCGGATTCCTTTATTATCTCGAGATTCTTGTCAAAATCCAAACTGTCTGCGATATAATCAATCTGTAGTGCCACGCCTACATTTCTTCAATTTTGATTGGTCGATAAATACATACTAAAAATAATAGGACAATTTATCGATCGCATTTCACCATACTGAATTTTTTCCTACACTTTGCTCACAGACAAGTTTTGCTATAAAATCACTGATTGATCCATTTTTCGTCCAATCGAGTATTTTTCGTGTACATTCAAAAATATATCCCGCGTTTGTGCTGGGAGCCACCCTAAGTAATATAAATATTGGATGCATTCCAAAAACCAGTAGTAGTACCAGCCCCACAGTCGAGTACAGACCAGAGACAATAGATCTCAACTACTCACTCGTGTTATTCATCCTACTCACTCCGCACGTACATACACACAGATACAGAACTTTATTTGATACACCACCAGTTCTCTGTGGACATACTAAGTTGAATCAACTCTGTAAGTTGCAACACAACTGAACAATTTTCTAAAGAATTATTCTTTTTCAACACTGAACTCTGAACTTTATACTCAGACAAATCTTCCTTAAAACATTTCCTTACAGTTAAAGGGAAGCTACTTTTTTCTCCCTATTCACTCATATTACAACTACTTTGTATTATTGTTGAATTTTAATATATATATATTTATTCGTTAAAACAAATTGGTTCTTCATTGTTTTTCCTTGATATTTTAAATATTATGTATGGATGTTAAATGCCTTCTCAACACGCAGCCACATTTATCTATTTAACCACTTCAACATTGGTGACTACCTTCAACGTTCAGATTAACATTCTACAAATCCAAACCTGTCATCTGGACTTCAGTCATTTATTCACTCGCTGTAACGTGGTTTTCCCCGTCGTTTGTCCTTTCTTCAAACATTTACCTGGCAATTGTTCTGATGAGTTTGTTTCTTGCTGAGTTGACTGCATGAACTTAAGCGTGCTATTAGACCGACATCTATGTTTAATAGATTTACATTAGAACTATCTAGGTGTAACCATATGTTTTATTCTGATAGTTTCTTTTCTCGCTCTTCTCGCCTGTGGAATTCTCTTCCGGTTTCTTGCTATCCTGCCATTTGAAATCTTCAAAACTTTAAATACAATGCCAATCACCATCGTCTGTCTTACAGAAAGCTGTTCTTTTATTGTCCTTCCTCATTCTCATTCTACAGATATTAGAGGAAGATCATGAAAGAGAAGGGAAAAAAAACTTTACCAGGAAGCGGAAACCCAATCCTAAACAGGTAACAAGGGATAAACTTCTCCTCCTGTTCAAAAGACCGGGGAGGAGTGTGAACCAGGATATAGGCGAATCTATATACTCGTATTGCACCAATATCCAGTGCATGGACAAATGGGAGATTTATAAATGTGCAAAATGGATTCTGACGAGAAAAACTGTCTGGTATGACTCAGTGAACCAACTATGCTGAGTCGTTTCGTTGATTCGTTGTTATCGACTATGAACGCCATATGTTATATTATGATATATATATATATATATATATATATATATATATATATATATATATATATATATATATATATATATAAAGGAAATATTGTACTACCCCCCACCCGCTACACTCTATCAACACTGCAATTGAAAATAATTTATTTCAGGTTGATATTAAATTTGTTGCAACTACTTATGAAACAATAAAATAATTAATACAAAACAAAATAATAATAAAACTCGAAAGAGGATTTTACTATATCACCTGTAATAGTTGTCACAAGGACTACACAGGGAAAACCTGAAGGTATTTAAAGAAAAGATTATGTGAACACAAAACAAGTCATTAAATGCATTATTCCGTCACCGTAATGAGCACGATCATAATTTTAATTTAAAAATTATACTTTAATTAAAAGAGAAAGCATTTTACTAAGACGAAAGTATATAGAAAGTGCTTTAATCGCTAGATCATCCACAGTATATTTACGTCCAGGTTTTTACAATATTTCATCTTTCTTGACAGATCCTCTTTTATCACAGTGTAGGATATTTAATAACAAAAGTGACTGAAACTTGAACAATGGAAAAATGAAACTAAATTATTTCTGCTAGAAGATATGGGTTGGCTGAAAACTTCACATACTGACTATGAAGTAGTGATTCTAGAGTTGTGAAATCTTGAGTGCGTTACATTAAACTCGTCTTATTAATAGCTGCATTGTTTCCTTCTAAGTAGACCGACATCTGATTGTTCAAAGACTTCAATAGTAAACAGTAGCGACATCTCTTGAAAATGGAAATGATTTGGCATCGCGGGTATATCAAATACAGTAAAAGAGTTTAGCCCTCAAGAATATTCATGTTAACAAGGTTTTTAACATTAGGGGATAACACTCCAGCTTTACCAACAGTGCAAGTGTGGGCAGCTGGATTTAGAATGGGAAAGAAGAATCTTGAAGATGACCGAACGTCTGGACGTCCTGCCACTATCATTCCAGAAGAAAATATTGATGGCGTACAACATATGGTCATGGATGACAGGGGATTGACTATAAATTGAATAGCCAGTTCTATTATCCTATCCCGTGAGAGAGTTGAGAGGATTCTGCATAATGAACTTGGCATGACCAAGGTTTGTGCTTGGTGAGTGCTACGCCTGACAGCTGATCACATCACTGTTAAATCTGAGATTATTTAAGGCAGATCCAGCTAGTTTCCTTGCCAACCAAGTCTATAGGACCTAGTCTGTCCTGCTATTTAACCCATAGTTGGTGGTGAGAAGTGACGGAGATCGGTGATTGCTCACATTTTGATGGAACGGCATATAGAAAAATAAGAATAATGATAAAGAAGTGAAAAAAGAAATGAGATAAAGAAGAAAGGAAATAAATGAAAGAGGGGGGTAATGAACGAAAGAAGAAAAAAGAAAAGAAAAGAAAAGAAAAGAAAGAAAGAAAGAAAGAAAGAAAGAAGAAGAAGAAACATTTCTGGGCACAATGGAGATAATATGAGCAGTAAAACGTATGAAATAGGAATAGATGAGAAAAGAAAATTTTGATCAAATAATTTTGACTAAAAGAATGAGTAAAGAACGAAGAAATAATAAAATATTTTTTCTATAATTCTGTTTGCCCATACCTTAGTTAGTACGACCGTTACGCCCTGCCAATGCCTCATAAATAATAAACTATTCCGTTTTTATCACGTGGATAGACGGAAAAGACATATCAGAGACGCTACTTGGTTTCAATGAGAAAATGGACTATAGATAGATAGAGAGATGTATGTTTTTAATGTCCCTTGTCAATACCTCATAAACAATGGATATTTTTATATTTTGCTCGCGAGAAAGACTGAAAAGACATATCAGAGACGCTACTTAGTTTCAGTGAAAGAAAAAAAGAATGAAAGAAAGACGTGAAGTGTTTAATGTCTCTTGCCAATATCGCATAAACAATTATCTATTCCATTGTGATTGCGTGGAAAGACTGAAAAGATATACCAGAGACACTTCTTGGTTTCAGTTAGAGAAAATGAAAGCAAAACAGAAAGACAGATAGGTCGATAGATAGAAGTTTTTAACGTCTCCTGTAAAACCTCATAAATCATAAACTATTTTGATCACGTGGAAAGACTGAAAAGATATATCTGCAACGATATTTAGTTTCAGTGAAGAAAAGAAAGAAAGAATTGCTTAATCTCTGTTTCGGTGAAATGCAAAAGTTATCAATTTTAAATATTTTAATTTTCACCCCCTTATTCCTTAAAATAACGAATAGAATTGATATTTATGATTGTTTTTGTAATATTGAGTTAAATTTGTTAAGCTTAAATAATTAACGAAGCGATAGGGGAATTTTTATGGTTATTCTCTTGTCGTATATGAGTATATGCAATCATTAGCTTAAGAATTAAAATGCATCAGGGTAGTTCTAATGAGAGTATAAATTTGAAATTTATAATTTTAATAAAAGAATGAATGAAGAAGTAAAGAATGCAAGAAGGAAAGAAAAAATATCGACAGACATGAACAAAAAGACAAAAAAAGAAAATGAAAATAGAATACCTGATGAAAGAGAGATGGAAAAGAAAGAAAGAAAGATTGAATATTAAATCAATGAATGCAGTAAATTATATAAAAAAAAAAAAAACAAGAGATAGATAAAAAGAAAAACAAGAGATGAATAAAAGTGAAAAAAGTAAAAAGATGAATAAAATATAGAAAAAGAAGAAGAAAAAGAACGAAGGAATAAAAGAGGATTTTAAAAATTATATTATTAGTTTGGTGCAAAAATAATGACGTAATAATGTCGTTTTTGACGTATTTTTTTAACGTCAAAAAACGACATTATTACGTCATTATTTTTGCACCAACCTAATAGAAGATATTTATAATTATATGAGGACCCAACTGCAGAAAGGAAATCAAAGATAAACATGTCTGACAAAGAGAAAACGGAAGTGAGAAGTTGGAGGTAAGTTTAAAGATGAGATTATCTCGAAGGGGACTGTAGATATCAAGAAAAAAACATGAGATCATTTCATGTAAGATGGCAGGGTTATTTACTGTCAATTCAGTTTCACATTGTTACCGCACAGGCGTAAAATCAATGTTCACGTGAAATCAAGTTTGGCTTTGCCCCTTTTTCACGTTTTCATATGGTTATCTATATATACGGTGGAGTAATGGATAGCGACTTGGATTGAGGAATCGGAGAGCCGAGTTCGAATTCCAGTCGAATCCATTACATTCACTTACGTGCTAATACCCTTGGGAAAGGTGTGAATCCTCTTCTTCTCCCGCCAGCTATGGGTAAATAGCAGGACAGACTGGGTTTTATAGCCTTGGATGGCAACGTGTCTATGAGGACAAATCTGAATTCAAAACCTGCGGAGGGTCGTTTGGGAACCTTGTGGCATTCGGTGCACCAGGTCTCTGTATTCAGCCCCTCAAAAAATGTGGCTGGTTCTGCACGAAACCTTCACCACTATAATGTGCTCTTGTCGGGCTGTTGGTTTCCTGGAACTGATCTGCTTGACCCTCATACGTCGAATTGGACGGGAGAGTCCAGTATATATATATATATATATATATATATATATATATATATATATAATAACAAATTATTAAGTAATCAATAGTTAAAAAAGAGTCAAAAGTTAACAGGTGATAGCTACAATTAAGCACATTCAGATCCACAATTATTTCTACCCAACAGCCTCTTTAATAATTTGAAACGTAACCGTTGCCGCCTACACAATAACCGTTATCATAGTGCAATACACCTCGCTACCCTTAAAGTACCATTGATCAGCATATATAAATAGTCGAGCCAACACACAGCACATGGTTTTGACCATTCTGACGCCGCTCGTTGTTCGACCACTTAGATGTTTACATTTTCATAGCCTCTATCCTTGATATTGAGTTTTTACCACCTTTTATAGTATACCTTAATACTATATTTTTATGATCTCTCTCTCTCTCTCTCTCTCTCTCTCTCTCTCTCTATATATATATATATATATATATATATATATATATATATATATATAGTGGGGGGTAAGAATATTCATAAACATACAAATTTTTAATTTATTATATTTACAACTAATAAACATACTTTTCATATAATTCACTGCAGATAGATGCATAACAACTAAATATGCATGGAAAACAAGAAAATTTGATTTAATAAAAATAAGTCCTACTTATCCATTTTGATGGATGAAAAAAGTATTCGTACAATACAAATTTCAGATTTTAAAACTATTTCATTTGTTGTGATACTCTGGATTATTTAAGTGGAATATTCTAGAATTTTCCAATAATGTTATCAGTTGTTATTTTTAGCCTAAAAATGCAAACAAAATATTGTGCAACTGATATTCGTGCAAGAAAGTTATCGTCATGGCAAAAATGTAAAAAATTGACAAATTAGAAAAAAACGATTGTTAAGCTCTTGTAAGACGGTAAAAGTTACAGGAAAATCTCAAAAAACCTGAATATCCCATTTACTACCATTAGTTAATTCATTGCAAGGTGTAAAAAACTCAAAACTGTTGAAAAGCAAAGACAAACAGGTGATCCACGGAAGATTTCTTCAAGATTTTCGAGGAAATTAATGCATCAAATTAAACAAAATCCAATAGTTACTTGTCAAGAGTTGCAGGATGATTTGCTTTCATCAAGAATATGTGTCACTAAACAGACAATGAGCAATGAACTTCATAAGAACAATATAAAGTCACATTCCACTCGGAAAACTCCACTGATATTGAAAAGACAGAGAACCGAGGTTTAACAATAAGGATAAGGAAAAATCGTATTGAGAAAATGTTATGGACAGACGAAATCAAAATTGAGTTGTTTGGGCGTAATTCTAGAAATCATGTATGCAGGAAATATGGCGATGCCTTCAATTTTTTTTTTTTTTTAAGCATTTCACCCCAAGCAAGGCAGGAAGACACTAGGACGCAAGGGGTTACAGAAAATTTGGAGCAATGGAGGAAAGGATGAGGAGAAGGGTAGTGGATAGATCAAGGCAACTGGAGATGTCGATTGACATTACATTTGAATAGATGGAGATTATAGCTCTCAGGAAAACTGGAATAGGGAAGGGAGTTCCACATGTGAGAGGTGCGAGACATGAAGCTATTGGAGTAGAAGAGACGGCTACATTTAGGAGTTTCGACAGTAAAGGGGTGAGAGCGGGATGCCAGCCTCGTAGGGCGCTTGAACTCATGAAGTCTGGGAACCAGTGAATGCAGCTCCTCGGAGCAATTGCCATGAAAGTATTTGTAGAACAGGCAGAGAGAGGCGACGGCGCGTCTGTGAGAAAGTGACTGTAGACGAGATGCCAGAGGAGGGCCAATTATATTCCATATCCGCCTCTGAAGCCTATCAAGAACCCCGAGGCAAACAGAAGAGGCTCCAGACCATATATGGCAGCAATACTCCATGCAAGGGCGAATTGTTGATTTGAAGATCTGGAGGATCGATTCCGGGGAGAAAAATTTCCTGGCGCGGCACAGGGAGCCAACTTTCCTTGCGGTGGACGAGGCAATTGACTCAATGTATTTGTTCCATCTCAGGTCAGCAGTCAACGTCAGACCGAGCAGCCGCAGAGAGTTGCTCTCGAGAAGTTGAGCGTCAGACATTCTAATGGAGGGCAAAGAAAGATCTCTGGAGTGATTAATAGAGAGCAGTTTTGTTTTTGAAGCGTTAAAGTTGGCCAGCCAATTCTTGCCCCAGTTCATAACCGGCCAGGTTAGTTTTGTCATTGACACTAGATTTGTTTTTGAGGCAGGAATAAATTGTGGTGTCATCCGCGTAGATGCCAACTTGGGAATTTATGGCGTCAGGGAGGTCGTTTATGTAGATAAGGAATAGAGTGGGGCTTAGGATGGAACCTTGAGGAACACCTGCGTTCGTTGAATAGGAACTGGAGGAGAATCCGTTGAGAACGACCATCAATTCACGGTTTGACAGGTTGAAGGCAAAATGAGTGGGGAAGTTAACTATCTGCCTGAAGGATTGAGAGACTGAAAAATTGAGCGTTTGAATGCCTGCGTGGTCAGTCGTAGCATTCTTAAGCCACAAGGTATGATGGGTGTTAAAGTCGCCAAACACAAATATGTGAGCAAACGGGTGAATGGAGAGAGCCTTGTCTATGCTGGCAGAAATGCTATCGAGTATCGCACAGTCTTGAGAGGATGGAGAGAAGTAAAGGAAGAAGAGATAGCTTACCGCATTGAGGAGAAATAGTCGGAGACACATGTACGACTGGTCTGACGATTCGAGAGAGAACTCTGGCCAGAGGGAGATGTTCCTTGACGTAGACACCAAGGCCATGCATGTGGGTTAGAGAGACTTTTCTGAGAAGAGGAAGGTAGCCTATGATCGAGAGATCAGAGGAGGGGATAGACGAGACAAGGTTGATCTCACAGAGAGCCAGTATATCCGGGCAGTTTGCAGTGAGGAAAGATTCCATACTGCAGAAGTTTGTTCAAATGCCACGGATGTTGGAGAACGAAATGTTGAGGGGTTTAGGTGATTTTTGTGTGGCTGGTTTAGGATTAATTTTTCGGTTTTTGTAAGTCATGTTGAATTTTGGTTGGAAGTTGAGGAGGCCCGAAGTAAAAGAAGCAGACAGTTTCGACCGTGACGTGGGCACAGAGGAGTTGGCACAACCTGCATCATAATGTGGCCTCAGGGTTGCCCACCGGAGGTGACTGCAGGGACACCTTTTCATGCGCGACATGGCACTACAAACACCCCGGTATTATACAACTGTTGATCAGAGCGGCCGCTCAAGGCGCTACGCAAGAGTTAGGGCTCCTAACTACCAGTCGGAAACAGCAACCAGAGAACTGTCAACCGTGTACCCTCAGAATAAAGAGGTGATGCCACAGTCTGCACACATCGCGGGAGAAACAGAGCTGCACTAATAGAGGCCAGAAAGAGAAAGAGTACCGGAAACCCCTTCCTAAACAACAAACAAGGCGTAAGCCTCTACTCATGTCCAAGAGAAGGTGGAGGAGTGTTGACCGGGCGGTAGGAAAGACTACCTACTGCTATTACATATAACACATACAAGGACTACAAAATCAGAGGGAAGGATAAGGGGAGTAATTGGCAAAGAGTCCTGGCTGACACTTGGATTTTACCCTCTCATAACATTAAGTTTTAAGTTTTAACTTAGTATAAGTCCCATTGTCAATTCTAAAAAGAGATTGAAGAAAATAAGGTTATCCGGATTTATTGTATCAAGCCAAAGACATTCAATTTTTCATTTTTTCTGATTTTTCTCTAAACCATCAAATAAGTTAGAATGATTGGGACAAAATATGTTACTATGGTTGAACACACTGACGAGTGGGGGGAGAGAACAAAAAAAAAGAAAAAGAAAAAAAATAAAAAAATAAAGAAAAAATAAAGAATTAAAAAAAATTAGAAAAATGTAAATGAGTTTTCGGTAGAGCTAAATTATACTCACACAGGGCAGCAAGTGGTTGTCCGCTTTCTTCCTCGTGATGGCAAGTGAATGTTCGGCTTACCTTAAGTCCAAGCATCGACCTAGTGGAGGGGGGGAATCAACGGCCAACCCTCCGCCCTCACCAAATAGTGGGCTTGGGAGGCATGCTTTCAATAAAATTGTACAACAACGGGAGAAAGAAAAAGCGAAAACAATTCCAAGTTCAGACAATATATCAAGTAAGAAGAAGCGGCCACTACATCATGAGAATACTGACGAGACACTTTTGCATCTAGCTAAAGACATTCAATTTTCCATTTTTTCTGATTTTTCTTCCGAACCGGGATTTCTAACTAAATCATCAAATAAAAGAATACAGTAATAAACAGTGAAATTTGGTGGTGACAGCATTATGGTTTGGGAATATTTTTGTGCAAAAGGAACTGGCAACTTATCAGTAATAGATGGTAGAATGAATGCCGCTGCCTATCAAAATATTTTGGAAATAAATTTAATGATTTCGGTTGAAAAACTTGAACTTCCGCCTGATTGGATCTTCCAACAAGATAATGATCCTAAGCACACTGCAAAATCTACGAAGAAATGGTTAACTAAAAATAATGCAAATGTCATGAAATGGACAAGTCAGTCCCCAGATTTAAACCCAATCCAGATTCTGTGGCGTTATTTGAAAATGCAAACCCAATCATGAACTCCAACAAACATCCCGGATCTGACGACCATAGGCGAAGAAGGATGGAAAAAAATACCAATTAAAATTTGCAAATCATTAATTGAGACCTACAAGAGTTTGGCTGCTATGGAAGTCAATAATGGCTATTCTACAAAGTATTAAATGAAGATTATGTATCTTTTTTATACAGCTAGTTATATGAAAAGTATGTTTATTCATTAGTTGGACATACAATAAATTAAAAGTTTTATGCGTACGACTATTTGTTTCCAGCCAATATATATATATATATATATATATATATATATATATATATATATATATATATATATATATATATATATCAGTTAAAGGTCAAATGCAGATGAGAATCCTACAGGATGATAAAATAAAGAACAAATAGATATATATCTTTCTAATATGTTTCACTTGTACCGGAATATGCTTTGATAAAGTGAAGAAATTAGGGAAAATAGAACACGGCTCTACAAATTTTATTTTATTTTTTTTTTATTATTTGAATATTATATTTCTTGCAAATTGAAATGACTGAATTACAAAGATTTTTTGCAAAACACCTTCACACAAAATATTTGTAGATCTTCTTTACAGTACAATCGAATCAGTTGCGTTATTATAAAAGAAACAGAATGCATCTACATATAATAATGTCTGTGACATGGATTTACGTTGTTTTATGAATACGTATCAATAGTAGCAATCGGCGGCTGAATAAGCAGTGAGCTGTCTTAATATTAATGGTAGTACCTGTTGTTGACAAATAACTTAGTCCGTGTGTTTTTATGTGTCAGTATCACTAAGCAGTTTTTAAATATAATATATTCGAATAAATATGCGAAAATATGATTAATTAATTAATGTGTGAGAATTTCAGTTTTGTATAACAAAAGAGTGGGAGTAATGGATAGGGGCTCAGATTGCGGAATCGGAGAGTCGAGTTCGAATTCCATTCTAATCCATTCCATTCACTTACGTGCATGTATCCCGCATGGCACATAACTGACTGACTGATAACAAACCAACGACCCCTGGTGAAAGGTTAAGTGAAAAACTAAACTAGCTCCCTAAAATTTTTATAACGAAATAGCGGCTTCAGAAAATAAACAAAAATTAGATTTATTAAGCTCAAGGTTATTTTCACAATTTTTAAATATCCATTTTAAGGAGGGAAAAAGTTGTCGACCATATTCTGAAGTGGTCTTCAAAAATTTCGTAGCAAACAACAAATCTTAATAGTCAACGAATTCAAAGAATGGCTCTCGTCTCATATGACGTCGATGATTGGTTAATATATATATAGATGTAAATTAAAATTTGGAGCCGATCGTGAACAAAAATGAGTTAGTTTTTGAGTTTAAGTAATTTAACTTAAATCTATGGCATTTTTCTTCAATTCCACAGATACACACGTATACACACACACACACACACACACACACACATATATATATATAAAAGTGAACATTGAAGTCAACATTCAGAGGCGACAGGCTGTTTCATGCTGGACGCAGTTGTCAGGCCGCCTGATGATTGCGTCCAGCATAAAACAGACTGTCGCTTCTGAGTGTTGACTTCAATGTTCACTTTTATATTTATATTTACATACATTCTATTTCTGATATTAAGCACCTTATCCCATAAATATAACACACGTTAAAACTAGATTTCTTCATACACACACACACACACACACACACAGACACACATATATATATATATATATATATATATATATATATATATATATATATATATATAGGGTAGAACAAAAAGGTTACTCAGATCTCAAAGGTTAATAAAAACAAATACATGATCATAAGAAAAAAAATTGCTCTCCACTCCAGGTAATGGTGGGGTATTAGCTGAAACAAAATAAATCACATTTAATATACTTCAGAGAGATACGATGTTTTTTTTCTTTTATCTTCATATTTTTTTTTTTTAATTACCTTTGAAATTGAGGCAACCTTTCTGGCCCACCCTAAATATATATATATATATATATATATATATATATATATATATATATATATATATATATATATATATATACAGTCTGTATGCAAAAAATTGTCACTGGAATCTTTTGTACAAAATTAAGATTTCGGTTTAAAAATAATTTTAACTTGAGAACAATTATTACTATCTTCACTTCTGCGATATTTTGCGCACTAATATGAAATAGTGCTCTACAAAGAACTTTGTTTTGAATGGTCGTTTTTCTCTGATCGGCTTATACCCTATTTCGAAACTGTCGGAATGATCATCTCTTTGCCTCTGTTAGATCAATTTGGGTCTGTTGATTCGCCTTTTTTTTTTTTTTCGAATTTAGCCCCCCACCCTCTAATTTGTGAAATATCTGTCTTATTCAAAGGTTAATATCGCTAGACTACACGTCGATACTGGTTTAAGGCAATTTAGAGGAGTGTGTCATGCATCTATATCTGGATTGGATAAATTTATACACAAGCAGGCTTAAAAAGACATACCCTCAATAACTATCCAATACCCCTTGACGACAGTGTATGTTTAAAATCAAATTTCCTCCTTTGTGTTATGGACAGTCTTACCAGGTTTATGAACTATATATACACGATGCAAAACTAATAAGGAAGTCTCAAACCAATCTGATTTTCTGGCCAGAAGATAATATATCCGGACACGTGTTATTCTATCAGAAACCGGTAGCAGTTTAAAAAATAGGACTTATCGATCTAGAGTGGTTTAACAAAAAAAAAATCGTGAGAGCAACTCAAACGCAGTTAACCAATAAAATGACGTTCATAGTGGTAAGAAATAGTGTCAGATTTTTTTTAAAAAGTCACATATATATATATATATATATATATATATATATATATATATATATATATGTGTGTGTGTGTGTGTGTTTCATTAAAGACAATAGGCTGCGTAGTGCGATTAAGCTTTTTATTTAATTTGTATAAATTTTAATTTGTGTAAAAACTGTCCAAATGTTCTATAATTCCGAGCGCTTTCGGCTATTCTTTTAGCCATTATCAATAATGATTTTATTTTTTCAATTTAATTAGGTGTGTGCGTTGTGTGTATGTTTTTAGTGTTATAAAGATGTTTTATTTTCCGAACACAGCACAGTGACAGCGTGTTCGTAGTTAATATTATTAAGTGTTGGCTTTTTCTTTACTTTTTCTTATTAAACCATAACTTAATATTAAGTTAATACTAAAATATTAACATTTTATTATTAAGGCATGCATTAATATTAACTACGAACACGGCCACGAACACGGCCACAATGCTTGCTGACAACCATTCATTAGAAATGGTAACCAAAATAGTCTTGGCCGTTTTGATTTATTAGAAAAAACACAAATTCCACACTGCTAGTCTTGAAAGTAATCCCCATCGGAATCCAGAATATTTTGCCAATTGGCTTCCAGTTGCACAATGCTCTGGAAGTAAAAATCAGGTATCTTGGACGCAAAGAAGTCTGTGAGAACCTTCTGCAAATCTGCTTCATTTCCTAAGGATTTCCCACAGATTTGGTTGTCTAGAAATTGGAAGAGGTGGTAAGCTATTCGCGTAAAGTCTGGGTAGTGAGGTTCGTGATACAATGTCTCCCAGCCAAATCACTATATACTATCCCTGATCAACCGTACCACATGAGGCTTGACACTGTCATGTAAGACAGTATACCCTTGCGATTAACCAATGCTGGCTGCTTCTGCTTCAGTGCCTGTTGCACATGTTCCACCTGCTGTGAGTACAAGTCCGTAGTGATGGTTTGGCATAGGGCACTACTTGTCGGCTAGTCAACCAGATACAGAGCATGATCTTGCGTGGTTGTAGAGGTCGTCTTGTAATGTGAGTCACATGGACCCGAGTTGACAACTGATGCCTGGCAAATTTAGAGTGTCATACAGGTCCCACTTTTCGTCACTGGTGAGCACTCGATCAAATATGGGAATGCCACGGTGTCGTAAAAGCAACAAGAAACAGGCTGTCACTCGGTGTTCTTTGTTGGCTTCTGACAGTGTGTGGTGTACGCACTTGCTCAATTTGTATCCCTCTTTCGAGCAGCGCAGATTACGTTTCATCAGAAACTTGGAAGACTTCTGCAAGCGCACCACAGGTTTGGCTGTTGTCCCCTTTTATGGTCGCCTTTAGGACCTCATAATCCAACACGTGGCCAGACACTGCAGTTTTCAGCACAAAGGGATAGATCTCCCAAGCCCAATGTCTGGAAACAATGCTTGGCGGTGCATTACCTCAGAGGAATATCCCCGAATGCTTGACGTATTCGGTGACTCAATGCAGCTTCGGACAAGGCCACCGTAAAGTCATGTAGCAAACAAATCCATTTGCTTCTACATCGCCATTTTAAATCGCCGCTACTCCAGCTATGACTGATTTGTGTAAACAAAGCACCTCATTGGGCAGTTTAAATGCCCTACTTCCCAGATACAACGCTTTTCCGGCACGTAATGCACTCATTTGCCTACCACTGATCACTGTTTTCCACACGACGAAAAAACGACAAGTAATCTTTTCGTGCATGTGTATCTACACGTGTACATATGTGTGTGTGTGTGCGTGTGAGAGTGTGAAAGTGTGTCTGTGAAAAAGTTTTAATAAGTTTCCTTGGCCTAACATTAGTGTATTCAGTTTTTATCTAAAGCAATAAAATATCAGTTTCACTATGAAGCGTGCGCCCGCGCGCACACACACACACACAAACACACACAGGGTTGTAACTTAGAAAAGGTTACTGAATGAAGAATAACCAAAACGAAGGCTGGAAATGGAATGGTAATCTTTATAACATCAACAAAATACAATACTCGCCAGCGGCGTGAAGTAGGTAAACCACTGCTAGTAGTGGACTACTTAGACAATATATTACCCTGACTTACAATAGTGTCCAATGTATTTATGAGTACAGAAACATAACCATTAGTGTTTCTAGGTACGGTATATAACACACACAGACACACACACAGACACAAACACACGAATATATATGTATGTATGTGTATATATACAGTGTAACCCGGATATAAGAGAAGTCTCTTATATCCGGGTTTCTCTTATATTCGGGTTTGGTCTGTTATATATACATTAACACAGGGTCTAATTTGGGACCAGATAAAATATCTCTTATATCCGGGTCTCTTATATACGGGTCTCTTATATCCGGGTTACACTATATATATATATATATATATATATATATATATATATATATGTATGTATGTATGTATGTGCGTGTGTGTGTATCTGTGTTTATTTTTTGCTAATATTTGCAATGCTTATAAAAACAACTGAAGGGAACATTTAGGAACTGTGAGTTTGATTATCCATAAATGTTCAACACCTGTGAATTTTGTCAAAAATCAGTTAAGACGAAGTATGTTTGAAGTCCGTCTTTAAGCATTAGAAAAAATCATCATACTGATGGGGAAATTAAGAAAGCTATTAAAAAAAAACCCCAAAGGGATAAGAAAGCATAACTCGACATTGAAACAGAGCATTTGAAAATAAATTACATCCTCTCATAGTTTAATAACAGGTTTCTCAATTTCATGAAAGAAGCCTGGAACCAGAAATGCATCTAAAACTGTAGGTTTTATCACATGTAGGATTTATTACATGTGGCTTTTAACACATGTGGGATTTAACACATGTGAGTTTTATCACATGTGGGTTTTATCACATGTAAGTTTTATCACATGTGTCGTTTTATCACATGTGGGTTTCATCATGCCATTCTTTCTATGTGGCATAAATGTTAATTTATTATGTATTCGCCTCTCAAAAGATGTTAGGCTCACTTTTGCTTTTAAAGCAATCTCAGTTCTTCTAGACATAGATAAGACTATGTTCTGGAAGCACGCTTTCGAAATTTTGCTTCATTGTTGTTATGGCATATTGAATTTCTTCTAGATTGGTTGGCTGTACAACCAGGATTTGAATCTCCCATTCCACCCAAAAGTACCCTATGCGGTTGAGATTCAGTGCACGTAGTGGCCCCTTTAAGAGGGAAAACCCATTGCTGTACTCCATGAACAAATCTGCCACAATCTTTGATTTGTGACATGCTGTCCTGATTAAAATGGCAACCGGTGGATAGTTGTATCGCTGTCAAAAAGTTAGACATGTGGCCAGCCATAATAACAAGCTCAACATTTACACGATTGATAACAATTATCCGAATGCATGCCAGGAATATTTTCTCCATGCGATTACCATCAGTTTGTGTTGCAGTTTTTTGTGTATATATGTACTAGTGAGTTAGTCAAAATGCCTTGACTCACTTTATAGTCCACCAATAGAAGGTTAACCAATCAGAAGACGTAGAACATTCAATCAGTCGTGTATAAAGGCAGCCATTTTGTTCACTTTACCCGAATGTCCAGTCCAGCTTGTCAGGCGAAGAGAACCAGAAGGACGAACTATGCTATGCTACTTTTATCGAAGTATCCACTGCTAACGTGAACAACGCTTTCCTACTGTCTTCAAGATATTCACTGCTAACCTCTGGATGCTCTACTCAAGACGACCGTCATTATGGACAACAGTTTGAACAACGAATACAATATTGGATGTCTCCATGATTTCATGTAGTCTTCACCAAATGTCGACCATACCATCCAAATGTCTCAGCAGCAATTGAGGAATAGATTTTGACTCTTCTATTATCCAAATTTTGATATCTTCAGCAAATTGTAGCCCAACTTTATCATTATTATTTGACAGTAGTGGCAACCGGCATAGACTTCAGCTGCTGTAGAACACCTGCTTCAAGGTTCGATGATTTGTGCGATCGTGTTTCAAAGAGTGGTTATTTGAGCTCGCCATCTTCTTGAGCAAGTTTGACCATTCTTCTCCATGCTCTTTCTTCAACAAGATATTTCAAGCTACAGAACTTTGTTTGTTTCCTGATTATTATCTCTAAAACCTGGAGACAATTTGGCGTGGAAATCCTTGGAGATCAGCAATTTGTAAAAAAATAAAATAAAATAAAACAGATTTGCCACTCTGGCACCAGATAATATTTAGCTTAAATTACCTTATTTTCCCACTCTAATGTATGAAGTGAAATTCAGCAGATCCCATGACTATGCTTTAATAAAGATCTCACTTAAATTGCGTCATTCATTGAGAAGAAATTTGCATAAATTGAATTCTTTCATTTTTCATTTTTCTTTCAAATACTCAAATTTGGGAATACGTTTTCACAGCGTCGCCCACGTGACGACAACGTGACCATGTTTTAAAACGAAACGCTGATCATATAAAACTTTCAGTTGTCTGTTTGGATAAGTCTTGTTCTTGTGTCCATCGTCTTTGTCATGTTCAATTGATGTTAATTATATATATTATATTTTATGAATATGTCCTGAAGATGGTTTATTAAACCGAAACGTCCGACGTTGATATATTAACATTAAAACAGCATTATTGCATATAAGGATTTTTGTTTGTTTTTTCCGTATATTTTTCTTCATACTGTCTGATCTATATCCATATATTTGCTTACATATATATATATATATATATATATATATATATATATATAAATATACATACATATATGTATACACATACACACATACACATGCACACACAAACACACACACATACACACACACATATATATATATAGAACATACACATCTACATACAAACACGTACGCACATACATTTATTTCTAGACATACGCATACACATACATATGTATAAAACAAACATATACACATATATATCTATATATATAACAATATATATATATATATATATATATATATATATATATATATATATATATATAACTAATTATAATACATAATAATAATAATAAACAAACATATACACATATATATCTATATATATAACAAAATACACATATATATAACTAATTATAATACATAATAATAATAATAATAATAATAATAATAATAATAATAATACATAATTAAAACTAAAATTAACAAAAGGAATATAAATAAAATATAAATAAAATATAAATAACGATAAAGAATAAAAAAATATTGGCAAAGACATATATGATGTGATCTCATAAATAATTCAATAGATCAACAGACCAATATATGCATTTGTGACAAGCACATCCAAATAAATAGACACATGCATATATACATGTAGATATATGCACACATGTATGCTTGTACGCATATAAAATTAAAAACCCAATTCACATGTGCATTACACGTAAAGTAAAAGTTTTAAGGTAATTTAATCTATTTTATGTCGCCAATTGAAAATAATTTCACACATACACACACACAAACGCACACACATACACACACACACACATATATATATATACATATATATATATATATATATATATATATATATATATATATATATATATACTCGAGTCGAACACCACATAAGTATATGAGTATTTATTAATATATATTTCTTAGCTCTGTCTAATCACATTGAACACTATTATGTCTACACCTCTGGGCTGAATTTGGTAATTATTTATTTGGCTAGCTGCGTATACACGCCAGCACGCACATATACGGTCGCTAATATCTAGTTATCTCATTTACCTAACCCTATATATATATATATATATATATATATATATATATATATATATATATGTTTCTAAATTTCATATATATATATTTATATTACTGCCATTATTTACATTATTCGGACTGTTATCCTCATCTTCATTGCTATATTCATAACGTTTCGGCCGTTTTACTTTCCAACCATCTTCAAGTGATTGGAATTTCGATCCGAACCCTTTATTAGTCCACCGGGGTAGATTTTTCTAGTTCCGAGTGTCATGCCTCTACCGGATGTCTCAGTTATTTACCTTTAATTTAAGTCTGGAAGCCACCTACAGCAATGGTGAACCAAAATTTGGAGAATTGAGTTAAAGAGAAATAACTGAAACAGCCGAAAGCGGCATGGCACGTGGAACTAGAACAATCTACCCGCGTGGACGAAATAAAGGGTTTAGTTCGAAATTCTAATAACCTGAAGAAGGAGCGAATTTCTAATAACATGAAGAAGGAGCGCACAACGACCGAAACGTTGTGAATATCGTAATGAAGATGAGGATAACAGTTCGAATAATGTAAATGATGTAAGTAATATAAATATATTCTTCTCCTTCCTTTTTCACACTCTCCACCCACATTGTATTAAACCCAACGTCGTACAGTTGTTTGTTTATTTTTTTAAAAATAATAGAGCGTTCTTTAATTTTTTTGTTTAAAATAAAGCTTTAAGATGTCATTTGATACCGTAGGATTGAAACCAATGGTAGCGGATTCAACTGACCCCCTGATTTTAAGGTATATATATATATATATATATATATATATATATATATATATATATATATATATGTGTGTGTGTGTGTGTGTGTGTGTGTGTGTGTGTGTGTGCTATGGGACCTAACCCATAATAACATAATGGACTATTCCATACGTAATAAATACTGAACCTCAAGAGGAGGCAAGGAGTCCAGCCCGAAGTCGGGGGACCGGCTGATCGGCTGATCAGTTAAACTCCCTGCCTACGGGCAGGGAGGAACCCGAAGGAGGCTACGCCGAAGGAGGCTACGCCGAAGGGCGGCGTCTCTTTCGGTGTGGTAGACCGACCCTGAACCCGTTTATAAGGGTTCAAAGGGCATATTTTTGTCCGAGCCCACGGGCTCGGAAACACCACGTTAAACCGGCCTTGTGCCACATGATGCCCTTGTGGGGGGGGGGTTACTAAATACCGTTCAGTCCGAAGTCGGGCGAGCGGCTTATCGGCTGATCGGCTGATTGGCTGAACTCTCTGCCTACGGGCGGGGAGGAACCCGAACGAGGCTCCGCCGAAGGGCGGAGTGTCTTTCGGGGAGGTAAACCGACCCTGAACCCGTTTATACGGGTTCAAAGGACATATTTTTGGCCGAGCCCACGGACTCGGACATTCTACGTTAAACCGGCCTTGTGCCACATGATGCCCTCGTGGGGGGGTGACTAAATACCGTTCAGTCCGAAGTCGGGAAACCGGCTGATCGGTTGAACTCTCTGCTTTCGGGCGGGGAGGAACCCGAACGAGGCTACGCCGAAGGGAGGAGTCTCTCTCTGGGAGGTAAACCTACCCTGAACCCGTTTATACGGGTTCAAAGGGCATATTTTTGGCCGAGCCCACGGGCTCGGAGATCCCACGTTAAACCGGCCTTGTGCCACATGATACCCTCGTGGTGGGGCGGTGACTAAATACTATTCCGTCTGAAGTCTGGAGTGAGGTCCGTCAGAAGTCTGTCAGTCAGTCAGAGCGAGCGAGTCAGTCCGAAACAGAGTCGCATTCAGACAATTACTACAAGACATTGGAATAGTGATACTGGTCGGGACTACATTGTTCTCCCTACTAAACCTTGTTGTTCATACTAACACTTTCTACTTCTCTGTATATATTCCTGTTTGTAATATATCTGTGTTATTCCATACTTGTGTTCGAGTTCTTCTTTATTGGTTCTACCTTGGACTATCACCGTGGTACAAGGAACTGGACCATACCAATATATATATATATATGATTGGATAAGGAACAAATGGGAAACTTTTGTCAGACATGAGATACACACACACACAGACACACAACATACACACACTTAAAAATCGCGCAAACTAGAATTATGATCACTTACCCACACAAAACAATATTTGCTATTTTTCACTTAAGCTTAGAATTCATTAATATTTTGGAAATTCGGAGGGTCCATCATCTCTCCTTGAGTTCAGAACGCCATAACTTATACACGGAAACACAGAATCACATGTCAATTGCGCCAGAAGCTTGTTTAACCAATGAAAATCAAGTAAGACAAACAACAATATTTCTTTTTTTTAGCACCAAACCTCTTTTCCTGATCTTTGATTGATAATCGTTTCCTATTTGTTCTTTTGCATATTATTTTGGATTTCTATCCTTATTTGATCCCATTTCATATCTATCTATCTATCTATCTATCTATCTATCTATCTATCTACACACACACACATATATATTGTCATTCACAGACAGACTCTTTCGTTGTATCACAGATCATCAGTGTGGCTAGACAACAGATTGCCTCAAGATGAGATCGAAACCCGACTGAAATGGCATCAGTCAGAGATTTTACGCCCGGTAGAGAGGAAGGCGGATTGTTACGTACTTATCCTTCGAATAAACACGCCAATGACCGCGAGGGCTCAGTTCATAGGAGAGCTTTGCAGTATTAGCAGCACTGTCACTGTTTAAAATTCACGCCTTCTCCCAAGAGTGCTCGACCGGAATTAAATTTTCCGGGGGCGTATATGTAATCATCCACAGACTGTTTCGCTGTCTCTCTCTCTCTCTCTCTCTCTCTCACACACACACACACACACACATATATATATATATATATATATATATATATATATATATATATATGTGTGTGTGTGTGTGTGTGTGTGTGTGTGTGTGTGTGTGTGTGTGTGTATCCCAAAGACGAAGCAAACCTAATAAAAGCTACAATCAATTCCTCCAGTCATGAGCTCCACAGCTAAAACCCACAATGCCACGTGCATTGGAACGAAGCATCCCCATTCCCTACATATTCCATTATTAAGAAAGAGGCTCCATTCGGAAAGCTTCTCCTTAAGAACCACAATTTATGGAATAACCTCCCCGATCCCTACAATCTTAACCTCTTCAAGTGTAGGGTTATATCACATTCACGTACACACTCACACATATATAATCTTCAATGTTATATATATATATATATATATATATATATATATATATATATATATATATATATATATATATATATATATATTAAGAGATGTCCCTCAGCTTGAATGTATATTTATATGTGTATAGTTTAGATAAAATATTATTTGGTTGTGTTCATGTTTCAAGGTTTAGGCAGCCGGAATTTTGACTCTTATGAAATAAGGATGCTTCCAAATGTCATTTGTGTATCTGTCAAGTTTATTTTCTCTTCTGTGAAATGAGATTTATTTCCTCATTTGGATTCCTTGCTTGCGAACGCCGAACAGGGAATGATGTTTAGGAATTAGATTAAATAACATAAAAACACATTATCTCTTTTTACCTTTCGATTTACATCTATACCTAAAATTAGATTACGCATCTATCTCACCTCGTTCGAAATCTTAGTTCATGGTTATGTACTTATATACAGATCTGTCAATGTTTGCTTATATCTATGTGTACGTTCCTTTGTTTGCATTCTGAATTTCATTTTTTATGTTTTAATCGTTTTATTCTTTCTATGTATCTATCTACCTATCTCTCTCTCTCGCTCTCTCTCTCTCTGTCGCTCTCTCTCTCTCTCTCTCTATATATATATATATATATATATATATATATATATATATAAATGCGCGCGTGTATGTGTATCCATTTATTTCATTTCTGATTCTATTATATCTATGAATATCATTTTCTTTTCATCTCTTTCTATGTCTCTCTGTATGTGCATTTCCCTCTCCCTCTCCCTCTCTCCCTATACACACAAACACACACACACGAACACACACACACACACACATATATATATATATATATATATATATATATATATATATATATATATATGTAATTGTATATTTAGATAGTAATCCCTCTCTTTTAGACAAGTTTCGTTGAAGATAATTAACAAAGCATCTATATCATTTTTTGCTTTTTTGGACAGAGAGTATGTAAAAACTTTTCAAATGTTTTATGGATCCAGAGGTTTTTCGACTATCAAAGATGTTATATTTTTAACTGAATATGTAGATTTATCTTTCTCTCCCTCTCTGTCTCTCTCTCTCTCTCTATATATATATATATATATATATATATGTGTGTGTGTGTGTGTGTGTCATAAAAAAGTAATTTATACAAACAATTAATTAGCAATGTCTATGGGATTAATAGCGAAATCACTTGGCTAACAAGACTTAATGTGACATTAACTTACTAACAATTCATTAAATAATACGATCATAATATTTGAGTTGTTGTCAGATGGAATTGACGAGCCAAGTACTTTCAAGAATTTCAAATTTCATCTTTGGGGCGAAATTTTTCCGCATACAGTCAAAGCACTTAGACGAAATATGTGTTGTGTAGTCCGAAATATGTTGCTTTAAAATATGCTATTTATTGACAGTTGAATTATTTTTCATATATATATATATAAATAAAATGACAATTGGAAAAAAGATCTTAGATTTTGCCGACGCAAACAGACAAGACAGATTGGTATAAATAAAATGACAATTGGAAAAAAATGATTTGGGAATTTAACTATATTGTTGACATGGAAAAAAAAAATCTCTTACTATAAAGGTAATTTACATTAACCAGAAAAAAAGGCTTGGACAGAAGCGTCTATCTTTTTAAATTTGGATTTTTTAATGTTACTATAACAACAAGAACATTTCGATTTCATTTTTGCCTTGAAAAAGTCGGAAGACGAAACGCGTCGGCAAAATCTAAGATCTTTTTTCCAATTGTCATTTTATTTATACCAATCTGTCTTGTCCACTGAATTGATCTGGGAATTTAACTATATATATATATATATATATATATATATATATATATATATATATATATATATATATGTATTAGGGTCCTCTATTAGGTCACGTAAAAAAGCAGCATATCACGATGAAAAAAGGTCCATAAATCAATGAAAACAAAGTTTTGTATCAATATGTTTATGTTGTTATGAAGAGGAAAGACTAAAGTATTTTTTGAAATTTTTTACTCCTTTCTAGCACGTAGAAAATTTCGGTTAAAAGACTAAAAAACGGTTTGTTTTATTTTGCGAAAAGACTAAAAAAAGGCTTGTTTTATTTTGCGCTTTTCCCGAGGAAAACACACGTTAATTTAGGAAATTCTTGCAAAAATCAAATAATTGTCGGATTTTAATGAAACTTTCAGAAATTATTCACAAATGGATGAAATTATTTTTGAAATTATTTTTTTTAGAAAATCTTGTTAAAAAGAGATTTTTTTAAAACATGTTTCCACCCACTTACATATTTTCATGAAATTTCGAGAAATTAAATCTTCACGCGCGGGATTTGTTTTATTAGTTATAAACAGGACTCTTTGGCGGGGAGAACATGAGCAAGAACTGTGTTTACTCCACCCCTTTTGGGTTTGGAAAAGAATGTAAATCTAAAAAAAAATTCGCACCCTAAAAGTAAGGTTGGAGGACCGTAGTAATAAGTAGAACAATGAAATCAGCCATAGCTGATCATGTATGGTGGAAAAATGTAGTCATCAAGCACTGTTGAATGAAATAAAAATACTGGACAAGGAAGAACACTGGATGGTTAAACTTCTAAGAGGATCAACGCATATGCTGGTTTATGAGAAATTCATTAGTGTGCCTAACATAGAAATAAGTACGATATGGGAGCCGTTAAAGAAAAAAATAAGATCAGTTCTTCAACAGCAGGAGCAAAACCAGCAGCAGCTGTAACAAAGAGGAGCTTTCAGTCGGTGTAATCAAGGAAGGCAAGAAGTAGTACAGCAACACTCATCAGCAGGCAGGTTAGGTTTTACGCGCTAAGTTCCCTACACAGAACTGATACAAAAATAGCCTAGGAGATTAAAGCATTGGTTGGTGTAATATGGTGAGATTAATCCCTGGCCCAAGTAGTGTTTAATTGGACTCGGTGGAAACTAGGTGAGAAGTAACTTAACTAAAATAAGAACTGGACGAGATATGGGCAAGATCATGGAAAGGAGAACGAAAACACTATAACCCTGTAGATTAAATAACAGTTTCAGTTTGAAATTCTCTGTAGGTTATCTGATATGTACCGAAGAGCAAAACGGTCGAATCGATATTATAACAACAAAGATGTGGACAATAGACCGCGTGTAAATAATGTAAATAACTCTATATTCGATTTTGTATTATGTTGAATTATTGTCAGAAACTCAGACTACTGCATATATTCCTTTTTCTCCTCGTATTAGTAAGATAAACGCACTAGGTATTTAGTCACAAAGGAACAACGGACATTTCTGACACCTGGTCGTCGTATTTCTTTGTCTCTTATACATCAATTTATTAACTATATATCAAAAGAGTAAGATGAATGAATTGAACCATGGGTCAATACTTACGATATCGAAAAGCAGAGTAAAGGAGCTTATTCTCTGTGTCACAAATGGTACATGATAGAGTATATTTTGGCAGGCGTGCGAGTTTCAAAGTAATTACATTACCGGAGAACTGTCCACCAAAAATTCTGAAAAAGAAAAGCAAAAATGAAATTTTGCCGTTGGCATTTGCTGCTGACACAAATTTAGGCTCAGTGGAGAAAAATAAGGATTTATTTAATTTTACTTTCTATCTAGTAACAATATATATATATATATATATATATATATATATATATATATATATATATATATATATATGTATGTATGTATGTATTATTTTTTTATTTTGATATATATATATATATATATACATATATATATATATATATATATATATATATATATATATATATATATATATATATATATATATAATAAAATCCCCTTATAACATTATGTAATCTCATTCCCTCACCGACTTAAACTATATAATATTCTTTAGCTTATCAAAAGAGTAAATCATTTTTCAGCATCGCTTGAAAATGGAACAAAAATATTAAACTTTATGTTTAATTTAATATTTAGGTTTTGGTTTCGAAACATGGTAATTTCTGTGTCACGGTGAATACATATTTCTAAATAATAATTATAATATATATATATATATATATATATATATATATATATATATATATATATATATATATATATATTATATGTGTGTGTGTGTGTGTGTGTTTGTGCGTATTTATTTTTAAAGAGTTAATGGATTTTAATTCGACATATTTTCATTTTTTAAATTTTTATTTTTTAATCCGACATTTTTAGTATTTCGAATGTTATTTTTACTGGATACCCGTATTTGATTAGACGATCCGCTTATTTATTTTAAACAGGATTTTCTTTAGTAAGTCTTCTCGAATTACAGGCTAATAGACAAAATAAATAATGTTTAAAAAAACAAAAAAAACCGTAGCGTCTCTTCAAGTACTGGTATCCACTAAAAAGAACGTTTGAAGTAATAAAAATATGTCAGATTAAAAAAAATAAAATCCATTAACTGTTTCGAACAGGTGTGGAAGAATGGTTATGATGTAAAATTAAGAGAAATCGGTGTAAAATATAAAATAGTTGCACACTATAGAAACAAAATTAAATAATGTTAATAAATCCTTATTTTAAGTGACAAATCCTTATTTTACGTAATTAATTTTAATGATAGACTTTCCCAAATTACAAATGAACTTTCTCAGACAAGAGGGATTGTCTGAAGTTCATTTTGAAAGAAATATGGTTCAAACTTTTTCATTTTTGTTATATCATCATCAGGTCAAATGGAGGCAAATAGTAAATTTCATAACACTAGTGGCTAATACTATATAATAATGATTATCAATCTTA
>OZ010574.1:34300942-34355942 GCA_963932145.1 Acanthosepion lycidas
TAATAAGAAACTCGATACATATATTTTTATCACATTTGGATCTTAGTTCTATAAAACAACATTTCTTAGAAAAACGTAGTCATGTACATGATATTAGACAGATATTAGTTGATAACACAATAATATTCACACATACACACAGTAAAAAGAACCTTCAGATATTTGAGGCCATCTACATTAAAATAAAGCAAACCGCACTCAACAAAATTACATTTCAAACTAGTCACAACGCATTACATTGCACCTAGACATATGGGTCTGTTGTTAATATTTCGGTCACTTACGCGTGGTATGACGTCATGGAACCACATCTCGAAGTTACGATCTGCGTCTGCTATTCCGCGACCGTTATCGTCGCACAGCAATCTTCTGTGTCAAAATAACAAAATATCATCTTTGACGGTGGATATCTTTGTTTCATGTCTGCATAACCACCCTGAGGATGGCTCATGGGAGCCGAAAGCTTAGGACCAACTTAAAAAAAAATCCGAATGCTGGACAATTTTTGTCTTTATTTTCACCAGAAATTAAAGCAAATATTTAAATATTAGAACAGCTCATGGTCAGACATAACAGACATTCATTGTTATTATTAAGAGGAAATACTAAGTATTTTTATTATTCTATTAAATTTTTTAATTCTTTCTAGCACGTTCGAAATTCTGATTGCTTTTTTTGTGTCCGCAGTGGGAAATTTAGCATTTTGTTTGCGGTAAAACACATTGATTGTTAAATTCTTGCAAAATTGAAATAATGGTCAGATCTTAATGACATTTTCAAGACTGATTCACAAATGAATGAAATTATTTTTTAAATATATTTATTTCGAAAATCTTACTTAAAGTATTTTTTTACATCTGTAACCCCAACGGGTTAAAGATGTAAAAAATACTTTAAGATTTTCGAAAAAAGTATATTAATTTTATGAAAAAAAGTATATTAATTATTAATTAATTAATTTTTATGAAAAACAGTATATTTATTTTATGAAACTTCGAGAAATTAACTTTTGATCCGCTGAATATTTATATTAGTTAAAAGCAGAAGTCCTTGGAAAATGTAAATGATCAATTTGTTTTTGTCAAACAGAAACACCGTTCATCAAAATTCTTCTCTGAATCGTAAAATAAAAATGCATTAAAAGTACGATATTATTTACTAAGCTTTTAATTTCTTTTATAAATCAGATATTTTTATAAACACCATTGTCTTAAGAAAAAAAGTTTTTCGATGAATAATCAATTTTTTCATTCCTTTTAGATGAGATTATTGAGTAAAAACTATATTAAGGGAAAACTATATTTACTAATTATAAATGGAAAAGCTTAATACAAATCATGAAATACTTGCATTTTTAAAAGAATTTTGATTTTTTTTTTGCATGTGTATGAACGTGCCCACAAAGGCAACATTTCTAAAATTTATTAAAAATTTCCCTAAAACTTTTAGAATATTGAATACATAACAAGTTATATAAAAATGGCGCTGACATCATTTACAGATAAAGTCTCCGTAGAACAATATTAGACTTGTCATCAGGCTTTCTTCACGTCAAATCAGCTGCTTAAAAACAGATCTGCTGTCGAGTTAAAAATGCTATCTGCGATGTTTATACGTTAAAGTAAATAATATTTGTCTCAAATCAGATTAATTATACTTTAGTATTAGGTTGGTGCAAAAATAATGTCGTTTTCTCACATAGTAACATATGTGAGAAAATGACATTATTTTTGCACCAACCTAATAATATTAATATTCCTCAAATAAAGTTTCAGAAAAGTATATTTTTTTTTTGCAAGATTTTTAAAACCAAGAACTAACTTGTGTTTACAAATATCTAAAAAGTGGACAACTTGGTTGATCTTTATGGAAACAAAATGAGTATCAATTCCAGTCAATATAAATTCTGTTTGAAATACATGAGAGTATTTTGCTTACTGGAAATAGTAAAGGTAAGCCTTTAGCTTTCAATTAAAGCTAAAAGGTAAGCATCGAGAAAGCTTTTTTCATCTTTAAAAAAAAAATATTTTAAACTTAGGTTATGCGATTTTAGTGGAGATAACTCTCTCTCTCTCACTCTCTCCCCCTCTCTCTCTCTCTCTATATATATATATATATATATATATATATATATATATATATATATATATAAATGTGTGTGTGTGTTGGAGCCGTTGCTGTTTGTTGGATTTTAAATCATCCCGCTTCATGTATACCTCTGTTTTTTTCTCAACTAGTTCGTACACTGTAATAAAACAAACACAAAAATAATCCCCGACTTCTGGTCGTCAGATCTGACAAGGTAATTTAATTTATTGCGTCTCTCATCCACAAAAATACCAACGTATTTTTCTTATTTGCCGTTTTGTCTTTGTTTCTGACCTGAAGCAGCCGACGCCAATAGATATCGGCGGAAGGCGTCGTTGCGCGCGAGCGCGCTTGTGTGTGTAATGTTACATGCAAATTAATAATAAATAAATTAATACTTTGTACAGAATTAATTTAATTTTTTTTTCTCTTTTTAGCTCGCTGTTTTTCTGCGTGTTTTTACTCACTAAACTTTATATAATTCAGCTGTATTTAGAAACGGAAATGCATTATACCATGTTCAAGATTTAATAAATTCTAATTGCAGGTATCTGAGATCGAATAACATATCCATCTGTTTATTATCCATCTTTGACCACTTACCTCTACTTAGTGAGCTCACTACATTGTTCCTCCGCCTCGTCTATTGTCCGACTCGGTTTATTATTCCATTCGGCACTTTTAATTTAGACTCTGTGTATGATGATATTACCTTGTCCACGCGGTTCTTTAAAAAACTAAGACAAAAAGTTGGCAGTAGACCAAAAAAGTGAAATATCTTAATTGCTGAATATAGATGAAATAAAAGGCAGAGATCTTTTTTTATAGTAGCCACACTGCTATCTTGATTCCACTTATATAGAGAGGAAATAAAAAGAAAAGAAAATTTAGATTGAACTACAATCAGTATTTGATATATATATATATATATATATATATATATATATATATATATATATATATATTATAAATGATTAAAACCGATTTTTTTTTATTTTCCCGACACACCATGGTAACAGATATTTAGTACGAAATTACAAAATAATAATAGCTTCTTTTTTTTTTAATTTTCATTTTGTCTTCACATCATTTCCGTTTTTATTCTCGCAACAGACACCGTGACGATATGCGGCTCTAGACAACGACACACTGCTATACAATGTTAGCTATTGTCACTGAATTTTTTGATAGCTGATACCACCACATTCTGTGTAATTTCGTTCTACTTGAAGTTTTTATTGATACGAACAAAACTTTGTTCTAATATTCTTGATAAGATAAAGGACAAATATAAAACGTTTATCAATCTATTGGGTTGGTGCATAATTATCAGGCGTTTTTTAAACAATATTTATTATGAAAAAAGAAATATAACAATCCAACCATAACATTTTTAAATGATTATTCTTGGGCGTATAATTATCGACACAGCATTTTTATAACCTGAAAATCAAATAATATATTTATTAAAAAAAGTAAGCGTAACAGCAATTTTTATTAACAAATAACGCCTACAAAAACGCCTGATAATTATGCACCTACCCAATATGTTTCAGATTTATTAAAGAACAATTAGAATGTTTCATGTGCATTCGACTTGTTAAACCAAAGTTAGTAACAGTCAAACAACGCAAAAGTAAAAATACCAGAATTTATTTGTTCTTTTTCTGCATATCACCTTCTCTGATGAAGTTTTAATAAAAGTGAAACAGGATTGATAAACGATTTCCTATTTGTTTGTTTTTTAACTTATCAAGAATATTAGAACAAATATTTCAACGTCTAAATCAGCTTAAATGTTTTCAAGATTTCATTGCAGAGAATTAATTTATTATTAGCTTAACATCAACGATGTTTATCGAAGCAAGGATATTTATATTACCACCTCGCGTGGCAGCATGTGGTTGAAGGCCGTTTTTAATGAGATGTTAAATCGAGCCAGTAGGCTAGGGGAAAACTTCCCCGTAGACCCCGTAAAATATGGGTTCGGGTAGCTGTCTACCACCCCAGACGAGACTCTGCCCTTCGGCATAGCCTCGTCTGGGTACCTCTCTGCGCGAAGTCATAGAGTTCGACCAGCTCAGCTGGGAGAAGAATCTCCAACTAATTGCTGAAGCAAGCCTCCAAGTATATCCTGTGCTCACTATCTATAGCTACTGATATAGTCAGTTTACATAGGCGATAGGGAGTGTGGGTCATTCCATTACAACACACAATCGTACCAAATGTTTTCACTTGGTTGAAGAAAGGAACCGATGTCTAATCAATACTCAAGCTTCTACGCTTTTAACAGGTCAGAGTTCAAACCTTCTTTGTGGTCACTTTTTGGTTAGTGTCAGCTCATACAGAATCCTCACGAACACTACATACGGAGTATTGTCAGCATCAAAATTTGACGATCATCTAAACTATTTGACCATAACAATGATAAGAGACTCTGCTAGAATATTCTCTTGGAGCAGGAAAAGCAATAAAGATGCTGTAGAAAATGAAAGCATTTTATAATCTGCAGACAACACTTCTGCGCTTTTACTTGCACCAAAGTTCAGACTATATCCATTCAAATGAGTGATTCGTGCTTTCAATGCAGTAGAACACCCAAATATTTTTGAAAATTCATATGATAGACCACAAAAGTTTGATAGCGGAATTTTGTTTTTAAACAGGAAATGTACAACAGTCTCTGCTAGATTCTTTGATTCAAGAGAAAAAATAATGATAAGCATGATGAAATGCTTTTGAATGAATTAGATAATAACTTTTCAACTGATCAATGTTTAAGCTGTTTGGAATGGAATTAACACTAACTGAATAATAATTTGACTGTTTTATTTCTTCTGCAACATCATAAAGAACATGTTATCTCATTAATTCAATAAATTACATGTGCGATAGATAATATTGATTCCAAGTTCCAGAATTTCTATAAAGTTTCAGACACATTTCTGAATCGTTCACCAGATCATGTACGCCTAAAATATTTCCATTTCTTGCACGCCCACTTTTTTATTCGCTCCATAAAGCAACTCTCTAAAAAGACCCCAAATGACAGAAACCAAACGTAGAATTCTTTCTCTGAATAATACTGTTTGAATAACAATAAACTGAATCTATGAATCCAGATTCTTTATTCCGAATCAAATATACCATCACCCCCTTGCCTTGCGATTCCCCAATTTCAAGTTCAACAAAAAGATTGTAGCGCTTCCACATTGAATCTTGATATGGCAAAGATAGATTCTTGCATGTAACGCAGGCGACATATAACTGCACAAAGAACATTGGAATGGCGAATAAAATAACCAATCGCGTTTTACGCGCTCGCAGTTAACGTTTGAATACATTCTTTGATAAATACTTTGTCTGATTACTCTCGTCTGTCTCCAGTGTAGAATCTGTTGTTAATTTGTAAGATTACAATCACGATTCTAACATCATGTTGGCCCACCGCGAAACCAGTAATACAGTGTTTTAATACTCTTAATCATCCATAGTTTAGTATTTGTGACATGAATCCCAAAACGTATTTCCGTTGCAGATTTTTGTATTTCCTCTTGTGGAATATGCCTAGCCGCACTAACAGGTAATCGTATCTATGCAGTTGGATGAATAGATGCGAGAGAGGATGGAGATTGCGATGTTGTATTTGGGGAAAGCAGCATTCACGTTGCAAGAGGATTCGAATGTGAAAGTTTTCTTTTTTTCCTTCGCAGCATGTTTCGGCTGCACGCATAAACATTCCTTTCATTTCTGCTCAAAGCTTTATGCATCTGTGTCTATGATTGCTTTAAAGATGTTAATAAAATTAAATAAAGTAGACGACTGACCTAAAATATAAGTTTTCTTGCAAAATACCTTCCGAAAGCAATCAAATTTTTTTGTGAAAATTTCGGGAAGACGCCTCAGTTTTTGTTTTTTTTTAAATTCTCTTTATGATCATTCTAGAAAAAAAATACTAATTAGAATTAATAAATGTACATAATTAAACAAAAATGTAATGTCTTAATTTTAAAGTGAGGAAATATTAGTTTATCCCCAAAATATAACAAAAATTATATAAATTAGAATAAATATATAAACCCTAAAAGAAAAGAAAAGAATGTTAAATACTGTCATTGTAATGGTAATATCAGGCGTTTCCTTATAAATAAATCGAGATTCATTAACAGCCTATTTAGTACTACTCGAGTTAATTTTCTTCTCTCACTGGCTTACTTATCGAAAACTATTATATATAGCGCCGTGGATTCCATACAGGCACCATATACGACAGCTGGATATTTTCCATAAGAGCTGTCTGCGTGCCATCTGTGTAGTTAGCTTTCAAGACAGGACATCTAATGTAGACTTGTTTAACAGGTGGAATATTGGAGAAATCGAGACTTTCCTCCTACAGACTCAGTTGTGGTGGGCTCGTCATGTCTTGAGAATGTCTGATGATAGGATACACAAGATCCTAATGTACAGCCAGTTAGATCAGGGCTAAAGGAATGTATGACGCCCATGGCTTATATACAAGGACAAGCTGAAGCGCAACTTGTCAGCTGTCGATATACCTCATAACACCCTCGATCACTTAGCCTTGGAGCGGGTACAGTGGAGATCAACGTGTTTTAGTGGAATCATATGTTTTCAGTCTGCTAGTCTGAATCGTCTTCAAGAAGCCAGGGCAAGATCTAATTGGTCAACCAATCTAATAGTGACTTTATCCCACAATCCTTAGTTTTGCTCCATATGTGGCTTCCTTTGCAGGTCTTAAGTGCCATTTAAGATTATCGCACAACATTCATATATATATATATATATATATATATATATATATATATATATATATATATATATATATATATGGGGAGCATAAAAATAAATACCTGTTTAAATAAGTTGATCCAGATTAATTTTTAAAAGTAATCTCCCTTAAGGTTTAATATAAAAAAATAATATTCACAATGCTAAAATATTTTTTTTTATTTTTACATATATATATACAAATCCCATTTATTTTAAATGGCAATATAATTTTAAAATGAAAAGAATGTAATGTCACTATAATATATAACTAGTTAAATTAGAGAATAAAACGACAAGACGAAATAAGTTTTATTTCTAAATGAAAAGATTTACAACCAGACGATGAGAACATGAAGTTTTTCTAAAGTACTTGTTGCTCTAAAAAATACACCATCTGACAACAATTCTATACACAACGATCACGTGATTCAATGGATTGTTAGTAAGTTAATGCTTATATTAAGTCTGTTACCGAAGAGAATTCGCCATTAGTTACATTAATACTGCTAATTTATTCATTGTATGGTTACCTCTTTATAATATAAAATATATGCTGCTTAATATAATACGTTTATATATATATATATATATATATATATGTGTGTGTGTGTGTGTGTGTGTGTGTGCGTGTGTGTGTCTGCGTAAATATATACATAATATTAAAATTTACTTAACCTTAAATATCAAATCCTGATTCTAAAGTTTCTTGGTGCCAAGCACATTTCAGAGTGTTCGGAATTTAAATGATTATATTTCCAGTGTTTTCATATTTTTTCGCCTGTTTTTTTTTTTAATCCGTTTTGTACAGGTGCTCATTAATTTATTTATTTATTTTTTTTACACGCACACGTTCATGGATTTCTGATTTCTTTACGTCTTTTATATTTAATTCTCATTGAATTTTTCTTTCGCTTGTAAATTTACTTCGAAATTAGAATTTTTTAAATATATGTTTTATAAGTTTTTGTGGTGTGTTATTTTAATAATTAAATTTTATAGTATTTATTAATTTTTATTATTAATAAAATTATAATATTAATTAAATCATAATATTTTATTCTACATTTGATGTATTATGGTATATTATTATTAAAATAATAAAGTAAATATTTAATATGACGGCATCGATACATTATCGAATTTTTCTTATTTAATTATTTAATTTAATTATTAAAAGTTAATACTGCTAATTTTCTTTCTAAACACAGTCTATAATTCTTTTTGGTAATATGATATGGAAGTATTTTTTTATAATTTCCCATTTAATTTTAGTAGATTTGGTATTTTCTTTTTGATTCCATATATATTTTGATAATGATATATTATTTGCTTATTCATTCATTTTAGATGACATCATATGATTATTAAATCTTTCTGTAAAAGTCGTTTCCGTTGCTCCTATGTATTCTTTTCTCCTGTATTAATATTATTTGATACAGTTGCTTTGTATATCATATTATTAGTTAAGCGCTTATTATTAAGTGGACAGTTGTTTTTGTTTCAAGAATTGCAATTATTGTTTCTATTTCGTGGATGGGTGTTATTATAGTTATTATTGTTTTTATTTTTATTTATTATTTCTTATTATGTTTATTCATTATTTTGTTCTTATTATTCATAGAAATATAACTGATTTTTATTATATTTTTGTTAATGATTTTTGATAGTTTACTACTTCAAGGGAAAGTATTTTTCAATTAATTTAAAGAATATTTTTTTCCTATTTTTGATTTTACTATATTATAATAAGATGGGTTAATCAAGGTTATCTTTCTTTTTCCTTTGTTTTTGTTTACATCATTTTTAGTTATGTATTCTTATTTGGTCGGATAACCACTTCTTAATTCTGATTTGTATTTTTTTTATTTTCATTGAATATTTTTATATTGTTAGAATTAGTTTCATTTCTTTCGTTAATAGATATTGGTATATGTTTAAATATATTAAGAGAAGGATTTGATTTTTTGTTTATATATATATATATATATATATAGGATTACTATTTACTTTCCTAGATGGTTTGTATGTATGTATTATATCGTGTTTTCTACATTTAAATGTAGAAAACATGATATTTAAACAGGTCAGTAAGCCCAAAATATATGTCCGCTACGTAAACGTTATCTTTATTTTAGCGTAAATAGATACTCTCAAAACAACATTTGAACAAAAAACTCTGTCCTTAACTTTACCTACAAACTAAGTAAAAAAATAAACACCCATTCTTAGAAGTTCTCTAAAAATACACTAACAACACTTTCGCCTACTCAATGTATAAAACACCCACAAACAGAAACTCTTGCCACCTTAATTTTAAGAGGAATGCCTACTCAGATACAAAATAACAGTGATAAAAAAAAAATTCGTAAAGAGAGCACGAGAGTATTCATCTCCTCGTCTACTTTTCCTTAAAGAAGTCAACAATGCAAAACACTAATTAACAAGGGTTTTCCTAACTACCTAATCGACTACCAGTTGAGACTATTTCTTTCCAAAGTAAATGATAACGATACTGAACACACAAACAAATCAATAGTAAAAATATCTTATACAAAAGGCGATTGCAAGTCAACTATAAACAAGATGAATCTTTACTTAGACATACCATAAAGGTTGACCTGAACCAAAAAAAACTTAAATTAATTATCTATTACATAACAAAAAAAAAAAAAATTAAAACAGCTAACCTCCCCCTAAAAATAACAACTCACCTGCAAATCAAAACTACAAAGAAGGAACATTATTTAAGAGTTCAAATGGCCCTTAAGGATCTGTATTCCTGATCAAAACAAACTCAGAAATAATTACATCGGTCACACTACTACATGCCTATCCAGACGACTTACGTTAAACCTATCCTGACCACAGCTACATTAAAACTCATTCAACCACACACCCACACACAAACCTACCATACTTCATCCGAAACATACTAGTAGAAAATACAAGCATAATAACTTCGTCCACATGTAAAAAATGATTTAAAATAATGGAAGCCTTAATAATAAAAAAAGAAAAAGCCAACACACAACAATATTAACTACGAACACGGCCACAATGTGCTGTGTTCGGAAAATAAAACACCCCTATAACTCTAGATAGATACACACAACCCATACAAACAGTTTTAAAAAAATCATCCTTGATAATAGCTAAAAGTATAGCCGAAAGCGCTTGGAATTATAGAACATTTGTACAATTTCTACACACTCTGTATCTAGCAAAAAATCACTCGTCTGAACACAAGAAAAATTAAATAAAAAAATTAATCGCAGTATCTTGTTTGTCATATTTAATGAAAGATGTACAAAAGAGAGATTGTTGCCTAAATACACTATATATATATATATATATATATATATATATATATATATATATATATATATATATATATTATATGCTTGTGTGTGTCTGTGAGTATATGTGTGTGTCTGTGAAAATATTCAGATATACGTATAATATATCAATAAAATGACAATAGAAATAAAGACTAAATGAAACGCGTTTCGTCCTGTGACGAAATGCATTTCAATGCAAATGTGAGGATTTTATTTTGCAACAAGTATTTACAAACAAAAGAAAAAATGTTGTTAGTTTTTCAGGTTTTTTTTTTAATTTAAGAGACGCTCATAAATATTCATCAGGTTAACTGAAATGTCTAAGTAAATTATAGAGGGTGCTATTACGGATTTCTTTATTAAAATTCACCAACGTAATGATTATTATTTCAACAAAGTATTCATCCGGGTTTTAATTACAGCCGAAAAATCTAATGAAACCACACATCTCCGCAGATATATGAAAGCCTTAAAATAAATATCAATTAAAAAAAAATCATTAATTTCCTTCCGACAAAGACAGTTGAATTATAATTATGGACAAACATATTTATCAACAAAAAATGAAACTCCTTATCGAAGATGATAGAATCTATGAAAAGTAACCGAAGCTCAAAAAAGAAACAATAATTTAAAATGAAAAACCAAGAAATTATTAAAAACGAAGATAGTTCCTGGTTACGACTCATCGAACATCACCCTATGTATTACCAAAACAAATAAGCAAGACCTATAAGACCTATTATAGAAGAAATAGTTAGCGTCTCACATAAACTAGCCGGCACATTATCCAAAATTTTAACTATTTTTTGCTAAAATTTTCTTCTTGTGCATAAAAAACATTAAGTCATGAAAGTTTCATTGAAATTCGAAATTTATTTGATTTTTGCAAGAATTTCGAAATCAATGTGTTTTACACAGCAAAAAAGACGTTAAAATGTTCTACACTAATCTTTCTAGCAAAAGAAATCAAGATATTTAAGCAAAAGCTCGAAAGTACTAAAATGTATCAAAAGAATAATTTAATAATAAAAATCCTTTGGTGTTTCCGTTTATTAATAACATAAAGATTTTGACGATAAATCTTGTTTTCTTTAAAGCTTGAGGCATTTTTGCTAATTAATGGGGGTATCAAACATATATATATATATATATATATATATATATATATAGTGTTAATTTCAAACACTGTTTTTGAACCAAGAATTGGTGTTTTTTTTTAGCTGTATGCTGCGTGCTTGTGTGTATGCATGCGTAGATGCGTACATATACGTCGACGGGTGCATAGTCGAACAACAGTACAAATATACACACTCACAGAAAATTCCAGACATAACCCAAATTAAAGAAATAGATAACAGACTTATAGCAATAAAAGCTCAAGAGAACCGAGAAACAACGGCGGATTAACACTGTTTCAACGAGTGGTTGGACGCGCATAGCCATGAAACTCCGAACTCTACATGAGATAAGTGAAAAAAAATTCTCCATATGAATTTTACATATATATATATATATATATATATATATATATATATATATATATATATATGTATATATATATATATATATGTATATATATATATATATGTATATATATATATGTATATATATATATATGTATATATATATATATGTATATATATATGTATATATGTATATATATGTATATATATATGTATATATATATATGTATATATATATGTATATATATATATGTATATATATATGTATATATATATATGTATATATATATATGTATATATATATGTATATATATATGTATATATATATATGTATATATATATATATATGTATATATATATATGTATATATATATATATATATGTATATATATATATGTATATATATATGTATATATATATATGTATATGTATATATATATGTATATATATATGTATATATATATATATATATGTATATATATATATATGTATATATATATATATGTATATATATATATGTATATATATATATATGTATATATATATATATATATATATATATATATATATATATATATATATATATATATATATATATACAAACGTGGGGAAACTTTTTATAGATAAAAAAAAATATGATTTATCGTTAAGCTATATTTTTCACAATTTTTCAAGTCTGCTATTTATACATTTATAAGAGTAACTTTTTATGTCTTTCATATTACCAGATTCAGGTGCTGTCTGGATTAGAGTACCAAATGAAGATACTCCCTGAATTATTGATGCCGGCTGGAAGTTTTCAACTTATAAATAAAGCTTCCCGGTTCAAATGAAAGTGAAAGTGCATAAATAATAATAATAATAATAATAATAATAATAATAATAATAATAATAATAATAATAATTTATATGATTATCATTTAAAGTAATAATAATAATTCTTAAAGTGGTACATTTGATAACGAACTGTGTAAAATATATGTGATTGCATGCATATCTATGTGCTTGTGTTCGCTTATTTTTCCCTTAAATAAGTCGGGTGGCATCTTCTGTTCGTCGTCGGGTGGATAGAAGTCGTCAACCCGGTGGTTAGTTCATCTTAGAGAAGAAAAAATCTATTTTAAAACTCTGCTACTTTGCGGCCATACGAATCATTGGAAAGGCCCCGGGAGTAAACTCGGAAGACAAATCAGTAGCTGGAGTCCCTAAGAGAGCCGATGTTATGTTCAACATCGTTCTAGTAATTCCTGCGAGACTATCACTCCGAAATGTACCTGTACACCTACAACAGATGCGGCGCCGCTACCAGCAACCGAGGAATAACTTTTGGGGCGGAGGTCCATGGTCTTTCGAAACCGATGGATTCCATACATTATATAAAACTAAACAATTAAGTATATAATAATAATAATAATAATAATATTAATAATAATAATAATAATAATAATAATAATAATTGTTGTGGGGCTCTCCTCTTTTTACATAAGATGGACTCGTCCAAAGTATACTTATACTGACAGAGAGTATACCTGCTGGTTGAGATACGTTCAGAGATACAGAGACAGACACAGGATGTTCTCAGAGAGTTATACAAGAGTCCAGAGAGAGAGAGAGAGAGAGAGAGAGAGAGAGAGAGAGAGAGAGAGATGATTACGGCTTTACTTACAGAGACTTGAACATATACTTTCTACTAACCCGCATTCCTGGACTACTAATCTTCACTTCAAGTCTGTATTCTTACGTTTAATACACTTATTTTTCTATCTCAATTACTGGCGTTGTTTATTTATTCCATTCATGGAATCCGCAACAATAATAATAGTAATGACGGGAATAATAATAATAATAATAATAATAATAATAATAATAATAATAATAATAATGATAATAATAAAATGCATAAATCAAATTCTCCGTGACCTAAAAATATCGGGGATATATCCACCAGGGAAGAGCCGTGCCTTATGGACAATCGTCCACATCTTGAACAAAATGACACCTTGACGGTTAAGGATAAAACAGAAATAAAACCATACAAGTCTTAATATTTACAAACAAAAAAACGAACTCATACTGGATCGGTCGTCACCAGGGTAAACAGAGACCGCGCCCCTCAAGGAGGAACCAGCCTGGAGTCGAAAAATCTGTCACTGGAACAAAATCATCTGCGGACAATGAAACACCTTGTCACCACAAATGGGTTAACTCCAACGCTGGACCTGGTGACTTAATGCCAATTCATTTAACACTTTCACTGCTACTCATTTGCCCAGTGCCGCGCCCATCCGGCCAGCCATTTTTAAAGAAAATGCCAAATTTCAACCTACATATTTTATTACACAGAAAACTGGCCCCAGTGTGTTTTACAGCATTCCATTTTCATGGATATACCTGGGAATGACTTACCACGTCAGTAATGGGTATACACATGATATCTTTAGAAGCATTGTCCTTTGTGATTTTACGATAGATGGCGCAACGGGACACTCATACCAGCGGTATGCAAAAAACGTAGGTTTCCGTACTTAGCCAGCTGGAGCAAGATAAGAAAAACGAAGATCTCCGTAGTTAGCAGCGGAAGTGTTAATAAAAAGAAAGCGAATTGGAATCGCGAAGAATATAAACAAGTCATGGCATCTTTCACTGGAATCGAAATTCCACAAAAGAACATTACGTATCAGATATACCAAATATGAAGAAATATAGTAGGAAATAAAATAAAACCCTATCTCGACTCAAATATGCTTGCTACTCTCAGCAGGGACCTCATGCGAAATAAAAATAAAACTCTCAAATCTAGAAACAGATAAGATAAAACTAAATATAAGACATAGTATACAATCAGGAATAATGAAACAAAAATGAGGCAAGACTGAAAATAGGATATTATGACAAAGGATGAGATCCAAACTAAAATAAGGGAGATAAGAAATAATGATCTCTCAGAAAATAAAACGGAAAATCTAGCTTCGTCATAAACAATTGCATTGATTCAGATTCTGTCAGTGATGATGATGGATCAAACTACATTAGAACGGAATTACTTGAAAACAGCAAAACTGAAATCACTGAAGCGAACACCACATCATTCAAATAATCAGCAAAGTAACTCGTACACAAATATTAGAAAGAGCCGGCTTCCAGAATTCATATGACAAAATCCAATAAACATACTGTGTAAACATATAACGCTAATTTGCCAACATTGTTAAGTGACACACAACCGGAAAACCTCATGAAAGTAAATAATCTCATAAATGCATTAGCTTTAGGAGGTACCGAAAAACGTAATGGCAAGACAAATTTTTGTGATATCAACGAACACCAGTTGTCACTTTTGTGATGCTGTATAGAGAGTTCCAATAACTTGGACCGATTTTAAATGTGAATTAATTTTAAGCGTCTAATGATTTTTTTCTTTTTTTTTCAGACTTAACAACTTAAGTATTTGGCAATTTTAACTATGAAAGATTAACAAACAACGTTTTAAAGTTATGGAAGCCTATTAAGTCACTATCTGTTGAAGAAGTATAAACATTATGGTCGAATATTTGGAGCAATCCAAAGGAATCTAATCCCAATGTAGAGTGGATGAAACGAAAACAAGAAAGAATGCACGATAAACATGTACAAGAATGGAAAAATATAACCCAGAATAGTGTTAGAAAAGCTCCAACAAAATCCTCGAAATAGAAATCTCCACGAAATGACAAGGTAACAAACTTTTGGCTATATCATTTGTCGTCGTCAAACAGATGATCCAAAATATAGGTTAATAAAATATCTGTCCATTACATATAAATTGATCACGTCTGTTTTGACGTATTGTTCTCACTCTTTTCTCGATAAAAATAACCTTCTTCCCTTGGAAGAGAAGGTATATCGAAAAGGTTCATATGATTGTAAAGATCAACTAAAAATAAAATGAAGTGATCTTGGAAAATTGGAGCAAAAAGGTAGCAATCTCAGCACAGCTTGGAGAAATAACCGTAAAACCTTTGATAGTGTGCTTAAGGCTTTGGAAATGTATAAAGTCTTCTCTATGATAGTATTATGGGGTCCACCCCTTTTTGATATAAGTGGACTCGACCTGCTGCTGTTAAATACCCTCAGTCAGTCAGAATATAGAGAAGAGGAACGGAGTGGAAAGTACATCGACATTGTGATCGAGTTGGAGGTAGAAGTCACATTTACAAGCACGCCCTACTCTAAGGAAGTTTACTTCGAGACTGTATATAGCGATCTTTGATTAATACTAACCGGCGTTCCTGGATTTACTAACAGCCTTACTTTGTGTATTTTGCGTAAATACATTTAATTTCTTATCTTAAATACTTGCGTTTTTCATTTATTGGAGACGGATTTTTCATCACGGAATCCACAACAGATAGTAAATCTTCTTAAACATAGCGTGGAACTGTATAGATCCACATTATACCTAAAGCACATCAAAGGTACTGCCACTTATTACTGTTTGAATATCTGTCGAGGACTCTTTCAAGGAGACTTCCTGTTACACCTTCTTTTCTGTCTCTCCTTAATCTCCCTTTGGCATGAATAATATCTATGGATACAAAGTAAAAAAAGAAAGTGTTTAATCACCTTTCCTGAATACTGTAAAATGTTTCAGTGATATGAATTTTGGATTAGATAAATGTGCAAAAGTATTAGGTCGGTGCAAAAATAATGACGTAATAATGTCGTTTTTTGACGTAACGTCAAAAAACGACATTATTACGTCATTATTTTTGCACCGATCTAATAATATTCTAGGGAGAATGACAGAAACATGCGCAATAGATCTAGATATTATTACAAATATTAGGTAAGTGGAACAAGAAGGAGTCTATAAATACCATTGATTCGTTGAAGGAGATGCAATACAACACATTCAAATGAATGAGAAAGTAAGAAAAGAATACTACAGACGTGTGCGTCTGATATTGAATATCGAATTGAATTTACGAAACAGAATATCAGACATAAACACTTTGGTTGTCCCTGCGTCCAAATACAGTTTCGACATCGTTAATTGGACCTTAGCTGGTATTAAGCGAATGAATGGCAAAAGGAGAAAGCTTCTCACTTTTTACATTATTAGAACTATTGTCCTCATCTCAACGCCTTTATCCACTGTGTCAAATGGTTTCTGAAGACATTAGGTCTATAAGTCTCAGAAATTAATACACAGATGTCCTCAAGGACACATGGCACATTGGATAAAGACGTTAGTTAGATCCAGTGACAGAACCCAAAGAGTGTGGAGAACTCGGAGAGAGGAATTAACAGGCGATAACTGATAACTGATATCCATTAGACATGGCACGTGGAATTAGAAAAGTCTACCTCAGTGACCCAAAATAAAAGGTTCAGTTCGACATTCCAACCACCTGAAGAAGGCCAAAACGTTGTGATAAATATGGCAACAAAGATGAGGACAATAATCCGAATAACGGAAGTAGTGTACATATTACCACATCTCACTTGCCTCCACATGTATAATCCTAAAGCTGATGTTTATCTTCTGTATGTCCCAGGTTCCGAAGCAGGCTAGAACTGTCTTATAAAACCGCAATAATCAGTCTTCAAAGGTACCTGAGAAACTACAGAAGACTCGATGATGATCTAACATGAAAGAAGTAGAAAACTTTATTCAGTATATAGGAAGCCAACAAATTCAAATGAGAATTTCAAGGTGGGGATGAAGAAGTGCAAATCAACCATAATAACACCTACTGCAGAAAGTACCTAAAAAGAATGCAAATACAATGTACCAAATTCAAAAATTATGGTAAAAGTATTGACCATGAAGATGTTTAGTCTTCATGGTCAATACTCTGCCCATATCAAACAAGCTGACTAACTCTCTACCCATCGCTGTTTACGTAGTGCAGGCTTAAAAGCTGAAACTGAAGGTTTTATTTTTTGCTGCAGAGGACCAGTGGTTGCTAACTAGAAATTACCAAGTAAAGTATGCTAACCCAAAATACAGATTCTGTGATCTAGAAACAATTGACCATTTTGTATCAGGTTGCACGGTGATAGAAACCGCTGAATATAAAAATTTGGCATGATAGAATGGGCCGATATCTGCAGTGAAAAATATGCAAATTTTACAGGAAAGAAAACTGGAAGAAACTGGTATGAACGGTTAATGAGCTATGACCTATTTCCAATTTTATGGGACTTTACAATACACACGGACAGAACAATCAAAGCTAATCGTCCAGACACGGTGATTAAAAACCACAAAAACAGAATATGCCTTCTTATTGACATGGGCATTGTAATTTATCTTTGAAGATCTTCAAAAAGCTATCAAAATACAAGAATCTTGAAGTGGAAATTTCAGAAATGTGGCATATGAAGATATAAATGATTTCAGTTGTAGTTGGAGCCCTCGGAATAATTGGAAAAATTCCGATTGAAGGGTTTTCTCTTATCCCATGCCTTAAGGAAATAAATAAGGCACAGGTCACACATTACGAACAGCTTTATTGTTAAGGTCCAATGTTAGGACCATGGCAGAACAACACGAAACACAAGTAGAAATAACAAATAATATATTACACGAATAATAATACAAGAAGTGGAAGGTGTTAGTATGACTGTCAGACTGGTTTGGAGTGAACTACTATCAGCTCGACTCGATTCAATACAGTCCGTCTCTCTTGAGAGGCGTAGTATACATAGCGTTAGGAAGAGTTCATTCTGTCGGTCTAGGTAAGGACTCATGACATTTTTCGATGTAAAATATGTGTGATCTTAGGTTTTTTAACAGATAAAAATGATCAGCGGAAAGTAATTCTAACCTTAGGTCTTTGGTTGGTACCCGGAAGGAAATGTGTATCCACAGAAATCAACGGAACTACTACTACTACTACTACTACTACTACTACTACTAATAATAATAATAATAATAATAATACAACGGGAAATAATGAAAAATAATTAGCGTCAAATACCAACTAATCATCATGTTGGCAGGCAGGGAACTTGGAGGAAACAACTTTATCATGCCGGCTCTCGTACTTGGTATAAAAGAGTACATTATTTAATGTTAGAAAGTGGCATTTATCAAATTGTTGTTAAAATTATATTCCAGATCTTTTCATAGCGTCTTAACAAATCAATAGTTAATATTTTATTACCTGTCAGCTGCATTTCCACTTGAGAAAATATTTAATTCGTAATAAGGATATTTATTTAATGCTCCTACGTTTGCACACACAATGTTTTTGCGTAATAGGTTTACTATCGTTTTATACCAAGCAGTGGCGCAAATAAGAGGCATCAAATAAATATCAGGTTCAATGCTGTTATATGATTAAAACAACTGCTGTACATAGAGGCACCCTGCCATATGCTCTCTGTTTAATGAAAGGATGGAGATTCCACTCAGCATAATCTGTCATTTGACCACAATCGTGAAGAACTTAATGAATATTGAACTGTTTCTTCGAAATTGGTTTTTGTCTTTGATTTTGATGTATAAATTCGCTCGACTTTAAAGTTTTTAAATGTGACGCTTCAAGATATCATTTTCATCTTGCTTTTTTGGTATCGCGTCTTCCCGCGACATTTCCTCTTATTTTATAGATTTTATATATTTATGACTTATATTTATATTGTTGCTAAATTTTATAAATTTTTTTTTATTGATGTTTAGATGAGGTTTATTGTTATAATGCCGACTCAAGGTATAATAATGACGGCAGAACTAGCACCTATTTCAAACGTTCTTTGTTTCGCTTGTTTGCGACGCATTTAATTTCTGTTTTGTTTCAGCTGTAGCTAATTCAAATAAATTCCTGTTCTTGCGTTTCGAATAACTTTAGCTTATTCAAATGAAGTTAACCCAAGATGCAAATTACAAACTAGAGATACATAAATCAAACAAGTACAACAATTTAAATATCTGGGAATTGTTTTAACAGGACGGAAAATGCGACAAGCAAATGCCAAAACGCACTGGGATAGCGAAAGATGCCTTCCATATGCTAAAAAAATATTAAGAAGCAGAAAAACGCTTCATTAGAAACAATGAAAAGAGTTTTATGTAATACCAGCCTGCCTATATGACAATGGATGATGGGCAATCTGCTCAAAAATGAAGAAGAGATTTAAAACAACAGAAATGTTCTACAGAAGGATAGAGAGAATACCATGGAACATGTGTGCAACTACGAATTTCTAAAGACAATGACAACAAAAAGGACGCTTATACTTAAGATCAGGAAGACTTAGTTGATATTTTCGAGACATATAATAAAGAAAAATTTCTTGGAAATATTGATATCTACAGAACAGATTAAACGTATAAGAGACAGAGGAAAACAATGTATGACCTACTTGGCTAGCCTGAGTGACTTGATGGCGGGTTAAGGTTTAGGAGAGATGGCAAAAAGAAGAAAACAATTATTAAGTGCTACAAAGGACATGAAGTTGTGGAGAGCCATGATTGCCAATATCCGGAAGGGACACGTTGCATAGAAGTACAAGAATATATTTATTTACTTCGTATTTTTTGGATTGATTAATGTTTATTGTTTTAAATGATTTCATTGTGTGTGAAATTCACTGAAGAAATTATTGTAAAACTTTGGCTCCGTCAGTTGGTAATTTCTTCAATATTTTGCTCTTAAAGTTATTTTAATATTCTACTCTGTAATTTATTTATATTTTATATTAATAAACGCAAATAAACTAATCATAACTCTAGAGGCTTGTTCAGAGTGAACTTTAGTAAAAATGACGTTCGATTTAAGTAACATATTCGGAAGTGGAACTGAGTTTGCAAAGTTATTTTATAAGTAATTATTTGTGAATTGTTATGTAATCGAGCATTGCTATTGTAACGATAATGGCTGCAACCACTTAGGTGTCAAATTACAATTAATCAATCATTCAATAAAAAATACAATTTAGGTTTCATCATCCACTCACGAATGCTTATTGTTATATGAGACGTAACAGATTGCACTTCTGGTCCAAGGAAAGGCGAACACCTGTAGAAATATTTCGTCTTTTATAAACTTTTATAATTTTTATAAACGAAATTTTTTTTCTATCTTTCCGCTTCTAAAAGCTTTGGTTGTATATTATTACCTTCATTAATTTCTCTCTAGACATTTTTCACAATATAAGACCGAAATATTTACTTGTTTGTTCAGCTTTTATTAGCTATTCAAATACATGTAACAAAGAACATAAACGCCAAAGAGTTATTAGAAACAAATAGCTCATGGGCTGAAAACGTAAATATTAGGTTGGTGCAAAAATAATGACGTAATAATGTCGTTTTTTGACGTTAAAAAAATACGTAAAAAACGACATTATTGCGTCATTATTTTTGCACCAACCTAATATATATGATGCAAGACATGCTGATATAAAAATGGCTCGGTAAGCATTCTTACAATATTTCCACAATGACTACCACTAACAACAATAATAAAAATAAGGTTGCTGCAAAAGATTTCAGTTCAATATTTTTCACAATGCTGGGCAAATATTAGAAGAATTTCTGAGGATTACACAGTCCATATATGCATGCCCATTAACAAATCATTGTGGAATAGTGAAAATTTTGTTTTGTTGAAAATTATAAGAAATGCGCAATATTAGGTTGGTGCAAAAATAATGACGTAATAATGTCGTTTTTTGACGTTAAAAAAATACGTAAAAAACGACATTATTGCGTCATTATTTTGCACCAACCTAATATTTGATTCCTAATAAAGCTGTAGAGAAAGTTGTTAGCGAATTACTGTAGCTGGTAGTAATAATATGCCAAGTATTAGGTTGGTGCAAAAATAATGACGTAATAATGTCGTTTTTTGACGTATTTTTTAACGTCAAAAACGACATTATTACGTCATTATTTTGCACCGACCTAATAGAAACATGTGTCTTGATTATTTTGATTGCTCATTTTCTTTTAATCATTTCACCGAAAGCAAGACGATAATGCCACTAAGATGCAAGCGGTTACAGGTAGTGAGAAAGAATGAGAATACTTTAGAGGCACTGGAAACCGAATCCTAAACACGAAACATAGGGTAAACCTCTACTTCTGTTCAAAAGATCGAGGAGAAGTGTGAACCGGACGATATGCAAACTTATCTCTTCCTATTGACAAATATCATACTAGGCTTGGAAAACCAATTTATTTATTTTATACGACTTATTAACCATTTGTGGGTTATTTAAAGCCATAATTCTTTATATGTAAATATTTTCTTCTTTTAGAATAACAATGATTTTCCAGATTCAAGCCTAACTATTTAACCCATAGGGCAAGATAGGGATTCATACCTTTTCCAAGGTTATTTGCGTGTACGTGAATATAATGAACCCGACTGGAATTCAAACTCGTCTCTCTAATTTATCCTTTTGAGCTGCTATCAGTTTCAACCACGATAAAATTTCTGGCAAATAGTGAAGCGGTAATCTGCGCCCATGAACGTAATAAAGATACTCTGGTTAATAACTTTTGAAGAATATGAACTGGCATAAAATTTGTCAAAAAAAAAAAAACAAAAAAAAAAAAAACAAACAAACAAATCTGTCATCTCGTTTGAATAATCTGTCAGAACATAACCTTTAACGTTTTCTAGAAAAAAATTGATGGGCGTTTTTGCTGCATGGTACATTCCTGTCCATGTGGCAAAAGACGATGCAGTAAATAGTCGTGGGTATGAACGAAGCAGTTCTTCCCTCAAGCGAATTCTTCAGACATGTCGCTATTAGACTATTACTTATTCGACTATACAATACAGTTTCCACAAAGTGAAGTTGTTAACCACCCAACCAACCAAATCTACCATTTATGAGAGATTTCAAAGTTCAATTATTAATATAGATCTCTTCACTTCATCTTTTCGGACTCCTCGAGAGTCAGGAATTGACAGTGACTTCATGCCTGGAGGGATAGTCCCCTGGAATTAGATTTTGGTTATTTTTTTTCATAAAGAATGCAACGGTTTGAAAAAGTTGGAGATATCGAAAAAGTTCTCAAAGAATTAATCGAATGTAAAATCGTATCTATCGTTTTTGATAGAATTCACATATGAAGTGAAAAGTGGCGTAGAGTCACAGAAAAGACGGAATTTCTTTGCTGAATGAATAATAATGCTACGAATTTATGTTAACATATGATTTTGTAACAGATTCTGGAAATTTTTCAGTTAACCCAAGTCAATGTTTTCGCAATAAAATTGGCATTAAACAACTTTGGACTTCAAAAATTTAAATGCAACGTCAGTCCTTATCTTCTGTCTTCTTAATTCCTATTCTTTTAATTACTCTCTTCTTAATAATTTGATCTTTTTCTTTTATTCTTTCATACTCAATAACATCTTGCGTCAATGTGGCTTCATTGCCTTGCTTGGGGTGAAATGATTAATACTTTCAAGTTATACTTGTATTTATATAGTAAATATACCATATTATTTTCAGCTTGTAAAATCTTGTTTTATTAGAAATATTTCAGTCAGTTATGTGCTATGAGTGATACACATTTAGGCGATCATTTATCGTTCAATACATGACTGACGAGACAGGTTTTTTTTCCGCAGTAGGTTGCCATTTATTTCTGCGGTAGACCAGCTACCATTCAAGGCTGTAGAACCCCGCCTGCCTCGCTATTTACTCATATCTGGGGGGAAGAAGAAAAGGATTCATACCTTTTCAAATGGTATTAGCACGTAAGTGAATATCAGTCCGTCATGTGCCATGCCTGATACACGCTTAGACGATCATGTATCTTTCGATACATGACTGACAAGACAGATTTTTCCCGCAGTAGGTTGCCATTTCTTTCTGCGGTAGACCAGTTGGCATCCAAGGCTATAGACCCCGGTCTGCCCCGCTATTTACCCATATCTGGGGGGGGGGTGGAGAAGAAGATGATTCATACCTTTCCCAAGGGTATTAGCACGTAAGTGAATGTAATGAATTCGACTGGAATTCGAACTCGGTTCTCTGATTCCTCAATCTTTTACTTCACCGTGTCTCTTAGAAACATTGACACTAATTTATTTCGCATTGTAAATAAATATTAGGTTGGTGCAAAAATAATGACGTAATAATGTCGTTTTTTGACGTTTAACGTCAAAAAACGACATTATTACGTCATTATTTTTGCACCAACCTAATATATATAATAGCACAGTTATTGATATATATATATTTTTTTGATTTAACATACTTATATAAAAAATGGCATAGGTCGAAAGATATGGTACCAAAACTAAAACAAGATATTATTAATTTATTGTGCGATAGAAACACAGCCTGAACATTAGGGAAGAGTTGAACAGACATGACAGGATAATAAAGAAAGAAATTAGAAAAATAGATTAGATAACAAAAAGAAAAAAAAATAACATCATTTTATAATGTCACCTTAAAAGATACCTGTTTTGAAAACGAATCGGCTTCTTCTAGTTCATGAAATTGGAATTAAAAAAAAGAAAATTTAGACAGACAAGCAAGAAAATATTTGAAAATTCTGGCATTGCAAATATAAACCGAGAATGATGTCTCAGAAAGTAAGAATATAGGCTAAAGGCACAGAAGCAAACTAATTTCTTTAAGTAGATGCTACAAAGAGAAGCTCTGAAGTTAGTAAGCGAAGTACATAATAGAACCTTTCTTCAATAGTAACTTTTAAATATTAATATAGAGTTGCATTCGCTAGTTCTGAAGACGGATTTGCAGGTTGGGTGCATCATGAGAATTGTCAATAAAAAGGGGTGAGAATCGCGGGTGGATTAATGTTTTTAGTTATCTTATCTTTGAGTTCTTTGATGTTGATAATTTGTCACAATAAACAAAGAAAAATATTCTTTCTGCACGATACATTGTACAAAGAAGAGATTTTAAGCTAAAGAATAAAACACTGCTCCTTTATAATGTGCAAATGTATTTCCAAAACTTCCCAAAAACATTAATAGAATATCCTGTTTTCCCTCCAGAAATTTGGAAACGACATGCCGTACTGCCTGGCATTTGCTCCAGAAATTCCAATACCAACATTTCAGATTTTTTGGGTGTCAATCTGTGGACAGTGAGAGGATTTGGAAAGATTTTGATGAGTTTAATATCTAGGTATCGTTTTGATGAGAAAAGAACTCCCGAATTTGTTGTTCAGGACCTAAGACTCAACAGGGAGTCCTATATCAAGTGTCTTGAGCAGGTAGCGCTACTTTGCGTCAAGGAGGCGGCTGCTGGGAGACCCTATGTATGGCAACAGAACATTGCACCATGTCATTTTCTACGACTACATCACTCCTTACAGTAGGCCACATAAACTACTCAGATTGCAACCCCAGGGCGCAGCCGAGCGAGAAACCAACAAATTTGTAACGTCAAAGATGAACTGAAGGCAAGCATTGTAGCAGTATTCGCCAACTTAAACTTAAACAAAGAAACCTTCCAGAAGAGTAGCAGGAGATTCCGATGTCATCTGGAGACCGTGGTTGAAGCCAAAGGCGATTTTATAGAATCCAGGACACATGGCATAGTGGATAAAAGCGTTGGTTAGATCCAGTAATAGACCCAAAGAGTGTGAGTTCAATACCCGGTTAAGGCAGTGGAGAACTTTCAGAGGGAAAATTAGCAGGAGATAACTGATAATTGACATCCATCAAACATGGCACGTGGAACTAGAACAGTCTACCCCAGTGATCGAAATAAAGGGTTCAGTTCGAAATTCCAACCACCTGAAGAAGGCCGGAGCGTACAACGGCCGAAACGCATAAATATGGCGACAAAGATGAGGCCAATAGTCCGAATAATGTAAATAGTGTACATAATACGTCATCTCAGAAATATAGACAAATTTGCTCTTATATTTCAAGACATTTTGGTAAATATATCTTTTAAAATGAGATATCAGTATTATTTTAATTTATGCATAACTTAGACGACAATTTATATATCGCATCCTGTGTATATATATATATATATATATATATATATATATATATATATAGGTGTAAATATCATTCTGGCAGTATTCTGTATTCATAAATTGATGAAATCCATAGAGTTCCGAGGAAAACATTCAGTCCAGAGAATACGAAAACTTTCGGAATATTTCGAGCTGAACTGGTCACCCGCTGTAAGTAAAATTATCCTTTTTATTGAGAAGGACATAGACTTGCGATCAATCTACATGGCAACACCCATCTTCAAATTGCAAATACGACGCAGCAAAATACGACAAACAATTCAAGTACCTTGACATAAATGTTAGTCGAATATGTAGGTTCTAACGTGCATATGAACATATATCGATAAATACGCGTTTGTCTACATCAGGGGTTAGCAACCATTTTTTACACATGAACTACTTTTACTATTAATTTTTTGGGTGGAACCCCATAGCCATTGGATGAGAAAAAGTTTATTTTATTTTTTAATAATAGATAAGTTTAGGAATTGTATTAGAAATAGTAAGTGTATATGCTTTATGTTGAAGTAAAACTAATTTAACGAAAATAAACTTGTATTTAACAACTAAATTCTATGGAATATTTATGTACACTAGTAAAATTACTTATGATAAATCTCTTTATTTTTTTTACAATAACATCTGGTAGAGTAAAAGGGACGCTAACATAGATCGTATGATCTCATTTTTATCTAGTTATAGAGTTGTTTATCTATTTTTAGTATTTAAATATGGCGTAGGTTACTGTAGAAATTTCAATTCTCAGTTGTAACAATTGTTCCGAAGTGAAATTGCTCTATGGACCACTAAAATATGACCGTTGACCGCCAACTTGCTATTTTTTTGTGTGAGCCCGTAGTTATGTTACATGGTCTACGAGGGTTTGTATGAACCACAGTTGATAACTACTGGTCTAGATCTTTAAAAGTAATATTGTACACGTATAAATACAGATTTTTGCATTAATTGTCTATCGTACCTAAGGTGTACCAGTCATGAAACGTGCCCTGGGCGGTACTTGAATTAGGCGCTACTTAGCAATAGTTATTGGAAACAGAAAAAGCATTCTTGCACACTTGAAAAAATGTCTTTGATTATGATTGGGGGAAAATGTTAGTATGACTGGATTTCTAAACTGTTTATATGAACTATAAGTGACAGACATTTTAATACGGGAGCAATTACATTGATCGATTTAGGTGTTTTTTTTTTCAGGCATATGTTTCTGATGATATTTGCATTATCGAAGTCAATAACATAATTTTATGAACTGTTCTTTTCACGTCACGCGAAATTTTATCAAAACTTTTTTTTATATATATTTGGCTTATTATTTTGAAAGTAAAAAAGCAAAACTCCAGCTTTTCCAATTTTACTTTTCACCTGAACGAACGTTATATATTCTATATTCTCTTTTTTTCTTTCATCCTTTGCTTAACGGGTAATACTGAAAATCACTGATGCAGAAGGTTAACTTCACCCAACACTGAATTCAGATACGACGAAATAATCGCCCAGATGTGATTGACAGACAAGAAGGACACTAACCACAAATCTATGGACATAAAAGCTTTCATTATCAATTTTCCAAAGATTATAGCAATATTTTCGAATTTTTGTCTTCATTTTCTGTCCATGTTTCTATATATTCAATAATTTTATCAGAAGATCTTTTTCTTTATCGATTTTTTTTGTAGCCGATTTTATTTCCAAATTATACACAGGTATATTTTATGCGTCCATTGCATCGTGTAATCGTCAGGATTTTTTTTTAAATAGAAGGAAAACATTATTCATTCAGGTGTGTTACATGCCTTTTCTTACTTCTCGGTTAGTAGTTTCGAATTTTTTCAAATTCGAATTTGCAACAATCCTCTTTTTTTTTTTTGCACACCGATCATGTATCTTTATTCGGTGCTTACTCCTACACTGACAATCGAAGGGATTGAACCAACACCGTCAGACAACAAAATAAACCAGATATAATTTATTCAGAACCAGAACAATGATGCATTTTGCCCGGAAGGAAATTACAACACAAGTGATTGGATATATGACAGACGCGATGACAGGCATCTAGAAAAAGGTACCTACCGTAGCGATATGCTAGGTGGTCCGAATGCCTTGGCAATCGCTACCAGAATGTAATGAGAACAATAGAAGATCATGTAATACAGTAATTAATACAAAGCACATGTACTGGATTTATTGATTGTTGCAAAGGCTCTCCGAACGGCGTACATTAAATGATGGGTATTCTGCTATCATTCATGTGAAACTCTCTCCTTGATAATACCCAACAGAACGTTGAAATGAAAAAAATTCTATTATGTATGATGTGACAAGTTCTTTGGACCTGTACGATGGTGTTTATTAAAAGGGCGGGGAGCGGAAATTCTTTTATTGGGAATGAAAACAAAAAGCATTTGGCGGGGTGACAATCTTAGATGTATACGGTTAGTATCGATGAGTGTGGGCTGGCAGCTGCGATTTATGACATTACTTCGTTCAGCGGACAGGACGGAAGAATTCAATCTCCATAAAAGAGGAACTGTTATGCCAGCTACCTGCTGATCGGGACCAGGTCATCGCTACGAGGAGATTATCCTATCGGACACAATTCGCTCTCCCTATTTTTCCGAAGTCTAGAAACAGCTGTTGAAATCTAGAAACAGCTGTTGAAGCCTGTTCTTTTTTTTTTTTTTTTCGAAGCACCGGAATAAACCAATAGAATTTGTTCAACTGTTTCTTTGAAAATTGGTAACTTTTCGAACACGCCACTTTTTCTGTATCCAGCCACAGCGACCACTAAAGGCAATATCTAAAATCCGCTAAGTGCTGCTCCCAAGCACAACTCAACACTAGACTTTCACCAAACCGAGTGCTCTTATTCTAGCATATGTCGGAAACCTATTTCTTGCAGTGAGCTCAATTGGTGAAACCAGATAAGAGTTCAGACTTAGTATGCTACCAGATCAACTGCTACAGTTAGCTGGATCATTCTCTCTGACCATTTACAACTCTAGGGAGACATAGTAAATGACTATATCTACTAGTGATTTTCTTTATATTGCTGTTTTCCGTAAAATATATTTGAAACTGTATTATGCTTTCATTTTTTTTTTAAATTTAGGTTCTTTGGTAAATAATGTCCGATTTTAGAAGCAACGTGCTATAAAGGAATAAAGTGAGTTTGAACATAGCTCGCCAGTGAGCAAACACAGGCGATCTCATAACTAAATTAATTAGACCACGTGACCATAGAGGAAACGCATATATGTAAGAAGTAGCTAACGACTAACAATCGTTAATCCTAGTCTATTCTCTATTACTATTCTCTACCAATATACAGGCCTCTGTTCTCTACTATAGTCACTATAATATTTCTCTAGTCAGCTCACTATACGGGTTACTTGTCGAGCGAGCAAGTACTATTAGTGCGAGATAATTCAAAGGCGTCTGACACCAGTATTGTTCAACGGCGTAACTATAGTTGTATCTACGATTACAATGTCTCTACTATAACGAGCATTACGAAAGTGACAACGAGTATTCGTTGGTATCACAAAACTGGCAACGAGTATTCGTTGACTGCACAAAACAATGTTTATTCCTGAATTAATCTATTTAAAGTCTGATTAAATCAGTAAAAATAGGAACTCTGAACATCTATACATTTCCGCCATCGAATTTCAAGGTGATTTATGTTAAAATTCTAAAGACGAGGAGAAATCTTTGAATGCATTTCCTGAATTTTCCTTGAGACATAATGTCTTGTGGCTTAAATAACTGTCTAAATGCTTGAAAAATCGCAGTCAGTTGGCGAGATATCAGCAGAAATTGGTGGATGGGACAAACTCTCGTAAAGTCGCTTTCTGCAGTGTCACCCTGACAATACGTGGTCGAACATTGTCATTAAGCAAAATTGATACTCGTCGATTAAACAGTGCCTAGAGCATTTTGCTTAACTGAATGTGCATGTCACCGAGTTGCTGGCAGTAAACTTTGGCAGTGTCGCTCTGGTTCGATTCCTGTATGCTGCAATGGATAACGCCAATGGTGGACTAGCAGAAAGTCATCATCTTTTGGTGCCATTTCGGTTTTAGAAAATATCTTGGGTACTTCTTCATGATCAAAGTCATTAAGCTGATCTATTACGAGTGTCATAAAGGATCCATTTCCTTTTACAAGTCAGCATTCGATGAAGAAATGGAATTCGAATTTCGCAGATGTAGCATCGAATACAGTTCAAAACGTCGAACTCATTGACTTTCGCTCAGTTCATGTGGAACCCATTTTTCTTCAACTTGTCAATGTTCAATGTATTACTAAAATGCTGACATTCATTATATGATACACTTTCTGAGAATAGTGTTTTCAAATGTTGATTCATATAAAATTTATAAGATTCATATGACATTAACAAAGAGAGCACTCTGATCATTAGGAATGAGTAATATACTTTATGTTAGAAAACAAAAGGTTTATTATGAACTTTGACATTATTTTCTTCAGCCTTTTTTTTTTTTTTAATTCCTTGCTTCTCTGGAATATAATAAAACTATTTGTTTTTCATTTTTCTTCATTTTTCACTTTGTTTCATTTTTTTTTTTCATCTTTCATTCATTCATTTATTTATTGATTATATTTTCCCCTTTTTCTATAATTCTAGAGATTTCTGTTTATTCATCTTTGTTTTCCGTTATTATTTCTTTCTTTTAATCATTCTTTGATTCTTTTTTTACTATGTACTTTTTTATTTTCATGTTTCTTTCCTCAGTTTTGTATTGCCTCATGTGCTATGATTTTGTTTCCAAAGGTCGGTTGGATGAAACAAAAATTAACTTGTAAAAAGTTGTTGAAAATGGAAAAGTTACGTTCAAAAGATGAGTTTAAGTCATCTTTTGAACGAAACATAATTGATTCTTTCTGTTTTCCTCCAGTCTATGATTTTTGGACATTTGTTTTCTAAATCCATCCTTTTATTTTCCATATTTTCCTTTCTCTTAGTTAATTTGTTTAACGTTTCCTTATTCATATTCCACAATATTTAAAAAGTAATTTTTCTTTCATTCAGCCGATCTTTGATTTTTCCTTCTTTCTAAAATTTTCTTTTGTTGTCTTTTCTCAATCTCAATTTTTTTTTTCTTTCTCTGAACTCATCTTTCTACCGTGTACGTTTTCCTATTCCATTCTGTCGACTCGTTTTTAGTGTATTTTTTTCAATTTTAACTTTAATCATTAATAATCTATTCTTCAAGTTCTTTTTCTGTCTTTATTACTGTCTTAAAACGTTATCACACCTTTCATTTATACAGACGTAACCATTAACAATTACTGACTCACTCTTTGTTCGTGTTTACGAGAAAATTTAAAAGTTAAACTCAAAATTAGCCGACGCGTAGTCGCGTCTCAATAAAATATTGTCATATAGGAATAAAGTGTCGATGCCGATACTTGGGTTTGAACATAGATCGTCAGTGAGCAAACACAGGCGATCCCATTATTAAATTAAGTAGACCACGTGACCATAAAGGAAACACATACATGTAGGAAAGAGCTGACGACTAACTATCTGCATTTCTATTCTATCCTCTATTACTATTCAGATCCTTGTTTCTAGTCTATACGGGCCTCTATTCTCTATTCACTATACTATTTTTCTATTGGGATCACTATATGGATTACTATTTGAGCGAATACTATCGAGTAAGTACTATTAGTACGAGGGTTATTGTCATGGGTTCTTACCTATAAGTACAGAATGAACTCTTCCTAATATAGGAATAGGATCGAATCGAGTCGAGCCAATAGTAGTTCACTCCAAACCAGACTGACAGTCATACTAACACCTTTCACATCTTGTATTATTATTTCGTGTAATATACCTTCGTTATTTCTACTCTTGTGTTCGTATTGTTCTTCCTTGGTCCTAACCTGGACCATAACAGTTATTCGAAGGCGTTTGACACCAGCATTGTACGAAACAATGACTGTGTCATCCTTTAGTTCTGCAGTCATTTAAGAGTCCTTCATATTTACTATACTTTCTCTCAAATGCCTCTTGCATATGCTCTTCCCATGGTACAGTTAACTCCAGCAAAATAATCTGTTTTGTGGCGTCTGAATAAACGATTATGTCTGGACGGAGTTTGGAGGACAATATATGTGTTGGGAATTTTAATTGTTCCCCGAGATCGACTCGCATTTGCCAATCCGACGCAGACGATAACAGTGAATGGGATCCTGCAACCTTCTTACTCGGCTTTGCACCTGCTTTAACGAAGCGGATAGCTCTTCTTTCTGGGATGAGTTTATTACTCTGCAAAGCTTCAGTAATAATGAGTGCTATCCCCTCTAAAACTTTGTCATGACGCCACCGATAGCGCCCGTCTGTCAGAGCTGTTCTGCACCCGCTTAATATGTGTTGCAGTGATCCTCTCCCCGACCACAACGGGCATTTTGGTGAATCTATTTTTCCCCATAGGTGTAGATTGGTCGCGCTTGGTAATACGTCGTACACCATCTGAACCAGGAATCTAGATCGGCTGAAGTCGGTATTCCAAAGATCTGACCACGACACTTTCCGTCGATCTACGCCATCCCACCTGGTCCACGTGCCCTGCTGGCTATAACCTGCCATTTTTGTCATCCGCTTTTCCTCCATCCCTGCTCTTACTTCGTCCTGTATCAGGTGTTGACGCTCCTTCACGGTGCTTTTTCCGAATTTGTAGGAGGGAATCAACCCCAGGTCTGCACTGCCCTGTGCGACTGAACCCATTATTGTTTTTACCCTCAGATTCCCTTCTTTGATAGCTAGTTCCTTAGTAGCACTCCATTTTCTGCCAGTCTTGACCTCAATTCCCGCACCTGATACTTTGGGATCTTTGGAGTTTCTATAATGGTGGCTTTCCCTTGTCCGTGACACCATGAACTCCTCAACTAGTCCTCTGAATGGCAGCTGCATGGCATTGGATGATCCATATAAGGCTGCGCTGCTTAACCACCGAGGTAATCCTAACCATCTACGGAGGAAACTGCTAGCTCTCCTTTCTAATGTCTCCACAGTCGAGATGGGAACTCTATATATCTGGAGTGGCCATAATGCTCGTGGGAGCACACAGTGATGGTATAGCCAGGCTTTGAAACGCCCTGGCAATCCCGATTTGTCTATTTTCGCCAGCCACGAGTCAAAATCAGTACGTATAGCTTCAATAGCTGGTGTCTCCTTCAGAGCATTACAAAAGGATTTATCTAGACTTTTAACAGGCTTATCGGCCAACGTCGGGATGGCTCTCCCTTCTATTGTGAAATAGTGTTTTACCACTCGGCCCTTTTTTATTACAACTGATCTACATTTGTTTGGCTTGAAATTCATTCTTGCCCACTCAATCAGTCTCTCTAAACCCCGTAATAGCCATCTACAGCCTGTAACAGAATGTGTGGTGACTGTAAGATCATCCATGTAAGCCCGGATGGGTGGTTGCCTAACTCCGGTATTTGAAACGGGGCCACGGCATTCCACCTCAGCGGACTTCACGAGCATGTTCATCGCGAGAGCAAAAAGCGTGGCTGACAGTGTACAGCCTGTAATAATTCCTCTCTCGAGTCTATGCCAGTCTGAAGAAACCAAACAGGATGCAACTCTTAATGGAATTGTCTGTAGTAATCTAGGATCAGCTCGCGGATGCTACTTGGGACATAGTGTCTAACTAAAGCTTCTTCCACGAGTTTATGCGGTATGGACCCATATGCATTGGTCAAGTCCAACCACGCAACAGCCAGGTCTCCTTTATTCCTCCTTGCATCCCTTATTAATTGCGACAAAACTCCTATATGCTCAAAGCAGCCAGGCATACCAGGGATTCCGCCTTTTTGTACCGATGTATCTATAAAGCTATTTTTTAGCAGAAAAGCTGATAGCCGTCGGGAAATAACACTAAAAAATATTTTGCTTTCTGTACTCAGTAACGAGATACATCGAAACTGCTCGATATTTTCTGAGTTCTCTTCTTTTGGGATCCAAACACCTTCTGCGTATCGCCATTGTTCTGCAACTTTACCTCGCTGTCAAATTGCTTTAATGATCTTCCATAATTTCATGAGAAGACCGGGGCAACGCTTGTACACGTCAAATGTAAATGCAAAATCTTTTCGCTTTTGTTATAACCTACGAGTGGTTACTGAATGAGAAATTACTAAAACGGAAGTTGGAAATGAAACTTCATTTATAACATCAACAAAATACAATACTCGCCAGCGGCGCGTAGTAGGTAAACCACTGCTAGTGGTGTGCTACTTAAACAGCAACGTATTTATGAGGGTTGGGACGCACCCATTAGTGTTTATAGACATGGTATATAACAGGATTTCTGCTCTTATTCCTAATCACCTTTCTGTCTCCCAATCATGCAAATGCACACATCCATATATGTACACCCGCGTGCACACACACCACAAGAAAATATGCACACTCATAAAGATGCTGGAAAAATAGTCGGTTACCTGTAACACTGCAGCAATTACATCACTACTTTTGCAATCCTCTACCATTACAATAGCCAGATCAGGCCGAAAATGGAGTACTACTGCCATATATGGACAGGAGCTGCCCAATCTTCACTTTGCCCTCACGATAGAGTCTAAAAGCGTCTACGCGGCCTTGTCGGTGATAAATTATTTTACACTCTGCACCCACTTTCTCTGAGATGAGACGTCGCAAGCCTTTCACTGATCTATTTCTGTTTCCATAGAGATGAACGACACCCCTTAGCTCGACCAGTCCTAAAGACCAGCTATGCCACACACCTGCTATGCCACACACATTGAAGCGAACCACACTCATTCTCAGTGTAAATTCTTCGTGAGATGTAAACTACACTCAAGCAGTTTCTTGAACTACTCATCTGTGGAATTGATCTCCAAGAGGTTGCTTCCCTGATCACTACGGTTCAAGTCTAGGGTTGACCATTATCTTCCGCACACATCCGAAAAAGCTTTGCCTCTTACACTGTAACGCTCTACCTTAAGTGGCCCTCGGGTCTTTTACAGGGTGAACATCATTGTAAAAAATATATGTATATATCAGTCCTACAAATTCATACTTTTGGGTAGCAATGCGTAATTTCAGGATGAATAAAGATGTAAGCGATCATCATATTCAATGGCAGATAGGCCTCGGTAATATATGAATATGACGCTTTTGCCACTAAATTATTCTTGTATCATTACAATTATATCGCGGGATTTTTTTTCAAGTTTATCACAAAACATTATGGACGCATTTTGAACCTTTCTGTTTATTACGATAAATTCCTCCACTTGAACGGTTCCACTCACTTGAGCCAAGATAGCAATTGTATTATTCTCATATTTTACCTTACGATACATGTAACATGGTGTATGCAAATTAGAGGAGAATTAATTAAAAATTAAAATATGTCCTAAATATAGGTATCTGTAAGTTTCATTGCGAAAAGTTAAGTCTTCGGTTTAAAAAAAAAAGATATGAAGCATGCGTAAAACTTAATTTCGTGTTAATTATTTTCTGCTGTCAGCTAAGTCATGTTGGTCAAATCATTTTCGTCAAAATCAGGCAAAAAGATACATATTAATTCCACTTAAATGCACGATAGTATAAAAATGCATAATAATTATTCTACATAAACGCACGGTAGTGAAATTCTAAATCAAAATATCTAATCTATTTTAATGTGCATATATATATATATTTATGCGTTTGTATATAATTCTCTTTCTCTTTTCCTCTCCTTCTCTCTCCCTCTTTCCCTCTCTCTCCTCACCATAGTTTTTATATAAGCGGCGTCGAGAGGGAACATCAAACATTTTGTCCCACTTATTCATTCCCTATTTTGCCTGGTCAAATTGCGAAAGAGCTCTGTCACCTTCGCTCCCCCCTTCCCTCCCACTCCTTTCTTTTACTAATGAGCAGAAAAGGAATTCAAACTCCAGATTTAATTCCTTGACTTGCCTAATTGGTAAAACTCACACGCATACACACTTGCTAGCGGACACAAAATCACATATGCATTCACATACGTTCACACAAATACACACACACACACACGCTCATACAGATACATAAACACACACCCTCACACGCATGTACACACGTATGCACACAAACATACATACACGTTCTCACGAATATACACGTGCACGCCGTTATAACTTCTTTCTTTTCACTCCGGCAGTCATAGTCAAGATTTAAAGCCATGAAGTTGAAACAAAAATGGTCTTCTTTGAAACACAGAATTAAAATTAGTTTGAGATTTTGAAAGATTATTTTTAAAGCTCCGTTCCCGTGAGGCACGTTATTCGAAATATTTCCTTTTGGTCTGATCAAACTGTCATTAGATTTGTGCCTTTTCATGACTTTCCTCAATCGTTAGCCAAGATAATTTTTGTTTTTTTCTTCGGGTAACATTCTTATGAAGACTTTCAGCAAAATTTCCTCAACGCAAAATATAAGTTGATTATAGTAAGAATGGTAAGCAAGAATCTTTTATTTTGGTGTAAGGTATACTGTAGTATTTTTGGGTCAGTAATTGTGGTTAGCTTTAGTTTAAGATAAGACTGCCTTGACCTATCCTTTTTTTTTTTGGCTTTGAACCACACTTGTATTATCAAAATAAATATTACCTTCGCTATGGTACCTACACTGTATTAATTTAAGGGCAGTACTAGATTGGTGGCAATCTCATCATATTACATATGAAATGGATAGATATAGCCGTAAATTCTATGCGAACATTTTCATCTTTTGTATTTTTAGATTGTGAAACTTTCGTCCGACTATTTGCTTCCTAGTTAATTTTGATCTTCAAAAATTTAAATGCAATGTCAATCAATATCTCCTGTCTTTGAAATTATTTTTCTTTTATTGGCTTCTCTCCCTAATAGTAGTTTTTCGCATATTATCGAACACTCAATAACCCCTTGGATCCGAGTGGCTTTATTGCCTTGCTTGGAGTGAAATGATTAAAGACAATGTTGACATATAGATAGAACGCGAGATCGATAAGTCCTTATACATTATGAAATGGACAAAGTCCGACAATTATTTTAAGACATGTTTGTTTGTGTTTATGCGTTCCTTTTATAGACACAAATACAATTCTCCATGATTTTCTCTCGTACAAATGACGTCAGACATTATGAAATGCACAAAGTCCGACAATTACTTTAAGAGATTTTTTTTATGTTTATACGTTCTTTTTATAGATACAAATATTTAAGTATGTGCACTGTTTATGATAAATTGGTAAAGCACGTCAGGTTCCGTATAGGATACAGGTTCGATTCCTGTCAGAGGACGCATATTTTCAATGAAAAATTTCTCGGACGTTCAGGCCGGTAAATGTCGTTAATACTGTTTATTATAAACAGAGCCTTTACTTAAATATTTGTATCGATAAAAAGAACGTATAAACATAAAAAAATGTCTTAAAATAATTGTCAGACTTTGTCCATTTCATAATGTCTGACGTCATTTGTTTACATTTGGAAACGCATTGAGCAGATATGAATTTACGAGAGAAATTCATGGAGAATTGTAGTTTAAAAACAGTAAAATCGACCTTGCTAACCGAAACGCTCCTCTGTGGCTAAATCGGTAAAGCACGTCAGACTATATGACGGTTCCTTATAGGATGCAGGTTCGATTCCTGTCAGGAAGACACATATTTTCAATGAAAATTTCTCGGATATTCAGGCCAATAAATGTCATTAATACTGTTTATTATAAATAGAGCATTTACTTAAATATTTGTATCTATAAAAAGAAACGTATAAATTTAAAAAAAAAATGTCTTAAAATAAGCCATTATATATGGACTTTAAAACAGATAGCATTATAAATTTAGACAGAACAATATTAGTAATTTCATAAGATATTAGAAAAGTTAATAACCGACAACAGCAGGCCATGATTTTAGTTTAGCAGATCATTCACTATCTTTTTTTCAAATCTTTAAAATATTCTTTAAATTCAATGTTTCAGTTATACGTTCTTACTTTTTTTTTAATTTGACCTGTTATATTTTTTTGTTATTATTTTTTTTTTGTTCTTTTCCGCGATTCATTTTGTCAGTCTAGCTGACCTTTCCACAAATCCTTTGCCCCAATGATAGAATTAAAATTTGAAAAAAGAGACCATTTTCTTTAACAGAAATTTTTCTCTTTTTAACGTTGTTTTGCTATTTGTCTAAACAAAAGATGAACTCTGACAAAATGAAAGACATGAAATCAGAAAAAAAGCAATAACAAGACGTTCCCTGTTTACCCACTTGCATGTACACAGATTCAAACAGATGTAAACATTGATTATTTGCTGATCAGCAAACAAATGCCTGGCGCATCGATATAATTCAAGAAAAATTCGTTTCTTTTCTTTTCATTCTGATCATTCGTTACTCTCCACAGATCCCTATCTTTTGTAGCTGTAAGTAAATTCTAACACGTCTATTCAAGACGGAGGCGATCATGTCACCCACCCTCTACATATTCCCATGCTTTGTACTTCTAAAGAAATTTTGACACGTCTATTCAAGACGGAGGCGATCATATCACCCACCCTCTACATATTCCCATGGTTTGTACTTCAAAAGAAATTTTGACACGTCTATTCAAGACGGAGGCGATCATGTCACCCACCCTCTACAAATTCCCATGTTTTGTACTTCAAAAGAAATTTTGACACGTCTATTCAAGACGGAGGCGATCATGTCACCCACCCTCTACAAATTCCCATGTTTTGTACTTCAAAAGAAATTTTGACACGTCTATTCAAGACGGAGGCGATCATGTCACCCACCCTCTACATATTCCCATGGTTTGTACTTCAAAAGAAATTTTGACACGTCTATTCAAGACGGAGGCGATCATGTCACCCACCCTCTACACATTCCCATGCTTTGTACTTCAAAAGAAATTTTGACACGTCTATTCAAGACGGAGACGATCATGTCACCCACCCTCTACATATTCCCATGGTTTGTACTTCAAAAGAAATTTTGACACGTCTATTCAAGACGGAGACGATCATGTCACCCACCCTCTACATATTGCCATGCTTTGTACTTCTAAAGAAATTTTGACACGTCTATTCAAGACGGAGACGATCATGTCCCCACCTTCACATATTCCCATGCTTTGTACTTCAAAAGAAATTTTGAGATCTCCACGCAAGACGTGTCCGATGAATACTCTCCATAAATTCGTCTCCTTTGTAGCTGTAATAAATTCTTATACATCTATTCAAGAACTAGACGGCCCTCTTTCGCCACTTATTTCTTTTCTTTGTAGCTAAAAATAAATTTTGACCTTTCATCGCGACTTTTTCTCTTTGTTCTATCAAATTATTGTAAGTAAGTAATTATTGGTTGGAATAAATTCTTTTTTAATGCTACCCATATTTTAAACATCTGAATATATATTATAACATGACTTCGTTATCAAGCTTTTTGAATTTTCCTATACTTGTGTTTTGATTGGTCCATCTAGCCTTTGTAACAACGTTTTCCCCTTGCGAAGGATTGTTAATTAATTTGAAACTATTTAAAACCATTTATTTTACATTCAACGTCATCACTTGATAAGACACCGAGGGTGTTGAAACTAAATGGCTATTTTTGTAGTGATTTTATAACATATGTTATAATTTTTTTTTAAATAAATAATATATATATATATATATATATATATATATATATATATATATATATATATATATATATATATATCGATATATAGGCAGATGTGTATGTTTTCGTCTGCACGTTAATATATATAGTTCACCATGTGTGTGTGTGTGTGTATATATATATATATATATATATATATATATATATATATATAGATAGATAGATAGATATCGATATATAGATATATCTATATGTATCTATATATATATATATATATATATATATATATATATATATCGATATATAGGCAGATGTGTATGTTTTCGTCTGCACGTGAATATATATTTAGTAGACTATACATTCATATTACTTCGAACGCTATTTTTTAGCAGATACTCATAACAGAGTAGAAGGTTTTCTTAATTTTGAAGTATTTCCGGTCAAATGACGCCAGATCATACGGTGGACTCTCCTGCAAAGAGGGACGCGGGTTCGGATCCTACCAGAGGGCACATTTTATTTAATAACTTATCTCGAGTGTGAACGCCGGTAGACGAAATAAATGGTGTTTAAAAAAAACGGCGGACCTACTTAAAAACGAATATGCACTAAAAAAAACACGATTGAATTAATAAAAACAAATGCTTTAATTCTTCATATATATCTCTGATAGTGAGCACTTTATCCTATGAATATAGCACACCTTAAGAGTATATTTCTTTATATATATATATATATATATATATATATATATATATATATATATATATATATATATATATATATATATATATATATATATATATATATATATATATATATATATATATATAAGTGCGTCATATCATAACGGTCCTGGTTCGATTCTTGGTGGTGGATGCGCACTGGTGATGAGTCTGAAAAATATGCTTTCTCTATTGTGCTGAAGATTCTTCTAGACTCGATGAATTAATTATGAATACATATATATATATATATATAGAGAGAGAGATGATCAAAATTGTGGTTTTAATTTATGCTCTATTTATGGATGAAAGTGGTCAATATCGGTGATAGAACGTATGTTAATATAACAGTGGAACACTGTATGGTATACGTCCATTTTCATGCTGAACATAATCTTCAGGCCATGTGTGTTTGATTGTAGCTCAAATATTGTTTAATATTGATTAATGGCGCATAATGTGTAAAGTTGCTTATGGCAAGATAACACAATAAACTGAAAATATCTGACCTTGTTTCTAATATTGATCCTTTAAACAGCATATATAAAGTAGAGACAGGCTGTTAGAATCACACTGCTTGTCGTTAAAAACGACTGACAAACCACTGCGAATTTTTATTTAATTTTTCTCGTATTCTTATGATATTTTATCTTTCCTTGTTGGCTGCAGGGTCATGTAATTTAATAAACATAAATGATTTTAATTAAATAATAATTAATTAAAAACTCACCCGTACTACCATATCAGTTGTTTTTAACGAAACTTTTATAAAAGAGGGATTGCTGCTCAAATAGACTATTATATATGCACGCAAACGCACTTATTTAAATACAAAAGTGTATGCTTAGGCTATCTCCGAGTGCTGACAGTCTGTTAAAAGCATCAAAGAGACTGTTGCCATTTGATGTTGATTTCAGTGTCCACGATTATATTTATACACGATCTATTCCTAACATTCTAGGATGCACATCGTGGTGTAATGGAGATCGGAATAGGAAACCGGTGAGCCGAGTTCGAATTCCAGTCTAGTTAGTTTTATTCACATACGCACAAATCCCCTTGCGCAAAGATATGAATTCATCTATGGGTGGAATAGCAGGGTGGATTGGGTTCTTTACCCATTGTCGGTAACCAGTCTACCGTATAAATAAATGGCAAGCGACTGGGAGAAAAATCTTCTGCTTACTCTGTCATCTATTGAAAGACATGAACACCCAAGCGTGTGTCACGTCGGGCACTTAACTTCTAAAACAGTTCGGCTCGATTCGGCTCGGTTCGGCTCGGATCGGCTCCATTCGGCAATGTTGTTCGAGAACCTAAATTTTGTTTGATAACTGAAGCATTTTCATCTCGAATATTCTGTTCGAAATCCGATTTGTTCGACATGTGAGACGTTCGAGAACCGAGGTTGCTCTGTATACACACACACACACAAACACACACACATATATATATATATATATATATATATGAATATATATATATATATATGTGTGTGTGTGTGTGTGTGTGTGTGTGTGTGTGTGTGTAAGCAATTAATGTGATTCTTAATCCGACAATATTTCTTCTCAATATAAACATTATATTGAGCAAGTGGGTATGTGTTTGAATACGTATACTTCCATTAAAAATTGAATTGGAATTTAATATCTTTCTAGATATCGAAAGGCTGCTTAAAGAAGATGTGCATCTGGAGAGGAATCAAATATACTTTGTCTCTATCACTGGAAACCTAACGGCCATTACAGCGAAGAAAGGCCCAACTAACCGATTTAGAAAAAACACATTTATCGTTCGGTCATTTCCCAGTTTATATCTGTTAACTTTACTTTTGTACCTGAAACGTAAACATCGTCATTTTTAAGCACCTAATATATTTTTTATATTATGACTGTCTAGTGCCTGACTAATTAACACTTCTAATTCAATATATATATATATATATATATATATATATATATATTGTGGGTATTTAGGCACCATTTTTTCATTGATGCATGTTTCATTAAATAGTATAGTCACGTTTTGTTTATTTATTTTAACGATATGAAAGGAATTTGCTTAAAATAAATAGACAGAAATTGTCTATATTATTTAATGAAATATGCATCAGTATATATATATACATATATATATATATATATATATATATATATATATATATATATATATATATATATATATATTTGAGGCTGGATTTGTGGTGAAAGTAGACTCGTAATTCCCATCGGTGACTGTGTTAAATATCCTAAGTGATTTCTTACCATTTAAACCTTACTCGACAACGCTTCGAATCAAATCTTCTGTCATATTATGCTAATATTATTATAATTGTACCTTCCCCTCTCTTAGTGCGCACAGCCTTTACAGTCGGCATTTGAATAATGGACTATTCGGTTTTGAAAAAAAAATAACGAAAAAAACAAACAGATTCTACTTCGTTTCAATGAGAAAAATGAAAAAAAGAAAGAAGAAAGATAGACGTGTTCAACATCTGTCAATACCTCACAAATAATAGACTATTCCATTTTGACCGCTACTTGAGAAAATGAAAGAAAGAAAGGGTGAAAAGTAGTGAAGGAAGGAAGGAAGGAAGGAAGGAAGGAAGGAAGGAAGGAAGGAAGGAAGGAAGGAAGGAAGATAAAATTGTTTAATGACTGTTTTGGTGAAATAGAAATAGTTGCCAATCTTTTCATACATATCGTTAGTTAAACTCGCATAATTAACAGTGCCAGAGGGGAATTTACACGGAGATTTTATTGTCGCATGACTCGCCATGAGCTTATTTTATCATTAACTTGAGAATTAAGATTCATCAGAAAATTCAAATAGGAAAACCGTGAAATTTTCACGGATAATGCTGGTAACATCGTAATTAATTGTCCTAAATCTCCCAGAAAAAAAAAAACATTAAACTTGTTTTAGAAAATTTACAAAAATATTAAAATTTTTTGATTCAATCTTGAAGTAATATTTTTAAAAATTTTCCCTGCAAGGTGTGTAATGAAAAACAGAGTTTCAAACATGGAATAATTTAAATTTACAATATCGTTTAATTACAAAGAATTGTATTGTGTTTTGTATTAAGGTAACGTAAGAATGAGGATGGACGGTGGCGTAATGGATAACGGCTTGGTTTGAGGAATCGCAGAGCCGAGTTCGAATTCTAGTCGAATTCATTACATTCACTTACGTGCTAACGCCCTTGGGAAAGGTGTGAATCCTCTTCTTCTCCCTCCAGCTATGGGTAAATAGCAGGACAGACTGGGTTCTATAGCCTTGGGTGGCAAATAGTCTACGGTAGAAAGAAATGGCAACCTACTGCGGGAAAAAATCTGCCTCGTCAGTCCTGTATAGAAAGATACATAATCGCCTAAGCGTGTATCACGCATGGCTCACAACTGACTGATACAAGTCTTATTAGTTAACCTATAGCTTGAGGGAGAAGAGGTGGATTCATACCTTTCCCAAGGTTATTTACGTGCAAGTGAATATAACGAGCCCAATTGGAATTTGGCCCTTCGATTAACAAATCTAAACCACTGATCAATATAATTGATTGGCTGACGGGCTCGTCACAATCAATATAATTGATTGTGATGAGCCTGACAGTCTTAACTTATTGGCAGCCATCCATTTTGCTTTCTCTGGATAGTCCTTTCTTATAACGCCTTTTCGGTGGAGTAATGGATCCATTATATTCACTTACTTGCTAATACTCTTGCGAAAGGTATGGATCCTCTTTTTTCCCCTTTAGTTACGGGTAAATAGCAGGACAGACCGGGTTCTATAGACTTCGATGACAACTGGTCTACCGCAGAAGGAAATATCAACCTACCGCGGGAAAAAAAATCGGCCTCGTCAGTCCTGTATTGAAAGGTATATGATCTCCTAAGCGTGTATCACGGATGGTACATAACTCAGTGAAGAAAGCATTCTATGCTGTTACATTTGGGTCAGCAATTTGGTATTCCACACCACTGCTTTATCGGACGGATCTGCACGATAATATTTCGTTCTGAAAATAAAAAACGTTATGGCGAAAAAAGAGGTTCGTTATCTTGCTGTAGTTAATATATATATATATATATATATATATATATATATATATATATATCGTCATCATCCATCTTTAAATCAACGACATACTTGAACAGTGCGTCATGACGAAGGTCTATGTATTGTTAGTATATACATACACATGTAACGTCACACAAACACATCTAGTCACACATACCAAAGCACTCACATACGCGTGTGTATATATATATATATATATATATATATATATATATATATATATATATATATATTGGGACGGACAGTTATGCTGTAAAACGATTTGGACAAGTTTGCTGTTACACCCGGTATATATATATATATATATATATATATATATATATATATATATATATATATATAACTTTCCGCTCCCCCAAAATGTTTTATATCGAAAGACAAAAAACAAAAAAACACTAAACTGCGTTTCTTCTTTTCCAGGTTTTCAGACATTTAACCATCTTAACAACATTTTCGTAAAAATCATTGAAAAGCCCATTTAGTTATTCAGCTAAAAAGAGAACGAGTTAAAATTGTTTTGCATCGCACCCAATGTCTTCCCAAATGAGCAATGGTGACAGGAAAAGATCATTCACGTCTTCAACAATGGTACCAATATTCATACTCTGGCTTCCATCTCCAATGGGCATTCAAAACGATCAACAGAATGGTGAAATAAGTTTAAAAAAGGAGGAACAATAGAGAGGAAATCTGGATCACGAGGTTTCAACAAGAAGTGGGATCATCATATCAACTAGAGCTAAAGTGATCAATTCGAAAAGATCCATCTCAATCCATAAGACGTTTGTCACGCGTGGGAGAAGTTTCAGCTATGACAATTCAAAAGGCAGCGAAAAAAAATTGAAAATGAAATTGTATGTGAAACCTGTGAGATACCTTGCTACTACAGGATAGAAAGTTAGGTTAGAGAGGGCGAAGATTATCTTGAAAATGATTCTGGATTAATATATATATATATATATATATATATATATATATATATATATATATATATATATATATATATTTGAACTTTATTTCAATCCTTCATGAGCTACTGATCCTGAGATATTATTAATTAATGATGAACATGTCATTTTCGTTTATGAATGATTGCATCACGATTCTTCTGTTAAACTTCGGGAGTAATTATACATTCTTATTGCTTAAAGTAGAGTCCAATAGTGTTATGAAAACCTCGGAGAGTTCCAGTAAGATATCTTCAATCATTTTAAGATAGAACGGTTCAAACATTAATCTAACAAATGGACAATTTTACTGTTACACACACACACACACATACACACACACACACACACACACACACATATATATATATATATATATATATATAATTGTTTCCCCCCATGTTAGGCAATAAGGCCTCTAAGACGAAAAAGAGTTAAAGAATCTGCTAAAATTCATTATTAATGAGAGAAAACAATAAAAGCACAGGCATTAGGAAGATGGAAGACGACTAACATCGTATTTAATTTTTTTAAGATCAAAGTTGATTGGAAATAAACAAGGCGGTTGAGAATTTCACTAGCGAGAAATGATGGAGAAGAAACTATTGACATAGAACTTATAGGACCAATAACGTTGGTGTATATATACATATATTGTGTATTTAGGCATCAATCCTTCATTTATGCATGTTTCACTAAAAACGACAGACAATGAACTAGTATTAAGCTTTTTATTAAATTTTTCTTGTGTTCGAACAAGTGTTTACTTTTTGGGACACAGAGTGTGTAGAGAAACTGTGCAAATGTTCTATACTTTCGCGCGCTTTCGGCTATACTTTTAGCCATTATCAAGAATGATTTATTTTATTTATTTTTTCAGTTTAATTGTGTGAATGGTTTTAGAGTTATAGAGATGTCTTATTTTCCGAACACAGTTAGGACATTGTGGCTGTGTTCGGAGTTAATATTGTTAAGTGTTGTCTTTTCCTTTTTTTTTATTAGGGGTTCAATAACTTTTTAATCATTTTGCAGGTGGACGAGGTTATTATGTTTGTCTTTTCTGCCAGTATGTTTCGAATGGAGTCTGGTAAATTTGTGTGTGTGTTTAAATGGGTTCTAATGGAGCTCTAGTCAGATAGGTGTAACGTAAGGCGTCTAGATAGGCATGTAGTTGTGTAACCGATGTAATTATTTATAAATTCAGTTTTATCGGGAACACAGTTACTTAAGGGCCATTTGAACCCATAGATAATGTTCGTTCGTTGTTATTTTGATTCTGGTGCTGTGTAGTTATTTTTTAGGATAATGTGCTGTGTTCGGAAAATGAAACATCTCTATAACAGTAAAAACATACACACAACGCACACACCCAATTAAACTGAAAAAATAAAATCATCCTTTATAATGGCTAAAAGAATAGCCGAAAGCGATCGGAATTATAGAACATTTGGACAGTTTCTACATAGTCAAAAGAAAGCATTAGTTCGAACACAAGAGAAATTTAAAAAAAAGTTTAATAGTATTAACTTGTCTGTCATTTTTAATGAAACATGCACACACACACACACACACACATATATATATATATATATATATATATATATATATATATATATATATATATATCGCTTTTTATGGCATAACTGACGCACATGGGAGGTTTATAGTTTTCATCATGATAAAGATAACATTCTGATGCCCTAAATCGAGGTAAACGGAATAGAGCGAATTTTCTTCTTAATTTAATTAAAAAAATATACAGATGGAAAAATTCGATTTCAGCAAAATGATCGTTTGCCGAATCGTGTCGCCATTGTCAACATGTTTGTCGCGTTTTCCATCAATGTTTGCCGCACGGCGATTACCTTGTTAAAAATTAATTTTAATTGTGATGAAGATAAAGTCCAGTATAAATGATTGACGTTGTATTTTCTATTGGTTCATGTGAAAAATCATAGGTTATAATTGAGATCATTTTAGCGGAATCATTTGGTACACCTTGTTGTGCAATTATTGCACCAGTTCTTTGTATATAATTACTATTATTTGCTAGTAATAATTACTAGTATTTACTAATAATAATTAAAATAGTTTGTTGTTAGTCTTTGCCAGGAGTTATGAAACGTTTTCGTAATATTTGTTTGCAATTTCAACTTTTAGTCACACATTCATTCTATCGACTCAATTAAAATATTATTTCTCTGTAAGATTAAACTGTAAAACTCATATTCGAAAATTTATTTGTTCATGAATCTGATAAAGCTAGAGAAATAGTGAATTAGAGGCCCACGTTCGCAATTAAACACGCATATATACGCGCTAAAAATATTAATGTATAAATATTTAAAATAATGTATATCTGAACGAATATTATAGATTGGTTATAAAAAATCCTTATATGCCAAGCGATGCAAAAGAGTTCTTAGTCCGACTAAGAATCTCTTTCCCAATATCTGCTTCTTATAGATTTAGTAAGAATTCTATATATATATATATATATATATATATATATATATATTATTTTTTATAGGAAATTAAAACAGAAACATATTAAAAACATGTTTTAAAATTAAATCCTACGGACAGTTGAATTATACGCTATATTTCGGGATATATATATATATATATATATATATATATATATATATATATATATATATATATATCTGTGTGTGTATGTGTGTGTTTTTGTGTGTGATAAAAGGAATAGAGCATATGTAAAAATAAAAGTGGACATTGAGGGCGACACGCAGCGGCGACAATCTGCTTAAAAACGATAGTCAAGTATATGGTCTGATGATTTTGTTTAGGCATGAAATAGACTCAATGTCCACTTTTATTTTTACATTCGCTCTATGCACACACATACACATACACACACACACACACACATATATATATATATATATATATATATATATATATATATATATATATATATAAACAAAATAAACTTTTTTCCATTTTATTTTACAATTTCTCCACTATATATATATATATATATAAACATAAAATATCTTAACTACTTATGTTTCAACCTTCTGCTCATTGGCTTACAGCCATATTACTTTGAAACACCAGCTCTCGTAGGATCAAGTATGATAAGGAACGTCGAGCATGGGCAAAACCAACATGGATGCCCGCTAGGAAATACCAGGATAACGACTCGGAATTTGACACTGAAGAATTGAGTTCCAATTCCAGGGACAGGGTCAGCACTGAAGATGGCCATCGGTCAGGTCGTCCAAAAACTTCAGTCACTGATGAACAAGTTGATGCCATTCAACGTATGGTTTTAGAAGACAGACGTCTTACTGTGCAACAGATAACTAAGTGCATAGGCATTCGTTCTATTTCAGTCCATAGTGTTTTGACTGAGATCTTTGGTATCAAAACAGATGTTGAAATGGTTGACGTTGCCAGAACACTTCTGACTGGATTCCAGGCTGACCCTGAGAATTTACACGCCAGATTAGTAACTTAGGATGAAACCTGTGTTCATCACTTCGAACCAGAATCAAAGTTTCAAAGTAACCAGTGGAAACACTGGTTCTCAATCCCCGAAGAATTTCAAGCAGGCAATATGATGGCCTCTGTTTTTTGATGATTCTGGTTTAATCATGATAGACTACATGGAAAAGAGACAAACTATTAATGGGTAGTACTATGCATCCGAATTAAGACAAATGAAAGGAGCAATCATGTTGAAACGCAGACGGAAGCCGAAGGAAGGCGTGCTCTTACTCCAGGATAACACAACCTGTTCACACTGTTCCGCTTACAGTAGTTGAATCAGGTATCCATGGATTTGAATTTCTACCCCATCCAGTTTACTTACCAGACGTAGCTCCATCTGACTTCTTCTTATTTCCTAAATTCAAATCCGAACTGCATGGTCAGCATTTTGGAAAGAATGATGAGATCATATATGCTGTGGAATCTGGAGGAGTTTTTGGATGACCCGGAGGTCAGCATCTTCTGTGAGGGTGTTTAAATGCTTAAGCGCCGTTGGGGTACCGAGAGCATGGATGACAAGAGTGTGTCTATTAAAGAATAGTGAAAAGCTATCTTGTTTCTCCAAACACTCTGGGTGGGGTTTAGAACTTTTTAACGACCCCTCGTATATATACATATATATATATATATATATATATATATATATATATATATTGAATTTGTAAACAGTGACTACTAGTACTAATACTGTAAAGCTCTTCCATGAATTGAGCTCTCTCGGGCATTGGCGTATTTATTCGAACAATTGGTACGCAACTATTCGCCTTCCTCCCTACCGCGCGCTGATAACGCAGAAAGAATATCTCCGACCGATGCCAAATCAGTCGTGTTTCGATCCCGCAATCGGATGCCACACTGATGAGCTGTGATAAAGCGAAACAGTCTCTCTGCGGATGACGATATATATATATATATATATATATATATATATATATATATATATATATATATATATATATATATATATAGATAGATAGATAGATAGATAGATAGATAGAAAATGTTATGGTTTGAACAGGTTTGAATCACACCATGGTCGATTTAACATGGAAGGTGTGATCATAGTGTGCGGCATCTTTGCAAAGTGCATGGAAACGGTACCACGTTTTGACCCAAAATTTGTGAATGAAATTGTTTAGAAGAAACTGTTAGCAAGCTGTTATTCTTTGACGAAGTCACAATCCCGACTGTGGTTTTGAGCGTGCTAGCCTTGTTTAAGAAATTGGTTATACGTAGAGTTCAAAATTTGCTATATTTATAGAGGAAGACTTCTAAATGCTATAGATAGACAATTGCCAATATAGTGTAGACTTAGGAACCAACACTTTGCAAGTATTAAGACGAAACTGAAAGAAAAAAGAAACAATGCTGAGTGAAAATTCAATTAAAATCTGAAAAGGAAATAAAAATAAACAAGAACTGAATAGCTTTAAAAATACCTATTTTGGAATTAAATTCAAAATATGATTGTATAGTAACCATCTAGCCACCTTGAAGATGGAAGAGTCACCTACTGACGGTCGTAGGTGCTGCTGCTCCTGTTGCAGTTGCTACTGTGATTTGTGAATTCGGTAGGATTTTACAGAGTTTAATCAAAATCAGAGACCAGTATTGACAATTAGATGAGAGTAGAAGTCAGTCAGGCATGTAGGCGATCATGTCTCTTTCGATACATGACTGACGAGGCGAATTTTTTTCCCGCAGTAAATTGACATATCTTTCTGCAGTAGACCAGTTGCCACCCGGACTGTCCATAGCTGGATGGAAAAAAGAGGATTCATACATTTCCCAAGGGTATTAGCACGTAAGTGAATGTAATGGATTCGACTTGAATTCGAACTCGGCTCTCCGATTCCTCAATCCGAGACGTCATCTATTACTCCACCGTGTCTATGCGAAAAGATCAGGTAATGGCCCAGGGTGACTGTTTCACTTATTAGCGTAATATTTTGAATGTTTTTATTGTTTTTAGCATACGTTTTAGTTCATTACCATTTTTGGCAAAATGTTTTAATCATCTATGTAAAAGAAGTGATTAAAATAATTATCAAAGATATTTTATCCGTCATTTATCGTATATAATTCACTCGAGAGAAGTTTTAATGAATTACATAACCGTATGGAATATTATGATGTTGAAAATTTTCACATCAAATTTCATCGTTAGCCATTTTTTACCAAGATATTTTTATAGTCTGTGCTTGTGGTAATATTACAAAACAGGTTTTAAACAGAAGACTGCTAATGAAGCCAAGTGAAGGGGTTATTCAAGTCGAATGCAGAAACACGTAACCTCACACCTGTATTCAGTTTTGCGACTGTACTAAAGATTCGTGATGCACGCAATTATAAAATAATCAGAGAGAGAGAGAGAGAGAGGGAGAGAAAGGGAGAGAGAGATAGAGTTGGATTTGGGCAGTATCTCAGACGCAGACGAGAATATGAGGTCCCATGTTTTGGACAAGTGCTGTTGGGGTTGAGCCACACACTGACCAAGAGTAACGGGCGAAGTGTTGAAGTAAAAAAAGAGAAAAAGTCACGTAAAATAATGAATGATTCATGTCTTGTGTATTTCATTAGTCTGCACGTCCTATCCCCAACCGACACCCTCCCCATTTTATTACGCATGTCTTACATAAGATCATAATTTGGGCAATTGTCCAGCAAAACCATGATTTTTGCAAACCTCTGTATGATGCCTTTTTGTATCATTAGTTTTCTTCACGGATAATATCGTTTATTTCATGGAAATTATTCTTATACAAGGTATCCCAGTATTAACTATTTTAATGAAATCGGGCAAATTAAAAAAACAAAAAAACTGACACAATTTTATGTTTATTACTTAATTAAGATAAAAGACAAATAGATACATGTAGCTTTAATGAAAATTTTCAACATCTGCTCCGTCTGTATCCGTGCCAATTTCAAATCTATCTTTAGCGTTGCAAAACTCATTTTGAAGTATTTCAGGTGTTATCTTTTGCACTGATAGCTTAATTAACGTTCTTTAAACTCAGCTAAACTATTCATCTTTCGGCGATGAACCTTTGTTTTTGTGAAACCCGATGCAAAGAAATCTAGGTGTGTTTTTGAGGAACAAAGATGCTTTCTTGTGTATTCATTCTTAAAGGGGTTCTGAAAGGGAAAGCAAATAAAATTAGAAAAATTATTAAGTTATAAGCAAAATTAGAAATTTATACACTTCTAACACATATTAAACATGAACAAAAATAAAAATGAGTTTAAAAAAAAAAAAAAAAAAATCTGGGAAACCCTGTGTTTAAAATCGAAGATTTTGTATTTTGGAGTTAAACATATGATTGGTCGCAAATTCTGTGGAGTTGTCATTGTCATTAAATCACAGTAGAGTAATGGATAGCGGCTCGGATTGCGAAATCGGAGAACTGGGTTCAAATTCCAGTCTAGTTTGTTACTTTCACTTACGTGAAAATAACCTTAGGAAAGGTATGAATCCATCTCTTCCCCCCACAACTATGGGTTGAATATCAGAACATATTGGGTCTTATAGACATAAGTGGTATTTGGTCTAGGAGTAGGGTAACTCTGAATTCAGAACTTCCAACTATAGTATAAACAGTAAAGCAGTCTTAACCTTGTAGTAGCAAGCAAGGAGGAAGACAAATTGAATTTAAAACCGTCAAAACTGGCGAAGTACATATGCAGCTAAGAAAAAGGATCGCGGAGATCGAATTGACTTGATGTTCGCCACTACGGTCGACCTCCCCACTCAGTGTTATGAATTTGGGGAGTGAAATATATAAAATTATCAATTTTATTTACATTATTCAGACTATTGTCCTCATTTTTGTCGCCATATTTATTACAACGTTTCGGCCATTGTACGCTCCGGCCTTCTTCAGGTGGTTGGAATGTCGAACTTAACTCTTTATTTCGCTCAGTGGTGCAGACTGTTCTAGTTCCACGTGCCATGTTTAAGGGATGTCAGTTATCAGTCATCTCCTGCCATTTTCCCTCTGAAAGTTCTCCACTGCCTTAACTCACACTCTTTGGGTCCTGTCACTTGATCTAACCAACGCCTTTACCCACTATGCCATGTGTCCTTGGGGAAATAAAGGGTTCAGTTCGACATTCCAACCACCTGAAAAAGGCCGGAGCGTACAACGGCCGAAACGTTGTAATAAATATGGCGACAAAAATAAGGACAATAGTCCGAATAATGTAAATAATGTACATAATACCTCAGCTCAGAAATATAGACAGATACTGAAGAGCCGAAATGTTGTAATAAATATGGCGACAAAGATGAGGACAATAGTCCGAATAATGTAAATAATGTACATAATACCTCATCTCAGAAATATAGACGGATTATCCATTTTTTTTTTTTTTTTTTATTGGAAAACAGATCTGCTAATTTTTTGATCACAGTTGTAAAAATAATTCACCATATGTTATTCCAGAGATATCAATTTTTTTTGAGTGCGTCTTGATTAACTTCTATGCTGTTCCATTTCCGTTCATCTATCTCTAATTTTCTCTTCGCTGTTTGTAAAAATCTGTGCTACTCTTATAAATATTTTCATTGCTTCATCTCGTATCCTACACAGTTTTTACTTGTTCATCTGATAATGTGTTTTTTTTTTTTCCACAGGCTTCGTTGATCTCTATATTTCACGACATAAAATGTTTATGAAATTTATTTCTTTTCTCATATCCTCCTTTTTTTGTATATTCCCCTCGTTCTGGGGAGATCATTTAGTTGACGGTCTTGAGGGGATTATAATAAAGTTGTCTTCTTCCCTTCTCTTGACCAGGTGATCGCCAGTTGGTTTGTTTGGACATAAAATGAGAACTTCAATGAAAGGGATTTTAAGCTTATCTATTTTATCAAACATTTCGACGTTCGACTCAGCCAATCAAAATCGACATCCCTATTTTGTCTACAAAAGGGCAGCCTCAGAAGTTCTGGACTAAAATACACTGCCACTAGAAAATAATAGTTTGAAAGTATTCTTTAACATTTCTTAACTAACTATAAAAAATTAATTTATGAATTTTATTTCAGTAATTTACTCTAAAATACCCTCTATCATTTTGTGTGCGCAAGGCCTGCTCCTTACAAATTTTTTTCCATTGGGGCTCGGTCACATGACCACTCCAACATACACATAAACAATTCTTGAAAAAGGATTAACATAAACAACAAAATTCTGACCAGTTTTTCACGTTTCAAAATCATTTTTTTAACAAGAAACAGAATACCGGACAATCCTTTGTCCATTTTTGGTCATTAGCTTCCATGACCCAGGATCAACGCCTCAGTCGCCAGTCTGATACAAATCACTCCAACAGTTAACTTTGACCTCTCCAATATTCATCCCCACCTAGGTCACTTGGGACGACACAAAATGTACATATAATTCACTGAAAAACAAATATACTGGTTCAAAAAATACACAATACATGCAAAATCCCCACCCCACAGCGTCAACCCATTCCATAACTGATCACACCCTTGCCACTTAATTTTTACACGTTAAATATGCTATGATCTACATTCATCTCACACTCACAGTGACACAGCATTGTTCATTATCACCCTATTTATTCAAACAACCACTTAATATTTGCATATTCCCAGATTCACTTGAACAGATCTTCACAATTTTTTACCACCATTAATTTCCTATAGTTACTGTTATTGTTCATCTGCCGCTGTGTGTCAAAACTGAGCTCACACCATCTCCATTTCCTCCTACACTTAGCTTTTCACCACGGGAGAAAAAAATACACCCGCTCCACGCCTCCTAACTAATCCATTTTTGGCTCTATTCTACTATATAACATCCTCCATATTTGTTATTCAGAATTTCTAAAATTCATTTCTTATCACTGATCATTTCACGTGAATTGTTTATCAGTTTTTCGGTTTCTTCATAAGTCATTATATTCACTTGTATTCTATATTCACATGTTCGGAATTTTCAGTTCTAATATACAGCAATTCTTATTCATTGCACAATTTAATATTAACATTTATTTCAGTTTCAAAGACCTCTGCCTGCATCAACCGTCTTTACTTAATAATATTTCTGTTGACGTTTGGTTAGTTTATTAGCATCTATATTTTCTCGCTATATTCAGAAATCCATTTCCCCACATTTTAAGTCCTTTTTTTATCTGTAACTCTGTACTTTTCAAGATTTGAATTGTATCTTCGCAACAACTGACAATGATTTTTATCCTTAGATAGATATCAGCCAGATATATTTCGTACAGCTCTGTGTCCATTCTTCATAGCGAAGTGTATTCATCAAGTGCTGATCGTTGACAATTATGCGGATGTGTGTTTTTTTTTTTTCGATTTTCCCTTTCCCCGAAAAGGCCGATTATCTCGGTACGCAATATTTCCTTAATAGGCTGGTGAATGGAAGCCCACG
>OZ010574.1:34360942-34478442 GCA_963932145.1 Acanthosepion lycidas
TGGCTTGTAATTTTCAATACATACAAAACCAAAGTAGTAACGATTCATCATCACAGAACAGACACCGAATTTTCTCCAGTCATGATAAGCAGTGCCACTCTAGAATAACCTTGTTGCTTAGCACGTATATTTGGACTCAAGTTCCACGCAGACTTCCCGTGGAACTCATATTTACGACACTAGAGTACCTGACACCACCTGTCGTGCTTTACATTTAAAAGAGTCAGATGAGACCAAAAATTGAGTATCCCCATTTTCCGGCTTTGGCAGAGTTCAAAATTGTTTCGGTAGCCTTTTCGCTCATGACTTTCCGTCCTACATCAACACCAATGAACGATATGCTTCAAGCCTATCGCTACTATATTTTTATTACCATGGAAAATGTTCTCTTCTGTTCTTTAGTTTCAACAGATACGAACCAACATGACACTTCCACAGGGTCAAATCACACATTCTTTTCGTTTTGCATATGTAAGAAGGAGGTACTGATTGATACAAAGAACCGCTGCTAAGTGGTAAAGACTGGCGCGTGGATTGTTTACCCGAAAAATAGAATGTTAAGCTTTTCAAGTCCAGAGTCAATAGTTACCTATGCTCCGTATCCTCATGATCTTAAATTCAAATTTGCCCCTCTTACGTCCCTAAGAGATTATCTCGGTACGCAATATTTCTTTAATAGGCTCGTGAGCGGAATCCAAATAGCCCACGACTGGTAAAACTAGCGAAAAACCAACCGAAGAAAGATAAGTCTTAGGTAGCCAGTGGGAAGTAGATCTTGTAAATATTCAGTACCCGTTGAAGTAGATTGTTTTACATACACCAGCGCGGTTTCTTTGCTATTTCTTTTATGCCAATTATTTTTCCTTCCTTCGTATTTCAATTTAATTTCCCTTCCTACCTTACTCTTCACCACACACACACACACACACACACACACACACACACATACATATATATATATATATATATATATATATATATATATATATATATATATATATATATTATACAGCAAAGAATCCAAAATTACCTCATGTGGGTATAGTCTATTTCAGACCAGCACAGTCATATGCCAGTCCTCCCCAGCCCTAGAATGACTGTCACGGAATATTCCAGCACTCCTCAATCTAAGACTGGCATATGGCTGGGTTGGTTTGCAATAGACTATACCTACAAGAGCTAATTTAGGATTTTTTACTGTAATATATACTCTGCTATAATAATTGCATTGAGCTCTCTCTGTGGCTCAGTTTTAATATCTGATATTACTAGGATCCATCTGGGTGATATACCAAAGGATCTATTACCTGTACTATATATACTTACTCCTCTTACGTCCGTAGCATTCATCTTAACTTAAGGATCTTGAACATTATATTGGGTGAACATTAGTAAAAAGAAAACTCCGTCATATATATATATATATATATATATATATATATATATATATATATATATAAAAGTAAACATTGAAGTCAACACTTAGAGGCGACAGGCTGTTTCATGCTAGACGCAATCGTCAGGCCACGAGTGTTGTTATTTTTCTCGGCTATTTATATATACGCGTCAGTGGTGCATTGTGGGTAGTCTATTTTGGCGGTTATTTTGCCGGAAGGCGTTTATTTATTTATTTAGTTTAATTATTTTGCTTGTTTTTATTTTTTTTTTATATTTTATTTTTATTTTTTTTATTCTTGTCTTATGTATTTATTTAGTTAATTTTATTTTAATCAGTGTTTTATTATAGTAGTAAAAATTTGTTTATATCGCTTATTATGAGATTTGTTTGGGTTTGGGAAGATGATTAATGCTATTTATTCAATTTTGTGCTTGATTGCTGTAGCTTCTTCTAACTATTATTTTGATGGGAGCAGTTTTTCGTCTATTACTTCATTCATTTATTTGGATTCATTATCTTTACTTGTTTTTCTCTAACGGTTAATTTATCGGGATCGGTTTGTTAGTTTGTATATATATATATATATATATATATATATATATATATATATATATATATATATTTTCATTAATTTAGATTAATTTATTTTACTTGTTTTTTTATTATTTATTTATTATCCTGTATATTTTTACTGTTTTCGGTTTTCGATTAAGTATATGATATTGAGTACTTTATCCCATAAATATAGCACACTTTAAGAGTATATTTCTTCATATATATATATATATATATATATATATATATATATATATATTTGTCAGAGTGTGTATATACTTGTATACGTGCGTATAATATCTTATTTATTTATCCAGAAATGGGAATATTCAAAATTCTAAAAGCCATTACTATATAAGAAAATGCGATCCACATTAATTAAAATAACCGCAGGAGACGGTATCTTTACATGTATATAAAATCTTCAATATACGTACAAATAAATAATTGTTAATAAACATGATTCGTGACTTTTTTTCCTGCTGCAATCTATCACAGTACAACAATTTTACACATGGCGATACTTTGGACTAATTCAGGTCGCCGTCCTTCTTAAAAACACACACTCGTACACATATAAACGCTATATATATTTAAATTCATTTGACAATATCTGCTGATTATTATTTGTCATATATAATGCATTCAGATATGTTTGTATATATATATATATATATATATATATATATATATATATATATATATATATATCCATACACAACCAGACTATTTCGTTGTATCTGAACTCATCAGTGTGGCAATACATGGGATTGTCTAAAGCCAGGATCGAAACCCGACTAATTTAGTCGGAGATGTTCCCCCTAAGCGATCAGCTCCAGACAGAGTGGAAGGTGAATTTTTGCGTATTTATTTTTAAATAAGCGGTGACTCAGAGTGCTCGATTCATAGTAGAGCTTTACACACGCATACAGACACACATACATACATATGTATACACTGCGTGCCTAATTATTCTCGAGATAACCTTTTTTCTAATATTTCAAAAACCGTCCAATCAATTCACACAAAATTTTCACACAATGTTGGCAAGTAAATGCATAAGTAAATCCTATTTATTTACGCAGATTTTCTGAATGTACGAAAATTTCAGTGATTGCGCAGGTCAGTCTCGCCAACATTGTGTGAAAATTGCGTGAATTCTTTGGACGGTTTTTGAAATATTAGAAAAAAAGTTATCTCGATAATAATTTGGCACGCAGTGTATATATATACATATACATATATATATATATATATATATATATATATATATATATATATATATATAAACCATTCAGAAAATCTGCGTAAATAAATAGGATTTACTTATGCATTTACTTGCTTTTCCTTCTTTTTTGGGGGATGTTACCGTTGACCTGTCTTCAATTACCGTCTTTGTCTTACTAGGATTGTGGCTTTTCTGTTTCTTTCCTTATTTGAACTTTCTAACATTCCTTTCTTACTGCAAACTCCTCGCGTCTTCATTGTCAAATGTTCTCTCATGTTTGCTGTTCAATTTCCCAAGCTGCTGATTGGCACGCAATGAAACAAACGAAGTGGAGTACAAACATCTACGAACCAAATAAGTCATGTGAATTTCAAGCCCTTCGAAATATATAACTATCTGTTTCTTTGTAGCATAAATAGTGGCATAGGATAAAACTGTCTCAATATACATATAAGTTGAACATAGAAAGTTGAACACAGATAGGTAATTGTCGGCTTTCTCTTCTCACACCAAAATTAAAGATAACGATAAGAGATGACCATTCGCAAGAACTTGATCTGGAATCGAAAAAATTGAGTTTTGCTTATGAGATGCAAAAATCTTATTACACATCAAATCTTTATTATTGCACCGTGTCTTATTGAAGCATCCATATTAGTGTAGCTTACTTAGTACTTGAACAGATGTAGAGTTTTATCTCTTGTTTTACTTTAGTATCGTGGTTACGGTTCCGTCTAAAGATTAATTCAACTTTGTATTTCTAACGTCTCCACCTGAACTCTGAAATTTTATTCGCTATTTTTTCTCCTCAATAGGAGTAGATAGGTTCGCCTGTCGCACGGTTCACAATCCTTTGAAGTCTTTTGAACAGGAGCAGATATTTATCCTTTGTTCAGCATTTAGGAATGGGTTTCTGGTTCCTTCTAAAGTATGTTCATTCTCTTTCACCCTCAGTAGCCCCTTCCGCATTTGTTTCTTACGGTTAGCAACTTTCTGCTGGTTATTTAAAACCGGAAAATATTTTTGATCATAAGAGTTTTGGTGGTGATTTTACTTATACAAGTCTTACTAATTAACCATAAATGGGAGAGAAGAGCTGGATTTGCTCGTGAGTATAACGAACCCAACCGGAATTGGAACTCTGCTCTCTGATTTAAATTTCCGAGCAATTACCCATTACACCGGTCCGCACATTCAAGCTTACAACACCTGGTATTTCCAAGAGGTCACCCATCAAGGTATTGACTAGGCTCAAAAATGCTTAACTCCAAAGATCGTACGAGAACCGGCGCTTCAATGTAATATGGCCGTACGCCCATATGTGAGTGAGTGATAGATAGATAGATAGATAGATAGATAGATAGATAGATAGATAGATAGATAGATAGATAGAAGAAATAGATAGAGAGAGATAGAGAGAGAAATAGATAGGTAGATAGAGAGAGAGAAAAATAGATAGATAGATAGATAGAGAGAAATAGATAGAGATAGAGATAGAGAGAGGTGGCGATGGCTTACATGCCAGTTCTCCTTCTATGTGATTTGTTTTATGCAGGAGGTCGGCAAACATGTTTCTATGCAATCCCTTTTTGTCGCGTTAATTAACACTTGATATTTTACAAAAAAAAACAAAAAAAAAAACAACAAAAAAAACCCCTATACTCTTTGTGGCTGTACGTTTCATAATCAGACAATAAAAACTGTAAAACCGACCTTCTGATAGACAGACTTTGCGGAAGTCGGAACTGCAGGAAGAAAAAATCACTCCCCCAAAACTACCTTACTTTCTCAAACAATAGAAGCAGAATAGCTGATAGTCACTTCGTCAGCCTTTCCAAACCTATGATTTACTTTATACAGAAACGTAGCAAATTCTGTATAATATATTTGCCGACTATTGTTAACGATACTGTCTCAATTTGGTTACATTCACATTATCTTGAAGCAACTACTGACGAATGAGACATGTGTGTAGAAACAGAAAAGCATAATTATATAGTTAGCGAACCTCCTGAAGTGGTGACAATAAAATTTATTATTTGCATATAAATAAGTAACAGTAAATACAGTACTGTGCAAAAAAATGTGACTCTAATAATTTTTTCTATTATTTTTAACTTTAATTACAAATAGTTTTTTTTTGCTATCGATTTTTCAATTAAAAATAGACATATTATTTGTAAAATTAAAATCAGTTCGGAAATATTATTTATTTAAAAATGAATAAAATAACCATTTTTGAGTATTTAACAAGTTTTCTACTGCACAAATTGTGAATCATTAAAAAGTGCCAATATTTTAAAACACATTGCAATTTTATTTCCATAATTTTATTGCAAAATATTCTTAAAAATTCTAGAAAGTTCTAGAATTATAAAATATATATTAGGTTGGTGCAAAAATAATGTCAGTTTTTGACGTATTTTTTAACGTCAAAACCGACATTATTTTTGCACCAACCTAATAAAAGAAACCAAAAATATAATTAATTAGTGTTTCTTGTGAAAAGCTATAAGCACAAGCCATAATCTGTTAAAGTAGTAGCAATAGTTGCCCTATCAAAAGCTGATAAATCGACTCGAGAAATTGCAAATAGTGTCAAAACATCCCTATCAACTGTCTTGAAAGTTTTGAGAAGCTTCAATTACACTGAAACATTTGTCAATGTAGAAAACAGGGGTAGAAAACAGGGGTAGAAAACAGGGGTAGAAAACAGAGGATTGATGGGAGAACCGGCAGCGAAATCATTAAAGTAATTAACCAAAACCTGTCAATTACCAGAATAAAAATTGCTGCTACCTTGAAAAATGATCTCGAAGTAAGTGTCAACTCCTCTACTGTACGCAGATAGCACTTGAACGAATTTTACAAAGCCTGTTCAAAAGATTTAAGCCATTTCTAAATAAAACACATAACGCTAAACGTTTAGCATGGGCAAAAACTTACAACTGCTTCACTGAGTCTGATTGGAAAAATGTTCTTTTCTCTGACGAGACAAAAATTGAAATGTTTTCAAAAGACAAAAGAACGAAAATCAGACGGAGGAGCGAAGAAAACCCCCTTTGAAAATGACAGTTAACACTGCGGAGCATCCTGTCAGTTTTATGGTTTTTGTGTTGCTTCTCATTCAATGGGACCAGTTTGTTTCAAACCAGTAGATAAACGCTGAATACTCAAAATTATTGGACACCTGCTTGCTGACATCTGCCGAAAACTCGAAATTGATCAATCAAATCTCATTTTATGCAAGACACACATCAAAGCAGGTGAAAAATTACTTTTCCGAAAAAAAGTTTATGTTATAGTAGGTCGCAGCAGTCACCTGACCTAAACCCAATCGAGAATTTTTAGAGTGTAATAAAAGTGAGACTTTCGAAGAAAATCATTGAAAACAAAGAAGCTTTGATTGAAAATTTTATTGTGGAGTGGAACAGTTTGCTAGCAGATGACATCTGCAAAAAATCTCATTAAGTGTATGCCGGACCGAACCAACAAAGTTCGGAAAAACAATGGTGGAAGCATAAATTAGTAATAAAATTTTTCTTTTGTTGTTATTTTACTGAATTTTATTTTTTTAATAAAATATTATTAGGTTGGTGCAAAAATAATGACGTAATAATGTCGTTTTTTGACGTACGTCAAAAAACGACATTATTACGTCATTATTTTTGCACCAACCTAATAGATTAATTTTGTACATAATACAATATAAAAAGTGAGTCACTTTATTGCACAGTAAATATTTACCTTAAAAATAAAAAAAATAACATGCTTTAGGTTTGTTTCTTAAGAATTTCTTTGTAAAATTGCAGACAATATATCATTTCCCTTACTAATACACATATTTTTTTAAAATGTTCCCCCAAAAATTAACTGGGTCACATTTTTTGGACAGCACTGTACTTTACAGTAACCTGTGGCACACAATCAAAAAATGTATCTTCTTCTTCTTCTCCTTCTTTTTCTTCAGTGAGTCGTGTCTCTTCAGGAGGTTGGCAATCATGGCCTTCACAACCTCCTATTCTTTGTGACACTTAGCATTGTTTTGTCCAGCCTCCTGCTTCCTCACCACCATCCCCTGACACAAGGTCGTCAGGTAGGTGACCCGCTGGCTTCCCCTTACTTTCTTCCCTCAATATGCATTGTGATATGTGTCCATTCAAGGTGTCGGTGATCTTGGTTCTTCACAATTTGCTGTCCTTTGTCGCTCTGAATAACTTGTTTTTTCGTCATCTCTCCCAAACCATGCTCCGCCATCTATTCACTCATGCTAGCAAGGTAGGTGGTATGTTGTTTGTCTCTGTCTTTCTTACCTTCAATCTGAACTGTGAGTATCAAATTTTCCAAGCCCTCTTTCTTCATTATGTGAACAAAAAACTTCAACCCTTTCTTCTTGATGTTATGTATAAATCACCTTTTTGTTGCCATTGTCTATAGAACTTCGTCGTTGCTCACATATTCAGCTGATTGTATTCTCTGCATCCTTCTGTAGAACCACATATCTATTGCTTCAACCATCTTCTTTATCTGTGAGAGATTAGTTCAGTATTTAGGAGGACTGATAATACATAACAGTTCAGTACTCTTTTCTTTGTTTCTAACCATATTTTTTGTTTATTAATACTTTATTCAGCTTTTGAAAGACATCTTTCTCTATTCCATAGATCCTTTGGATTTCCGTGTCGCACTGCCCGTCGCCTGTTAATAGGCTTTCCAGATATTTATAGTGTTGCTCCTGTTTGATCTAATTTGCATGTTGGTTTGTTCCTTTTTTTACTTTGTACTTCATGAGGAAGTGTGGTAAAGTTATTACCTTCTAAAATCTGACTCTTTCCTAAAAATTTGAAAATCTGACACTTTTCTAAAAAATGTTTCTTGGTCTGGCCGAGAACTTTTCCGTACCCTCTCGTACTCAACATCTCTTCATACATTAGTCAATGAAAACTTCATCGAACCTCCCAGCATAAACAATTATAAATTATAATTATGTTTATTATTTTATTTTCACCAAAAAGTTCGTTCTATTTTGTGTCGTTTGATGGCCTCAGAAATGTAACCTTTTAGATAATTACTTTCTAAATTGTATTTCCTAATTTTAATTCCTAATGTTTAAATAATTACTTTCTAAAATATCGCTTTTTGTTATATTGTATCAACTGTCGTTCCTGCATACATTGAGCAAAGGAATTTCTGCCTATTTTTGTTTATTATATTAAATATCAGATGAAATAAACGTTATTTTCGGCGTACTATACTTTCTCCATATTAGAAAATATCAAAAACAAAATGTCGCCCAAGTACTAAATTAAGCAGTAGTTTCCATAAAAACGTAGTATATTCACCTAAATGGTAGTGCGGATAGTGAAGCGGACACTGGTATAGGTAAGTTCAGTCAGTGAATCGATTTGAACATTTGGATTCAAGTGTTGTGTTCAGTTATTGAAAATCGATTTGGTATCGATCACAAAAGATTGATTTTAACACGTTTCAATAGTTTTACACAAAGTTATATTTAAAAATTTGGGTTTTACAAAGTTTTGAAAAACAATGAAAATTGCGTTGAAAAACTGGCTGTTTACGCCAATTTTCAGTAGTTTTTAAACCTTAAACACGGTTCACTATTTGCATTATTCGGACTATTGTCCACGTCTTTGTCGTAATATTTACTACAATGACCTTTTTCAGGTGGTTGGAATGTCGAACTGAACCCATTATTTTACTCAATGTGGTAGACTGTTCTATTTCCACGTTCCATGTTTAATGGATGTCAGTTATCAGTTATCTCCTGTTAATTCCCTTCACCAAGTTCTCCACTGCCTTAACCGGTTACTGAACTCACACTCTTTGGATCCTGTCACTGGATCTAACTAACGCCTTTATCCATGTGTCCTTGAGGACATCCATGTACGAATTTCTGGGTATTATAAACCTAATGTCTTCAACAAGGATGTTTTACCAGTGCTCATATTGCAATTTCTGCTGATATCATTGCAAGTTTTTACCAGAGCTCATATTGCAATTTTTGTTGTTAATATCGATTTTCTCTGGCACTCCTTATTACTGGTTCCCATATTGTATTCATTTCTATGCTTGGTCGGCTCAGGAGATTTTTGTGGTCTAGCATATGTGCTGATTCCTTAAGTTTACAAATTTTCCAATGATGTTCTTTGTCTATGATCTCAACTTGATACCACAGAGAGCGGTGATCTCCCTTTTTTCTCCATATGTGGTCGTATAACGGCTGAAACATTGTAATAAATATAGCGATAAAGATGAGAACAATAGTTCGAATAAAGTAAAAAGTGTACATAATACCTCATCTCAGAAATATACACAGATACTTAAACGCGGTTGTTTGAAAATATAATTTAGTATTTGAAAACATTAAAAAACCAACAAAATTATTGAAAATCGATCGAAAAATATTGATTTTTAACAAGTTTCAACAGTTTACAAAAAGTTTTATTAAATAAGTTAAATATAGATCAGGAGCACCGGACCATACGTGGCAGCAATATTCAAAGTGTTGGCTAATGATAGACTTATATATATATTGCAATTTTTGTTGTTAATATCGCTTTTCTCTGGCACTCCTTATTACTGGTTCCCATATTGTATTCATTTCTATGCTTGGTCGGCTCAGAAGCACCGGACCATACGTGGCAGCAATATTCAAAATGTTGGCGAATGATAGACTTATATATATATATGTAATATAGTTTCAGGTGAGAAAAAACAATCTATTTGAAGCAGACCTAGCAATGGCTTTAATATAATCTTTCCACGTTAAGTCAGCCAATAACGTAAGTCCCAGAAGGCGTAATGAATCATTCTCCTGGTGATCATATGTTGTCATAAACGTATTTTTGAATAACAGTATTTGTACATTAACACTTTGTTGTAGTACATTTTGCATTTACCATTTCTTTCATTTGTTAAAGTAAGGAACTGATTGATCTTGGATATTCCTCCTGTGTCATCGTCAGTAATTATTCGCTTTAGTTCTTCATCATCTAATCGATAGTATTTTCTTAATGTTCTTTTGATGATTACCACGAAATATTCGATTGAATCTTTACAATGGGCAATTACAATTCAAGATTAAAGAAGAAATATTCGTTTCTCCTAAACTATTCTTTTACAAGAAACATATCTTTCCAACCACCTTTTACAGAAATATAACCCAAAAGAATTATTCAATAACTGAGGGAATTGTACATTTTATTTTGAGCATTAGGCATTGTATCTATTCTGTGACTTTCTTCGAACACGGTAGACATGATCACCGAAGGAAATACAGCATTTTGAGTAATCACTGATATTGACTTAGTTCCGTTTATAAACAGACCGATTTTGATTGGTCTATAGCCCAGAATAAAAGCTTCCGTTTCTTCGAAATCGGTATCTTGCTGATTGATCCGAATTTGTGCAGTAGGACGAATGATTTTTCACTTTTTTTAGAAAATTACCACTGTACTCTATGCGAAATCTGAGGCTTGATGTGATAATTATTGACACAAAGAATTAGATCTATATGTTGTACTAATTCTTCAGCATATAGTTTTTAAAATGCTTTGAAAAAATATACAGAAATACCTAATTTCTGCATAGAGATTGGCTTCAAAATTTTACTATTTCAAGACTAAATCCCAAATCGAAACTAACGATGATGCTGCTGGATTTAATGTCATCATTGAAGAGTTTATTGACTCGGCTTTCAAAGGAGTTGAGGACTGCGCAAGAAGAACATTAATGATGTCAATTCAAATTTTCTGTACAAGGTAAATGTGTGATACGAAATCTTTAAAACAGGAGAACGTACATGGAGATATATCATCTTTATTGATATTTCAAGAGAAGGTAAGTAATTATAAGCATAATTACGTATAAGGTTTTTTGAGTAGAGAAGTCACTAGTAATAAATAATGAATTAGGTAAATAATAAATATAATAAGTAGTGAATTCGATCCTCATTGATTGCTTCATACTTTCGCCCTTGTGCCGAATATCAATCTATAAAAGGTAGGAAGTGTGTGTGTGTGTATGTGTGTGTGTGTGTGTGTGTGTAACGAATGCACGGCCGCAATTTTCGACGGATTTGCACCAAAATTTACATGCACATAATCCAAGTTAGTGAAAAGGCCAAGACCGACTTTGTATTTCCCAACTCCCATCGATCGTGGAAATAATCGATTTTTTCATGCTTTTACGGTAGTTTTCATGTAGTTTGCGGCCATTTTCTACTGGCTAGAGTGAGAGCCTATAGCTGGCTGCCACGAATAGGAAAAAATTCTATTGGCCAGCATCAGAGCCAACAATTGACTGACACGAATGTTAACTAGCATGCAAAAAAAAATCGATAGCTGCATTCGTCACAAGTGGGAAAAATTTAAATCTGCATGGCACTTTACTCCAATTGGCTCATTCGCTTGCTTAAACTCAACGTTGATTCTGATTCCGCACAACTGGGTTGCGTGTGAAAAAGTATTTGTTGTTAACATTCTTTTTCCATTCGGTTTTTCAGTTACGAGTCCTTTTTTTTAAAGCTGATCGTTTTGTGTTCATTTTGTTTAGTTCTTTTTTTCGTAACAGATTGAATGTTTAGTATAGAGCTTAGAAAAAATTCGCAGTGTCAGATAGGCAAGAAGTAAGGCATGTAGCAGCATCAGCAAGGCAAAGGGCACTCCTTTAAAGGCAAGGAAGGGCAAAAATATTTTAAGTCAAGTGATAGCGATTGCTGTCGTCGATTTTTGAATCAAGCACAGGCAACTCGGGCCATGCTGCTAGTCTAAGCTATAAGGCATGTCGCCGTGGTGTAATTGTTAGCAAACATATCCCAATAGACTAGCGGCTCTGAACAAGGTGGATATTTCAGGTTATTGAAAGACTGAAATTCTCCCCAACCCCGGAGAGAATGTCAGTGTTTCATGGCTGGAAATCTTTTCTTTGTTTTTTATTTACAGAATTTGGAGTGCGTCATGACTTAAAAAAGAAAAAAAAATCTTAAATTCAACATGGTCTCACCGTGACCTCTTAATGACATTTTTGTTCATTGAATTAAAATACCCAGGCATTCTACTGAACTTTGTGTTTATTGAAGTATGCTTCAGTTTATTTACTGATTAATTAGTCATGAATTAAAAGAAATTATTGTGCATGTATTCAACTTTAAAAATCCATCAATGTTTTCTATTGGTATTAGATTTGTAAAGCTCCTCTATAAAAATAATCCATGAATATTTCCAATAATATATGAATATTATTTGGAATGCACCTTTTTAGTCACACAATCTTGGAAAGGGGGGGGGTTGACATTCTAACATATAGTAAAAAAGGTACATTGGGCAAAATGAGTACATTAGGCAAAAAACGCTAGGCATGACTGTACTAAATCAATTACAACTGAGTTGTGAGTTCGATCCTCACTTGGTGCTCCTTAGATTTGACCTTGTGACACATTTAAGCTATGCTTTGTAAATCACTATATTGCTGATAATATAAGATGTAACATATTGAAAAGCTGAAAAATATGATTTCTGTTCCTAAATGTTCACTAAATACAAGGCCCAGAGCCACTCAACATATGGAAATGTTGATGATTCCCATCCGTGTATATGAAAATGGCGGATATTAGCTCTGCCTATCTGAATGTAAGCATAAGTCCGAGACGTTGCGTCACCGGGAAAGGAGTTACTAGGCTAAGTGAAAGAGGTCGAATTTTGAAAAGTGAAGATTGGGACGCTCCATCCCAGATACGACAGCAATAGTATAGTAGGATGTACCGAGAAAGGTGCCAAAAAAAAAAAAAGAAAAAAAAAAGGGACTGTGAACTGACTACGGAAATTGATGCAACCTTCACAAAACAGAAGCTTTTACTAGAAAATGGAAATTCTTAAAGATGTTGAGAGTGAAATCAATCAAAGTGATCTAATTTAGTCATCTTAAAACAACAACAAAAAATGATAAAATGGATGTCGTTGATCCTGTAAATGAATTAAATAAAATTGAAAAACAACGACAATAAAAAAACAACAACAACAACAATAGCAACAGCAACAACAACGACAATAATAATAGTAATAATAATAATAATAATAAAATAATCTCAAAAATGTGGCATACGGGAACATCAACAATCCCTGTTGTAGTTGGAGCCCTAGGACTGGTTGGAAAAGATTGCAGTAGACTAATTGAAGGGATTCCTGGAAGTCCATGCCTCAAGGAGATACAAAAAATTGTTCTGACAAGTACAGCCCACACTTTACGTAGGGCTTTATCTATGTAATATTTTTTTTTTTTTTTTTTGTCAGTGGAAAGTGTCATGATTCCATTTCTAACCTTAGGTCCCTAGGCGGGACCCGGAAAGAAATGTGTAAACGCCAGAAATCAAAGAAAATAATAATAATAATAATAATAATAATAATAATAATAATAATAATAATAATAATAATCTCATAACTGTTATACCTATAATATCTGGTGCCCTGGTTAAGATCAAGAATGGCAGAAACAAACGTATTAACATCATCCCTGAGAGTCCCTGATTACAAGAGATTTAAATCATTGCAGTGTTTAACTGCGCACCTTCTCAGGTGAATATTATCACTGTAAAGAAAACAAACACTGTACATGCTAAGTATTGCTTAACATCACAATTTATGCAGAAGATTGCATATATTTACTATCTTACCTGTTCTCAATTGAAGACATGGTCAGAGATTGTAATAAGCAGAAACTATTATTAGAAACGGCATTTTTGTCGGCATTGATAGAAAAAGAACAGGAACGTTAATATTACAAACCTACCAATCCTCTTTGTCCCATAATCTCTCAAATCCCAAATTCTGTAGAACAATTAAAAAAAAAACTTAAACCACCTCATACTTCCATACTTACCCAGTAAATATAACATTGACTCCACTATCGAATTCCTTGATATGTTAGAGTCTAGCAAATTAAATAACAACATCCTACCCACCCTAGACGCGTCCTGGGTAAGACGATAAACTACGTCCAACAGCAAGGCATCTGATTAGGTTTAGAAGAAGCGTGAAACCACTTCTTAATTGCTGGTGTTCTGACGCGAAGTGGTAGCACCTGTTAGGGTCCCAGGTAGGGGAAAATATATGAAAATGTAAAAATGGATTTTAATACCAGCAATGAATTTCTGGAGAAAACATTATTACCAGCAATACAATTTGGGAAAAAATATTATCAGCAGTAAAAAAAAAATTATCGGAATTAAATAACGCACAGACGTTTATATGCTTTAAACCAAACCAAACCAAACCAAACCCACCTGAGACAGAGAAAACTTAATTAATAATGTTCCAGTTTATGAAACTATAGAAATTGTCCTACAGAACGTATACATTCACCCTTCATACGAAACCCCTAAAATTAAGCTAGCTATTCTGCGAAATATGAAATGGAAACAAAAAAAACTTAGCATCAGGAAGAGGCAGTTAATAAACTACACCCGCGCCCTGGGTAAGACAAACTATATCAATCAGCAAAGTCATCTGATCAGGTTCTAAGGAGCGTGGAACCACTTAATTTTTGGTGTTCCCAGTACCTGTTAGGGTCCTAGCTATAGGCAAATAGTTAACCCCCAAACTGGGGTTAAAACACTATGAAAGTGTAAAAATAAGTTTTAATACCAGCAATACATTTTTGTAAAAGATTATTACCAACAATTAGTTTTTGAAAAAAAAAAAATATTACCAGCAATATATTTTTGGAAAAAAATATTACCATCAATAAAAATCTTGTCGGCATTAAATAACCCATAAAGGTTGATATGTCGTAAAACCAAACCAAACCAAACCAAACCAAACCAAATCAAACCAAATCAAACCCAATCTAGACAGATAACTTAATAATTTCCGAATTTATGAGACTATAGAAATTGTTCTACAGAATGTATACATTCATCCCTAGTACCCAACTTCTAATATTAAGCCAGCTTTTCTGCAAAATATGAAATAGAAACAAAAAATAAACTTCCACTTAACATCAGCAAGAGACAACTGAAATTTCTGGGGCTGGTAATGAAGAAGGAGGGCTTGGAAAATCTGATACTGACAGGACAGATTGAGGGAAAGAGGAACAGAGGAAAGCAGCGCGTAACATACTTGATGAGCTTGAGTAAATGGATGGTAGAACAGGACTTGTGAGAAATAACAAAAACACTAAACTTATTAAGAGTTATAAAGGACAGGAAGATGTGGAGGGCCATGATCGCCTATACCCTGGAAGGACACGGCACATAAACTTCTATCCTGCACGACACAAGCAACATTTTACAACCACTATGACAAGGTTTACTTGTAACTGACAGCGTAGCGATGCTTTCCGCCTTGGACCGACTCTAACTAATTTCGACATGCGTGGAAAACGAAGTCTTCAATAATACCACCAACTCCATCACACATATACGCACGCTATACTGATGGCATATTGATATTAACAAACAGCTTGGAATAAATAAACTGAAAGAAACCTTTGAGAATAATTCTGTCCGACACTTACGAACTAAGTTTTAACAAAACAATTCCTACCTTTGACAAATACTGGCATCGACTATTGTCGATGCCAGCAGCCATAATTTTATTACTTCACTTTACAAAAAGCCTCCAGCAGAAACTCATGTTTACTTAACTACAAACAGAAAGGAAATCACAGATACAAAATAGCTGATAAAAAACAACAAAACAAATAAAAACATGATTTATCAGGACAAAGTAATCTCTTCTTCGGATATGTTAGCAACATTAAACAAAACTTAAGCAACAATAATTTTCCGAAGCACGTTATCGATGAACAAATAAAATAAGCCTCACTGACATTAAAAAAAAAAAAAATGAAGCCCCCGACGCAAACAAGAATAAAAATATCTTATTCTATCATAACTAAATTCACCCTAATCATAAAAACACGATGAAAAAGCAATTAAAACATAATTCCCCGGTCCATATCACTCAACGTTCCTAACAAAATCTTAAGATTTATCATTTATTGTAAAAAGTTTACAACATCTAACTTAATTATTACCAATAACACCGGACCTCATAAACCTCCCTTATGTAAAAGTAATGTTCTCATGCCAACACTAATAATTAAACAACATTAAATATTTACATTGGGCATAGATGCACCAGACTCTCACACAGATTAAACTGTCACCTGTTGAAACTTAGTGCAATCCGTGCACACACCGACCAGCACATCATGAACGACCAAAATGTAACTATCAACGTAAGACAAATATTAGCTGACAACATCAAAATATTTCATTAGTATCCATTGCAAGGAAAGATTTAAAAAAATCAAGATTCTATTATTATACAAAATAAACAGCCCGCATGAAATAAAATATCATTTACCACAAGAGATGCTATCTTGAAATGCATATAATATATTTGATGTGCGCAGTATTAAAAATTAACAAATGCATTAAATATAAAATATAAATAATGCATTAAATATAAAATAAAATAAAATAAATAATCCGCATTCTTTTTGTATTGCCTCGTTCCCAGTAGCATTTACACATGACGTCACGTTAGACCATTTCAAATGTCCAGCGTACGGACACCAGATTGTCTCTTGATTTATGACTGGAAAGTCGGAAGTACCTGAAGAAAAAAAAGAAAACGAACTTCAGATAGTTTATCTACACCTACGAATGTAATATTAATTTCTAATCCGGAAGTTGGAAAAGTATAATAATAAAAGATTAAACAGACAGTCAGACATTATCGGTTCTATTTAATCAAACTTGTTTATGATGGACTCTCCCGTCGTTTTCGACGTATGAGTGTCTTTCAGTTCAGTTTTTAATCCTGTCACCGTCGCCTTAACTCTCTTGACATTGGACTTGTTGATTAGGTGGAATAGCAAAGAAGGCAGGCAGAACTGAACTGCAGACAATCCACACAAAAGATTTGTTTAGAGGGGTGAAGGCTTATTAGAAGTGCTGATAACAAGGAGTTGGTGCAAATATTTGCCACGAACACAATGAACAACACCCCTCGGGTTTTATTATCACGGGGTTATAGCTCTCCACCACTACCAGTGCACAGAAGAGTGCAGCGCCTTTTGATGATAATTTCACGTGCTTTAGCCCGCCTGCTCAGAGCGATTTACAGGGTTTGGCACGTGGTGGTGGTGGTGGGGGATTGGGTATAATCTCTCTCTCTCTCTCTCTCACACACACACACACACACATATATACATATATATATATATATATATGAGAAATAAAAACCGATTTATTATTACTATTTATTGATATATATATATATATATATATATGTATAAAAACTTGTTTATATATATATATATGTGTGTGTGTGTGTGTGCGTGTGTGTGAGTGTGTATGTGTGAAAGGTTTCAGAAATATATGTAGAAAAAATTGAATAAAATATTTATTTTATAAAATAAATAAATATTGACTTTTTTTAACTTCGAGTAACTATAAAAAAACTTCGCTTTTGTTTATCATCACTTGCCTTGATAAAGTCGGGTGACAAAACGCGACGGCAAAAAAAACAAAAAACAAAATAATCTAAGTACTGCTTTCCTATTGTCTATTTTATTCAATTTGTCTTTTCTACAGATATATTCTGAGAACTTACACACATTGTTGACCTGGAGAACAAAAAACACACATATAGTCAATAAAAAGAAAAAAATACTAATATGGAAACAGACTTTCGCAGGAGCGATTTCTAAATTTTTTTAATTTCGAACAACTTTGAAACATTTCGCTTTTTTTTATCATCACTTGCCTCGATGAATTCTGATGATGAAACGCTTAGGCAAAAACTATGTACTGTTTTCCTATGTTATATATATATATATATATATATATATATATATATATATATATATATATATATATATATGTATGTATGTATGTGTGTGTGTGTGTCATTCGCAGACTGTACTGTTTCGCAGCTCCTCAGTGCGACTAGACAACCTAATGCCTCAATCCAGGATCGAAACCCAACCGATCTTCACTCGCCAGAACGAGCCAGCCAAATCTAGCGTATTGTTTTTACAAACGTAAACAAACGCCAAACAGCCATAGTGCTCGATTCATTTTACTGAAGAGCTTCGCATTTACGCAGGTGACCATTGCTTTTAGAATTAGCTTTTCATTCAACAGTGCTCAATTGAAAATATATTTTCAAGAGCTACATTATGTCATCCGCAGACAGTATTGTTTCGCTGTATCACAGTTCCTCAATGCGACTCCCGTGGTTTTCAACGCATGAATGTCTTTCAGTTCAGATTTTATGTTTATGCATCGTATGAGATATCAGTCCTCCACGGGATTTAAAAGCAAGTTCACATGAGGGACATGATGAAGGGGTGACCGTCATATGAACTGATGTAATGTCTCAAGATTTAATGTTGTTTATTAATTCTCTCAGATAGTTGAGATGATTATTTTCAAAGTTAGTTATAACTCGGTGGCACGTGTTTATCCAGTTTCCTCGTTTTACCATAGCGAATTCGAACTCCTCTATAGGAATGTTTGTAGCATTTAAATTGTATGAGTTTGTCCTTGAAGCGTAAACAAGGACGGACTACATTACGCTTACCATGAAAAATTGAACTATACGGCATCCGATCATCACTCATTCTGATGACATGACCAGCCCAACTGAACTGTGATTGCATCAGAAAGGATTCGATAACACCAATGCCACATTTGATGAAAAGATCAGAGTTAGAGATATTTTTCCTACCGTGTATAACCGCATATTGAAAGAAGACAGCGTTTATGAAAAACATCAAATTGATTGATGTGTGTCCTGTATGGCGTCCGGTATTCTGACCGATAAAGAAGTGTGGTGAGAAAGACTGCTCGAATATATATAAATATATATATATATATATATATATATATATATATATATATATATATATATATAAATTCACACTTATATACATATATATATATATATATATATATATATATATATATATATATATAAGTGTGGATATAAACTAAATAACGAGATATTAGCAACTGCATATGCGTGTGATAGCGTGCATATGTATAGAAGCAAATAAATATTAATTTAATTTAATTTATGGTGCAAACAAAACATTTCTCAATGTAGTTAAACAGAGCTGTTATGTATATATTAATTAATACACATATACCTACGTTTGTAGTGTAACTTAAAGTTTCATGTTTTCCCAATGAATATATATAAGGAATATACATGCCTTATACTAAAGAGCTTTATGATCATAAATACATTAGCAAAGGATCCACTCACCTACTAGAAAGAAAATTATTTTCGACTAATATAAAACTAAATATGTAGATGCACTATAAAAAAGTTAGAATGCATAAACATTAATAAGAATGCCAACAATATACATAAGAATAGAAAACTCGACATAATTTGGTTTAACCCACCATTTAACAAAACTGTCAAAAAGAATATAGGTAAAACTTTACTTAATTTAATCCAAAAACATTTCAGCCATTATACCATAACTCTACAAAATCTTCAACAAGGACAACATTAAGATTAGCTAGAGATATATCAAAAACGTTGAACATTATATAGCACAACATAATAATATTACATGAAACAAGTACGCATCTATGCGGACGACACTACTATTTACTCCTGCGTCAAAAACAAATCTAGTGTCGCCGACAAAACTAACCTGGCCGTTTGTCTTGAAAAGGACCTCCAGGCGGTTGTGGACTGGGGCAGGAATTGGCTGGTTAATTTTAATGCATCAAAAACAAAACTGCTCTCTATTATTTACCAGAGAGAACCATCCCTGCCTCCCATTAGAATGTCTGACGTTCAACTCTACGAGAGCACCTCTTTGTGACTGCTCGTTTTCACATTGTCCGAGGACCTGAGATGGAACGAATACATTGAGTCAATAGCTTAGTCCACCGCTAAAAAAGTTGTCTCCCTGTGCCACGCCAGGAATTTTTTCTCGCCGGAGTCGATCCTTCAAATCTACAAATCAACCATTCGTCCTTGCATGGAGTATTGCTGCCATATATAGTCTGGAGCCCCTTCTGTTTGTCGCAAGGTCTTTGATAAACTCCAAAGAGGGATATGCAATGTAATTGGCCCTGATCTGGCATCTACTCTGCAGTCGCTCTCTCACAGAGTGCCGTTGCCTCCCGCTGTCTTTTTTACAAATACTTTCATGGTAACTGCTCCGATTAGCTGCTTGGTTCCCAGACTTCATGAATTTAAGCGTTCAACTAGGCTGGCATCTCGCTCTCACCCTTTCACTGTCGAAACTGTTAAATGTAACCGTCTCTTCTACTCCAATAGCTTCATGTCTGGCACTTCTCGCCTGTGGAACTCACTCCCCATTTCTTGTTTTCCTGATAACTATAATCTCCAACTATTCAAGTGTAACGTCAATCGACGTCTCCAGATGCCCTGATGTATTTCCTGATCTTTCCTCTATCATTTCCTCTTTGTTCTCGCTCCAACTTTCTGTAACTCCTTGCTTGGGGTGGAATGCTTAAAAAATATTTAAACAACCTCAATAGAAATATTATTACTAAAATGGGAAATGCTAAAAAAAAATATAAAACATCAAATTCTTCAAGGATCATGGACTAAATATCACCACTAATACCAATTCTAAGGTGATCAACTTTCTGGACACTATTTTCTGGACACTATTTTCTGGACACTAATTTCGACCCTTCCTGTCTTATAATAAAGAACTTTATAACGATAAATACATTAGCAAACACTCCAACCACCCAACAGGAATTTTAAACAACCTGCACAAATCAGTGCAATACATACTCTTAACTAACTCTAGCAATAAAATTATTTTTCACAAAGTAAATACAAAGTTAAGCTAGAATATATAAACATTAATAAGAATGCCAACAATATACATAAGAATAGAAAACTCAACATAATTTGGTTTAACCCACCATTTAACAAAACTGCCAAAAGGAATATAGGTAAAATTTTCCTTAATTTAACCCAAAAACATTTCAGCCATATTCCATTGCTCAACAATATCTTCATCAAGAATAACATAAAGATTAGCTACAGTTGCACCAAAAACCTTGAACAGTATACAGCAAAATATAATAATATAAGCAATATTAATACAGAGAAAAAGTGTAATTGTCGAAAAAACAGTACCTGTCCACTAAATCATAATTGTATGAATAAAGGCTTTATTTATAAGTTTAGCATTAATCATAATGGCAAGACTAAGTTTTATTTTGGTTCCACTGTCAACCACTGGAAAAAATAAAATGACTCTTATCAAGAAACAATATTCAAATACCACTACACTCTCAAAATTTTGCTGGGAAATTAAAATAAATAACTACACGCCAGTAGTAAATTGGAATTTCGTCGCCAAAACAACACCTATTTCCAGCCGCGGCGACCGATGTAACCTGTGTCTGCTGGAAAAAAAAGGTTTGTACTCAAAAATATTAACGACCCAAGCCTACCGAACAAACGTCGTGAACTCATGACAACTTGTACCCTTAAAAAAAAACAAAAAAACTCTCCCCTAAAGTATTTTGATTCTGGATAAATCCTCTTACCAAACTTCGACAATCCATTAACTAATTTAGGTTCAATACTTATTGCCAGCCTTTAACCATTTAGGCGTCTATTAATACGTAACAGGTTAAACGTTAGCTTTATGTACTATGCAGTGTTACTCCTTTGAAACATAGAGATTATTTATAAGTAATATACAATCCAATGCGCCTTAAGATTGTTTAAATATTTGTTTAATACTATATTATTATGTTGTGTTGTATATATAATCGTGCGTAGCAGCAAAATTGTCCAGATCGTTTAAAAGCATAATTGCTGGTGTTCCCAGGTCTACCCTGACTGGAGGTGGTAGCACCTGTTAGCGTCCCAGCGATCGGCAAATAATTGACATCAAACTGGAGTCAAAGCTCTATGAAAGTGTAAAAATAGGTTTTAACAGCAGCAATACATTTTTGTAAAAGATTATTACCAGGAATTAATTTTTGAAGAAAAAAATTATTACCACATTACATTTTTGAAGAAAAAAATATTAGCAGCAATAAAAAATCTTGTCGGCCTTAAATAACCCATCTTCAAAGTGCATTCAAGAACCAGCCAGAGAACGGTGAATAAGTTTAAAAAAGAGTGAACAGTCAAGAGGTCACAACAGGAAGAGGGATCATCATTTCAATTTAGAACTAAAATTATCAATTAGAAAAGATCGAACTCATTTCATAGAACGTTTGGTACGTGTGAGAAAGTTTCAGATATAACAATCGAAAGAGCAATAAATTGAAAATGAAATCGTACATGAAACGTATGAGGCAGCGTGTTACTCTAAAGCAAGGAATTAGAAGGTTAAAGAGAGCGAACATCATTTTGAATAAGTTTAACATTCTTTTTATAGATACAAATATTTAAGTAAATGCTCTGTTTATAATAATCAGTACTAAATAACATTAACCGGCCTGAATGTCCGAGAAATCGCCATAGAAATTATTTGTATCTATAAAAAGAATGTTAAACATAAAAATATCTTAAAATAATTATCGGACTTATCCATTTCATAATATATATATATATATATATATATATATATATATATATATATATTTGAACTTTATTTCAATACTTCATGAACTTCCGATCCTTTGCTATGATTAATTAATGATGAATATGTCATTTTAGTTTTCATCACGATATTGCTGTTAATCTTAGAGAGTAAATATGCATTCTTATTGCTCAAAGTAGAGTCAAATGATGTCATAAAAACGTGGGTTTATAGAACGGTTCAGAGCTTAATCTAACAATTGGACATTTTTGCTGTTACGCGATTTGGACAATTTTGGTGTTACATATAATATATATCTTGTACAGTAAGACTTTTTTTTTTAACAAGGTAGCATTAAATTTAAGCGAAAATATATATTGAAATTTATTGCATATTTCCAATTATCAAATAAGTAATTACATATGGATAAAATGTTCAACGTTAATGCTTTTGTTCCGATTTGTTTGACGACATTCTACAACACTAATAAATATCTGAGACAAGTGTTTCTTAGCTTCATTCTGGCAATGAATTGAAAATTTTATACTTGAAAGTTAAATATCCATGTATTGTATACAAATTTTGAAAATATTCGACACACACACGCATGTAGCTATATATATATATATATATATATATATATATATATATATAGATAGATAGTGATTTTCCAAGTGTAGATTGGATGTGGCACAAGGCCGAAAGTAAGGGGCACCTAGTGAGGATTGAACTCACTACTCAGTCATAAATGCGCTAGCGAGACAAGATTGCTAACTATTACACCATCTCAAGGTGCCCTAGCTATATATTTATATAGGATTAATACAAATATGATATTTCTCACTAGCCGATTGAGGTATTGATGTTATATTCAGCAACTATATATATATATATATATATATATATATATATATATATATATATATATATATATATGTATATATATATATATGTGTGTATGTGTATGTATGTATGTATGTGTGTGTGTGTGTGTGTGTGTGTGTGTGTGTGTAATTGAAAAGTAACTCCCTATTTTATTTGTGAGTGGCCGGTCAGGAGTGAATTTTTTTTTGCGAGGGGGTATTAATTAAAGGAGCAAGTCTATTATACCGGACCAAGACGAATTTGAAGGGCGAATTCCAAATATTTTCTGTTTCCTATTGGATTTGAAGGTCTGATGAATTGGGGCCGTTTTTACAACCCTAATGAAATAAATTATTACCTCATAATGTTTCCTTGTTTTTGCCTTTTATAATAATAATAATTATTATTATTGCTCTGGATTTATATCCTTTTGGAAATATCCATACAGACTTCTAATATTATCATCATCATATATATATATATATATATATATATATATATATATATATATATATATATATATATATATATATATATATATATATATATATATATATAGTGCGTTCTGCTTGATTATGCAAAGTAATGTTTTAATCTAACGTGTCAATAAATTCTGTTTTTTTTTCAGACTTTGTGCTTCTTGCAGATTAAATTATACTTTCAGACAAGAGAACATGATCAATGAAAAAAAAGTTGTCTAGTAACAGGGTTCTTTTTCTCAAAGTATGTAAAAAGGCACAGTTTCAAGAGTTCGGTCTGATTAAGCAATCACCATATAAATCCTTAATATGGGTAAGAAAAAAGGATCTTACTGAAAATGATCATGCTCAAATTACTCGCATGCTTGGAAGTGGTCTGTCAACGCTAGAAATTTAAAAAAAAGTTACATAGAGACCACCGTACAATCAAAGCATTCGTCTTAGGCAGTAAATCATGCAGAAAGACACCTAAACGATCGCATTTGCGAAAGTTAACTGCCAGAGATCTTCGTAAAATTAAATATGAAGTCTCGAAGAAACCGCATGAAACTAGTAAAAAAAGATTTGAAAACGCTGGAGTGCCCAAAACTACCCGTTGTGAGGTCCTCAAAATGCTTGCCAAAGTGAAGAGTCCCATCAAGAGGCCCCCATTGAGCAAAGCAAACAAGATGAAAAGAGTTGAATGGGCACGGGTTACATAAAGATTAATTTTAGCAATGTGATTTTCACCGACGAGTGCCGTGCTACCCTTGATGGGCAGGAGTACGCATTTGTCGACAACAGGGTGGCGGAGGAATGATGTTTTGGGCTGGGATCCGCGGAAATGAACTAATAGGCCCACACAAAGTAGCCAAAGGGCTTAAGCTAATTTCAAATGCATATTGTAGGCTTTTGGAAGATGCCTTCCTGACCTGGCTTGATGAACAACCAATTCAGAAAAGAAGATCGTTGATATTTCAGCAGGAAAATGTTCCAGCGCATAGATCAAGAAGCACCACCAATTGGCTATCAGACCATGGGTTCAAAGGGCAAAATTTAATGGTATCGCCTCCAAACAGACCTGATTTAAATCCAATAGAAAATTTGTGGCGGATTAATGCTGAAAACAAGCAATTCACCAGCTTAGAAATCCTGTGGAAAGCAATTGTAAGTGCTTGCTGATCAATTAAACCTTCTGAAATTGAAACATTGACGTCAGCAGTGGACAGACGCCTCATAACGGTTTTGAAGAATGGAGGATGTCATGTTTGTTCGTAGCCGCATTAACAGACTTGTTTTGTTTAATATGCTATACATATGTATTATGTAATGTAGGACGTAGAACACACGATGTATTGTCATATGCGCCACAATTCAATTAATAAAATTTAGTATAAAATGTGTTTTTCTTGTTTTATTTTCCATTTGCATAATGAAAGTGAACACTAAATTAGGGATTAAGTTCATAAATCATTAAAAAGAAGCACGTTTTGTATATTTCGACAACTTAAATGATTGACAAATTAATAAAAAATGTATCAACAACACTTTAGCTCCTATTCTTCAGAATATATTGTTTAACTTGGATATTTTTTGGTAAAAATTAACTTTGCATAATCAATCAGAACGCATTGTATATGTATGTATATATATATATATATATATATATATATATATATATATATATATATATATATATATATGCACGTACGTCTGTATGTATATATTCTCTTACCTGAGAAAGCCAGAAGCATGGTAGACTTTTATTCTGGAGAACTTCTGTAGAAAACTGTGAGTAAACCTTTTTCACTTATTTGCATATTTTTCACATGTAAGAGGCAAATATGTCTAAAGGAATACGTATCTAAGTATATATGCGCAAACATACAAACACGCAGACGCATGAGTAAATCTGGTCGCAAGTGTTTTGGGGAAAACTTTCTTTGTTATTTATTACGTATCTCTACAATTACAGACAATGTTAAGCAGTGGACATATGGTGCCTGAAATATTTGCCCACATACAACTGCCCTTTTATCATCTTTTGTTTACAGATAGGTTTCAAGTTAATGTAACTGACGAAAACAGCAGACATTTATCTATAATTTTATACATTTCATGAGGCAGGTAACATAATATGGTGTTTGCAAACTGTTTGTCGGTGGCTGTGGTTAACTTGGCGTCAAACATTAAAAGACATAAATCCAAAGCGTGAAAATCTGTCTGGACTTCCGTCCGTTTGAGCTCTTCAAAAGCAAATGATGACGTCAACTTTTGATTTATGACCATCGCATTTGTTGGAATATTGAATGTTGTTATATATATTAATGCTATATATAAAGCGAGAGTGATTTTCAGTTGCGATACACAACAAAACTATTTGCAAAATGAGCGTTGTCGTAATGTGTAGCGGCTCGCATTGAGGCATAGGAGAGCCGAGTTCGAATTCCAGTCGAATCCGTTGCATTCACTTACGTGCTAATAACTTTGGGAAAGCTCAATATTCTTTGCTTTGTTACCAAAGAAATCCTCCTGTATCGCAATATTCTGCCCAGCTTTTGGAATGCGTCCTCGGCCATACCAATACGTCTACGGATGTCAGTGTCGCATTTACCGTCCTCTGTCAGCACGATTTCAAGATTTTTAAACTTCTTCGTCTGCTTGATTCTAGTGTTCCCAACATGCAAATCGCTTTTCCGGCGCTTCCTCTTACTGACGACCATGCATTCTGTCTTCTTGTAGTTTTGCTTAGTCCTTTCTTCTCACTCTCCGTCGGTACTTGCTGTAGGAGATTTTGTAATTTATTAGCCGTGTCTGCTATCAGTACTGTATCATCTGCATATGTTGTTAAAATTGTGGCCGCCAAATGAAAATCCCGGTAGGGTTTTACGATATAAAAAAAAGAATCTTGTATCATGCATCAATGACAGAGAGATGAATGGATTTATTTTTGGCAAGGCATTGCTTTTGACACTTTGATCACGACAGTGTGATCTTGTACAAAATTCAATAGTACACGGAGTAATGGATGGCGGCTGGTCTTGAGGAATCGGAGAGCCGTGTTTGAATCCCAGTCGAATCCATTAAATTCACTTTCGTGCTAATACACTTGGAAAAGGTATGAATCCTTTTCTTCTCTCCCCAGCTATGGGTGAATAGCAGGACAGACTGGGTTCTATAACCTTTGGTGGCAACTGGTCTACCACAGAAAGAAATGGCAACCTACTGCGGGAAAAAATTGCTTCGTCAGTCATGTATCGAAAGATACATGATGGCCTAAGCGTGTATCACGCATGGCACATAACTGACTGATTCCTTGTATATATGCCGAGTTCGAATTTCAGTCGAATCCATTACATTCACTTACGTGCTAATACCCTTGGGAAAAGTATGAATCCTCTTCTTCTCCCCCCAGAACAGACATAGACTTGGATGGCCACTGGTCTACTGCAGAAAGAAATGGCAACCTCTATCGGGAAAAAAATCTGCCGCGTCAGTTATGTATCGAAAGATACATGATCGCCTAAGCGTATATCACGCATGGCACATAACTGACTGACTGATACAAGCACACACATGTGTGTGCGCGTGAGTGTGTATGTGCCTGTGTGAGTGTGTGTGTGTGTGTGAGAGAGAGAGAGATGTGCAGAATTCAACGGATAATAAATATTTAATAAAACTTAGAAAACTTCTATTTTGCCATATTTTCTTGGAGATGCGCCATTTGTCTTATACATTTCTATCGGATTTTAAATCAAACTTGTACACAAACACTCTAGCATCCACACAGATATATACGTATGTTGTGAATATGTTTGTTTGTACGTATATATAATATCTATGAGTATACAAATATGCATGCTTCTGTGAACGTGTATGCGTTTATATTGTCTCAATGAAAAAAAAAATCAAGGATTGATAAATTGATAAAAAGCATTAATCTATATGCAGACAGCATAGCCAATGCTGCATACGTTTTTGTGCTATAATTTCCTTTGTTTGTGTATGTAGTAGACAGTTATGTGCTGACTTGTGTCGTCTAAAGCAAATACAATGTCAGGTCATGTCGTTCCCTATCGTCTGGAATTTACTGATCGACTGAAAACTGACTCGAAAATTGTTTTCATAAAAGTAACAGCTTTGAAAAACTTTGAAAGAGCTGCAAAAATATATATTTTATCAGTTCTTTTTTTTTTTTTTTTTTTTTGCGGATAATCCCAGTGATTTAAGAGAAATTCTTGAATATTATTGTGCCTCTTTCTGGAAAATAAGGTTGTTTGAATAACTTGGAGCGATTTTAAATGAGAATTAAGTTTAAGCGTCTAATGATTTTTTTTCTTTTTCTTCTGTTTTCAGATTCATTATTTTTCACACAGAATTGCCATGACTTAAATAACACGATCCAACAAGGAAATAAATAAATTTTCACCAATAACATTGATTTATTTAGCGCTGACTTTGATCCTTCTTAATGAAACACCCTAATATATAATCCATCTTAATGAAACACCTTTTATTTATATGGCGTATGCAAAATATATTACCTTTCTTGTTTGTTATATAAATAATTTTATTGGCATTTATATTATATTGGCTCCAGTTAAATAGATTAAACCTTTACGAAACGCAAATTAAAGAAAGTTAATTAATGCCTCTCCAATTTTTTGACGTTCAGATATTTTAAAGTTAAATTAGGTTGGCGTGTATATTTAAGGACGTTTCTAATATGAGACAGTTTAACAGAAACCTCATCACTTGAGGAATACCAACAGAAAAAACTAAAATGGATAGAACATGTATCTCGAAGAAAAAATAATGACATAATCAAGATGTTGAAATTCCACACTACTTCAAATAAAAGGTTAGGAAGGAAACTCCCATCAATACTGTAAAGAGCGATAGCAGCTACAGGACTTAAACAACCTATTTTCCGGAAAAATCGTTTTATGAGAAAGATTTTATAAATTTCAACCTAAAGCAGCACTGGCTACTCGATCAATGAATGTCAAATATTACCTTGTAGGGAAACGGCTATTATTACCATTACCATAAAATAAAATCCAGACTGTTAATTCGCACATGTATATGTATGTCTGTTGTGGCGTATGTATTTTGTGTATGCATTCTTATGTATATAATCATGTGAAACATTCATCGCACATACAAAATTTAAAATGAGCGTGTTTGTGTATATGTTTGTATGCCCATGTAATTGTGCATGGGGTAATGGAGAGCGGGTTGGTTCGAATTCCAGTCGAGTACGTTACTTTTACTTACGGGTAAATACCCAGCTTTGGGTAAAATAACAGGACAGCTTTGATTGGTAACCAGTGTAGGAGAAGGACAAACTTCAAACCAACCAGGAGAGCGTTGGGCTCTATATTGGGATAGCTTGGCAAAGACGCACCACTTCTTCTAAGGCTGCAGTACATGTGATTCCCCTGCTACCGTAATGGTTTATGGGACACGTAATCGCGTTAGATATATGTGTATAGGTGTAATCCATCATCATCCCCGGTCGTCCAAGACTTCCAACACAGCGGCTGATCGATGAAGATCGCTTCGATCTCAGACCTGCCTTATCCCACGTTGCGATTTAAGTTTGATCATAAGGAGGCTAAGATCGAATCGTCGCAGGTATCTTTGTGACGGGCTGGTCCAAACAGGGTGAAGACGCACAGGAAAAATATCACTCGAATAAATTGAACAAAAAGTAAATACTGCATTCATATCAATCCTTCGTAAAATAATTGGTTATATCAGAGTTCGCATGCAATTAATTATCAGCGTCAAAATCGGAAGTGGTATTATCGTTGACTTGGTAAAGTTTGGCTTGCTGTTTTTCTAAAGTTCGGGACAAGGCTGAAGTCGGGGGATCCCTTCGATAGGCAAGCACGTGGAGTGTATTACGACCTGTGGATGGGACGAACTCTCTGCCGTCTCTCTCCTGTCTTCGTCCCCGTCTGATGAGTCGCTTCGCGCATTCGTATTTATTAACATTCGTTCAAACTGGTGCGAAAAACGGCGCATAGGAGGATTTCGGTAAATCTCCTTTGTTGTCAGCTTGCTTCATAATTTTGGAGAATTCCATTCTTCCACTCTCATATTATTACTAAATCTCCTCAATGAGCGTAGGTAGCTTATCCACCTCCTCCTGGTATTTCAACTCGACTTTCGACCTGGAGAAATCCACTCCAAATTCGTTGTTTACGAAATGATGTTTTCGCTTTACAGCTTGAATTTTCAGCTGCGTAGAACACGTCAATCATCATTGCCCTCTAAGTATGCGTCATTTTCCATTATTCAAACCCTCGATTTACCAATTCAAGGTGTCGTCTATATGTAAATTAAATCGTCAGTTTTTGCCAGGGATTTTAATTATTAACCCTTTTTGTTCCAAATTCTTTCATTATATCGCTCCTTCTATCCATCAGAAAAGTTGTAACAACAAATAGTATCGCATCTATATGCGAATAGATATATGTGTATAGGTATCAACTGGTCTTAATTTTGGGTAACACAAGCCGACAAGATTTCACTACATCATTCATAGTGCACTAAAATAGATTATTAAGATCTATACTTCGTAGAATATAGCACTTTGTCTATCGACAAACGCTAGAATTCCATAGGTAATTGAGTAGCGTTCAAAGTAGATGGTTACTGGACGGGGTTGGTTTATGGAGGAAAAAGCTTAGATTATGAGGATATATATATATATATATATATATATATATATCGGTTGACCCTAAAATTAAAGAGGATATTATTGATCGGAGAAGCATCATCACGGGAATCTATTTCACAAAGTATCAGCTCTGGGGAAGAAGTTGTCCAAAGAGTGATTCCTTCCTACGAATCGAATAAGAAGGAGGATTTGCACCTTCTGGATATATCTTACCAGAACTAATGTCTGTAAATATCTGAACTGGTGGCACTAGTGACTGTAACTTGTCAAAATATTTTTCTCGATCATGGCGGTAGATGAGTGATAGACTTTCTTTGGGAAAGGATTTCAAGAGAAAACTTAAACAGAGAGGCAACCAAAATTTCTTTTACATAATGAGGAAAGACGGCTAGAAAATTTGAGCCCGCCTGATCGATTTCACGTTCTTCGTTATGTTATCCGCAAATCTATAAAAAGATTAATCTTCTGTGTGCCGTTTCTCTTCTGGAAGTGGGTGATCATATCTCTCCACAACTTCCTGTCCTTTGTAACTGTCAGTAAGTTTTGTTTTTTGTCCCGCTGGTTCATATTCTGATAAAGTTTTTACGTAAGTTATTCACAGTTTTACTCTGTCCTTCCTTCATTCAATATGACCTAAAAGTGTCAGACTTTCCTTAAAACTTGTTCATGGTATTCTCAGCATCCTTCTGTAGAACCAGATTTCTATTACCTCAAGTCACTTCATCTGTGAGAAGATTGTCCGGAATTCAGAGACATATAGAATGATCGATAATGCATAAGTGTTTGTTTTTACATCGTTTCTAAAATTTCCCTGTCTTTGCTTAGCTTTTAGAAGGCATATTTTCAGTGCCGCATTTTTCTGTTTTCTATTAAAACATCAGCTAAATATTTAATTTTTTGGGAATTGCTCCAGTTTTGACGACACCAATTTTGCAGTTCGCATTTTGGACAGCCATACATTCTGTCTTCTTGTAGCTGATGCTTAGTCCTTTCTTCTTACTTTCCTTTATTGCCTTCTGTAAGAGATTTTTTTTAAGCGTTTAACCCCAAGCAAGACGGGAAGCCACTAGGATGCAAGGGGTTACAGAAGATTTGGAGCAAGATTAGATAGGAGTGATAGAGGAAAGGATGAGGAGAAGGATAGTGGAGCAACTGGAGATGTCGATTGAAATTACATTTGGATAGATGGAGATTATAGCTCTCAGGGAAACTGGAATAGAGAAGGGAGTTCCACAGGCGAGAGGTGCGAGACATGAAGCTATTGGAGTAGAAGAGACGGCTACATTTAGCAGTTTCAACAGTGAAATGGTGAGAGCGGGATGCCAGCCTCGTAGGGCGCTTCATGAAGTCTGGGAACCAGTGAATGCAGCTCCTCAGAGCAATTACCATGAAAGTATTTGTAAAAAAAAGTCAGAGAGAGGCGACTGCGCGTCTGTGGGAAAGCGACTGTAGACGAGATGCCAGAACAGAGCCAATTATATTGCATATCTGTCTCTGGATCTTATCAAGCACCCCGAGGCAAACAGAAGGGGCACCAGACCATATATGACAGCAATACTCCATGCAAGGGCGAATTGTTGATTTGTAGATCTAAAAGATCGATTCCGGGGAGAAAAATTTCCTGGCGCGGCACAGGGAGCCAACTTTTCTTTGCGGTGGACGAAGCAATTGACTCAATGTATTTGTTCCATCTCAGGTCAGCAGTCAACGTGAGACCGAGCAGCCGCAGAGAGGTGCTCTCGAGTAGTTGAGCGTTAGACATTCTAATGGAGGGCAGGGAAGGATATCTGTGGTGATTAATAGAGAGAAGTTTTGTTTTTGAGGCATTAAAGTTGACCAGCCAATTTCTGCCTCAGTTCACAACCGTCCTGTAGTTTCATTCCTCTGTCTTCATATCTTCAAGAGTGTGGCTATCAATAATGAATCCTTGTAGGACTTCTGATTCTCTAAGAATTGTCTTACTGTATCAGGTGAGAAGACGAGTACCTCTGAACAGAAAGAAAAAGAGTTTTCAACTTTGTTCTATAGGGTCATACTTAACACGCAATCATGCTTATACGCACGCGCACACGCATACACGCAAAGAATACGCATGCACACAGGCGCATATTAAATACAAACGTACGTATGTAGATATATATATATATTATATTAAAGACATTATTATATTTATACGGTGGGGAGAATTATCAATGTTGAGCATATAATGTTTGTAAATATAGACAGAACCGGCTTAGAAAACAATACTAGATCGGGAGAGAACATGTGTTAAGCCTCTTCGTGTCGGGAGTTCATACTACGCTACTTATAGCCACATCGAAACACCAAAGAAAAAATCTAATAATCTATAACCTGAACTAATAAACTTTAGTTTTACGAAAATTAAGAAGTAAAAAAAGTTTAACAATTATGAATAAAAAATATTAAATAATACTATATATATAGTGCGACAATTATTTTAAGACATTTTTTATGTTTATACTTTTTTTTTTTTTAATAGATACAAATATTTAAGTAAATGCTCTGTTTCATAATAAACAGTATTAACGACATTTACGGGCCTGAATGTCCGAGAAATCTCCATAGAAAATATGGGTCCTCCAATAGGAATTGAACCTGTATCCTATACGGAACCGTCATATAGCCTGACATGCTTTTACCGATTTCGCCACAGAGGTGCGTTTCGTTTAGCAAGGTCGATTTTACTGTTTTTAAACTACATTTTCTCCATGATTTTCTCTTGTACATTCATATCTGCTCAAAGCATATCCAAATGTAAATAAATGACGTCACACATTGTTGGGGCGCACCCGCCTTCTGATCAGAATAGACTGATCTCTCTACTACTAATAGGACGGTTCTGTACAGTTCTAGAGAAGAGCAGGTGACCATCACATTTCCGTCTCTTTACCGGAAATAACTGTTGGACTTTATACTCTTTCTGATTGTTACTGACTAACCTGCGTTCGTTTGACTACTAATCTCTCTGTTGTAAATACCTATTCGAATATACCAGTATTTTTCCCTACGTATGTCTTTGTCCTTATTTCAATACACTCACGCGGAAACACTCAACATCTCAACAGTGGAGTCTATTCTGATGAGAAGGTGGGTGCGCCCGAACACACATTATTTAAAATACCCGCCTGAATGTTTGAGAAATTTTCATAGAAAATGTTTGTCCTCCGACAAGAATCGAGTCTGTATCCTATGCGGAACCATCATATAGCCTGACGTGCCCTAACCGATTGAGCTACCGAGGATCGTTCGGTTAACAAGTTCGATTTTATTGCTTTTAAACTACAATCGTCCATGAATCTCTCACGTACATTCATATCTGCTCAAAGTGTATCCAAACGTAAACAATAATGTGCGACGTCATTTGTTTAGAATCCCCGACTGACGCCAATTCAGACGGGTTTCGATCCTAGATAGAGGCAATCGGGCGTCTAGCCATACTGATGAGCTGTGATACAGCGAAACAGTCTGTCAGTGGATGACGCTATACACACACACACGCACGCACACACACACACACACACACACACACACACACACACACATATATATATATATATATATATATATATATATATATATATATATATATCCTTGAATGTCCTAGAAAGGGATATTTACTGCTATGTTGTTTGAGCTTCATTGATTAAGCAGGTTCGACGTGAAATTGACTTGTTAAACAGCGTTAGTTTAATTTATGGTGTTCGGAACTGAAGGTGAGATGACGCGTCCTTCTGAAACTCTATGAATTAACGGATACAAAGCCTTAATGAAAAAAAAATATTGCTTTATGTAAGTGTATCATAATTCTAGTTTGCCTACGTGGGACACGGATGATATTGTATATTCGTGAACGTGGTGTCCGTGTGCGCGCATGCGCGTGATTGTCCGCATAAGTTAGAATTTTCACTTTCTGAACATATGATCAGGGTTCGAATCTTACTTTCATTCCTTTCTTATCGCGTTCTTTTACTACTTCCTGTAGTTTCCTTTCTGAATCTGCTGCCAAGAATGTGCCTGTATATCTAATGTTGTTAAGTTAATAATGAATTTTAGTAGGACGTCTCATTGTCTCAGTATTGCCTCACTGTAAAAGTCCGGTGAGACATCATTGCCGCACGACCATTTCTATTTAGGTTATTTACTGAATGTATTTTCTATCCATAAACAAGCTGTTTGCTCCCAATATAAATACAAGATAATTCCAATATCTTCCCCAATAAATCAAGTTTTCCTAACAGTGAACACAGATAATCCTTAAAGGACACTCTGATCTGTAGAAGTTGATATGGAAAAAAAAGCACTTCAATCTTGACAGCGTTGACCACAACATATGTTTTTTTATACATCATTTACGATGAAAAACAATGAAAAAAAGTTGCGCTTAAGTTTGATTGGTTGGAGAAATTATTGTCTTAACCGGTCGTGTGTTACTCAGTCGAGTTATTACTAATGAAATTATGAAAATATTCAAGTAATAAAGAGATGCTCGAAGGCAATTTGATCCTTAATTTTCTAAATTGCGAGGGAAAAATGCTGACCTTTCAACATGTGAATACGATTTTTTATCTTGCCATGACAACTGTTTCGGACTTCAGTTATCAGTATTACTGACCAAGTTTTGTCTCCGGACTTCAATTCCGTAGAAATATTTCAGGGACGATAGCCAGAGATATGTACACAGACAACATTCAATATTCATCTCATGAGCAATTTAAACATACTATCATGAAATGATAGGAGAAATATCCCTCAATCCATCAATATCCCTCAGTTGATTTTCGGGGATAGATCATGCCCATAAAGTTTTGAAGGCAAATCCGAGGATAAATATAATTAACATATTGCTAAGGATTTTAATAAAAGCTATTGACTTTGTACTGTTTCATAATTGCTACAAATCAATTTCTTTTCAGATGTTTATAAAATAAAACGGTAGTGAATGTTGGATAATTTCCTTATTCTCTTCCGATATCTTGCTGCCCTGGCATGTACAAATTTTGAAATTTTAAATGTAATGCCAATCGCTAACTTCTGTCTTTCTGAGCCATGTTCTTTTATTGACCTTTCTTCTCGCTTTTCTTCACTAAAGTCTTCTCATTCTCTTTCAATCTCAGTAACACCTTGCGTCTTAGTGGCATTATCGCCTTGCTTTGTGTGAAATGATTAAAAAAAAATGAAGAGAATACTAGTGGCAACTGAGATGTGGTTTTATAGAAAGATGTTGATAATGTGTGCAGAGGGGGAGATGGAAGCAAAAAGGACAATTATGATTAGAATGAGAAACCAGATATTTGAAATTTTAGAGAAATATCATCTCTATCTATAAAAGGCGGGATGTGTGTGAGTGTGTGTGTAACGAATACACGGCTGCAATTTTAGACCAAAATTTACATGCACATGCTCCAAGTTAGCAGGAAGCACAAGAGCAAATTTGCATTTCTCAACTCCCATCGATGGTAGAAATAATCGATTTTTTCATGCTTCTACGGCATTTTTCATGTAGTTTTTGGCCATTTTGTACTAGCCAGAGTGAGAGCCAATAGCTGACTGTCACGAATAGGCAAGAATATTCTATTGGCCAGCATGAGAGCCAACAGCTGACTGACACAAATGTTAACTAGCATGTTAGCATGCAAAAAATATCGATAGCTGCATTCGTCACAAGTGGGAGAAATTTAAATCTGCATGGCTCTTTACTCCAATTGGCTCATTCGCTTGCTTAAACTCAACGTTGATTCTGATTCCGCAGAACTGGGTTGAGTGTGAAAAAGTGTTTGTTGTTAACATTCTTTTTTCATTCGGTTTTTCCAGTTACGAGTCCTTTTTTAAAGCTGATCGTTTTGTGTTCATTTTGTTTAGTTCTTTTTTCGTAACAGATTTAATGTTTAGTATAGAGCTTAGAAAAAAATCGCAGTGTGAGATAGGCAAGAAGTAAAACCTGTAGCAACATCAGCACAGCAAAGGGCACTCCTTTAAAGGCAAGGGAGGGCAAAAATATTTTTAAGTCAAGTGATAGCGATTGCTGTATGAGTCGTACGATTTTTTAATCAAGCACGGGCAACGCCGGACCATGCTGCTAGTGAAGAAACAAAGCACGGAAAGTTTGATTCTTGCAGGACATACCTAAGGCCAGCGGTACAAAGGTAAACTATGATAAACCTACCTAGTGAGCTTGTTCAAATGGATGGTTGTACAGAGGGTGAGAAGCATAGTAGATCTACAAAATATAGGAAGTTGTGGAGAGTCATTATTTCCCACGTCCTGGAGGAACATGGAACATCTAAGATGCCCACTTCTAAAATGAAAAATACAAATGAGATTTTGCAACTATGAAGAAAATACTTTTTAATTTGAAAACTTTTTATGAAAATTTGAGTTTTCTAAGTGCTCTATCTTTGTGCTGGTTTTATAATTAGAAATTGTAGCGTGCGCGTGCGCGCGCACACACACACACACACACATATATATATATATATATATATAAGTGAAGAAATTTCTGGGATTTAGAGTAATCATATATAGTATTTCATCGAGCCTAGAATAATCTTGTATATCATTGCTTGATCCAGATAATGCTCGTGAGGAGCGGATAAGAGTGAAAAGAAGTCGTGACTCATGGGGCACTGTTCCGTGAGTATTCGCATACTTCGAGGAGTATCAATACGGAACTGAGTGAGTAGCGGTGCTATATAGAGTATGGTCAGTTACCTCATTGTCACCGAAGCCCGTGGTATAGTTGGTATGGCGTTTAGTAGTGGATGCGCAGTGCTGATGAGTCCCAAATAGGACGAAACGGCCGTCCAGTGCTTTCTGTTGAGGATTATTCTTAGTTCGATGAATTACAATACATATATATATATATATATATATATATATATGTGTGTGTGTGTGTGTGTGTGTGTGTGTGTGTGTGTGTGTGTGATGGGTCCTTACCTATAACTACAGAATGAATACTTCCTAGCACTATGTATACTACGCCTCTCAAGAGAGAGAGAGAGACGAATCGATTCGAGCCGATAGTAGTTCACTCCAAACCAGACTGACAGTCATACTAACACCTTCCACATCTTGTATTATTATTTCGTGTAATATACCTTCGTTATTTCTACTCTTGTGTTCGTGTTGTTCTTCCTTGGTCCTAACCTGGACAATAACAATATATATATATGTGTCTGTGTGTATATATATATATATATATATATATATATATATATATATATATATATATATATATATGCATTTTTGTATTTGTTTCATTATTATACTTTATTTTCTTGCTATTTTACGATATCCTTTATGTCTATTTTAATAAATTCTAATTATTTAAAATCTTTATAAAGGCACTTATATAAATGAAATATATATATTTCATCCGTTTATTAATGGGGTCTTTATTTATATGTCCCCATTCAGAAGTTGGTTTATTCCAATAAAAATCTCATTGAATTCTAACGCCTGTTTATATATTAGGTTGGTGCAAAAATAATATATTTTTCTTACATATGCTACTATGTGAGAAAATGACACTATTTTTGCACCAACCTTATACATATTGTACTTGCATGTTTAATGCGTATGAACGACTTCTCTGTTTGTTTATAAGGGTCTTAAAACAGCGAGTCTTAATTCACAATTCCTTCAATTAACTCGCTGTGTATTTGCCTTGGGCAGAAAATGCGAGTAGCAGGCTGAGCACGCATGTGTAGAAGCTAATGAAAATTACCATTTCAAAAATGGCTTTAAATGAGAATTTTTGTTTTGATCGTCGGGCATAGAATCATCTGTGTTTTTATATCGTTGGACAGGCGAATATAACTATAACAGAGCGCCTTCGCGAGTGATTTAAAAAAATCACCAACACAATGGAACGCAGATTTTATGGCAGTAACATTAAGTTTGTATTTGTAATTTACCCAGGAGGATGATCTGGGAAAAGATCGAATGTACATTGGTTTGAAAAAAAAAAAAATAGAACGCCTTATGAATTTGATCTTAACATCAAGATACTGATTAGAGCGCTATAAAGGATCAGTATAAAAATGAATAGACACAATAATTCTATGTTTTTCTATGAAACATGTTTCGCTGAAGATATGCTATCTAAATACACACACAGACACACACACAGACACACACACACATATACATATGATGAAATATAATCTTAAGGTGTGCTATATTTATGGGATAAAGTGCTCAATATCAGAGATAGAACGTGGGTAAATATAAAAGTGAACATTGAAGTCAACACTTAGCGGCGACAGGCTGTTTCATGCTAGATACAATCGTCAGGCCTGGCGATTGAGTCTAGCATAAAATATATATATAATTATTTATTTCAATTTTTGAATTCTCGTATACATGTATTTTGATTGGCCATTTCAGCTCATGTGACAACGTTTTCCCTTACGAGGCGTGGTTAATTGATTTAAAGCTTTTAAAACCTTTATCCTACAATCTACATTCAACATCATCACTTGATAAGACGCCAAAGGTGTTGAAACAAAATGGCTATTTTTGTAGTGAAACAGGTTGCTGAATTTGCAACGCACCTTTAAATATATAAAGCACCTGTTAGGGTCCCAACTATGGGCAAATATTGTCTACCAGGGCTGAACAAGCTCTTTAGTGTTATAGAACACGATTGGTCTAGGAGATAGAAAACTCTTACACGAAAAGCCTGAGGTTATATTGTCTGCTTCGTCTGTGGCATTTATTTACACCGACTGAGTGTATCAATACTTCTGAAAAGTGTGGGTGGTTCTGCACAAGCCTTCATCACTTTAATCAAATCACTTGTGTGGGTTTTCTGGCGGTTTACCTTGATTCGTTCTTACACACACACACACACACACACACACACACACACACACACATATATATATATATATATAATACAACACACTTAGTACAATTTTCAGGTACTGATTATTGTTTACATTTTCGTTAATATTTCTGGGACTGGCTAGTTCGTCGTATTGTTTGGATTAATTATTCATGTGACTAAATGTTTAATTAAACTGTAATGTAAATTTGAATTTAAATTTATGCTCAAACTTACATTTAAAGTTGAAAATAAAAAATAGAAATTCTAATGTCCGTTTAAAAAGTGAAAGACGCTGTTATATATATTTAATTCTACTGCAAAAAATATTATCTACAAAAAAATATTTTGTTATTTATTCTGGATAATCATAAAATATTCAACTGAAGGTTTTTCCTTTTCCATTTTAAAAGAAGTCTGTAATCATAGAAAATTCTAATTGTTTCTCATTAATTCATGTAGCATATTGTAAGTAATCACAGAAAATTCATAATAGTTTCTTATTTATAGTTAATACTCTCAGTAATGTAAATGCTAATACTCTCAAAAAAACATCTTACATTCCCTATTAATATAAGAAAAGAGGTAAATCCTAGCATATATGGTCTTTAGATATAAATTATTTACTCAGAACAGTATTTTTTCATTATTTGTAAAAAACAAAATGAAAGAAATAAAATGCATTTTTCAAGATTATCTATTATGATGCAGAATGAATTTAAAAAAAAATTGTTGTGGTAGGATCCACCTAATTTGCATAGTGGACTACCGACCATATAAATATGGTTGGTACCGGGAAGGAATGAAGAGATTCAACCAGAGAGAATCTGTCGAACTCTATGCATTAGCAGAGAGGAACCCGGACGAAGCTTTGCCGAAGGATAAGGTTTCGTCCGGGGATGTAGACTGGCCTTGAACCCGTTTAGGCTGGCTCAAAAAGGCTATATTTTTGGTCCAGCTTACGGGCTCGGAGATACCCACATTAAACCGACCTTGTGCCACATTTTATCCTCGTGGGTGGATAGATAAATACAGAGATTCAACCAGAGACTCTGCCCGACTGCGACTCAGTCAACACATTCTCCAGGAACGGTCTTCCCAGGAATATACAAAAGACTAAATGTAAATATTGTGTACACTTTCTTGTTTCAATACATTTTGTTCTAAGTACATTTTGTGTTGCATTATTATTCCATGCATTAGTCAAGTTTCAACAAAAATACAAATAATAATTAGTCTCAAAGTTAGCAGATTCTTCATAATTTTCCTTTGCAGCAGAAAGCTTTATTATACTATAAACTTTGACAAATCATCTTTTCAGAGAAATATTTAAAAGTTTCAAAATAAAGCAGCAAAATCACTATAAAATATTATATAAGTATATAAAATACTTTAAAAAAAATTGTTTCACTTTTAAAAAATTTAAATTAAAAACTCTTACAAACATCACACTTTTTACAAATTGTCCCATTTTTTGCTGGTTTCCATGCTCATAAAATAATATTTGTTTTGAATAGGGACAAGTCAGTTATGGCTAATTAAGAAACAAAAATCCATTTAAATAGAAAAGTAAAAATAAATATTTCATTAAAACTAACATTTTTCATAAAGTACAAGCATTTTCTTTAAATAAATTCAACATCCTAAGTAATTATAAATCCTTGTGTAAGTTCCGTTTAAAAATGAAGGGGAACACGCTTTTGCTTAAAAATTAGATAGTGATAGAATTAATAAAATATTTGCAGTGATAAAATGATAATAATAGTATAATAATAAAAAACTATAATATTGATAATAGTAAATGATTTTTGTATCTATTTTTATGTGAACACGGGAATTACAGTCTCGATTCCAGCGAATGCATTTGAAGACTTTCTCCCTCAATGTTGCCTTGGAGTATTCTTTCCTACGCTTCTCCGCGACGGTAAGCTCCCGTTTCCCCTCTCCTCGCTCCAGCCCTTGGTGTAAATTGCATCCCCATCATAAGCGATCGTTGGCAACATAATCCCACTACTCAATGTCCGTGTCATTTTTCCTCATGTCCCTTTTGCATCTTGATGATGAAGTCGTCATCATCTCTTGTCGGTGGCCAGACCCCCGTAAAGAAGGACCTTTGGAATCATTAGGTGACTTTTGCTTCCCGTGTTTTGTCGTCGCAATGGGGAGAGGCCGGGGCACCCTCTCTAGTGTGCAGGGTTTTATGAATAATCGGCGGTTGCCCATGCAACACGTCTCACCTCTCCGTGCCACAGATGTTGTCCAAGGGAATGGTAGAGTCCAATCAACGGTGTCGTCACAGAACGAAGTTAAACCTAACATCGGACTCTCTTAAGGAGTGCGGCTCAGGATTTGTTCTCATGATTTACTCCCGAAGTCATTATCATGATTAGGCCGCAAAGCAACGCAGGTTTAAAATCAGAGTTTTCCTTCTCTTAGAGGAAACTACCCTCCCGGGATGACGAGGGCCATCTTCCCGAAGTATATATATATATATATATATATATATATATATATATATAATTAAGTTATAAGGAACTTGGTAAACCGAATTGGTAAATCCAAAGAGGATGAAATCCTGAGAGCTCAATGTTAGGACAGAGCTAATATGTAATGAAAAACAAACCACTTTAAGGTACCATTACGATAATTTATTTCACCTAAATCCTTTTTTAAGGATTCAGGATCATCATGTAAAACTTCCAACAACGAATTGAGAGGAAAAATGGGATTAGAAATTGGTGGGTAGTGTAATTTTTGTAATTTAATAGAGGGGGTTGAGAGTGGTAGTTAAACAGACAATATAAAGTATAGGGAGCGGTTAATTTTATATCTCTCTTAAGTATGTTTTATATTGGAGTAGGAGGAGTGACAGAACCTTTAAAATACAACTGGTAATTAATTTTAAAACGCATACCAGTTCAAATACCAGAGATATTCCTTTGGTACGACACACACGCGCGCACACACACATACACACGCATACGCACACACATATACACACATACACACACGCGCGCACACATACGCACACATACACACACATACGCACGCACATACACACATATACACACATACACACACACACACACACATATATATATATATATATATATATATGTGTGTGTGTGTGTGTGTTTTACACTGAATGTGGGAGTAAGCAGTTCGTTATCAAATGTACCACTTTAAGAATTATCATTACTTTAAACGATCATAGTGGAAATCAATAAATAAATAAGAAAAGTATAAAATTATTATCAGATATATGAGAACATTGTTAAAAATATATGAAAGATTGATAATATAAGAATTTGATTAACTCTTAAAGTAATTAACCAAAAATTTGAATATACGTCCACATCCAGAAAAAAAAAAATTATATTTCAATCAATAAATAGGAAAAGGATACATTAATAAAATTATATGTAAATGTTGTTAAAATATTTGAATGATAAATGGTAGAGAGATAGATCGACGATAATGAATCAATAGTAAAGATAAATAAAAAAAAAACAAACAAGCATAACTCCTCGAAATGCTTTTCCTACAATTTTGAAAATTACGTCCTCGTTCATAAAAAGAGAAATGTTACGCTTAGCTAAAACAGAGTAGTGTAGAGTATTATTAGTATAAACCAATAAAGTATATATATATATATATATATATATATATATATATATATATATATATATATTAGGTTGGTGCAAAAATAATGACGTAATAATGTCGTTTTTTGACGTATTTTTAACGTCAAAAAACGACATTATTACGTCATTATTTTTGCACCAACCTGATATATATATAAATAAAATAATATAAACTATAATATAATATAATACTATAAAATGACGTACATAAATATAATATAAAATGATAAATTATTATAAAGTTACGTAGTATAAAATTATCTCCACTTTCATAAAAAAGAGAAATGTTACGCTTAGCTAAAAACCAGTATAGTATAAACTAATAAAGTATATAATAAAAAATAATATAAACTGTAATATAATAATATAAAATAATATATAAATATAATATAAAATAATGAACTAGTATAAAGTATTATTCGTAAAAACATTCCTTTCAATGTATAAGTAATTTCACACGTTGTACGTGTGAGAACAATTTTTGTATTTCTTTAAGCCATGTGCTTCCAGGAATCCCTTCAATTAGTCTAATGGAATATTTTCCAACCAATCCGTGGACTACAACTACAACAGGGATTGTTAATGTTCCCATGTGCCACATTTTTGAGATTTCGATTTCAAGGTCCTTATATTTTGATAGCTTTTTGAAGATCTTCAAAGATACATTGCAGTCTCCAGGGACTGCCATATCAATAAGGAGGCACTTTTTTGTTTGTGCTCTCTAATAACAATGTCTGGGCGGTTAACTTTGATTGTTATGTCAGTGTGAATTGTGTAGTTCCATAAAATTGTAACAGGTCCTATCTCCGTAACCGGATCTGGGTTCTTACCAGTTTCTTTCAGTTTCCTTCCCGTAGAAGTTGCAAAATTTTCCAGTGCAGATATTGGCTCACAGTGAATGCCAATACCGTGCAACCTGATACAAGATGATCAGTTGTTTCTGGATATTTATCACAGAATCTATAGTTGGGCTAACAATATTTTAGTATATGTCCTTGATGTTTTCTAGTCAACAAACATTGGTCCTGTCTAGCAAGGATAAAACTTTCAGTTTCAGCTTTCAACCCTGCACTACATAGCTACTGACCGGTACGAGGTTTGTCTACGTCACCCTGTTTGGTACGGGTAGAGTATTGGCCCTGAAGTTATTTATCTTGCCATTGTTTCTGTATCTGGTCGTTTGCATTTGTCCGTGCTTTCCTTTTTTAAGTATGTTGCAGCTTCAGTCGGTGCATTGTGCTTTACTTGTATTTCTGCATCCATTTGAAACTCCTGATTATTATTATTATTATTAATTTATTATAATTATTATTATTATTATTATTATTATTATTATTATTATTATTATATTAATAATTTTATTATTTTTGTTTTCTTTGATTTCTAGCGTTTACACATTTCTTTCCGGATCCCACCCAGAGACCTAAGGTTAGAAATGGCACCATGACCCTTTCCACTGTCCCCAAAAAATTACATAGATAAAACCCTTCGTAAAGTGTGGACTGTACTTTTCAGAACAATTTTTTGTATCTCTTTGAGGCATGGACTTCCAGGATTATTATTATTATTAATATTATTATTATTATTAGGTTGGTGCAAAAATAATGTCGTTTTCTCGCATAGTAACATATGTGAGAAAACGATATTATTTTGCACCAACCTAATATTATTATTATCATTATTATTATTATTATTATTATTATTATTATTATTATTATTAATAATAATTTTATTCTTCTTATTAATTTTATTATTATTATTATTATTTTTAATTTTATTATTAGTATTATTATTATTAATTCATTATTATTATTATTATTTTTAATTTTATTATTATTGTTATTATTCTTCTTCTTATTGTTATTACTATTATTTTTTAGATATCGAAGACAATGTAACTTATAGGTATAGATGTCTGCAATGAATATTTATGTATATACGCATAATTAGTCAATGTAAGGGTGTTTTCTTCTTTTAATTAAAAGAAAACTTTCCCTTGTAGTTTTTCATTCTCTATTCTTGTTCTTGAATAACGAGAGAACCTTTTCATTCAAAGACTCTATTCTAACTTTGAACTTGTCATAATGATAAAAAAATATATTTTATTTTACATATGAGAATAATTTCTCTTTCTCGGAAATTGTTGAAAAATAGAATTGTCAGTTCTAAACAGATGAACTGTATACTCCCCCACTTCATTTATTTTAGGTGGTCATAATCCACATAAATTTCAGGAAAATCAACGTGTAAAAGCCTGGTTGTTGGCTGTCCAATCTTGAATATCGACCTATGTCACCTTTATATCCTCTATCTCAGCATTTATTAACCAGAACTTTTTCAGCAAACAGCCAAATAAAAAAAAAAAACAGTTTGGGAAGATTGTGTTACGCCTATTCTGAATGTAATTATGCACAAGTTACTTCAAAATCACAGTGGGCATTGGTCATAGCTTACTTTAGCAAATGGCTCAAAAACAAAGGAATAGTATGAGACGGTTGAATTACACCTATTCTCAATATGGAAATGGTCTCTTCGGTTCAAAATCGATCTGTAATACTATTATTACGTTCTAGACATTGAAGGCCCACATATAACACAAGTTCGTAGTCATCTTGACTATATATATATCTATATAAAAAATTCTGTGACTTCCGTCTGTCCGAAACGAATCAACTTATTTATGTTTCATCAATTAGATTGCGAAATTGAACGAAACGTAGAGTTTGTAAATTTTGACAAAAATTGTTAGCGATAACTTCAACAATACTAAATATTGTGAGGAAAAAATTCTAGTTTATTAAACTTCGCTTAATACGGTCATGCGTCAGAGCAGAGGAATAAGTTGAGAATATTGTGCAACGCCAATCTGCTTAAAGTAATATTTCATGGTTTCTTCGAAATCAGCAGGTAAACTCCTCGTCCTTGCTTGTACATGAACACCAACTTCTAACACCAGCGATATTTACTAGACACAGTTTAATACAGCCAAGCATCAAATAGGATCGAAATCAACAGTTTAAAGAGTTGGTGACCCAGTTGCTTCAAAATCGACATATAAGATCCTTTTCCCCTACGACAACCGAAGTTAATCAACGCTGAGCCTGGTCAGTACTTAAATGAGCGTTGGGGAATAACAGGTTCTATAAGCTTGTATAAGTGGGGGTTGTAATGGATAAAGGCTGAGTTTCAATTCCAGTTGGGTTTCTAATATTCACTTACGCACAAATACCATTGGGAAAGGCATGAATCCACTTCTCTCCCCAGTTAGTGTTTTATTAGTAAGACTTATATCACTAAACTATTAATATCTACAAAAATTTCTTACAATTTCAAAATATTTTCTGGCTTTACATGAACTGTAATGGTTTGATAAGCCGTAGAAAACGAATCAATCAATAAAAAAGTACCTTGCTTGTTGGTTTTAACGTCCCAAAGCAGTAGAATCATGCGAGAAAATTCTTTTACGTTGATCTTCAATGTGGTTATGCATTAATTGGTTCAAAATTGACATTCTGTGATTCCTTCCTAGATTTGAACACCGACCTCTGTCACCAGCACGTAGGTATATCGATATTTCATTACTGTTAGATTAATACAGACAAATAGAAAATCAGGGGTATGATGTACGAACATTGTGTTATATAGGAATAAAGTGTCGCTGCCGACACTTGAGTTTGAACATAGATCGCCAGTGATCAAACACAGGCGATCCCATTATTGAATTAAGTAGATCACGTGACCATAGAGGAACCGCATAAGTAGGAAGTCGCGTGACGTCTAACTGATCGCCATTTCTAGTCTATCCTCTATTACTATTTGGATCGCTATTTCTACTCTCTCCTCTATTACTATACGGACCGCTATTCTCTATACTATTTCTCTATTCATATCACTATACAGTGGTTACTATTCAAGCGAGTATTATCGAGCAAGTACTATTACTGCGAGTGATATTCGAAGGCGACTGACACCATTATTGTTCAACGGCGTTACTATAGTTGTATCTGCGATTACAAAGTCTCTACTACAACGAGTATTACGAAAGTGACAACGAGTATTCGTTGGCATCACAAAAATGGCAACGAGTGTTCGTTGACATCACAAAATATTGTTACGCTAATCTTCAAAGAAAAGATAACATGGTTACCTAAAAAATGGCATGTGAAATCCTGTTGATTTAATTGAATTTGAACCAGAACCTTTGACATTTGAGATATAAGTAAATCTCTAGACAAAGAGACCAATCTACAGCAGCTTTATTTGATTATAATTACTTAAGACATTTAAATTTGGTTAGAATCCAACACATAAAAATACAAACTTTAAGTAAAATATTGTTTTAGATTTTGCCAAACAACTACATTTATATTTGAATTATATATAAACCATTTTCTTGTCTCTTGATGTAGTGTCTGTCTTTCTTAAAAATGGGCAGACAATCAATCTAATTATATATTTATTACTTTCACTTTCGCTTTCACAGTTTTATCAACTCATCAACTTGGTTATTTGCACTCTTAAATACTGAACAGAACTCTGACCCTATTTTGGGCAGAAATAAATACTGTCATAAATTATTCATTCTTTCCGTTCTAACATTTGCCCTTTTCTGTTGCAATTTTATGTCTTTTTTTCTTTTTTCTTTTTTTTGATTGGATAAGTTAACGTTCTAAGCATCGAACGGAAATCGGCATTACTGTTAAAATTTAAGACGGTACATCGATTTGAATATTGATTTCTTCTTCCATATGATCAGAGGTTGTGTTGTTAAGTAGATTCAAGTAATATTCTTTACCAGCTGAGTTATCTGATGTTGAGCTGTGTAGGTCGTGTGTACAAAAGATCTCGCGAGAATCACATTAATTTAATCTCGTTTAAGAAAATGTTTCGGCGTAAGTTCTTTCAAAAAGCATCTGTTTCTTGTGAGATATTTTCTGAATTTATCCCACGTTTTCCGAAGAAGAAGAAGAAGGAGAAAAAAAAGAAGAAGGAAAAACTGTAGAACTTGAAAATACGTTATTTATATTTTTTTAAGACAAAAATGAACATTAAAACATAAAAGCAAATTCAAAACTCTTCTCAACCATTTTAATTTTTTTTTCACCTCGCGTGTGAATGTGAATCGTTTTATGATTACCGATCACTTTTCGTGAAGTGAGAATTAATTCCATCCATTCATTCTCTTTGGCCGCAACTGACGTTTGATCTTTAATGAGTCTTATACGTCAGATATTCCTAATACGAATAATAATAATAATAATAAATAAATAAATAGAGATAAATGACCCAAATAATATGCAGGAAGTCAAGGAGTTCTGGGGTACGATATGACAAAAGTGCAAAATGCAAAATGAAAGAGCCATATGGATCAAAAAACATCAGGAACAACACATACATATGGAGTTTCAAAAATGGATGGGCATCAATATCAGTGAAACGAACGCTTTCATATGCAAAAACTCAAAACTGGAAAGCACCAGGAATAGACCGAATAGCCAATTTTGGGATAAAACCTATCTAGCACCTAGCAAGGCCTAGTACAAGCATGCAATGATATAATCATAAACGCAGAAAAATCACCCAGAATTCCTTACGTGGAGAGTAACATCCATACTCCCCAGAACAGAAGAGACACAGAAGACGAAGAACTATAGACCCATCAACTGCTTACCAACAATACACAAGATCCTCACTTCTATCATAACCGAGAGGACATAAAACTTCCTTAAGAAAAAACAATTTACTCTCGGCAGAAGAGAAGGAATGTAAAAGAGAAGTTACGCGTGCAAGGACCAACTAATTATCAATAAAACATTATTGGAAGTGGTGAAAACAAGGAAAAGAAACTTATCGATAGCACGTATCGACTACTGAAAGGTGTTCGACAATGTACCATATTCATGGATAGAGAAGAGCTCAAAAATATACAGAGTGTGCCCCACAATGGTCAAATTCATAATGGAGAGCATGAGAAACTGGAAGACTGCACTAAACCTAAACCATACAAACGGGTCATTAACATCGAGACCAATCAACATCTAAAACGAGATCTTCTAGAGAGATTCATTGTCACAACTAATCTTCTGCCGTGCATTAGCGCCACACAGCTGCCTACTGAACAACAGTAGCTACGGATACAAGTCACAGAATGGCAAACTGAATCACCTATTCTATATTGATGGACTTAAAACGTTTGCCAAGGATGACGGCCAGCAGAAAAAAACCTACTCACCATTGTCAAAACTTTCAGAGAAGACATTAGTATGGAGTTCGGAATGTAAAAATATACAGAGTATGCCCCACAATGGTCAAATTCATAATGCAGAGCATAAAAAACTGGAAGACTGCAGTAAACTTAAACCATACAAACGGGTCATTAACAATCGGATGGGAAGCATACCTCATAAAAAACAGTTACCTTCTCTCACAAATAGTAAAACCCCAAATCAATTCCATCAACGAAGAAGCTATTATTTTAAAGAAACAACTTAACGCACCTGAAACACTACCAACAAATCTATGCCAAACATGTAAAACTGAATGCGAAACAACTTGGCCAAATGAAACTACAAAAATAACTGAGAGGACAAGGAGTTGCATAGCAAACGCCAAAAATGAACGAAAAAAGATGTGGACCACCAGAAAACACATCATTTTCTGAGAAGCACAAGATTGAAAATGAGAGAGAAGGCCTAATTATTGCAGCTCAGGACGAAAGCCTCAAAACCAGATCCTATCAACTGTCAAATAATCAATAATGGAACTAAAGCGAAATGCAGGATCTGCGGAAAATAGGATGAAACTGTCAACCATATTATCTCAGGATGTCCAGAACTAGAAAAAATGTATATAGCCACAGGCATAACAAGGTAGCGACATATGATCATCAACCAGACACAGTTAGCCAAAATAAGAGAGCTCGAAAATTCATAAAAATGTTTTGTTTTTTTTTATTAGGTAACATTCTAGAGGTTCCGAGATAAAATCATTTCTATATAAAAAAAATTGGAAAATTGGAAACTAAAATAAATAACAAACATAATATAAAAAAAATACCATCTTGCATTGGCGGTTGAATAAAAATGCAAACTTGTTTGCACACATATATATATATATATATATATATATATATATATATATATATATAGTTTTAAGAAATATAGTTTTGAGGTGTGCTATATTTGTCGGATAAAGTGCTCAATATCAGAGATAGAGCCTATGTAAATATAAAATGAACATTGAAGTGAAGACTCACAGGCTGTTTCATGAAACAGCCTGTCTCCTCTGACTGTTGACTTCAATGTTCACTTTTATATATGTATATATATATATATATATATATATATATATATATATATATATATATGAATGAGTAGGCTACTAAATATATATTCACGCATGTTTATATGCATAAGAAAACATACCCATCCATATATATATATATATATATATATATATATATATATATATATATATATATATATATATATGTTAATTTGAAATGCTGTGCCTGTAGCCAATATTGCTGGCTTTTCAGTGTTTTGCTGGTAATTAAACATATATGAAAGTAGGCTTTGGGGTAGAGTACTCAATATCAAAGAGAGAGAGAGCGTTAATAGAATTAATATGAACAAGATTTTTTCACTCAGCTCATGTTTACTTCGGATTTTCGTGGCCACATAGTGATTTTCCAAGCTTAGCTTGGTTTTGGCACAAGGCCGAAAGTAAGTGCCACCCAGTAAGGATCGAACTCAGTACTCATTTGTAATTGTTCTAGCGAGACAATTTCGTGGCCAATCATCACTCGTCGGTACAAAATGAAATTGCTGTCATTTCTCGATTCTCTTGTACTTTTATTGTGGTATGACTGTTACTTTTTGACTATTTAATTTAGGCTATGGCTGAATTTTGGTGTGAATATGTATATTTGTGCAGGTGCGTGTTTTTGTGCGTGCACATACATGCACGCATACACATACACAAGCACAGTACGTGCAGACTCATCGGCACGTATATGTGTTCGTGTACTGCGTGTTTGTGTTTGTGCATGTGTTCGTGGTAACTATATTATGCTTTTACTTGTGTTTGTATGTATGTTTGTGTTAAACGCTTATTAACTTAAAAAAGGATAGCCAGAGTCAGTTTCACGCTTTCATGATCTTCAAACAACTAAAACATCTCAAATGTTCTATTTGTTTGATGATCACGAGGGCGTAAAACTCGAGCAAAAACCCTTCGTTGTACACACACACACATATATAACGTTGTGCAGATTCAGGATTGCGCATGAATTAACATGATATATAAACGAAGTAATACATACATATATATATATATATATATATATATATATATATATATATATATATATATTAAAGACATTTTTATGTTGTACGTTCTTTTTATAGATACAAGTATTTAAGTAAATGCTCTGTTTATAATAAACAGTATTAAATAACATTTACCGGCCTGAATGTCCGAGAAATTTTCATAGAAAATATTCGTCCTTGGACAGGATTCGAACCTCCATCCTATACGGAACCGTCATTTACGCTGACGCGCCTAACCGATCGGCCACCAAGGATCGTTCGAATTTACTGCTTATAAACTTCAATCTTCCATGAATCTCGTACATTCATAACTGCTCATTGGTGTATCGAATGTAAACAAATGACGTCATGTATTACGAAATGGACAAAGTCCGACAATTTATTTATTAAAGACATTTTTATGTTTAACGTTCTTTTTATTTAAATGTAAATGTTATTTAATACTGTTTATTATAAACAGAGCATTTACTTAAATACTTGTATCTATAAAAAGAACGTTAAACATAAAAATGTCTTTAATAAATAAATTGTCGGACTCTGTCCATTTCGTAATATATATATATATATATATATATATATATATATATATATATATATATATATATATATAGTAATCTATTGGTTAATCCATGCAAGTCCTATTAACACAACATCGAATTTGAAATATGTTAAAACTGACTCACAAACACAGCGCTCAATGTTTACTTTTATTAAACAGAACAAATTTACTTTATAATTGGAATTAAGATGCATTTATTTAATGACCATTTTCACTTACGAATTTAATTTTAAAATTCGCTGGATTTTTTAAAATTGTTTATGGTATGAGTTTGTAGTGTACTGTTTATTTGGAGAATGAAAGAGAGAGAGAGAGTTTGTTACTGGGTACTTATTGGGAGGTAAGAGGAGAAGAAGAAGGCATCATTACTGGAATCATATTATGAACGTAAGAGAGCCTGGGTAGGGGAGGGAGGTGGAGACCGATGAGCTGACCTACATCCTAATGGCCACTCGGTCAAAATTTAATTCGACGGGACTTCACGGAAATTAACGAAAACCGGAAAAACAATCAAGTGGTAACTGGTAAAATGAAAATAAGTTAATTCGGAATTATTGGTATTTAACTCGTTCATATATCAGAGTTCAAAGTTTGGGGGAGTGTTTTTAAGGACTTGGAGTGAATTTGGATATATATGTATGCGTTCTCATGCGTTTCTCCACGTTAATAATACCTACTCGTATAGCTGTCTGCACTAACATACACTTAGATATCTACATTTAAGCACATACATACATACGCAAGCTAGAATTGACCCTTGAAACTCTACCTATTAAATTCTTGGATTAGCTGATGTACCGTATGTTATATGGAAACTTGTTCACCCTGAAAATTGTGAGACAGCCGCATAACTATCTATCAGAGCTTAAGTCGCATAAAGGCAGTAGTACACGAGTATTGCGTTTCTTATATATATATATATATATATATATATATATATATATATATGTATATAATTTTAATTTTAATAATGAAACTGAATATATTATTTTAATTTTAATATATAATTTTAATTTTAATAATGAATATGCTTATAAAACGCCTAAATTTCAGGAATTAGTTATTAAAAAAAAAAAATTCGCTTGAATATGGAACAGTGATTGGTACTTTAATTCAATTTAATTCAAATAATTATATTGAGATTTTCGGCTCTTGTTTTGAAACATGAGAACTCTTATGTAGCGATGGAAACATTTTTAAATAAATAATTATATTTAGGCTCTACTTTTGTATCGAGCACTGTTTTCTTTTTAAATAATAACAAAAATACTAAAGAACTTTCGATTATTTACCTAACGAGTTATTTCCTATTTTCTATATATTTTTACACACACGCACACACGTGTGTGTGTGTGTCTGTGGGTGTCTCTGTGTGTATGTATGTATGCGGAGGTTTGTGTATGTGTGTACACACACACACACACATATATATATGCGTGTGTGCGTATGCATGTGCGTGTGCGTGCGTGTGTAAAAATATATAGAAAATAGGAAGGAACTCGTTAGGTAAATAATCGAAAGTTCTTTAGTATTTTTGTTATTATTTTTACACACACAGACACACATATATATGTGTGTGTGTGTCTGTGTATGTATATATGCGCAGGTTTGTGTATGTATACACACACAAACACACACAGATATATATATATATATATATATATATATATATATATATATATAAAGTGAGGTGATATATGTTATATACAGAAAAAATATTGTGTAGTTTCGCTCCTACCATTTTTATGTGAATTTCATATAAAGTAGGCTTGGAGAATTCAATATTCGTGTGATTTTCCTCTCACGTTGATAAAATGAAAGTTCAGTTAACCTAAACGTGTTTGTCGATATGCATGGCAGAACAATAATAGAGAGAGATAATTAAATATTGGAAGTTACGTAGATGAACAAAAATGAGGAAGTTGTGGAGATTCAGGATTGTGCACGAAATAATAAGAGATATAAACGAAGAATAAATTTGGGCGGGGAAAGACTTGGTGATTGTAAAGAAGATGATGACAGGTAGAGGAAAAGGAACGGGGTGGGTACGCAAGAACTGATTTGGTTTATCGGTTTTGACATTTTCTTAATCGATTTTGTCTTTAAATTAGATTTTGCTATTCAGCACCAAAAAAAAAAAAAAAAAATGATGACGGCATTAACATCACCTTCGAGACTCAGATAAGATTTTCCAGACGAATGTGTCACATAATTCATATGAATAGTTATATGTTACACGTCTATGATAATGAGTATTTGGCATTTAAATTTTTAGACGTTTTTGAAGATGTATGTCTACACGTTTCCCTCTTTGTTCCATAGCTTCATACTTAAACACACAATTATGCTTATACGCACGCGTTCATCCATATACGCAAAAACGCGCGTGCACACACGCACATACATTTAAATACAAACGTACGTGTATATATATATATATATATATATATATATATATATATATATATATATATATATATATATATATATATTAAAGACATTACTATATTCATGGGGGAGAATTATCAATGTTAAGCATATATTTTTTGTAGATATAGACAAAACAGACATAGAAAACAATACTAGATCGGGTTATAGAAGCAAACGTTTGAAAACCCCAAAACGACATTCATTATAAATAAAAACTTAAACTGCAACTCTAAAAATGTGATTTATGTACTCAAATGCACAAAATGCAAGAAGTCATATATAGGTATCAGCCAACAACTAAACAACAGACTCTCCCTGCACAAAAGCAACATAAAATTAACAGACAGCAGAAAACGTTTTGTATCAGAACACATCTTCAAATGTAACCAGGGAAAATTTATAATTATGCCAATATATCAAACAGACAATTATTCGTACCTACAAATACAAGAAAAAAACTTAATAAACAGATTTAAACCAGAACTAAATAGATCATAACCCCAAAAGCAAAAGCACACAACATGCACACATAATGGCCAAATACAGTGATCAAACCACTCACATACATACACGCACACTCACATGCAGGTGTCTGTGAGGCACGAATGTATATATATATACACGTATTGACAAAAGCAAGTGAACTACTCACACACAAACCCCACACAACATAGGAAGTATGTGTGTATGTGTGTACGTATATAAGTGTGTGTATGTATGTGCGTGTATACTGATTCCATGTAACTTGGGAAGTATGCATATGTACGTAAGTGTGTATATATGTGTGTGTGTATGTACTGATTCCTTGTAATGGGACGGTATGTGTGTGTGTGCGTGTGTGTACGTGTGTGTGTATATGTGTGTGGGTGTGTACAAATGTGTTCACTGATTCCTCGTAGAGAGACAGTGTGTATGTATGGAGAGGGGATATACTCTTTTCGTCAGTTAAAGTGGGGGCATAAGATGAGAATTAAAAATATACTTATGGGTATGTCTAGGCGAACCAATGAACGTCATTTCTACGCTAAAATATAAAAAATAAGGCTAGAGGGTTGAGGTGGGTGGGTTATTATTACATGTTAACGATACTATGGAAGAATTTCAGCGACAAAAGTGTATTATTGCTGTATGCCCCCACCTTTAACTTACGAATAGTGTTAAAGATTATTTTTTTTTAAATTTCCCTAATGAATCATTTTTTATCATTAGTTATACACCATAGCCTGAAGATGTACCATCTTAGTGTCGAAACATGAAAGTTTTTTTTCTAGCGATGTAATTTTTTTTTTTAAGCATTTCACTCCAAGCAAGTCAGGGTGCCACTAATACGCAAGGGTTGACAGAGAGTGGGAACGAGAGTAAAGAGACGTGATAGAAGAAAGGGTGAAGAGAAGGACAGGGAATAGATCAAGGCATCTGGAGATGTCGATTGACATTACATTTGAATAATTGGAGATTATAGTTATCAGAGAAATAAGTAATAGGAAGGGAATTCCACAGACGGGAAGTGCGAGATATGAACCTATTGAAGTAAAAGAGACGGCTACATTTAACCGTTTCGACAGTGAAAGGATGGGGCCGAGATAGTGTCTAGTAGCAAATTTAAATCCATGCAGTCTGGGAACTAGCGAAAGTTCCTCGTCGGAGCAGTTACTGTGGAAGTATTTGTAGAAAAGAAAGAGGGAGGCGTCTGTGAGAGAGCGACTGTAGCGAGATGCCAGATCAGGGCTAATCACATTGCATATCCGTCTCTGGATTTTTTCGAGGACCTTAAGACGAACATCGGGGGTACCAGACCACATATGGGAACAGTATTTCATACAAGGGCGAATGGTTGATTTATAGATTTGAAGGGTGGACTAGGGCGAGAAAAACTTTCTGGCGCGATACAGGGAACCATCTTTCCTTGCGGTGGGTGATGCTATTGATTCAATGTATTTGTTCCATCTCAGGTCAGCAGACAGTGTGAGACCAAGCAGTCGCAAAGAGGTGCTCTCGTGGAGTTGAGCATCGGACATTCTGATGGGAGTCAGGGAAGGTTCCCTGTTGGGAGTAATAGAGAGCAGTTTTATTTTTGAGGCATTGTTGACTGGGGCAGGAATTGGCTGGTTAAAGCTAACTTTAACCAGCCAATTCATGCCCCAGTTAGCAACCGATTGGAGGTCCTTTTCGAGACTAACGGCCAGGTTAGTTTTGTCAGCGATACTAGATTTGCTTTTGAGGCAGGAGTAAATAGTAGTGTCGTCTGTACTTGGGAACTGACGATATGGGGAAGATCGTTAATGAAGATATGGAAAAGAGTAAGGCCCAGGATAGACCCTTGGGGAACACCTGCGATCGTGAGAAAGGAACTGGAGGAGAATCCGTTAAGGACGATGTTCATTACACGGTTTGACAGGAATGATTGTATTAAGTCAAATATTCGTCCTGAAATACCGTACATCTGAAGCTTACGAAGAAAGCCGGAATGCCAAACCCTATCAATGCTTTAGAGATGTCTAGAGCCACGGCAAGAGCTTCTCCGTTATTGGAAGTGCTTGGTAAACAAACTCAGTTATGGCCGTAAGCACATCAGCTGTAGAATGGGCAAAGTGGAAACCGTATTGCTTGTCAGAGAGCAGATCATGGGATATAAGGGGCTTAACCACTTCGACGTTGATTAAATCTTCAAAGACTTTGCCGAAGAGTGTTAGGAAATAGATAGAATGGTAGTTAGATGGGTCAGAAGGGTCTCCAGATTTCTTAAAGACGGGTACAATGGATGAGGGCTTCCAACAGGCCGGAAAGCAAGATTCATTGAGGCAGTAGTTATATAATTTGGAGATGGCAAGGGCCGGTTCAGAAGCACATTTCTTCAGGGCAATCGCTGGTATACCGTCTCCACCGCTAGCCTTATAGGAGTCTAATTTAGAGATGATGCCCAATAACAACGACGGGGTTTTGTGTAACTCGCTCAATATAGCCTTAATTATAGGGTGGGGGAATCGGGTGTGGGTACGCCGGATGAGTCGAGCTTTGAGTTGGATGAGAATTTCCGAGCAAAGCACTCAGCCTTATCAGCTAAGAAGGTCAGGACATCAAATTGTTTGAGCAAATAAGGTATTGTGGGTTTGCTGTTGTTAAATACGCTCTTTCAGAGACGCCACTAATCCTTGGAGCCGAATTTGCGAGATGCAATACGTTGTTTCATTCTATCAGGAGATAATGAGCTTTGCTTCATTGAGGACGTGCTTGCACTCGTTACGGGCTGAGACAAAGTGACGTCTGTTGCAATGTGACATGTCACTACGGTATAGGGGGAAGAAATGATTCCTATGGGCAATGGCAGCTGAGCAAGCAGCAGAGAACCAAGGGGATGAGCGCGATTTAACCTTATATTTCCTTGCAGGGATGAAAGCCTCGATTTCTGCTTTTACCCAGGAGGAGACCTCGGAAGCACATTTTTGAACGGGGAGGTTAAAGACCACATCCCAGGGGAGATCGTAAAGGAAATCCCGGAACGAGTCCCTGTCAGCTCCTTGATAACAGAAAGATGTTCTCTTGGTAGGAGCTTCTTTGCTGGGGGTGGATTAGAAGGAGATGTTGACAGACACTGCAGCATGATCAGAGCTGCCAAGAAGGCAGTGCTGCGTGGCGCGACAGGACTCAAGGATGGAGGTGAAACAGAGATCGAGAAGGTTGTTGGGGAATGGGGTGGGAAATTGGAAAGTTAAGGGTTTCTATGACAGCAAGATCACTTATAATTTTTTTTAAGTCACTTGGCATGGTGGGCATTAAAGTCCCCGAACACGAATATATGAGCAAGCGGATGAAGAGAGATAGCCTTGTCTATATTGTCGGAAATGCTTTCGAGTACACCAAGAGTCTTGAGAGGATGGAGAGCGATAGAGGAAGAAGGGACAGCTTACAGCTTTGTGGAGAGATAGACAGAGACACATGTATGAATGGTCTGGAGCTTCGAGAAAGAGCTCTCTAGTCAGTGGGAGATGGTCCTCGACGTAATCTCCAAGGCCGTGCATGTGGGTTTGAGAGTCTTTTCTAAGGAGAGGAAGGTAACCGGGGATCGAGTGGTCGGAGGAGGGGATAAACGAGCCGAGGTTGGTCACGCTGAGAGCCAATATATAAGGAGACTTCTCAATGAGGAACGATTCCACACTATAGAAGGTTCGAACACCACGCATATTAAAAAAAAGAAATGTTAAAGGGTTTTGGTGATTTTTAAGAGCTTGTTTAGGTTTACTTTATTGATCGTTAGTTGTTATGTTGGGGAATTTTGATAGTGAAAATGAGAAGGCCTGAAGTAGAAGTAGCAGAGGCTCATCGTCTGTGGGTAGAAAAGAGCTAGCGCAGCCTGCAACATAATGAGGCCTCAGGGTTGCCCACCAGATGTGAATGCAGAGACACCCTTCCATGTGGGAAATGGCACTACAAGCACCCCGATATTTTACAGATATTGATCGGAGTGGCCGCTCAAGACTCTACGCAATATTTAGGGCCCATTAACTACCAGTTGGAAACAGCAACCAGAAAACTTTCAATCGAATGAATAGGCATTGCCACAGACTGCACACAACACAAGAGAATCACGTCAAAATTAGTACGGAGGCCAGAGAGAAGGAGAGGACGAGTTCCAGGAATCCTTTCCTAAACAAGGAGACTTAGGAATTAATGAAGGTGTCGGAATACAACCTTCACTTGTGAAGTAAATGATCGGAAAAGAATATTATAGCTGAGTGCGTTTGATACGAGAAAGCGAACTTAATGGGCCAATAAAATGAAGTCTATACACACATTAGATATACCCGTAGTAACAAACAGCTTCAACATTATTAAATGGAAGTTGAATAATATTAAAAGTTTGGAACGAGGATGCACTATTCAGATTTTGATAGGCTGTACGTACCAAGAGCTTTAGAAAGCTTATGTCTAATCCAACATGAACTCTAAAATCTACAATATTCGGATTGGACTCGTACCTCACAAAAACCCCAGATCGACTAAACAAAGAAGGTACACTTTTCAAGAAACAACTTAATGTACCTGAATCCCTGCCAACAATAAACGAAGCGAATAACAACTATACTAAACAAGTAAAACAGAACGCAAAACAAAGTGGCCAAATGAAATTACAAAAATAACTGGGAGGACAAGGTGTTGCATGTTAAACACCTAAAAACAACGAAAGAAGCAGATGTGGACCAAAAGAAAACACATCATTGGCTGAGGAGCTCCGTCTTGAAAGCTGAGAAAGGCGTAATTATTGTAGCTCAGTATGAGAGGATCACAGCCAGATTCTATCACTGTCAAATAATCAATAATGGAACAAAGCCGAAATGCAGGATCTGCGGAAAATATGAAGAAACTGTAGCCTCTATTATCTCAAAATGTCCGGAACTAGCAAAAAATGAATATATCTACATGACAAGGTAGCGACATATGTGCACTGGAAGATATGCAAGAAGCACAAAATAGAGACCACCGAGAGATTATCTGAGCTCCGACCAGACATAGTTACCCAAAATAACGATGTAACTATCCTCTGGGATATGCCAATTCAAACTGACAGGAAAATCAAACCAAACAGACCTGATATTATCATAGAAGACAAGGAATTCAGGACGTGTATATTTATTAACACAGTAGTGTCATATGAGATAAACATCTCCATGAAAATCACTGAGAAAATGTCCAAATATAAAGACCTGGAGATCGAGATGAACAGGATGTGGGAATGAAGACTGAGACTGTACCAATAATAATCGGAGCACTGGGCCTCGTGAGAAAAGGAATGGACAATTTTACTAACAGTATCCCAGGAGATCGCCCTAGTAGGAACATCCTATATGTCAAGATAATTGCTATGAGTTAAATGGCAATTCTCCTGTAGGATCTAAGGGTCATGGTTTGAACCCAACTCTACAGGATAAAAAGCAGGAAACATAACATACACAAAAACTAATAATAATAATGATAATAATAACAATCACCTTTACAGATACGAAAAACAAAACTCCTACTACGCTAACTACATCCATATCACGACCAATAAAATAACTGCCCAGAAAATTTAATGAAATTAATTTGAAATACCCAAATTTAATTCCGAAGAAAATATACAAAAAATAAATAAAAACAAAAAGGCAAGCTAAAACGTGATGATAATGAAAAAAATAAACAAAAAATACAGCTTTAACTCATACATTAAAACCACGAAATGTTGGTCTCCCCGCCCAATATATATATATATATATATATATATATATATATATATATATATATATATATATATATATATATATCCTCAAGCGAATTTTTTTTTGGTTTGATTCCCAAAAAATTTCGCTTGAGGATGAAACAGAGCTCTATATATATATCCTCAAGCGAATTTTTTTTTGGTTTGATTCCCAAAAAAATTCGCTTGAGGATGAAACAGAGCTCACTTTAATTCTAATAATTATATTGAAGTTCTCGGCTTTTGTTTTTGAAACATGAGACCTCTTATGTAGCGTGTTGGAATCATATTTTTAAATATATATATATATATATATATATATATATATATATATATATATATATAACAGGTAGAAATAATGGTTTCAAAAGCGGTTGATACGTGAAACAAACAATATTGCAAATGTTAAACATTGGTAAAATAAATTACAGTAGTTTATGATAGCTCAAGATTAACTATGGCTTACGCTTTCGGGAATGGTTACATTTTCATTATCAGCTGAGGTGGATAGGACGACTTTGAAGCATTTCAGTGCCCAACACGATCAACAGTTCAAATACCACCAAACTTTTTTCTTAAGAGATATGCAGAAAGATCTTGTTTACAAATTCAAATTGAGAACAATTCCGGAATTAAAACAAATATTTTCTATAAATCTATCTAAAATTCATGTAGAATTGTGTCATCTGGTTTGTAGGAGCGTTGCTGATAACGTTCAGCGTTGAATTGAATATCAAACGGAAGTATTTTGAACCTGCTAAATAGTTTGGTAATTGTTATGAATAATCAAGAGTGGCCTCCTCTTGAATTGTTACTCACCTCTTGAGAGACCCATTTCTGATTACTGGGACTATAAAACGACACTGCACGAGAATCTTGTATTCCCAGCTGAATAAATCTTTTTTAAAGCCTACACTTGCGTAATTTTGTCATTGCAGTAATCATAACAGATCATGTTGTTTTGATGTGACAATACTTTTAAAATTTCTTAAAAACTGTAATTTATTTTTGTTCAATAAAAGTTAATACATAAAAAAAAATGGCGTTACTTTTGCTGCGCTCTGTATTTATATATATTTCATTACGTATTATTCTTCATGCCTCTTGTTTATCCGTCGAGATGACAATTTTTGTTTTTAGTTAGTTGAATTTCGGTGGGGCACGTCTCGACTCTTTATAGATATCAATATTGTCATATTCTCTTGATTTTTAATAGTTTTTTATTTCCTCCATTTTGAAACGTGGCTATTTCTAATATGTCTATACCAAATTTTGTTCTTTTCTGTTCCGTAAATATTCTCCCCACCACCTTTAAACAACATTGACAGAAGTGCATTCTGTGCCTGCTTGCATTATTTTTTCTAACGACAATCAAAACGGACAATATTTTCCGTTACGTATTTTTTTTTCTTTCTTTTCTTCCTGCATTATCGCTCTCCGATCAACGACTTTACCTCTTTACTGTTTTACATTACTTTATTTTCTAACCAACCTCTCATCTGCTGATTTTTTTTACGTCACTGGTTTTGTTTTAACATTTTTCTCTTTACATCATTCAGTTTTGAGCCCAACGCTCTCGCTAAGATTTTCAGTTATTATCTTTATTTACGTTATTTTTTTTCTCTGAAAACAGATTTTCTTTGTGGGTAATTCATTGCTACAAGCTGGCCACATAGATTCTTGCAATAAAACAATTTCTTATGGGGAGAATTTTTTGCATCAATATTTAACCGTACTCAGCAAAAAGTAAAAATATTTTGTTCAGTTTTTTTCCGAGAATAAAATTGCAGAACATTGCACAAACCATTACCGTTTACTTCTACATAGGTAGGTATATAACTGTACACACATACGTACGTAGACTTATTCATACATTTGTCAAATATATTTATGTACACGTAACCTATTCATTGGCATTTAGCTATTCAATGTGTACGCTCTTTTTGTCAACAAAACAGTAAGTGGCATTGTAGACGTCCAGTCAAAATGAATTACCATAAACGTTTCTCAGAAGAGTTTAGTAATAAGAGGAGGTGCTTAAAAATTATCAAACAACAATGTGATCAAACTTCAGAAATTATTTTCTAAAAGGTTTCATAGTCGAATCGAGAAAATTAATTTTGGCACACGTTCTCGTTCTCTCTCTCTCTCTTTCATTCTCTCTCACACACACAGATATATATGTATTTGCTTACTTTTTTGTGCAGTTTATAACACACACACACACATATATATATATATGCATATATATATATATATGTATATATATATATATATGCATATATATATATATGTATATATATATATATATATATATATATATATATATATATATACATATATATATATATAGTTAGGTTGAATAAGTGATCGTACACATGAAAATCTTTCATATTTTTTATTTGTAATATATTAAATTAACAAAACGGGAATATATCTACTGTATCAGATTACATACTAAAAATGTATGCATATAAAACTAAATAATATTCCATGTTTAAAAAAATATAGCAATATTTTAATTTTTAGGGGTTTAAAAAATGATCGTACAGCAGAACAAAAACGTGTTTTCTCCATTTAATATTTTATTGCAAAGCCTTTATTAAGTTCAACAGCAACGAATCTCTTCCTGTAGTCTTTAACGATTCGCATACTTTAGTGGGTATTTAATCCCATTCTTCCTGAGTAATTGTCTTCAGGTTTTTGATGTTTGTTGGACCTTTATCACGGATCTTATTTTTCAAAAACCGCCATAAATTCTCTATTGGATTCAAATCCGGCTACTGACTGGGCCATTGTAATGTTGTTATTAGCAAGCCAATTCTTCTTACTCTTAGCAGTCTGCTTGGGATCATTGTGCTGCTGGAAGATCCAATCAGGAGGAAGCCCAAGATTCTCTACAGAAAGCGATAAATTTGTTGATATTTTTCTGCATTCATTCTACCGTCTATAATTGCTAGTTTGCCAACACCTCGCATCGAAAAGCAGCCCCAAACCATGTTACAACGCCCACCAAATTTGACAGTCGGTATGGTGTTCTTGGGTGCGTATGCTTCGCCGTCTTTCCTCCATACATGATTCAGGGGATTGCGACCGATCAACTCAATTTTATTCTCACCTGTCCAAAGAACTCTTTCCCAGTAAGAATTTTCCTTATCTTTATGCTCTGTTGCAAATTTCAACCTGACATTTCTATGCCGTTTCAGAAGGAGTTGGTGTCTTTCTTGGGAAGCGCGACTTTATACCCGTCTCTGCGTAGTTTCTTTACTTACGTTAACTCCTGACAAACTCAGATCGTTCTGAAGGTCTTGTATGGTGGCCATTGTGTTATTTTGAACCTGTCGCATCAACTTTCTTCATAATTTGGGAGAGATGTTCCTGGGATCACCGGGTCTGCCTTTGTTCTCAACAGTATTACGTCTTTTAAATCTTGCATTAAATGAACCAATTGTTGAAAAAGGTATATTCGTGTCACTGGAGATGTTTCTGTAACTTTTTCCATTGTTACATAGCTTAATAATTAGCTCTTTTTGAGCACAAGTCAATTCCTTACGTCTAGCCATTATCAGTGATAATGATCCAATTTTGAGCTGAATGTTGCAATAGAGTTACTGGAAACGTTCTAGAACAGTTTAGGATATTCTACTTTGAAGTACAACCAAAATCTACCGTATTATTATGCAAAAATAGATACTGTACGAATACTTTTTCCACTATTCGGAATATAAAAATTTGCATAACTATCACTTATCGATAAATTTCTAATTTTAAATTGCAGATTCTGATTCTATGCCACAAAATACATATAACATTGTTATTCGAGGTTTTCATTCGCTATAAGTGAGAATAACAAGCATTTGTTTGCTGTATGATCACGTATTCAACCCCTCTTTATATATATATATATATATATATATATATATATATATATATATATATATATATATATATATATATATATCAATGCTGAGTGCAAGAAAAGTAACGGCATTTATATATATATATACTAAATTTTATTGAGCAAAAATAAATTACAGTTTTTAAGAAAATTTAAAAGTATTGTCACATCAAAACAACATGATCTGTTATGATTACTGCAATGACAAAATTACGCAAGTGTAGGCTTTAAAAAAGATTTATTCAGCTGGGAATACAAGATTCTCATATAGTGTCGTTTTATAGTCCCAGTAATCAGAAATAGCTCTCTCAAGAAGTGAGTAACAATTCAAGAGGAAGCCACTCTTGATTATTCATAACAATTACCAAATTATTTAGCAGGTTCAAAATACTTCCGTTTGATATTCAATTCAACGCTGAACGTTATCAGCAACGCTCCCACAAACCAGATGACACAATTCTACATGAATTTTAGATAGATTTATCAGAAAATATTTGTTTTAATTCCGGAATTGTTCTCAATTTGAATTTGTAAACAACATCTATCTGCATACCTCTTAAGAAAAAAGTTTGGTGGTATTTGAACTGTTGATCGTGATGGGCACTGAAATGCTTCAAGGTCGTCCTATCCACCTCAGCTGAAAATTAAAATATAACCGTTCCCGAAAGCATAAGCTATAGTTAATCTTGAGCTATCTTAAACTACTGTAATTTATTTTACCAATGTTTAACATTTGCAATATTGTTTTTTTTCACGCATCAACCGATTTTGAAACCATGTGCCGCTATTATTTCTATCTTTCATATATATATATATATATATATATATATATATATTAGGTTGGTGCAAAAATAATGACATAATAATGTCGTTTTTGACGTTAAAAATACGTCAAAAAACAACATTATTACGTCATTATTTTTGCATAATATATATATATATATATATATATATATATATATATATGAGACGGGGTAACCAAACTTTCGCAGGTTTAATGTATGACGTTAAGATTTTATTTCTTGTTTATTTTATCATTCTGATGTTTTAGCTTGCCTATTTGTTTTTATTTATTTTTGGTATATTTTCTTCGGAATTAAATTTTAGCATTTCAAATTAATTTCATTAGATTTTCAGGACAGCTATTTATATTATGAATCCTGATGTGTTTAGTGTAGTAGGAATTTTGTTTTTCGTATCTGCATTATTATTATTAGTAGTAGTAGTAGTAGTAGTAGTAGCATTTGTGTATGTTATGTTTCCTACTTTGTATCCTGAAGAGCTGGGTCCAAACCACGATCCTTAGATCCTATAGGAGAACTGCCATTTAATTCATAGCAGTTATCGTAGCCTATAGGATGTTCCTAGTAGAACGATCTTCTGGTCAACCTGTATGTTGATGCTACCTGGGACACTGTTAGTAAAATTGTCCATTCCTTTTCTCACGAAACCCAGAGCTCCGATTACTATTGGTACGACAGTCTCAGTCTTCATTCCTCGCATCCTGTTAATCTCAATCTTCATGTCCTTGTATTTGGACAATTTCTCAATGATTTTCATGGAGGTGTATATCTCAGATGGCACTGCTATGTCAATAAGTATACACTTCCTGAATTCCTTGTCTTTTATGATAATATCAGGTCTGTTGGTCGTTCTTTCCCTGTCAATTGGATTTGGCATGTGCCAGAGGAAAGTTTCATTGTTATTTTGGGTAACTATGTCTGGTTGGTACTCATAAAATCTCTCAGTGGTTCTGATTTTGTGCTTCTTGCATATCTTCCAGTGCACATATGCCGCTAGCTTGTTATGTCTGTGGATATATTCATTTTTTGCTAGTTCCGGACATTTTGAGATAATAGAGGCTACAGTTTCTTCATATTTTCCGCAGATCCTGCATTTCGGCTTTGTTCCATTATTGATTATTTGACAGTGATAGAATCTGGCTGTGATCCTCTCATACTGAGCTACAATAATTACGCCTTTCTCGGCTTTCAAGCCGGAGCTCTTCAGCCAATGATGTGTTTTCTGTTGGTCCACATCTGCTTCTTTCGTTGTTTTTAGGTGTTTAACATGCAACACCTTGTCCTCCCAGTTATTTTTGTAATTTCATTTGGCCACTTTGTTTTGCGTTCTGTTTTACTTGTTTAGTATAGTTGTTATTCGCTTCGTTTATTGTTGGCAGGGATTCAGGTACATTAAGTTGTTTCTTGAAAAGTGTACCTTCTTGTTGATGGAGCCGATTTGGCGGTTTAGTGAGGTATGAATTGAATCTGATTGCTGTCGTTTTTAGAGTTAGTTGAAGTTGGATTAGACATCAGCCGTCTAAGCTCTTGGTACGTACAGCCTATCGACATCTGATTTCTGGTGGTGTATCTTCATTTAGGTAAGCATTTTTCTGGTCTTCGCGTCGAATCTTTTAATATTATTCAACTTCTATTTAATAGTGTTGAAGCTGTATGTTACTACGGGTGTAGCTAATGTGTAGATAGCCTTCATTTTTAGTTGGCTTTTTCCTATAATATTCTTTTCGGATCTTTTGCTTCATAACTGAATGTTGTATTCCGTCTCCTTCATTAATTCAGGATTTACATCTTGGTCTAATTCTTTAAACTTATTGATATCAAAGTCCAAATCTGTGTTTTCATTAATTTACTGTGTTTGGAGGTGGATTTGGCTCATTTGTCGATTCCGAACTCCATACTAATGTCTTCGCTGAAAGTTTTGACAATGGTGAGTAGGTTTTTTTTTCTGCTGGCCGTCATCCTTGGCAAACGTTTTAAGACCATCAATATAGAATAGGTGATTCAGTTTGCCATTCTGTGACTTGTATCCGTAGCTACTGTTGTTCAGTAGGCAGCTGAGTGGCGCTAATGCAAGGCAGAAGATTAGTGGTGACAATGAATCTCTTTGGAAGATCTCGTTTTAGATGTTGATTGGTCTCGATGTTAATGACCCGTTTGTATGGTTTATGTTTAGTGCAGTCTTCCAGTTTTTCATGCTCTCCGTTATGAATTTGACCGTTGTGGGGCATACTCTGTATATTTTTGGGCTCTTCTCTATCCATGAATATGGTACATTGTCGAACACCTTTCAGTAGTCGATACGTGCTATCGATAAGTTTCTTTTCCTTGTTTTCACCACTTCCAATAATGTTTTATTGATAATTAGTTGGTCCTTGCACGCGTAACTTCCGCTTTTACATCCTTTCTGTTCTGATGATAGTAAATTGTTTTTTCTCAAGGAAGTTTTATGTCCCCTCGGTTATGATAGATGTGAGGATCTTGTGTATTGTTGGTAAGCAGGTGATGGGTCTATAGTTCTTCGGGTTCTGCGTCTCTTCGGTTTTGGGTTGTAGGTAAGTTACTACCCACGTGAGCCATTTGGGAAATTTTATCTGGGTTTATCATTATTTCATTGCATACCCGTACGCGGTCTTGGTGGGTGCTAGATAACTTTTTTTTAAATCCAAAAATTGGTGCTTTCCAATTTTTGGTTTTGCATATGAATGCGGTCGTTTCAGTAATATTGATACCCGTCCATTTTTGACACTCCATATGTGTGTGTTGTTTCTGTTGTTTTTGGATCCATATTTCTCTTTCCTTTTTGCAGTTTTCCCACATCTTACACCAGAACAACTCGACATCCTGGATATTATGTGGGTCATTTATCTCTATTTTATTTTTTTCAAACTCTCGATATCCTTTCTCGGCATCTTCTTTGAATCCCTTGTTTTGCTAGAAGAATTTGTTTCTTTTTTCATATCGCCTGATTTCTCTGCACCTAGGCTTGAATTTATTGTTTCGGCTTCTCTTTAACTTTTCATACATCAGTCTTTATGTCAAACCTTTTTTTTTTCTTGTCTCATTTTTCTTTCTTTCATTTTGGAACCCTCGTCTAATTCACTTAGAAGTGATAATTGTCCTCATAGTTTATTTGTTTTGATTTCTATTTTTTCTTGCCAGACTGGCATTTTTCTTTTTCGTTTACATTGTGTTTTTTTTTTTTTTGACGTATTGTTTCTGCAGTCGTTCCCGATGTCTCGTATATATGATTACTTTTCGTCATGTTCCTCGGTCAATTTCCATTTCTTCTCTTATTTTTCTAATTGCTTGGTTAGCGAGGTTGATGGTTTCCTTCACTTGATGTTTTTTTTTTCTTACCTTTGAAATCGTTGATCTTTCTTCAAAAGACATTTCCATTACATTTACCCATTTATGTCGAATGTTTTTTGTCATCTTTATTTCTCTGTCATATTCGTCATTATCTTTCTTTGCTTGTGTACCTCAGAGGGATTATTACAACTGGTTTCTATTGTTCCTCTACATATGTCTCCTCTGAATTGTTAGCATTTAACCCCCCGCTGTTAACATTTAATCTGTTTTTGCTGTTTTCCCCGATGCTTTGGCGTTCTATGTCAGGTAAATTTTTTCTGATGATATCACGCCTGACTTTGGCTAGTTTGTTGCTAACTATATTTAGTCTCTTTGAAGGATTTTTTCTCGCCAGGTATTGTAAGCGAGATTGGTCTCGTTGTTGTCATTGTTGAATTTGTCGTAACAGTGTAAAATGATATAATTATTTCAAGTTACTCTTCCCCAGACCATTTATTTATTGTACTTTCTGTGGGATTTTCTTTTAATGAATATAGAGGGCCTACGCGAGGACTGTTCTCATTGTGTTTTTCCTCTAGTTCTTGTTGGGCAGAGTTTATTCCAGTTGCAGACTTTTCGATCCCAGTTTGGTTCCTCATTGGGGATCACATACCTTGTTGGCCCTCGTGACGACCGATACGGTTTTGCAATATTTTTCGTTGTCTCAGCATTACAGTTAATTCGTTTTTATCCATATGTGGAGGCTTTCGTGGGTGCCAGAACATATTCATACTATGGTGTGCCATTACTTTCAGAGGGCCAGGCCTATTGTTTTTTTTTTTTTTTTTTTTTTTTTTTACTATTCTTGTTGCTGTTGTTGTTGTTGTTCATCTTCTTCTTCATTATTATTCATTATTATTATTATTACTACTACTACTACTACTACTATTGTTGTTATTATTATTATACTAAAAGATAAGAGAGACGGTAGAAAAACAAGCAATAAGGGTGAATTTTCACATGTCCACCGTGACAGAGAACATAATTTCGACTGGATAAACGGGATTGAAACTCAAATTTAAATACCTGCTTGGTAAAGGTATACAAGGTACACATGGGAATCGTGTAGCGTGTTTATATCTATAACATATATATATATATATATATATATATATATATATATATATATATATATATACAGGGTGTTTTTGAAACAAAATGATCGGGCACAAATCAAGGACCACAAATTATAGAGTAACAGAAATTACATTTATTGAAAGGTCAAAGGTTAACATTTTAGGATCTGCAACCATTCAGTCTCCAAACATGAACCCAAAATATCAAAAGGAGCATTAGATTACATGCTCCAGACTACATCGTTCAGTTGAAGGCATTGTTGAATACAAAATTGTTGATAACGCGCGCAAATTCCTCTTGAGTGTTCGCTTGAATGTTCTAAGTGATGGCTGCCTTTAATGCAACAATGGTACGGGGGTTGCTTTGGTAAATGTTGCCCTTGAGGAACACCCAGAAGAAATCTGAGTGTGTCAGGTCAGAGGAATAAGGTGCTCATTCAACTGCAGCTTTTTAACGGAGCCATGTCATGGTAACAATAGCAGTGTGAGGAGGAGAACCATCCTGCTTGGAACCACTTTTCCTCCTGATCAAGGTCCTGACACTCCTCGATATCTCTCCATCTGAGAGGCTGCTGCTTTGTTTCAACAATTATGAAACACTCTGTACATATATGTACGTGCGCGCGCGTGTGTGTTAATATTAATTAACGTAAACAGATATAAGCAGAATAAGATACAAAGTACCAAACATTCCTACAAATGATTTAAGTAAAGGATTCCGACGACATCACGTTGAAACACCGCTTGAAAAACATCGAACCTGGCCATTACCAAAATGGGTGGCCAACTGGGAATACCAAGTGCTGTAAGCCTGGATGTGCGGGTGGTGCCAGGGATAATGGCTCGGAATTGTTAATTGGAGAGCCAGGTTTCGATTCCCGTTGGTTTCTTTATATTAATTTACGCGTAAATACCCTTGGGAAAGGTATGAAATTATCTCTTCTCCCTCAAGCTATAGGTTAATTAGTAAGACTTGTATCACTAAACCGTTATTATCTCAAAAGAACTTCTTTACAATCTAAAATTGTTTTCTGGCTTTAAATTACCTGCAAGGTGCTGATAAGCCTAAAAAACGAATCAATCAATCAAATAAGTTAAGGAAATAATAATGACGAAATCTTTTAATGGTTCGACACTTACCTCCCCTGACCAAGTAGCCGAATTCTGCCGTTGGTCCCTTCATTGTATTTGTGGAATCGACTTATTTAATTTATCTTTCGACCAAACAAAGTCATTTTCTTTCTTTTTGTGATGTCAACGAACACTCGTTGTCACTTTTGTAATGCCAACGAATACTCGTTGTCACTTTCGTAATGATCTTTGTAGTAGAGACTTTGTAATCGCAGATACAACTATCGTACGCCGTTGAACGATACTGATGTCAGACGCTTTCGAATAACACTCGCACTAATAGTACTTGGTTTATAATATTCGCTCGAATAGTAACCACTGTATAGTGATATGAATAGAGAAATAGTATAGAGAATAGCGGTCCGTATAGTAATAGAGGATAGAATAGAAATAGCGATCATTTAGACGTCACGCGACTTCCTACTTACGCGTTTCCTCTTTAGTCACGTGGTCTACTTTATTCAATAATGGGATAATGGGATACCCTGTGTTTGCTCACTGGCGATCTATGTTCAAACTCAAGTGTCCTATATAACACTTTCTAATAATGATTATAAGAAGTAATTCTTTTTCATTTCACACTCGTTTATCATTAAAGAACCAAAATGAGATACGTGATAGAAGTTCTATATATAATGTGTTGTTTTTTTCCATAATTTTTACCTTGTTTTTTTTTCAAGTGGATATATCTATTACAATATACTCTAGGGCGACTTTGATATATCGAAATATGAACCAGCATTCAATATTCATTTAAAATAGATGACATGATAAAACTAGGCAATAGAAATACGTTGTAAATAGACATTTGAGGAACGTCGCAAATGAATGATGTCGACTAAAGTCGATATGAATGGATTCAAAGGAAAATACTTCACATATACTTACTTATCTTGCATAAATATATTTATTCACGTCTTGTGTGATTGCGTTCTTAACAATGTTGAATTATCGCTTTTTTATTGAAGATGCTCAGAGGAAATGTCTAAAAAAATTAATCCCTAATGGACCCAATGTTTTTCATTTGCTTGTTAGTTTTTTTTAAAGGCTAATCCCGCATCATTTGTGGAATGCAAAAAAAAAAAAAAAAACTTCGTTCCCTTTATAAATTAAGAAAATAAAAATAAAATTTTCAAAACATTTGGCAACAAATTTATTGAACAAAATATTTGCTTCATTTCCTTCTGTCTTCATTAAAACAAGTTCATTTGCTAATAACCTTTTTTTTTTTGTCTTTTTCAGTAAAAGAAAAAAATGTTTTTGATATTTCTATTGACTTCCATGGAATTGATTTCTTTTCATGAAGAGTTTTTTTTTTAAAATTCCGAAATAAACTACAGTCTGACGGTGCAATATTTGGCGAATACAGGAGTGAAGTGAAACCCTGATTTAGCTATTTCCGTCTGATCAATCAATTAATATGGATGAATTATTACGTTTTTTTTTTTTTCTTACGAGGATCGACAGGAAAGCTCATAGGCTGACTAAGATATACATGTAAGTAGGCACACCAGTTGCTAGACTAAAAGTCATTGTTTGTTTGTTTGTTTGTTTGTTTGTTTGTTTGGGTTTTATGGCATATCAACCTCTGTGGGTTATTTAATGCCAAATCCAGTTTATATGAATTTTAAATGCCTATTTTGTATGGAATAAAAAATGTATAGCTGGCCACATTATCGTTTAAAAAAAACAAAAAAAAAACGTGTAACTGGCAACATTACTTTTTTACAAAAAAACGTATAGCTGGCAACATTACTTTTTTACAAAAAAACGTATAGCTGGCAACATTACTTTTTACAAAAAACGTATAGCTGGCAACATTACTTTTTTACAAAAAAACGTATAGCTGGCAACATTACTTTTTTACAAAAAATACGTATAGCTGGCAACATTACTTTTTTACAAAAAAACTTAGAGCTGGCAACATTATTTTTCTGAAAACATAATCTGAGACCTTGCTGCTGGATGCAGTTTATTGCCGTACCCAGGACGTGGATGTAGTTTATCATCATACCCAGGACGCGGATGTAGTTTACCGTCATATCCAGGACGCGGATGTAGTTTACCGTCATACCCAGGACGCGGATGTAGTTTACCGTCATATCCAGGACGCACTAAAAGTCATGTAAGTGTACCAGAATACAGCAATTGGTCAGCCACTCGTTGTATTCTGATACACTGGTGTCTTGGTCAGCCGATGAACTTTCTAACCGAACATCGTATATAATCGTATTGGTCCAGATTGCTTTGTAGATTCTACATCTGAAGGTGTTTCGACAAACAGAAACACAATGATGACGCACAAAATTTTCACAACACAGCACAAAACAATTTGCCGATGTGAATACGAAAATAGTTTCTTCCATAGCTGAAAATATATCACCTTAACACCTGCATGGCTTATCAAAATAAATTCTTACGGTTTCTTTTTTACCTGCAACTTCCTTTACACTCTGTCTCTCCACATTGTATATAGTTAGCTCAGACTAGTTTCCTTGTGTTTGTTTTTAGCATCTTAGGGCCTTGTAAGCACCGGGTTTCATATACGATGCCTGATTAAAAGTATCGGGTCTCTTGCTACGGTAACATAGATAAAGTATGCAGAGGGAAGGTACTTTTGAACTCTGTCCCGCGTACACACTAAGAAGTCATAGCGTTCTGGCTCACTTGCATTGTTTATAGCAGTGCTTAAAAGACTGTGATCGTCTCACCTAATCACAGAGGATCCATTAGTCATCATAGCTTGTGTAACTGTTTTGAGTCAAGCCCAACATTCCGCAGGCCCGACATTCTCAATATTCCCCAGATCTCGCACCTTGCGAGTTTTCTTCTTTCAAAATTAAAATCCAATTCAAAAGAATCAAGACTTCAAGGCAGCAAGGAAATCCAAGAGATTGCGACGAGACATCTCCACACTATCCAAAAAAAAAAGGAGTTCCATCAATGTTTCTCTTAATGGAAACGGCGCTGGATAAAGTGTGCGGCTTCAGAAGAAGACTACTTTGAAGGAGATTAAATACCGACTTGATATGTGTTGTAGTTTTCTTTCCATAGCCCCAGTACCGATACATGTTTTTATTTGATCTCGTTTATTCACTGAACTCGCTCTAATACATGTCCTTAATATTAGAGCGCATTTTGACGATACTTTTTGACCAGTCATCGTACATCTCTGCGCTTAGACCTCTGCTCGTACATTTTATGTATGAGATTTGTAAGCTCAAACCCTATTTAGAACAAGAATCGATCATATTCCTGGAGACAATAGAAAATAGAGGTAGGGCAAGAGAATACACATTCGTTGTGTAAAACAAGCAACAAAGATGGAAGGAAATTATCCCAAACAACCGAATAGAATTAAGAAATTCAAAAGATCTCTCATTTCTTTCACTAACACCTGCATCCTTTTAGTGAATGTGTGTATGATTGTGCCTCTGTTTGCGCGTGCGTGTGTGTGTACGTGTGTGATTTGCTTCCAAAGTTATTCATCGTTCACCACACCTTCTCGTGTTCGTCATTTTATTTTTGATGTTCCGACCGTGTCCTACTATTTTACGACCGAAGCGATCGGGTTCACTGCGGCACAGGGTTTCTTTTACTTTGGCTCATGACCAACAAATGTAGAATAGCCAATGAGGCTCAAACTCTTTCTCCTCTAATAAGTTTTACACGAAGGCGAAGCGATCCCGTGTCAATCAATAAACAAACATTAGGCATAAAAATACTGAAGAGAAGGTAAAACAGCGAGACTGTTTGCTACCCGCACCACATCTTTGCCTTCGAATCTTTACATCGTTGCATTTTCTCTTCAAGAACTGTGAGCCTTTTGTATTCATAAATTGCATAACTTTTAGTCCTGTTTTTACATGTAAATTTCGATTACTATCAACAAGTACTCCTTTTTCTGCATGTCAATGAGGCTATAAAAAAAATTTGTTATCCGATTTAAAACTGGTATCTGTTCTTTAACCTTTCATGGTTGGCATACATTATTTACAAATCAGTGGCTTACATCAACTATATCATTCTTCTTTATTAGCTGCAGAAACTACAAATCATCCCCTGAAAAAACTAACCTCAATTTCAACGTTATTGTGCATGGTCGAAATTCACTAATATTTGGCTAAAATTCATTCAATTTTTTTTCAGGTTATAGAGATACACATTAACATGTAAATCTATACACAAGAAAATCGAGCTCATATTAAAATTTAACGCTTAATACACATTTATTTATTGGTTGATTGGTGTTTTACGGCTTATGAACCTCTTGCATGGTCATTTAAAGCTAGAAAATATTTTTATAGATTTTTTGGATATGAGGATTTACTAATACTAATGAAACCATAGTCAGTGAAAAGGAAGTTATGGTTTCATGCCTTCCTCTGGAGTATTTGTGCATAAGTGAATATAACTGATCCAACTGGAATTGTCACTCAGCTCTCTGATTTCCAATTCCGAACAGTTATCCATTACACCATCCGCACATCCAAGCTTAAAGAGCTTGGTATTCCTAAGCGTTCCCATATCTAGGTGCTGACCAGGCTCGTCGTTGCTTAACTTCAGTGATCGTCAACGGGATATGGCCGTATGCCCTGCAAAAACAAAGAAAAGAGAAGAAAAACGAAAGACGCCAAAATGAACAAAATATAAAAACAGACAGATACGAGCATATCAAGGAACACAAGAAGGAAGTAACAGAAAAAATATTGATTGAGATTCATTCATTTTCTACGGTTTATCAATCCATCTTTAGGTTATTTAAAGCCAAATATATTGTTAGATTGTAAGAATTTCTTGTTTTGCTGGGGAGATAATAATGTTTTAGTGATACCCGTCTTACTAATTAACCCATAGCTGGGGGAGATGAGAAGGATTCATAGCCTTCCCAATGATATTTGTGCATAAGTGAAGATAACGAACAAACGGGAACTGGAACTCGTCTTTCTGATTAATAATTACAATACATTATCCATTATACCAGACGTACAACCAACTTTGCTGGTTTTCCCAAAGAGTCATCCACCTACGTACTTACCAGGCCCGACGTTACTTAAGTCTGGTGATCGTATGGGAACCGATGTTTGAACATGATACGGCCGTGAGCCAAAAAAAAAAAGAGAGAGAAAGATTAGAAAAAAACGAAAAAAAAAAGAGAAAAGAAGAAAGGAGAATTAATAAAAAGAAACGAATACGAAGAGAAAAAACATAAAAAGAAAAAGAAAGAAGGAGGAGAAGCCAAAAAAAAAGAAGGAAGAAAAAGAATGAAGAAAAAAGAAAGAAGGAAGAAAAGGAAAAAAGAAAGAATGAATAGAAAGAGAAAGAAAAAAGAAAGAAGGAAGAGTAAGAAAAAGAAAAAAGAAGAAAGAGAAAGATTGAAGAAAGAAGAAAGAGAAAGAAAAAAGAAGGAAGAGAAAGAATGAAGGAAGAAGAAAGAGAAAGAAAAAAGGAGGAAGAGAAAGAATGAAGAAAAAAGAAGGAAGAGAAAGAATGAAGAAAAAAGAAAGAAGGAAGAGGAAGAATGAAGAAAAAAAAGAAGGAAAAATAAGAAAAAGAAAAAAGAAGGAAGAGAAAGAATGAAGAAAAAAGAAAGTAAGAAGGAAAAGAAAAAGAAAAAAGAAAGAAGAAAGAGAAAGAATGAAGAAAAAAGAAATAAGGAAGAAAAAGAAAAAGAAAAAAGAAAGAAGGAAGAGAAAGAATGAAGGAAAAAGAAAGAAGGAAAAGTAAGAAAATAGAAAAAAGAAGGAAGAGAAAGAATGAAGAAAGAAGAAAGAGAAAGAAAAAAGAAGGAAGAGAAAGAATGAAGAAAAAGAAAGTAGGAAGAGAAAATAAAATAAAAAAGAAAGAGATAGAATGAAGAAAAAAAGAAAAAGAAAAGAGAAGGAACAGAAAGAAAAGAGAAGGAACAGAAAAAAAAAGACACTAACATTTTAAGTAAAAAATATGAGAGAAAATATATCTTTTTTCAACTGTCTTCTAATTGTATTAGGTTGGTGCAAAAATAATGACGTAATAATGTCGTTTTTTGACCTTAAAAATAGGTAAAAAACGACATTATTACGTCATTATTTTTGCACCAACCTAATAAATATACGTGTCTTAAATCTTCTTCAGTGCTTAACTATTCTGTTTATAGTATTCTTTGCATCTTCACTCCATCTTTGTTGCCTCACGTCTCTTCTTCATCTGTGAGAAGATTAGCCAGCATTCATTACAATATAGAACTGATATTACATAGCACTTCAGAATTGTTTTCTTTCTTTCTAATGAACTTTTAATTATGTTTCTTAACATTTGGCATATTTTTTTTAAACATCATTCACAATTACAATACGCCTTGGGATTTTGATGTCACATTTCCCGTTATTTACTAAAACATTTCCCAGTCAAATTTCAGAACTTGCTTGATTATGGTATCTTCATTTCGTAGATGTCACCTGAGGCTTTATTCTTTCTTACGACCATACATTCTGAATTCTTACAAGCGAAAGCTATTTCTTTCTTCCCACTTTTTATTTACTACTTTTTCCTGGAATTTTCTCTCCGTATCTGCCACCAACATGATATCATCTGTGTATTTAATGCTGTTAAGATTTTACTCAAAGATTTCCCTTAATCAATTTGTTACAGTCGTTAATTATGTGCTTCACTGTTTTATATACATTGTTTCTCTAGAGCTTAGAACTGCCTTTTACTGTGATTTATCTATGCTAAATTTTAAGAAACCTGATTTTTCGAGCCGATATTAATACCGATTATGTGTCTTTCTTAATGTTTCATTTACTGAGCTACGGCCATGTTGATTTTCAACCGATATGTGATTTCCCCGAATTCTATCTGCTTCTGTGTTCCATGTAGAACGTTTCTTGATTGTTGAATTTCCGGATATATACACACAAAAAAATCGAGTCCATATTTAATTTTAATGCTCAATACACATTTATTTCATGGTTGCTTGGTGTTTTACCGCTTATGAACATTTTGCATGGTTATTTAAAGCTAGAAAATATTTTTATAGATTTTTCGAATATGAGTATTTACTAATATAGGGTGACCCCCAAAAAAGGGAACTTTTTAACAATCCATTAAAACCAAGAGTAATGGAAGAAAAATATTTTATTCATAGTAATTGAAACCTTAAAATATGCCATTTTAACAATGATGGAATTTTCATTTTCTTTTAAATTACGTCCTGTAGATGGCGTCCTCCTGTACGAATGCATTCTTGAAATCTGCTGTTGAGATTCCTCATTGACTGCTGCAACATCTCAGCTGGGATACTGTGAATTTCATCTTGAATTCTAAATGGCGAAATGTTTACTTGCTCAAGGTCACTGTCTCGCAGTATTGCCACTTGCTCATGTCTGGCAATACGCACTTCAAAAATTCCCGTTTTTTGGGGTTACCCTGTACTAATTAAACCATAGTCAGTGTAGGGGAAGTTATGGTTTCATGCCTTCCCCAGGAGTATTTCTGCGTAAGTGAATATAACTGACCCGACTGGAATTGTCACTCAGCTCTCTGATTTTCAATTCTGAACAGTTATCTATTACACCACCCGCACATCCAAGCTTACAGCTCTTCGTATTACAAAGCGTTCACATATCTAGGTGCTGACCAGGCTCGATGTTGATTAACTTTGGTAATCGCCCGAAAAATCTTTCACAGAAGACAAAAAGACACAAACCAAGAGAAGTGTGGTTCTACCAATAAATGCTGAGAATACCATGCGCACAAAACATGAACTCGAACTCGTATTTTGTATATGGCCATACGCAACTAAATACTGCTACTCAAGGTCGATCTCTTTAAATCTATTTTATTGTGGTGCGCAATTTAAGGAGAAATGGCGAATTGATGAAAAACGGTTGGTGTCGTAACAGACGACGGAAAGCGTGAGTCAGAAATCTGGAGGTGCAGAGGAATACCGAAATATGCCTTTCTGAAATTACGCAAAGCACTAAGAAATAAGAAAATGTCATCAGAGCCAAAGTTAAAAGTGCTGGAATCCCATGTAATCGTCTTTATGGCAGTGAATATTAGACAATGTTCTCACCGAAGGATAGAGTTGACGCGACAAATCCTGAAAAAAACCATGGATGGACTATGTCAGTAACAACGTACCTTTAAGGAAAATAAGAACTGCAAGCAAGTTTCTAGGACACATAATGAGGAAGGAAGTCTTGGTGAATTTAATGCTCATAGGACTTCTTGAAGGCAGTATAAATGGATACTAAAAATATAAAAATTGCTAAAACGTACAAAGGATAGGTAGTAGTGGAGAGACATGTTCGACCACGTTATCCATGGACACGGCACATAGGTGAAGAAATACGAGGAAGGTGATTCATTAGGCAAGCATTTGCATGTTACTAACACAGATCAATAGTATTTATTCGTACATCTGACCTTGAAAATGAAATGTTTAATATCTTTTGAAATTGTAAGATTTAAATCGATCACCTAATCCTATTGAAACATAGAATGTGTGAATTTTGCAAAATTTCGTTACTATTTATATAGTATCCATTGGAGCATATATGAACTTGTAGGGGAACTGTTGCTATGGCGACTCAGATTTATCTCCGACATAATAAAAAAAAATAACGGAATATAAAGAGACGACGGGATAATTCTCCTTCGTAAATTGAGATCAACGACGTGGACAGGATGAGAAAGGACCTAACTAAATTCTTTAAGGACTATAAAGTGAATATTACCACAAATACTAACGCTAAAGGTAATAATTCTTAGACGTTACATTAGTCCAGAGTAAGGATCTGCGTAAACAATACACTAAGGATTTACACAATCACAAATACGTCGACAGAAAATCCAAACACCATAAAAGAATCCTTGAAAAATTACGCAAATCAGGGCAATTTAGATTATCGACCAACTCCAGTAACAATGAAATATTTGACGATAACAAAACTAAATATACTAAAGAGTAAGAAAAAACAACCACAAAGTGAAATTAGATTATGTAGAAAGAAACAAGATAAAAGTCAGATAAGACAATGCAAACGAATGGGGTTCAATCGACCTTACAATAGTAGCGTCCAAACTAATGTAGGTAGATTTTTTCTAAATTTAATTCACAAGCACTTTAGTGATTCTCCAACACTAAAAAAAAAAAGATTTTCAACAAAAATAATATTAAAGTAAGCTATAGCTGTACTGAAAACATCCATAATTATATATCACAATATAACAATAATATATCAAGCAAGCATACAAACAAAAATGCTAAATAATAATCCTTCTAAAAAACTTCCGTAAAAACGTAACCTTCCCACTAAATGTCCAGTGATGAACCGAGAACATAATCTACAGAGCTAGGATCAAATCAGATAACGATGTTAAATATTACTTGGTTCCACCGAAAGCAAATGGAAATTGCGTTTTTACCATCATCAAATGACGCTGAACAAGAAAAATAGCCGCTGAATAGAAAAACTGTACAACAAACTCAAAATATTTTTGGCGATTAAAAAAAAACAACTATAAGAACCTATCCATTAGCTGAGAGATAATCGTGAAAGCTAAACCATATTATGGAAATGGAAACATGTAACTTGCTAGAAAAACTCATTATCTTAAAAACTTAAATAACTCTAACTTACTGAACAAAAGAAGTAAATTGATTGCTACATATATACTTAAAAGTAAGCACCTGCTCAAGCACATTGAACACGATTAAAATAGATTTTAAAATAGATTTTATGAATATTACTATAATATGTAACATCTATTAATATTCATATCATCTGTCTTAAGAGCATTTTTATATATCTTTATACATATATAATTCCATATTATAAATTGTACGTAATTATTTTATTACGTGTGTATATATTATTTTACCTTTGGAAGTATAAGGCTAGATTCCTATTATACAGTGCTGTTCGATAAAAGTGAGTAACCTGATTTTTTTACATAATTTTTTTTTCGCCTATTGTTTTTGAGGCCAAACTAATTTTTAATCTTACTAATATAAAGACCCCTTCCCGACCACCTAGTAAAAAAGTTTACTCATCCTAAGGTATTCTATTGATAATTATAATTTTGGATATAAATGAGATTTAGGGAAAAACTGTGTGCAAAAAAAAAGTTACTCACTTATTTCCTGCAACTAGTAATCAATAGAAACATAACCGAACAGCTTTAAATAAAGAATAATAGAGGTATAATTTATTTATAATACGTAATATAGTTCGAAATATTTAATAATCTATGGGTTCTCCTTTATTTTGAATAACCTTTTCAACCCTTTTTGGCATTGACTTGATTAGGTTCTGGCAAATCTCATCTCCAAGCATTGAATTTCATTCGGATATAAAATTCACAATCAAAACCTCTTTGTTGCTCAACTGCTTTCTCGAGAGGCTGCACTTTATAATGCTCTATAAGTTTTCTATGGGGTTGAGGTCAGGAGATTGGGGCGGCCATGTCATAACACTCACCTGTTTCTCATCAAAGTATTCCTTCATCAATTTTGATTTGTGAAAGGAAGCATTATCCTGCAAAAAAATAATCTTGGTGGGATCGATTTGCACCCTTTCAGCAGAAGGGAGAAGACAAGACTCTAAAATTCTCTTTTACTGCTTGCTTCTGAGGGTCTTTTCAATAGGTTTTAAGAAACCAGTCCTATGAAAATAAAAGCATCCCCAGAACATTATACTGAACTTTTATCGAACAGCATTGTATATTGTCTTAACATATAATTAAGTTAACATCGTGAGAGCTAAATTTATTCCATAAAACATTGCTAAGATATTTTTATAATCACTAATTATTCCTATTTCAACTAACGACAGTTTTTTTATGCAAAAAAAGGAGTAATCCCCCCTTGATATATAGAGTGTTTATGTAAATTACAATTAAAAAAAAAATTAAATATTTAAATTTTTAAGTTTTCGTCTTTCGAAAGTAATACTTTGATCGATATAAATTATGAATAATTAATTTAAATATTATGGAGAGTAATAATAAAATGAACAAATCTTAACAATTTTAAATCAAACGCGAATTTCATAACGTTTAACGGTCAGTGAGTATCCAACACCTGAAGTGTGCGTATCCGCATGAAACTCGGAGTTCTTCTATCGATGTGGGATATTATATATATTCACTAATATATACTTAATAGGTCTGTTATATATTCACAGAAGTTGGAATGTGTGCAACAGGCATTGAAGCAGATGGGGATAGCATTGGATAAATCGCAAAGGTGTACTGTTAATCCATTACACTGCCAGCGGCCACATGTGGCGCGGGTAGCCAGGAAAACCATACGGCGAGTTGGCTGTGCCATCCTCCTTACTCCTGGGATCTTGCGTCAACAAATTACCGCCTTTCATTTCCCACTTTTATGGGAAATCCTTCGCAAGTGAAGTAGGCATGCGGTTGGCATTCACAGAAGTTTTTACGTCCAAGACAACTTATTTTTTTTTTACCGCCAGAGCATTGCGCCGCTAGAAGCATATTGGTACGCGTTCTGGATTCCGATGGGGGTTACTTTGAGTACTAATGGTATGTCAGATTTTCTGTATACATTTTTTTTTAGTAAATCATAAACGGCAAGGTTTTTTTTTTTTTTTGTTTTTGTTACCTTGTAGATAAATGAAAACAGCAACGATAAGAATAAATAGGAGAAAGCAGCATGGAATAGTTTAATATCAGATATCAAATATTTAATATTAAATGTCGAGCGTCTCCATAACTATGACATTTCAATATGAACTGTAACCGGCATATGTGTTATTCCCCCCTTTTCCACATTTTCCCTTTCATATATAAGATTAATTCAATCAATATAACGGGCATTTTGTCTTCTCTGAACGAACCGAATCACTATTTAGTTTTCTATCTTGTTATTCATTTGATTACTATTATTCTGATACATATATATATATATATATATATATATATATATATATAGGATGTTTTAAATGTATTAAATATATATGTATATATGTTTGTAGATATATATATATATATATATATATATATATATATAAATAAATATAAATATATATATATAAAAGATGTTTTAAATATGTGAAATATATTTGTATATATATATATATATATATGTATGTATATGTATATAAGACGTTTTAAATATATGAAATATATAGATATGTTTGAATATATATGAAATATATATATATCTGTATATAAAAGATGTTTTAAATATATGAAATATATATATATATATATATATATATGTTTGTATATATATAAATATATATAAGATGTTTTAAATATATGAAATATATGTATGTTTGTATATATATATATATATATATATATGTATGTATAAGACGTTTTAAATATATGAAATAAATAGATATATTTGAATATATATGAAATATATATATGTTTGCATATAAAAGGTGTTTTAAATATATGAAATATATATATATATATATATATATATATATATATGATTGTATATATAAATATATATCTATAAAAGATGTTTTAAATATATGAAATATATATATATATACAACGTCATATCTTTCAAACAATAATAAACAGAAGAACTTAAGTGACTGGTATATCCAGGAGTAAATGAAAAAGAATTGATTACGTTCAACTGATTGTAAATGACTTTTCATTCGCAGTGTTCATTAAGAAAGTGTATAAAAATATCGCTCATTTAGTAAATGAGAGCAAATAGACAGAAGAGTCTAGGAATGCTTAGCGTCTTTGTCATGAATGTCTAACGCTACTTGGATTTTCTATCTACGGAAACAATGACAGAAGAATCTATGCATTCGCATAATGTAAATTGCGTAGTATGCGACATCGCGGCAAAAATAACAAGCGATCCCAGTAAGAAGAAAAAAAAAAACGCCTGGGAAGAAAAAACAAAATGAAGAGACAAAAGAAAGGAGAGTATAACTTATGTTATATGAATAGAAAATGTGCAAAAGAAAAAAGAGTGAAATAAAAAAAGAAAGAAAGAATGAAATAATAAAGAAGGAAAGAATAGAATACAAAAAAAGAAAGAGTGAAATAATAAAGAAGGAAAGAGTGAAATGAAAAAGAAAGAAGTGTGTAATAAAAAAGAAGGAAAGAATAAAATAAAAAAGAAGGAAAGAGTGAAATAAAAAAGAAGGAATGAGTTTAATAAAAAACGAAGGAAAGAATGAAATAAAAAAGAAGGAAAGAGTCAAAAAAGAAGGAAAGAATGAAATAAAAAGAAGGAAAGAGTGAAATAAAAAAGAAGGAATTTGTGTAATAAAAAAGAAGGAACGAGTCAAAAAAGAAGGAAAGAATGAAATAAAAAAGAAGGAAAGAATGAAATAAATAAGAAGGAAAGAATGAAATAAAAAAGAAGGAATGAGTAAAAAACGAAGGAAAAAATAAATTAAAAAACAAGGAATGAGTGAAATAAAAAAAAGAGAGAGTAAAATGAAAAAGAAGGAAGAGTGTAATAAAAAAGAAAGAAAGAGTGAAAAAGAAGGAAAAGAATGAAATAAAAAAGAAGGAAAAATTAAAAGAAAAGAAAAGGAAAGAATGAAATTAATATGAAGGAAGAGTGGAATAAAAAAGAACGAAAGAATGAAATAAAAAAGAAAGAATGAGTGTAATAAAAATGAATGAAAGAATGAAATAAAAAAAGAAGGAAAGAGTCAAAAAAGAAGGAAAGAATGAAATAAAATAGAAGGAAAGAATGAAATAAAAAAGAATGAATGAGTAAAAAAAGAAGGAAAAAATGAAGGAAGAGTGGAATAAAAAAGAACGAAAGAATGAAATAAAAAAGAAGGAAAGAATGAAATAAAAAAAGAAGGAAAGAGTCAAAAAAGAAGGAAAGAATGAAATAAAAAAGAAGGAATGAGTGAAATAAAAAATGAAGGAAAGAATGAAATTAAAAAAAAGTAAGTAGGTAAAGTGAGTGGAAGAAAACAAACAAAAATGAAGATGAAAATAAGAAAAGATAGACATTTTGGATATTGACTAATAAAAAGGTGTGCATAAAAAAAACAAAGAGAGTGTCTGAGAGAATGAGAAAAATTTGAGAATAAGAAAGAAAAAAAGAAACGAAGAATAGAGAAAGAGTAGGGAAAAACTGAAGAGATGCTATTAGGAAAAGGAATAAATATCGGGAAGAGAAAGGACACGAGAGAGGCCAAAAAGAAGGAGGCAAACTGAAAAGGACAGAAAAAGTTAAAGAAATGAGGTCGATAACTTTAGTGGAGATGGAAGAGGAGAGACAGATAGAAGATAATAGACGAGGAGAGGTCAATGAGAGATGTAAAAGAAAGAGATAGGCAATGGGAACTGGAAAAAGAAAAGAGGATTAAACAAAAAGGAAATGTAAGAGAAGGTAAGCAATAGAAAAAGCACCAATCAAGCGAAAAAGAGAAATTCGGATCACGTGGAAAGAACAAAAGAACTGACAGATGTAAGAAGGAAAGAGAGTAAGAGACATGCTAAATGGAGCGGAAGGACAAGTGAAAGAAAGAAAAATCTAAACACGGAGGATAGAAGAGAGTGTGTGTGAGATACAAACGTATCTAAACTGAGTGGAAGATGAGACAAATGGAAAAGAGAGGGTGATTGATTGATTCGTTTTCAATGGCTTACCAACCCTTTTCAGGTGATTTAAAGCAAGAAAATATGTTTTTCGATTTTAAGAAGTATTTCTTTTAGATAATAATGATATACTGATGAAGGTTCTACTAAATAACCTATAACCGGAGCGGGGATAGTAGGATTCGTACTTTCCCCGATGGTATTTGCATGTAAGTGAATATAAAGAGCCCAAGTGGAATTGGTACTCGGATCTCCGATTAAAATTACCGAGCCATTATCCATTACACCACCCTCACATCCAAGCTTACAGCACCTGGCATTTTCAAGGGGTCACCCATTGAGGTACTGAGGTTACTTAACATCGGTGATCGCACGGCAAGCGGTGAAGGTAAATCGAGAGGAAGGGCAGACAAAAGAGAATGAAAAACAAAGATAAAAATTTTAAGAAATGACGAAAGATAAAAAAAAAAAAGGAAAGGTGAAGATAATAAAAATATTACTAAAAAGACTGTTATTTAATCTACCTTTTTCTTTACACAAGGCCATGATTATGAAGCACTCAGAGCGCCTTATACACACTAATAACAGCAAATTAAAGGAGCCCTTTCAAACACGTTATGCATATATGTCATACCTTCTGACCCAAAGAGAAATTGATTTAAATTCAGAATAACAGCCAAGAAATTAATGGCATCAAGAAAGTAAATTACATAGAAGATATTGGAGAATCTTGGAGATAATGTTCTGCTAAAGTGTTTATGAAGACACACGTGTGAAAAGGAAAACAAAAAGTGGGAATTGCGGAAGATAGAAGAACACAAACAAGAGAGAAAATACTAAAAGAGAAAATAATACAATCAGAGCGGCAAGAGAAACGACCTCTGCTATTTATTAACTTTCATTGAACAATGTATATTTTTATATGCCTGTGTAAGTGTAGCAATTACTAAAGAAGTAATGGATTTTTTATTTATTAATCCGACTTTAAAATATTATTTTTAGTGGATACTCGTATTTAAGCAGACATCCGTTTTATTTATTAAACAGTATATTTATTTTCATCAACCGAACTTATTACTGGAGAAATCTTTTATTGAAAAAAATAAATTACAATAGTTTAAGAAAATTTATAAATACTGTCACATCAAAACAACATGATTTGTTATGATTAACATGTTCAAAGCTCTCCTCTTCGTGTTCAATACAACGCTGAACCCTATTATCAATACATATGCCAAGCATTTGACTTATTTCTACATTAATTTCAGAAAAAAATTATCAGAAATTGCTTGTTTTAATTCAAGAATTGTTTTCGTTTTGAACCTGTAAACAAGATTTTTCAGTACACTCCGCAAGAAAAGTATGGTGTTGTTAGGTATGGTGATAGGGGTGCTAACTAAAACGCCCCAAGTCGTCCTATCTACCTCACCTCTAAATTTTATATATGAGAAATAAATTTTACATAAAATCCAAGTTTATACAGCTGAAAAAATTAAAAACAAATAAAAATGAGGCTCTAAGTTTGCCACACTTTTAAAAAGGCATTATTTTTCCCATAACATCAAAATTAACTTTGCCGGATCCTGTGTGTTTCTATATTTCGCAACTAAACTGTGAGCTATCTCTTTTTTTCTTTAGTGCCCCACCTCTTCCTAAGACTGCAGTATATTAGAAGAAATAGATGAAAGTATAGAAAAGGCACATTCTCTTCATCCATCTTTGTCCTCGGTGACTTTGATGCACAGCACGACAGGTGGCTGAAACATGCAAAAGGTACTGATGTTGCCAGTATATAGACGTTACATTTTTCCATTGCCCAATCCCTCACTGAAATCGTGGACTTCTCCACTCGTTTCCCTAGGCCGACCGAGCAACTTGCTTCTCTATTGAATCTATTTCAAACCTCGTCTTCCGCTCTTGCCGAGCTTCACAATACTGCCATCTGGGTAACTCGGACCACTGATATCACCTTCCAAGGATCCATTAAACAGGAACCCCCTATTCATAAGACCTATTTCCAGTACCAGCATGCTGACTGGGACTCATTCCAGGATTTTCTTCGTGACGCCCCTTGGACTGACATCTTCAAACTCCCAAATAAAAAATACTGATGTTTCTTCTTGGGTCAAAGACGGCATGAACGTTTTCATCCCTCTTGGAAATGAAACCGAAACCCTCTCCATGGTTCGCACAAGCATGCCTAGCCGATATAGCATAGAGTAACAACTATTTCCGGCTATGCCAGCGGAACAGCTCACGTCATAACAGGTGCCGATTTGTTACTACTCCTAACACAAGTAAGCAAGTCCTCGAAGAAGCTAAGTCTCTATTTGCTGAGAAAATGAGGCACTGTATAGCCTCTAAAAACTTTGGCTCTTGTGACTACTGGCGTCTCTGTAATAGGGTAGTAAATAAACGCAGCGTCTCTATTAACCCCTCAATATGAGTTGTTAACATCATCTGCTAATAAAGCTGAATGCTTTGCCCGTAAATTCCTCTCAAACTTGAGTTATCTGGTGTATCCCTGAGGAACTTCCCATTTAGAAATAATTCTCTGTTGAGTAATATGCCTATAACACCTTCCATGATTTCTGCTATCATCTCTAACCTTGTTCCCCACAAACATGTGGAGCTGATAGTATCCCTTTAATAGTCATTAAGAAGCGTGCTCCTGAACTGGCTCCTGTTCTCTCTAAACTGTATAATAAATACCTCAATGTATCCTGCTTGTTGGAAGTCATCGTCTATTGTTCCAGTTTTTAAGAACCATCTGGCCCATCCAAGAACTCGGCCTATTAGACTTCTGCCTCTGGAAACTCCTAGAGCCACTAATCAACGCTTAACTGGTTCTTCATCTCTCATCAAAGGGCCTTTTCTCAAAAAAGCAATACGACTTCCCTTCTCCATATCAAATGCTGATGTACTAACGATAATTGTGGAAAGAGTCTATCGTGATTTAGACAAAAATGGTGAAGCCCGGGCTATAGCACTGGGCATCCCGAAATCCCGAAATCCTTTGACAGGTTCTGGCATTCAAGACTTTTCTACAAGTTGAAAGGTTACGGTATCTCCGGACACGTTTTTAAGCTGATGTAGTCGCTCCTATTAAATTGTGAAATATAAGTTGTCTTGAACGGCCACTCCTCTACATCCATTCGTACTAAGGCAGGTGTTTCCCGGGGTTCTATCCTTATTCCTACGATGTTTTAAATCTTTATTAAAAACATTCTCGATGACATCGGCTCTCAACTTGGCATCTACGCTGATGACACTACCATTTACTCCTGTCTCAATAGTAAGGCTGATCATTCAGACAAAGTCAAAATGGCAGCTGTTGTAGGAATCGACCTCAAGACCGTCGTTAACTGGGTAAATTTTAAAGCATCCAAAGCTAAACTACTCTCCAGTAATCGCCTGAGAGACCCGACCTCTGCCTTCCATCAGCAAGGCTGATGCTATCCTCGGACAAAGTGATTCATTGTCTTCTCGGGATAACGTTCTCAGCTGATATGAGGTGGAAAGAGTACATTGAATCCATCTCCAGATCAGTTACTAAGAAAGTCGGTTCACAATGTCGAGCGGAACAGTTTTTCTCTCCGAAATTTATCTTACATATTCATAAGTCTGCAATTCGTCCATGCTTAGAATATTGCTGTTATATAGATCCATTGCGTCTGCTATTTTTCTGGAGTTCGTCGATAAGTTCCAAATAAGAAACTGAAATTATTATTCCTGTTCTTGCGGCTCTGTTTTAGTTGTCACTTGGTCAATGCCGTAAGGGTGACTCTCTCTGCCCTTTTTAATAAATACTTTCATTGTAATTGTCCTGATGAGGCTTAAGTAATTCATGTACTGTATCAATTTTAAGCGAAATACTAGACTAATCAATTTATTGCTGAACTAACCAGATGTAACTTAAACTACAATGCTAACTTCCTGCACTTCAAGCTTGTGGAAGTCCCTCCCGGCTCTCTGCTTTCCAACCAACTTTAATCTGCAACACTTTAAATGCAATGTCATCCACTATCTACCGTGCTCCGGATTGCTCTTTTCTTTTTCTTCTCATTATTAATGTTTCTGTTCGTAATTCTTCTAGACCCTGTAACCTCGTGCGTGCTAGTGGCTGTACTATCTTGCTTTGGTGTTATAACATCGATTAATATGTCTATTAGTTTATATATATATATATATATATATATATATATATATATATATATATATATATATATATATGGAGAAAAGGTATTAATGTTAAAAATTGAGAGACATGATCTGAAGCTTGCTGTAGGCGTGAAACTGCCGCCAGTCATTCTGTAATGTTAATGTCGACACTGTATGCATCTATCTATCTATCTATCTATCTATCTATCTATCTATCTATCTATCTAAGTCATTCTGTTCCTATCTGTGTATGTGTACGCACGAACGAGCGCGTATGTATGTGATGTCTTTGTTGGGGTGGAGAACATGCTTAATATCGAAAATTGAATGGTTGTAGATATTTAAGGACATGACTTGGATTTTTCCAGAGACTTTTCAATCGCAACTGGTATAAAGGGTGCGATCGATAAATTGTCGTCTAAATGAGGCAAAAAGGAAAATAACACTGGCATCTCATTTTAACAGATATATTTTCCAAAATTACACAACAATATCTTGAAATAACAAAGACTAAATTTATTCAATAAAATCTCCATTGTCTTCAACCACGGCCTCCAGAGAGCTTTGAAATCTCCTGCAGCTCTTCTGGGTGGTCTCCGTGTTTAAGGCGCTGAATGATTCTATAATCCTTGCCTTCAGTTCATTTTTTGGTGTTAAAGGATTTTGTTTGGTCTCTCGCTCAGCTGCGCTCCACGCATAATAATCAATCGGATTTCACTCTGAGGAGTTAGGTAGTAAGATATAAGAGGTCCTGTGCTCACAGAAATTATCTGACAGCTATGACTGGGTTATCCTGATTGTGTGGCATGGTGCAGAATCCCGTTGCAAGACGCCCAAACACTTTGAAGTGTTCGTATTGGAGCTTCCAGTATGAATGCCAAGCAGTGCAACATGCCGTTTCCAAATTCCTGGCGGATTGAATTGCGTCATGGTGGTCTTTTTCTCCCGGACGGTAGCCAACTGACCTTACTACACGTGCAGTCGAAAAAAATAAAAACGAATAAACACGAAGGCGTGTAATTTAATATTTAAAATGGCGGAAATTTTACCCATCGTGCCCTCTATATGTGTATATTAATTTTTTCGTGTGCATTGGATGGTCTATTTTACATACATTTAAAAATGCTTTTTAATACATACGAGAATAACATAAAATGATATAAAAATATGATATATATGTATATGTACGTGTGTTTGCGTCAGTGTGTGTTTCAAATGTATATTCTATAAATAGAACGGTAAAGAAGTTTCTGTAGCAATGGTTGGCAACCAGTCTAAGAGAAGGAGAACTCTAAATTCAAAACAGTAATCGTTGGTTTAAATTTTCAACAATGGTCATATTCGTCTGACAAATATACAACTATCACACGTACATAGGCGCGCATACGCACACGCACAGACACATACACACATAGTCAATTCCCCAACTCATGGATGTAATAGCTACCCACTCGCTGCAGAAAGACAGGTAACAAACAGGTCGGGGTAGTTCATTCACAACCCCCGGAAACCGATTTTGCCAGGTCATTTTTTTTATACTTACTCATAGCTCGTTGCCGCTAATAAAATATATAAGTTAGTCCTCGAAGGAACGGAGTCCCTGTTTGTAGAGAGAATGTGGAAGCACCATAACTTCTAACAACTGGTGGCTCCGTAATAAAACATTGAATAAGTGTGAGGTCTCTAATCCCCCTTCAATTAATATATGTTATCATCATCTAATGATAAAGCTGAATGCTTTTCTTTTAATTTCTTCTCAAACTCTACTCTTTGCTCATTCAGTTTGTCCCTGTTAGCTTTCCTCCTAGAACTTGATCTCTGTTGACTGATATGCATATAACACCTTCCATGGTTTCTGCTGCTGTCACTAACCTACATCCCGACAAAGCATGTGGCACGATGGTATCCCTGTAATAGTCATTAAGAAGTGTGTTCCAGAATTGGCTCCTGTTATCTCCAAACTTTATAATAAACGCCTCGATGTATCCTGCTTTCCCGTCTTCTGGAAATCATCATCTGTTGTTCCAGGTTTTAAGAACTCTGTTGATCCGTCCGAACCTTCTACTTATCGGACTTCTTTTTGGTAAACTCCTAGAGGCTCTTATCAATTCTGTATTGGTTCATCATCTCTCATCTCAGATCCATTTTATCAGACAAGAATTATGGCTTTTACTTCTTTAGGTCAATTTCTGATGTACTGACGATATTTGCGGATTTTTTTAATGTTTATCATGTTCTAGATACAAAACGGTGAAGCCCATCCTGCAACATTGGGTATCTCGAAAGCCGTTCACTGGGTCTGGCATTCAGGTCTTCCACACAAGCTGAAAAGTTATGGTATCTCCCGACACTTTTTTTTTAACAGATCCTGTCTTTTCTATCAAATCCTGAAATGAGAGTTATCCTAAACGGCCACTCGTCTAGATCCTTTCATTCTAACGTAGGTGTCTCCCAGGGCCCCATCCTTGGTGCTACTGTAAATTTAATTTTCATTAATGGCCTTCATGATGACATCAGCTCTCAAATTGGTACGCTAATGACACAATTTAATCCTGCCTCGAGAGTAAGGCTTATCAGTCTGACAAAGTCAAAATGGCAGTCGATGTCCAAAATGACCTCAAGTCGCTAGTTAACTAGAGCAAAACATGGCTTGTTAATTTTGACGCCTCCTAAACTGCTCTCTGAGAGACTCCGGCTCTGCCTTCTATCAGTATGGTTGATGCTATCCTCCCGAAAAGTGACATATTGCGCCTTCTCGAACTTACGTTCTTTGGCTGATTTGAAGTGGAAAGACTACATTGAATCCATTGCTTGGTAAGTCGCTAAGAAAGTCGATTCACTATGTATGGCGAGACAATTTTCCCTCCAGAATCTATCTTACATATCTATAAGTCTGACATTCATCCATGCTTAGAATATTGTCCGGTGACTCTGCTATTTACCTAGAGCTCCTTCAGAAAATCCAAAGAAGAATCTGCAGTAATATTGGTCCTGATCTGGCACCTCAGCTCCAGTCACTTACCAAACAACGTAAAGTTGCCTCTTTATGTTTTTTCTTTAAATAATTTCATGGTAATTGTTCGGATGAGCTCCTAACTATGGTTCATAGAGTTTTTCTGTTTTTTTAATTTAAGCGCAGTACTAGACTGGCGTCAGGATCTCCTCAATTTACAGTTCAGCTAGCTACATGTAGCCGTAAATTCTATGCTAAGAGTTTCTTCTCTCGCACTTCTCGCTTGTGGAACACCATTCTGTCCCAATACTTTCCAGTCAACTTTAATCGGTAAAAAAATAAATGCAAGATCAATCGCTATCTACTGTCCACATGATTATTTTCTCTTTCTGCTCACTATTAATGTTTCTGTTCCTAATTCTTCCACGCCCTGTAACGCTCTTTGTTTTAGCGGCATTACTGCCTTGTTTGTGGTGATTCCAGTTTTTTTTTTGTTTTTTTTAAAAAAAAAAAAGCTATGTGAAGTCTAAGCATTACACAGCCTTGGTCCAGTGATAACAAATAGTCAAGATAACTGAAGACTACCTGTGCCGCATATAATTCGAGTCGTCTGGTGTTACAACGCTGAGGTGGGGTAGTTAATTCCCAAATCCTATCATGCTCATAAACGAGAATGGAAAATGGTAACCACAGCTGGTGCTATTTATATTTACATAAAGTTTTGCTTTGGAGATTTGTATCTCTATTTTGCACTAATAACCAATAAATTAGCACTAAAATCTTGACTAGTCGCAGATATGCGCACGTGCGAACACATACTATAGATAGATAGATAGATAGATAGATAGATAGATAGATAGATAGATAGATATGAACAGAATGAGATATATAGATAGAAAGATAGATAGATAGATATGAACAGAATGAGATAGATAGATAGATAGATATGAACAGAATGAGATAGATAGATAGATAGATAGATAGATATGAACAGAATGAGATAGATAGATAGATAGATAGATACGGTGTCGACATAGAAATCAATACTGTATGGTGACTGCTAATTATGGTGTGTTAACGGAGTTAAAGTACGCCGAGTGAAGCTGCTTAGCACAGATTAATCTTGGACTACTATAGTAATGCTTGGGAGGAACATGTATAGATTGTTGTCGTCTCAATATAACACAGTGGTTCCATCGATGTCCATGGCCTGTGCAGCAAAATGAGGCCAAACAAAACATTTATCAGGTCCGACAGCCACCGTATACTATGCGACTTTTTCCTGTTCTAAAATCAAATCCCACTTGAAAGGAACAACATTTCAAGAGAATGCGAAAAGGCAGCTGCACGCTATCCCAGAAAAAAAGTGTTTCAGGAATGCTTCCATCAATGCTGGATAAAATGCGTGGCTTCAGAAGGGGGCCAATTCGAAAGAAAATGCTAAATTGATATGTATTGTAGTTTTCTTTTTTATAACACCAGTCCCGATACTTTTTGAGTAATTCTCGTATATATATATATATATATATATATATATATATATATATATATATATATATATATATATATATATATATATGTGTGTGTGTGTGTGTGTGTGTGTGTGTATATATATATATATATATATATATATATATATATATATATATATATATATATATATATATATATATAGGCACGGTGGAGTAGTGAATAGCGCTCGGATTGAAGTTGGTGTTCGCATTCCAGTCGAATCCATTATATTCCCTTACGTGTTAATACCACTGGAAAAGATACGAATACTCTTCTTCTCTCCCCACTCCTAGCTATGAATAAATAGTCTTGGATGGCAACTAGTCTAGGAGAAGGACAACTCTGAATTCAAAACCTGCAGAGGGTCGTTTGGGTACCTTGTGGCACGTGGTGCACCAAGTTTCTGCTCTTCCAAAAGTGTCTTGGCACTGCACAACGACTTCACCGCTATAAACAAATCATATATGGAAATGTGTGGCTTTCGGTTCCTAGGAACTGTTGCTTGGCCAGAATATGTCGTAAAACGACGGGAGAGTCTAGCATATATATATATATATATATATATATATATATATATATATGAATGTGTGTTTGTGTTGAATTGATAATGATTACATATTGATTTATATGAAATATTTCGAACAAATGATCAGGCACATTATATGTCGCCAGACAGACGAAAATGTATTAATTGATTTGTTTCTTAGCAGCAAATGTAATCCATAAAGAGAGAGATGGAACGAACTAAAAGGGATTAATTCACTGATGGATGTAAATTTAAAAGAAAATTAATCGAATTTTGCTTCGACTCTCTTATATTCTTGACATCGAATAAATCAATAAATGCACAAATACATCTGATAAATCCGGTGCGTGTATATGCAAGAATAAAGTCTCTTCACTATCTTTAATTCATTCTCACTCTTTCTCTCGCTCTGGGGTCATATACTTTTGTGATGTTAGACGCTCACATGTTGTAACTTTCGTTAGATCAACGAATGTGCGTTATCACTTTCGAAATTCTCGTAGTAGATGAGACTTTGTAAACGCAGATACTGGCAGTAGTAACGGCTTCAAATAACACTCGCACTAATAAGACTTGTTCAAATAATAATCGCTGAATAGTAATTCGTATAATGATCAGTATAGAGAAATAGTATAGTGGCTAGTAGAGAGAATAGTGATCACTTAGACGTCACGCTAATTCCCATTTGTACGATTATTTTACGATCACGTGATCTACTTATTTAATAATAATCACATGATATGCTTATTTAATAATCGAATCGTCCATGTTTGCTCACTGGTGATCTGTGTTCAAACTAGTGTCCTATGCAATATATATATATATATATATATATATATATATATGCATGTATGTATGTATGTAATATATATATATATATATATATATATATATATATATATATATATATATATATATATATATATATGTATGTATATATATATATATATATATATATATAAAAGTGCAGAAGAACGAACAGTAAGATTAGAACATTCAGAAAATTAATTTTAAAATAGTGCTCAATACACAGTACAGTCGTAAATATTTATTTATTTTATGCAGTGTTACATTAGAACATGGACATATCCACTACAAAATTGTACATTTTTTTGTTTCAACGTCAAAAAGGGAAAACCTTTTTTAGACGTCTCATCAGGTGGGGAGTCACGGTGTTACTAAAAACTTTTATCTAGAAAATACAATTATCGAAACACATATCACCCCCTTCCGTTCTTTGGAAATTTACATAAAATGTATTCTAGAATTTACATGTAGAGATGAAAGGGAATCTAATGCATTAAGTAGTCGCGGGCGAACGAAAAGGAAGGGGAAAAAAACAAGGGGGAAGGGAAAAATAAAGGAAGTGGAAAAGCAAAATAAAGAGGCCATTTTATGGCCCTCTTTTATGGCCTCTTTATTTTTCTTTTGTCCGTCCTTTTCTTTTCCCTTTCTCCATTGTTCTTTTCAATTTCCTTTTCTTTCGCCCGCGACTACTATAGACTTATTGATCCATCCTCGCAAATTTCCCTGATATGTTTTATGTCAAACATTATAAGTCTCCTAATGTTTTATAGATATAAAAAAAAAAAATATTGGAATATTTATTTCCTAAATGATGGAAACTTTTATATGAACAGTTAGGAAGAAAACCGATTTATTGAGCCTTTTTATTTACAGATTTACAGTGAGCCTTCCCCTGTACAAGGCCTGGGGGTCACTCGAGGTAGAGGTTTACAGCGTAAGACACAGTTCATGCGGAAAGGGATGAGAAGATAACGGTTAACCCTAGATATCAACAGGTTAAATAACAGTTGTTCGCAGGAAGAATCTGTTCAAGTGGAATTTACTTCTGACCAATGAAATGCAGAATGAATGAGGGTAGTTTGTCACAATATGAGTGTCATGGCGGGTCCTAGCAGTCAAAGTTAGAACTGGCAGGACCAAGGAATTCAGTTCGTCCAAGCGCTTTCCAAGGAAGTAGCAAAAGAGCAGTGAAAGAGAGATTGGAGGTTGGAAAATACTCTGTCACACACAGGAACTCGGAGACACTTTTGGACCCCATCGAGACGGGAAAGTGAGATCTGGGCAGATCGAGCCCAAATGTGACAACCCTACTCCATTTGAGGTTTGATGTGGCTCTTGTAGAGGTAGATAGTAGCATGGGGAATATGGTACTTAACGGAGCGGCACAGGATACCGACTTTTTCTTGCATCTTTAGCAATAGATGTACGAGTTCTACTTAATTTATGGGGTTAGTTTAAGACCCAATAGTCTCTCAAATCATGGTGCCTCCCCGTGGAGAGATCAATTCATCGTGATTAGGGTAGTTCGAGATCCGATCGGCGTTGATGGAATGTAACTGGTTTGGTTTCGAGGCAATGAATGTAACCAAACAGTTTTCCTCAACAGATGTTAGAGCTAAACCGAATAAGATATCAGCTGCCAATTCTCTGGTCATCACGCATTTTGGAGGTGCCCCTATATATCGTCGCATCATCAGGATAGATATTCACAAATGATCGGAATATACTCTTACGTAGATCATTTATGAAAAGTAAATGGATAGTTGATCCGAGAAATAGCCCCTTGAAGACGCCAGTGTTGATTGCTATTGCCCCGGAAGACTGGCAGTTAACAATCACCTTCATCGACCTACCTGTTAAGAAGACTCTTGCAGTAATTTCATAGATAGAGAGCTTGAGCAGTAAACCTTTGTGCCACGCTTTGTCAAAGGCTTTCGAAATATATAATGCTACGGTGCTTGAGGTGTATTTTGGGACAGGAGCCTCCTTGATTCTGTGAGAAATGGTAGTTAGGACATCAGCAGTGGATCGGACCAATCGAAACCTGTACTGCGTGTCGCTTTAAAGGCTGTTCTTAACTAGCTGCTCAACGACTTTTTTTGTTGATTATAGTCTCAACAAACTTGGATTTAAACAAATGGTGGTTATCTGTTTAAAATGCCGTGCATTTCGAAGTTTCAAAATAATAAAGACGTTATGACTTTATTTTTTTTTTAAATGGTTCGCAAGTTCAATTTCACTTATATTGAGAAAATAGTATTCTCATATCTTGTTTTTACAAGTGTCATGTTCCTTCAGGACGTTGACGATCACGGCTCTCCACATCCCTTTATCCTTTGTAGCTCTGAGTAAATTTTTGCTGTCTATCTGAAACTCAGTTCAGGCATCCATTAAATAGGTTTTGCACTGTTTTCTTCTACTCCGCTTGCCTTAAGTATGTCCCGTGAGTGACAAATTTTCTAGGACTTTGTTCCTCATTATATATTCTAAAATTGTCAACTGGCTCTTTCTGTTAAGTATAAGTGTCCTTTTTGTTTCCATTGTCTCTAAAACTTCATCGTTGCTCACATATTAGGTCCATGGTATTCTGAGTATCCCTCTATAGAAACACATTTCTGTTGCTTCAAGTCTTTTCTTCATCTGTGAAGAGTTTGGCCAACATCAACTACCATATTAGAGGACTGATATTACATAACACTTCTGGACTCTTTTTTTTTTGTCTCTAGCGAAATTTCTTAATAGCTTTTGAAAGGCACCTTTCCCAATTCCAATGCGTCTTTCAAGGTGCCATTTCCATCCCTTACTAAAACACTTAAAAAATATTTCAGTTATTATAGTTGTTTAATTTTGGTATCTCGCATTTGTAATGTACATATTAAGCTGTTCCTTTCGCGAACAATAGATTCTGCCTTCTTATAATTGATGTTTCGTTCGTTCTTTTCGTTTTCCTCTACTACTTTCTACCGTTTCCTTTTTGTGTTTGCTATCAACAGTATATCAAGCCTTATGTTGTTAAGATTGTGCCTGCCAATAATGAATCCTGGTAGGACTTCTAATTCTCTCAGAATCACCGCATTGTATGGGTTAAATAATTCTGATGAGAAGATACATGCTTGTTTTACACCCCTTTCTCTTTTGAATATATACTGAATTCATTTTTAATCTGTAGGCGGGCTGTTTGCTTCCAGTATAGGTTTTCAGTTTATTATATTCAAAAAAAGGAGTCGACCGTAGTCTAGATCATCGACTCAATGCGAACGATCCTTTCCTTAGCTGTATAGTGTGTACTTCGTCATTGCTACATACAGTCTTGAATTCAGGGTTTTCCCTCTCCTAGACCGGATGCCAGTCAAGGCTACAGAACCCAGTCTGTCCAACTATATTGTTATAACTCACACTCTTCTCCCACCTCCATAGGTCGAGGTGGGAGAAGAGTGCGAGTCATAACTTTCCCAAGTATATTTGCATGTAAGTAAATGCAATGAACTTAAGAGATATTCGAACTCGGATCTTGGATTCCTCAATCGGAGCCGCAATCCATTACTCTACCGTACCTTCACGGTATTCTAATATCCTTCCCAAATATGTCCTACATGACTTTCAATGCACCTCTTCACAGTTTAATCTTTTGTAAGATATGATTCGAGAATTCGTGACTCACAACTTATATTTTAAAAAAGTTAAAAAGAAAACTCTAGAAACTGCAAAATAAATTGTCATTTTCTACTAAACTCTGAAGAGCTGTGTTGAAGTTGCTGACTCCGATGTAAGTTTAAAAGAATGAATTTGAGGATTTTGTCTCGTCAATTTCAAGGTAGGTCATAAAAATCTGTCTTTGTTAAACAATGGAATTTTTAGTCGCCCCGCTAGTCAGGAAATATCAGTAAACACAAGATTTATTTCCTAACTACAATGGCAAAATATGAAAAGAAAAACAGCCGGAGTCCTTATAAAAAAACAAAACAAAACAAAAAAACAGCATAATTGAGATCGAAAGAAAGGGGAAAGAAAAAAAAGATATTTCAACCAATGAATGACGTTGAAGAACCTTTCAAAAGAAGTAAAAACTGGGTTAATATCTGCAGAAAGGTAACCTCACATGTTTAGAAGTTAACAAAACCCTTTTGAACCCAAGGCGTGTTCATATAAAAGTGATTTTTTGTTTTAGCACCAGGATAACTAAAATCATTTATGCATAATAACGTTTCATCACATTCAGCGAATAAATATTATGAATATATCTCTTTTTTTTAAAAAAGAAACATGATAGTCCCCCGACCGTTATTCGACTGATAATTTGTGGAGCTTTCTGAAGGTGGAGGTTTTCAGTGATCGATGGTAATATAGCAACAAATACTAACTTTGAAATGTTATTCTAGAAAATTTGCAGTTTCATAAAAAGAAATACAATAGATCAAAAAAATCAATGAATGTCGTCTGCAACTAGTTTCACGTTAACGCTGCTTTTTCTAGCTTTGTCATTATTACAATGGCGTCGTTTTATAATTTCGTTCAAAACATTAATATCTTTTACATCACATATTTATTGCCAACTTGTAACAGCTACACATGATCTACGATAAATTATACACATTTTATACTAACAGTTTCTTCTCACGCACTTCAACATTGTGAAACTCTCTTCCCGCTTCAAGCATTCCAGTTAACTTTGATCTTCAAAAATTTAAATGCAATATCAATTGACATCTTCTGCCTTCTTAATTTCTTTTCTTTTGTTGTTCTCTCTCCTTGATAATTTTTATCATATTCTCTCACATGAAGTAACCTCTTGCATCTTAGTGGTTTTATTATCTTGATATGTATACACCATTTAAAAAATATTTTACTAGAAAAATTCTTCTTATTTTAGACACGTAGATGATTCGTTATTAACATGTCTTTTTAAGAAACTTAATAACGTCGAACGCTCAATAGATTTTACCTTTGAATCTGAGACTTTGCCCTTCCTAGATATCATGCTGCATAGAACAAATAACCACCTTCAGTTGGAGGTTTTCAGAATATCCACCAACAAGAATGAACTTATCAATTTTTATTCCGACCTCTGAACTAATAATAGAATTTTGCTTAAGTGCACCAAGAATCTGCAGCCCGTAGTACTTACCCGAAGAAAAATTATACATGGAAAACATTCAAATTCCCCCAATATCCTGATATATATATATATATATATATATATATATATATATATATATATTACAAATATATTTTGATTAAAGTAACAGGCGTGTATATATATATATATATATATATATATATATATATATATATATATATATATATATATATATATATCAGGATATTGGAGGAATTTGGATGTTTTAAGAATAGTAATTGTTGGTTATTGGAATTCATTCCATATAAACCAATCATATACTTGGATATATATATATATATATATATATATATATATTCCCGTTCAAAATCTTAAGACCATATAGAAAAAGGACTAAAAAAACTAAACAAAACATTGTTACCTTAATCAAAATACATTTGTAAAACATTTACATTTAATTAGAAAATGTAGTTTATCAACAAACAAGTGAATATATATATATATATATATATATATATATATATATATATATATATATATAATTGTGTCGGATATTTATCTAACGGATTTCACAGACATACATATATTTATATATATATGTCTACATATCTCAGTCTCTCTCTCTCTATCTGTCTCTTTCTTTCTCTCTCTCTCTCTCTCTCTCTCTCTCTCTATATATATATATATATATATATATATATATATACAGTGAAATATCGATAGAGGTATATTTGTGTGTGTGTCTGGGTATTGAATTACATGCGATGACATACACTCTCTAATATAGATATATATCCTTGATGCGCTTAATATTAGAATACATATATTCTAATTTATTTCATATATATATGCGTGTGTCTGTGCCTGTGTGTGTGCCCGCGTGTCTGGGAAGCAGGGAGTGAGAAATGCAGGATCATATGTCAAATATACAAATGGATATGACCTTTCTCTCTTCTCAGGTATAACACTTACTATGATTACAAGCCAGGATCACAACAATTCTCGTCTTCTTTTGTACAAATCTCGTGTATTCACGAACTACTCTGCTGCCCATTGTTTGTAGTCATATTCCGAGTGCAGGATTCTTGAACAGAAAATTGATGTTTAGCTTTTGCAATTTTGATTAAGTTATTACTTTATTTTTCGCTTTCTTCCTTAGTGATTGACTGAAGCGCATTCTTGTTCTTGAGTAAAGTTTTTTATCGTATATATTTCAGGCCTATTGTTTCTGCAAAATAATTGCATTTAATATTTATAATAACTTTTGCGGAGACGAAAAATAGTGAATGTTGCGAGGAAAAAGTGAAATAATAAAAAAAAAAGAAACAGGAAAAATGATATTACAGATATAAAAGGAATTACTCAGATTTTAGGAAATTACGCATTTGATGTAACAACTTTTATTTTTTACCTCGCTATCAAATTACCGTTATCTATCTATCTATCTATCTATCTATCTATCTATCTATCTATCTATCTATCTATCACTCTCTCTCTCTCTCTCTATATATATATATATATATATATATATATATATATATATATACGTGTTTATATCTATCAATCAATCTATCACTATCTGTTCATATCTTTCACTGTCTGATAATATCAATCTATCACTGTCTTTTAAAAACTCTCTCTCTCTCTCCCTGTCAATCTGTCTATCTACCTATTTTTGTATGTTTTCCTTATTGTTCACATAGGTATATATATATGTTCCTAGCGATGACTCTCTGTCTCTATATCGATCGCCGGATCGATAAATATTTTGTTCCAGTCTGTATGAGTTTCCAGATAATCATGTTCCTGATAATCCGTTCCCTCCGTCTACATTTAGAGAATATTCTAGAATATTCTTCACTTTCTCCGATATCTTATCAATATCTCTGTACGCACACACACACACACACACATACACACATATATATATATATATATATATATATATATATATTATGTACTTGCGCAAGCAAATTTTAACCAATATATTCAGTTGTTGTTCCCTGCTCATTCCTTTCATTTATACGAAGAAAATTTATATATATATATATATATATATATATATATATATATATATATATATATATATATATATATATATGTTAAAAAATACAAAGGAGATGTTTATCAATCTGGCATGTTTCACTGTAACCAAAGATTCATCAGAGAATAAAGAAAGATATTTTGGCATTTTTATTTTTGGGCTTTATGATTTGCATTGGTTAAGTAGTGTTCACGTTCATTTGACTTGTTAAGCAGAGATAGTACAAGTTACGCAGTGATATAATTATTTTGCATAATTTATTAAATGTTATACGTTTTGATTTATCTCTATTTATATACTTTTGTGTATATATGTATGTGTGTATATGTGTGCATGCGTATGTGTGTGTAAGTGTATATATATGTATGTATACATATATGTGTGTCTGTATGCTTATATATGTCTATATATGTATATATATATATATATATATATATATATATATATATATATATATATATATATATATATATATATATATAAATGAATATATATGAAATTTGGTATCCAGAACTCTTGATGACCGTCTATGGCAGTGGTAGCATAAAGCCACAAGTCATCGTGCCCGAGAGCTTGAGCGCAAATCACGCTAGATAACAGGCTCTCTCCCAGACACTGTAACTAAGATCTGCCCAGCATAGTTGAGGTAAAAACCACAGTTTGGCTCTGTGGGTGTTGAGCAAACACAAATTTGCCTGATTGGCTAGTCGCTCTAGTAGATGGATACCCTCGAATACGAGTGGCCATCTATTATATATATATATATATATATATAGAGAGAGAGAGAGAGACACCATTTTTGCTTTGTTTCTCATCAATACAAGGATTTGAATGAGGCCGACTTGAACATTGCGAGAAACTGCGTACAAATATGATAGCCCGACCTGCCACTGTGTCTTTATTGCAGGCAGTAAAACAGTCTTTACTGTTCATTCGCGAAAACATGTGCCACTTGATCATCATAGAGCGGAATGGTGCCACCACATGTTCTATCTGTCTAAAAAGTTTTATTTTAGTATAGTCATATTGCTTCAAGAAAGTATTTATTTTGCTATAAAAATGTACTGGAATTTTGTTTAATAAAATGTATTGCTAGTTTTTTTTTTTACTATAAATATATACTTTTTCTAATTTTTAGTGTTGTATTTATTCTCATTTTGCTATGTTTTTCTTTGGTATGCTTTGAGAATAATAATAATAATAATAATAATAATAATAATAATAATAATAATAATAATAATAATTTTGGTAGAAAGCTACAGAATTTAGAAAATAAAGGTTATACTTCGTCTCCCTTGCTTTTGCAACTTTTTATTCGTGATAAATAAATTTCGCCAAACTTCCGGGAATGTCGAAGAGAAAGCTTTATTTGAACTAAACAATATACTGTACTCTTTGATTCAATTACCTTAACGAATGTTCTTCCAAAGGAATTTCAGAACGCATAGCCACGAATTCTTCCTTATTATACCAATTTTGCTTCTCCACTGACCCGCCTCTATGGTTCTTCATTACTGGAAACAGGGACTGAACTCAGTTAACTGAACTGAAGTGAAAGGGGATGTTATTTGAAAAATATTGCTGCCACTTAGTCTCTGTGTATATCCTTCGAAAAAAATCTGTCATAAGAAAACTAATAAACTTATAATGTTCATAAAATGACTTTGATGAAGCTAGGTGAACCATGTCTTATTCTAAATTGTGTTCGTATTATTATACACTTTGTAAATATCAATAAATTTTACTAAAGTCTGATTATCTTGACTGGCATGTTTTTCTTTTCTTTTTTTGAGAATAAATATTCCTCAATATTTTCGCCATTGCTTACATCCAATGTATTCAAATGTATTTTGAGCAAAATTCAATTTGAGTATAAAAAAAAATCGAAAAAAACAAATAATCATTTAATAATAACTCGATTTCAGTATAATATGTAAAAAAAGAAATTTAATATGTTTTTTAACAAAATTATATTTTTAAAGATATTATATCGCTTCGTAGAAAGAACGCGTTCTTTTTGTTATACGACTGGTAATGTAATAAAATGGACGTAATACAATTCAGTTATAACAAATTCTTAATCTCCGGCGGTATACGAATTTATTTATTTTCGTCTTTATTCGGTTAGCAAGAAACAAAATATATTTATTGGCCTAAATCGATTGCGACTAAATATATATATATATATATATATATATATATATATATATATATATATATATATATATATATCATCAAATGAATAAATATAAATAAATATACGAGTAAGTGTTCACATGCAAATACATACATATATCCTTTGGTATAAGGAAAATAGAGCTCTCTGCTAAAAAGCTATTAAATATATATTAATAAATATATATAATACCCTACGCCGACAGTACGACTCGGAGTTTCATGTCTAATGCAGTCTTTATGTACTCATCTTTGTTTACAGTTTGGTTCACGCGATTTCGGGCTGTTGCTTGAATGAATTATTACTGTTGTTAAATATTTAATTTCACTATAATACTTTTTTTTTTAAATTGTGGCTCAAACTTACACTTAAATTTGAAAATAAAAATTTGAAATTCTAATGTTCATTTAAAAAAGACCTTTATCGACGGTGTTGTAAATATACGCTTGTAATTCAAGGGAGCTAGGGTTATTGTTACCTTAACCGTAACTCTTTTTAATAATAATAAAATAATATTTAATAATAATAATAAAGTAATATTGATAATAATAATACTAAAGCCATTAAAAACGGTAAAAAATAAAATGGTAGGTCATGGTAATAATAATAGTAATAATATATATATATATATATATATATATATATATATATATATATATATGAAGAAATATAGTTTTAAGGTGTGGTATATTTATGGGATAAAGTGCTCAATATCAGAGATAGAGCGTATGTAAATATAAATATAAAAGAGAACATTGAAGACACAAAAAGGGGACCGGCTGTTTTATGCTGGACGCAATCGTCAGGCATAACGATTGCGTCCAGCAGGAAACAGCCTGTTGCCTCTGAGTGATGACTTCAATGTTCACTTATGTATATATATATATATATATATATATATATTTATATATATATATATATATCGCTGTAATAACAACGCCATCTTCAGAGAAACACTTTTTTACTTATTGTTCACACAGTGCTAAGTCTAAGAACCACTCAAGGTAGAGAGTGACTGAACATGAGAAAAATAGCTTGCCTCCTGGTAGAAAGGGGGTTCGAACGTGTATCGCGTGTAAAGTATCCCCAAAAGAAAATGACGTCTTTACGATTTGGCCCAGGAAGCAGAATTGGCGGTAGAAGAGGCAGCAGCAAGAATGGGCGGCGGAGTAGTATCCCAACCAGAGAGACATACGGCAAGTGATTCCTCTGCCATTGGCAATCGCTATAATCTCGTATGTTACAAATGTAGTGGTCCAAACCATTTTGCAAGGGGTCGAAGTTCTATGAGGAGCATGAGTCCGGGATCACAGAGACAGCTGAGGTGCTATCGCTGTAATAAACTGGATCATATGGCGCGGAATTCTTCGAGGAAAATGGATGAGGAGGGGACAAGGTATCTGCGCCAACCTTGTTCTCTTTAAGACAGTAAACGTGCCATTACCTGCAGTCGTCGTCCAGGTAGATGGTGTACAGTGATCAGCAGTCGATGACACCGATGTCCCCAGACAATAATTAGTGCTGTCGATTGTGGAGAAGGCAACGCTTAGACGTTGTAACACTCGGGGAGTGTTCCGAGCATTCCGTGGTACTGGAGTTGTTACAATTCACACAGAGCAGAGTAACCCCACTGAAGTTGGTGTTCTGGTCGTGCAAGAGAAACCTCTCTGCTATAACCTGCTAATTGGGATTGGTGCCATACAATCATTAGATGGCACTATCCTACACTGGTTGGAGATGTGCAACTCGAAAGAAAGAAAGAATCATTTGCAGCAATCTCCATTGATGAAAATGACTTCTGTGCTACTTTTAACCAGAAAGAGAAAATCTGTAAGTGAGCCATGAAAAAAGTAGCTGAGCCATTACAGAATGCAGTTCCGGGAATGACTACCCACCGCCTACGTAGGGCCTGATCTCTCTGAGGACCGTTGCACATCGCATCAAAAACAAGGTTCGTCAGGTCTTGGTTTACCGAGTGTTGAACCACCACGTGATTGCATTCACTGCAGACACAGACGAATGTGCTCCCAGTGGAATGGCGCCAGTAAAGCGTTAGTGTCGCCTTGCTTGATCTACAAATACGCGTCCATGATTCGCTGTGGCTGTTTCAAACGGTAATAACCAAAGGAAAAAGTACCTTGCCGGGTGTAGGATTCGGTCTCAATGTGGCGCTTCACATTATGAAAGCCACCGTCAAGAATGAGTTGTCTCAAGAGGAAGTTACAATGAGAGGCACCTCATCTTATAATGAAAGCATAATGCCTGCGGGTGAGGCCAAGGAGGAACCACAACTCTTTGGTTGACCAGTAAGAATTCTCAAGCGACTGAAAGTTGGGGCTCTAATATTGGACCTTGAAGTCTTGGGGTGGGGCACGGTGGAAGTGAGGTACTGCAGTTTCGCAATCCCCTGCCGTAATGACGCGCCGTAAGATATTTTCCACTTGTGTAGTAGGGTACTTTCCTGTCTGTGGGTGGCTTTGCGCAGCAACTAGAGTAATAAAAAGGCGCTCAAATGTGGTAACAAATGGATGGTAACAAATGTGGTAACAAATGAATGACATCCCTCTCAAACAGATGATGGCCGAAGTAATCACTAAAATGTACCATGACCCCCCCTCCCCAGGTGACTGGTGCGTAACCGGAGAAGTTAACACATGGGTTGATGCAAGTTCACTAGCGGCGGGCGTGGTGTTGGAAAGACATGGTGCTATTCTGGAGGATGCATGCTGTCTTCGTCCAAGAAACGATGCTCAACACACCAATCTGGTGGAACTCGATGCCACTCTAAAGGGTCTTAACCTTGCACTATAGTGGCAATCTAACGTGGTTCACCGATATAGAGACTCGGTATGTTTTTACTACTGGTTGAACATACCTTGACGGGCAAATCCCATGTAAGAACTAAATCCTCGAGCGAGATGTTAATACGACGAACAGAAGACACATGTTGATTGACGAATAGAAGACACATGTTGATTGGCGAACAGAAGACACATGTGTTGAACTGGTTGACTTACGCTACGCTGTTCAGTGAAAGAAACGCATTAGGGAATTTTATTCCAGCCACGAAGAAATTTACTACAGTTCCTAATTGAGGTTAAAATTCGCAAGAGAAGGAAGTGAGAGGTGTATTTTATGAGGACATATACGAAAGAGTGTAGCGATCTGGGGAGCTTCACCACCGGGGTCTGTCCCATAAAAATAGCAGTTCATGGGAAGGACCTTCCTTTTTACTGACGGAGTATGAAGTGTATCTGGTACAGTGGGTCTTAGCTCTGAAGATCAATATTGGAGGAACAAAGAAAATTGACATGGAAATAGAACAAAGAAAATTGACATGGAAATAGAACAGAAGAGCCAGTGTCATGCAATGGAGAAAATCCCGAATAGACATCATTTGAGGGGCCTATATTAAACCTGAAGGATCCAGGCCAGGATTACGAAGCGAAAACGAGAGAAAATCACAGGTTAACACTCAACTCAAGTGTAACTCATATATACGATCCATCGTTAAAGAAAAATACTCGTCTCTGTATACAACTCCAGAAAGGACCTGGCTCCACCGGCCATGTTCTAGGGTTAATTCACATTAAATATGGAATACTGCTAACATATCTAGTCTGAATTCTGTTAATCCTCACTTTCCAGCGCCCAGGGAAAATTCAAAAGCTTTTACGAGTGCTTGTATGCGTTGGATCAATTTCCAACCTAGAATTCATTTCCTGCAGATGCAACGTTGCAAGGCTATCACTATCGTTTCCGTGGAAAATGTTTTAACAAGCGACATCCCCTACTTCCACTAGTTCAGACCTTTATAGCGAAGACTCGTCATGCTATGCACGCAAAGGAAACCCATCCTTGTTCCTTCCGAACAGATTCTCAAAAATGGTGGCTTTGTGGAAGAGATTCCTAAGATGATGCTTCCTCGACTACTACAATATTAACGTTTACAAATACAGAGTCAATCGTTATTAATTCTAATAGTTCTCATAATCTACAATTTCTACATCTTACTTGAGTGGCTCTTGGTCCTTGTACTAGGTGAAAAATAGCATAAAAAAAGTTGGAAGTGCGTGGAATCGTGTGGTCCTTTAGTAGGATGATACCTTTACGCCTACATCGTAGTCCCTTACGAGATAGCAAATACGCCGATGGAAAATGTACAAATCGAAATCTATCAACTTGTCGACAGTATACACAATACAGGGCAACGTGAATTTCAGCGTAGCGTGGTTTTCATTGATATAAATGGACAATACTTGTTTCCCTGTTTTTATTTTAACAAAGAACGGAATTGAGATCATATCGACGAATATATTATTAAATAAGTTGTACTCTACACGTTGCTAAAAGAAAAAACTAACATTTGGTGAACATGTAGATGGTGGAAGAAGGAATCCGTCAAATCCTTACAAGAACAACATAAACAACAACAAAAAAAAATGCATTCAGCATTCAAGTGTTTCAATAACTCTTGGAAATAAAAGGGAAATGCCAGAAAGAATTGAAAAAAAAGAAGATATTTTTCTTTAATGTGTTGTAACTCTTCAGGACGTTGGCGATCATGTATCTCCACAATTTCCCATCCTTTCAAGATCCTACCAATGTTTGTCTTTTGTGGTCTCTTATCATCGCTATTCTGTCAACCATTTACATTTAGGCTATTCGCTGATTTCCTCAGTACGTTTTGCCTCCATTATATCCTGTAAATGACAAATTTTCTAAACCCTCTTTTCTTATTACGTGCCCAAGAAATTTCAACATTCCTGATTTTAAGTATAATTTTCCTTTCGGGTTCCATTTTCTAGAGAACTTCCTCATTATTCGCATATTCAGCGCATTTAATTCTCCGTATCTTTCTGTAGAACCCCATTTTTGCTGCTTCCTGTCCATTTTCATCTGTGTGAAGATTGTCCAGCATTCGCTAACATATAGGATCATTGATATGACGTAATAGTTCAGTCCTTTTTGTAACTAACGCTATTTTCCTATTAATACTTAGCTTAAATTTTCGATTTCGCATTTCCCGTTCTCTATTCAAACACATGCGAGATATTTAAATCTTTACCTGCATGAATGTTCAAATAATTTCCTAGAAAATATGCATTCTCCGGCAATTGATCTGACGTGCTGTACCATTCAGTTACGAAGAAGCGCCTGATTAGCAAAGTCCGAATTACTGTTTATAAACAAACTCGCAAGATATAAAACTATTCATTTCTGTTTAAATGTTCCGAAATGATTTCCAAATAGCCGCGTAACATATACATGCATGCATATATATATATATATATATATATATATATATATATATATATATATATATATATATATATATATATAGTCCTGATGATTGCGTCTAGCATGAAACAGGTGTCGCCTCTGGGTGTTGACTTCAATGTTCACTTTTATATTTATATTTACATAAGCTCTATCTCTAATATTGAGCACTTTATCCCATAAGTATAGCACACCTTAAAGCTATATTTCTTCATATATATATATATATATATATATATATATATATATATGTATATATATATATATATATATATATATATATATATATATATATATATGTATGTATATATATATATATATATATATATATATATATTTCGAACGCTTCTTAAGAGAAAAAACATATCCTCTTTACCAATTAAGTTACCTTGTAGTTTAAAATGTTTGATCATAGTTATCACAAGCTCCCGTTAACAGTGTTCTCGTGATTGCTTCTTTAAAGAGACCATCAAATTATCTGTTTCTTAAAAGAAACTTTGGCGTAGTCACGAACATTGCCTGTTTCCAAAATCACAAGTACATGCTCATGAGATAGGAAAACGTATGGGAACGCTTTTAAGCTCGACTAAGCGGAAAAAAACAGGTTATCACAAGAATTTAGTTTCCAAAAAAGAAACTAATCACGGAAAAACGCAACTTTGTCTTATGCCTCGCCCAACCGACACCATTTGAAATGAATAACAAGAATTTACTATTACGAAAGAAAAGGAAATATCACTCCGAAAAAGAAAAAAGAAAAAATTCCAGGACAAAAAGAAACGACAGGACAACAAAACGATAGCAAACAAAATTTTCGCTATTCAAAATACGGATATATGAATACTAATGCTATTGATGCTAAAAACTAATTTGGAATCCGTTGAGAGGAAATCCCTAATGATTGGAATGGAAGTAAATATGGGAAATTTTAAATATTGCTTTACAATCAACAGAATTCGTAAATCGACACTTTTTGCGTCTTTAAAAAAAAAAAATTAAACTCATAGCTTTTGATAAAATCGCATCTCTAAGGAATTTACATTGACCAAGAATGTGAAAAAGGAGAGTCAGCCGATAATAATTGATTAACAAAAGTGCTAAATGGGTCTCCGTTTTTGTCCTATCTCCATTTGTATTGGCGCATTCTGTAACGTCCATAAAAATAAATCTGCATATTCACACATCTCCTTCCACATCTATCCCAATCTCTCTCTCTCTCTCTCCTATCACTCTCTCACACTCACAAACTCTAATTACTCAATCTCTCCTCGCACGCACACACATTCTCTCTTTCTCTCTCTTCTCGCGCGCACATACATTCTCTTTTTCTCTCACTCTCTCTCATAACACACGCATTATTTCTCTCTCCCTCTCTTTATTCTCAATGCGCACACTCTCTCTCACTCCCTTTCTCTCCCCCCCTCTCTCTCTCGTTGTCATTTTGTACGAAGGAACATTGATTTGAAGGATGTGCACATCTCTGTAACATAAAATCATGACAAAATATTCCCGTAAGAAGCGGCATCATCTATTTGCAGAAAAAGAAACACTCCCTCTTTAGAAAGACAATCAGCTATATTTCTCAGAAATGTTCAAATGTGCACATTCTTTAACAGGTAGGTGCAAACACACACAAATGTGTCAGTATGTATCATGGAGAACAAAGAGAATCTCGCAAAATATAAAACTATTCCTTTATGTTTAAATGTTTTCTAAATAGCCGCGTAATACAAGCACATACACACACACATATATATATTGCTTATACGTTATTCTTATAGACACAGCTCATATATATATATATATATATATATATATATATATATATATATATATTTATATATATATATATATATATATATATATATGTGTGTGTGTGTGTGTGTGTGTGTGCGTGAAAAGTGTGTGTATATAAATATAAATAAATATATATGTATAATTATTTATATATTATATGCGCGGTACTTATTAGAAAGCTCTCAATATCAGAGATAGAGCTAACATATCGCTAAAGCGTGAAACCCAGGGTCACAAGCTCACATCTATCCAACCATATATATATATTAAAGTTGACCAGCCAATTCACACACACACACACACACACACACATATATATATATATATATATATATATATATATATATATATATATATATATAAGTAATTCATCGAGTCTGAAACCTCAACAGAATGCAGAAAGCACTGGACGACCGTTTCGTCCTATATTTGGGACTCATCAGCAGTGCGCATCCACGACTGAGAATTGAAACCCTAACAGTTAGGTTGTCAAGCAGACATCATACCAACTGTTTCAACGGGCCTCGGTGACGTAGAGATTGCAAATCAGACTCAGTATAGCGCCGCTCTCTTACATATTCTGTTTCTCTCTAACGATAGCACTGTGCCCCCCACCCCCGCTGGAGCCACGACTACTATCACCAAGCCGCTCAATCTAGAGCATTAGAAGCCGGTTCACATGATAGAAATTATTAGGAGGATTTGATAATTATATTTAAGTAATTCATCGAGTCTGAAACCTGTTGAGGTTTCAGACTCGATGAATTGAATATAATAAATACACTTATATTTGGTTGGATTGATGTGAGTTTGTGACCCTGGGTTTCACGCTTTTGCAATCGTCAGACAAACTGATTATTTTTTTTTTTAATTTTGGATGTATGTAGGTTGCATGCATTGGTGTTATTATGGAAGTAGGAGGGAAATGGTCGTCGTGATGTCATTCATGCTAACGCAAACATACATGCATGCCCGTGTACCCACTTAGGTACGCAAGCTCACATACACATGCGCGCGCCCACCGGAGCTCACACAAACATAAACATATGTGGACAGTATGGGACTTGACATATGTATGTATATGTGTGTTGTTGTCTACATACATTCGCATTTCATTGTTGAATTTCAATGATCTGATGTGTATCAATTTCTCTCTTGAATGTCAAAAATCAGATCAATTCTCTATTTTCCCGCTGAATAACATTTCCTCGCACGCATGTATATATGTGTGGTGGGGTCTGTGTAAAACTATGGTAGGAAAAAATTGCTATTATTTTTAATTTTTTAAGACTGAGAAATGCTCAGTTTTTAATTAAACAGTATTAATTACATTTACCGGTGTGACATCCGAACCGATCCAGAGTCTTATCCTGGTCACGGCACCAATTGTGACATCCGCCACTCCCGTTCGTTCGTTCGGGTGGGTGTCGCTCCAATCTTTTGGCGATTCGGATGGGAATCGGGTTAGATCCGATAACAGCCTCGTCGTTCCCAACTCGCCTCCAACGCCTGGTTACCGAAGTAACTACTTCATATCTGTTGCTGGATACAGGGTCTCGTCTATCTCCCAACCTGCTATGTGGATTCGTGACACGTTGTTTTTTTTTTGTTAGGCGAGTCTTAACATCCAAGCTGTCTCTCCTTTAAGAAACTGGTTCTTGGTGTGTCTTCAGGCGAAATTCACAAAACTTATTTTGGTGGTGTGAGTATAAGTCGTTCTTCAAAAAAATAAATTGTTCTTGATTAGAAGATGAGTTCGGAATTTGCGCGAATCTAGGTCAGCTCTTCGTGGTGGGTCTTCAGAGCTCTCAACTGGAACTCTCTCTCGAACTCTCGAACTCTCCAACTGCTTTTCGCTCGCTGCGACTTATATGGACGCCGACCCAAACCGGGGTGGTCTCGTCGGGGTTTAAGGTTCCTTGATAATTCTAAATCCATAGTCCACTTCTTTATTTTCGGTCAGGAATTTTCCACTCCTTTCCATTTTTGGAAGTCTTCTCTTACCCCCACCTTCTCTTATTCTCATATGGATATCTCACCATACTTCAGAGGGGCGTCAACGGTTTTCCCACTTCCTCGCAGGGACTTCTCATACCTACCTCTCAATGGGCGGCAGCGAGCTCCCTCCTTGCATCACATGATCACCTCCGCCTGGATGTTGTTAACATTCAGCCAAGGGCGTTCAACAGTGTGAGCGTAACCAGACTAGCCTTGTTCTTAAAAAAATATATATTTTGCTCAAAGAAAAAAATTATATTTTTCTTTTCCTTTTCTTTTCTTTCTTTTGTTTCTCTCTTCTTCTCTGGCCGCCAAGAGGACAATACGACCTGTAGAGTGGTAATCTCAATTCTTATCTAATAGTGAGTGTCACTAATTGGAAGGTCAGCCGTGCTTGCGTCGTCTCGCTCACTATCTTCTCGAGTCTTTCGTAGACGGTCGACTTTATAGGTACTTACTCCCTATAGTGTAATTATTCATGGGGGTGACTGGTTATTCCATTACATCATAAATATATGAATGACTAAAATAAGTATGAAAAATTTAATATGTAGAAAAAGACAATATTTATAAATGTAAATGACAATAGGAAAACTGTAATATTAGCCGACGCGTTTCGTCCAATGTGGACTTTTTCAAGGTAAAAACGAAATGAATTTATTAAAACAAAGTAACTGATAATGTATGGATTATACTCAGATCCTCAAACACTAATAACAATAATATTTCTGAAGCAGGCATTTATAAAATTAATTGCCAAAACTGTTCCTCGCAATATTTTGGAGAAACAAGTAGAAAAAAAACGCATTGATGAGCGCAAAAGAGACCTCACCAAAAAAGAACTAATGCACCAGCCATACATAGAAATAAATTCAACCATAATTTTGATTTTAAAAATGCTACACTCATAAAAAAATAAAATAACTTACTCGGAAGGAAAATCTTCGAGAGTGCCGCCATTGAATATTATCCAAATATCAATCTAGGTCCAGGTTTTTCCCTATTTCACCTTTCCTAACAGAATTACTACTCTCCCAAGCAAACTTACACAACTGTATCAAGGAATCAAAAGAAAATATTTGAATCCGTCAACACAACAATAAAAACAATATTTCCTCACGTTAAAGTACTTGACGTAATTTTCAGTTGATAATATGAATATAATAGCGTTTTCTAAATTCTTCCAGTTGCTAAGGACATTCTGTTTTGTTATTATTTGTTACTTTGTCTTTCTCTCTCTCTCTCTCTCTCTCTCTCTCTATATATATATATATATATATATATATATATATATATATATATATATATATATATATAATATTTCGCTTCTAATTGGAAATCATTTCGGAACATTTAAACAGAAATGAATAATTTTATATTTTGCAAGTTTGTTTATAATTCGGACTTTGCTAATCAGATGCTTCTCCGTAACTGAATGGTACAGCACGTCAGACCAAATGACGGAGAATGCATATTTTCTAGAAAATTTTTCGAATATTCATGCCGGTAAATGTAATTAATATTGTTTAATTAAAAACAGAGTTTACTTAAATAAATTGTATCTAAATAAATTACATATACAGTGCTGTTCGATAAAAGTGAGTAACCTGATTTTTTTACTAAAAATATTTTTTGTCTATTGTTTTTGGGGTTAAAATTATTTTTTAATCTTACTAATATAAAGGCCCCTTCCCTACCACTTAGGAAAAAAGTTTATTCATCCTAAGGTATTCTATTATTCATCCTAAGGTATTCTATTGATAATTATAAATTTGGATATAAATGAGATTCAGGAAAAAAATGCTGTTCAAAAAAAAGTGAATCAGATATCACATTCTAATCATTAAACTGGTAAATTTAAAGAGCTTTTGACAAAATATTGAAAACTATTTTACAATACACTCAGAACAATATTCTAGAGAATTCTAGAACAGCTTAAATTAAATCTAGAGTATTCCAGAAAGCCTCATACAGTATACAAACAGCTTGAAATAGACACTCAGAACCACTTAAGGCATCTATTATTGCCCTCTCAAAAGCAGGCAAGTCTACGAAATTGCAGAAATTGCTATAACGCCCCCAATCAACTGTCTCTCGAGTGCTTAGGGCGCATAATGATGCCACTCCTGCTCCAAGGAAGGAAACAACGGGACGAAAGAAAAAGATTGATGATAGAACTGGCAGGGTAATCAAGAGAGAAGTTGCGAAGAATAGGACGATAACTAGTCAAGAAATTGCAGCCAGTCTAAGCGAAGAGCAAGGTGTTAATCTTGCCTCTTCAACAGTCCGTCGGTGGCTGTTAGAACAAGCCTACAAATCTTGTACACGAAGGTTTAAGCCGATAATAAGCAAAACCAACAAAGCCAAGAGTGGAAGAATGTTCACTTCTCCGATGAAACGAAAGTTGAGCTAAATTCAAAGGATAAGCGATCTAAAATCCGAAGAAGCTTTGAAAGCTCTTTGAATTTAGCAGTAAGTGCTGTCAAGCATCCGTTCAGTATACTGTTCTGGGATGCTTTTCTTTTCATGGAACTGGTTTCTAAGAACATATTGAAAAGACCCTCATGAGCAAGCAGTACAAGATAATTTTAGAGTCTCGTCTGCTCCCTTCTGCTGAAAGTGTGCAAATCGACCCCACCACGCTCATTTTTATGCAGGATAATGCTCCCTGTCACAAATCAAAATTGATGAAGGAATACTTTGATGAGAAGCAGGTGAGTGTTATGACATGGGAGCTCCAATCTCCTGACCTCAACCCCACAGAAAACTTATGGAGCATTATAAAGTACAGGCTCTCGAGAAAGCAGTTGAGCAACAAAGAGGATTTGATTGTGAATTTCATATCCGAATGGAATTCAATGCTTGGAGATGAGATTTGCCAGAACCTAATCAAGTCAATACCAAAAAGGGTTGAAAAGGTTATTCAAAATATAGGAGGACCCATAGATTATCAAATATTTCGAAATATATTACCTATTATAAATAAATTATAGCTCTCTTATTCTTTATTTAAAGCTGTTCGGTTATGTTTCTATTGATTACTAGTTGCAGGAAATAAGTGAGTCACTTTTTTTTTGCACAGAGTTTTTCCCGAAATCTCATTTATATCCAAAATTATAATTATCAATACCTTAGAGTGAGTAAACTTTTTACTAGGTGGTCGGGAAGGGGTCTTTATATTAGTAAGATTAAAAATTATTTTGGCCTCAAAAACAATAGTCGAAAAAAAAAAATGATGTAAAAAATCAGGTTACTCACTTTTATCGAACAGCACTGTATAATAGGAATCTAGCCTTATACTTCCAAAGGTAAAATTATATATACACACATAATAAAATTATTACGTACGATCTATAATATGGAATTATATATGTATATAGATAAATAAAAATGCTCTTATGACGGATGATATGAATATTAATAGATGTTACATATTATAGTAATATTCATAAAATCTATTTTAAAATCTATTTTAGTCGTGTTCAATGTGCTTGAGCAGGTGCTTACTTTTAAGTATATATGTAGCAATCAATTTACTTCTTTTGTTCAG
>OZ010574.1:34483442-34493442 GCA_963932145.1 Acanthosepion lycidas
TAGTATAGAGAATAGCGATCCATATAGTAATAGAAGATAGAAATGTTGATCAAGTAGACGTCACGCTATTTCCCACATATATTTCTTTTACTATCACGTGATCTACTTATTCAGAAATGGGATGGACTGTGTTTGGTCTCTGGCGATTTATGTTCAAACTACAGTGTTACTTTACTCCTATACATCAATTATGCTACTGTAGTTTCTGTAACAAGGTACAGGGTGCGATGGGTAAATTGTTGGCATGTTATATTTTTTATTTCGCGCATGCGCGTTGTTTTTAATTTTGTCGACTGCAGAATATAGCAGGGTCAGTTGGGCACTGTCTGTGAGAAAAAGAGCACCATGACGCAATTCACTCGGCCAGAATTTTGGAAACGGCATGCTGTACTACTTGGCATACCCACCACACGCTCGAATACAAATATTTCAGATAGCGTGAGTGTCAATCCGAGGACAGTGGTGAGGATTTGTAAAGAGTTGTCTAATGGTGATTCAGTGTTTTGAATGATCACGATTAATGGCGACGTTATGCATTTATTTTATGTTGCCTGAGACTCAACACAGTGGCCTACATAAAGTGCCTTGATGAGGTAGTATTGCCCCGAGTCAAGAGGATGGGCTGCTGAAAGACCATATTTCTGTTAACAGGACTCTGCATCATGCCACACAAGCAGGAGAACCCAGTCATGTCTGTCAGACAATTTCTATGACCACATCACCTCTTACATCTGAACACCTATCTCCTCACGCTACAACTCTCCTTGATTATTATGTTGATGGTGCAATTGAACGAGAGATAAACAAAACTCCTTGTAACACTAAAGATTACCTGAAAGCAATGATTTTGGTAGCATTTACCAACTTAAACAAGGAGACCGTCCAGAAGTGATGCAGGAGATTCTGAAGTGATCTGGAGACCGTGTCCGAAACGATTTTATTAAATAAATTTATTCTTTAGTATTTCAAAGTTTTTGTGTAATTTTGGCAATTATATCTGTTAAAATAAGATATCAGTGTTATTTTCATTTTGGGGTAATTTAAACAATTCATCCATCGCATCTTGTAGAATTAAGCATAAAGTTAAATTTAATAGATTTAAGCATAAGTCTAATGGTGATTATGAAGGGTAAAACTCACTCTGATTGTTCTGATAAGAAAAGAACTCTCAATTCTTTTGTTGGTGATGGCTTCAGACTCAACACAGAGACCTACATCAAGTGCCTTGAGGAGGTAGTGCTGCTTTGGGTCAAGAGAGTGGCTGCTGGAAGACGCTATGTCTTTCATCAGGACTCTGCACTATGCCACACAAGCAGGAGAACCAATCATGACTGTCAGACAATTTCTACAACCACCTTACACCTTATATCTGGTCACCTAATTCCCCAGACCACAACCCCCTTGTGTGGAACAAAGTTGAGTGAGAGACCAACAACTTGTAACACCAAAGATGAAGTGAAGGCAAGGATTATGCCAGCATTCACCAACATAAACAAGTAGACCATCCCAAAGAGTTTCAGGAAATTCCAGTCGTCTGGAGGCTGTGGTTGAAGTTAATGGCGATTTTATTTAATAGATTTAATCTTTAGTATTTCAAGATATTTTTGTGTAATTCTGGTAAATATATCTATTAGAATATCTGTATTATTTTCATTTTTGCAGAATTTTGATGACATGTTTTATACTTTTTATTTTTCTACACGGGTGGATGACCTCGTTCAACCGGTTTTGAATTCAGATTTGTACCTCGCTGAAACTGGTTGCCAGGCAAGGCTACAGGGTTCAGTCTGTGCTGTAATTTAACCTCTATCTGGGCGAAGAAGAGATGGATTCATGCCTTCACCTAGGGTAATTCTGCACAGAAAAACGCAACGAACTCGACCGGAATTTGAACTCGGCACACTGCAACACAAGACGCAAATCCGCGTCCATGAGTAAAATATTTATTCTAAAGTCTGTTGTTTCTGTAGGGTTTCAGATCGTCATAAAGCGTTTAAATATTAAGGGCAAGCAATATAATTATTTAAGCTTAGTGAATAATCAAGATATAATAATAATAATAATAAATGTAGTGTAGGGCCGGTGCTATAAAAAGAAAACTACAACATAATTCAATTCTGCTTTTTATTTTCATTCGAAGTAGTTCTCTTCTGAAGCCACACGTATTAATCAGTGTCGTTTCCATTGAGAACTCCTTTTAGGGGATAGAGAGTAGTTACCTTGGGCATTCTTTCGGATTTCCTCAACGTCTTGAAATTAAGAGGGATTTAATTTTTAAAGAGGAAAACGTCGCAAGAGGCGACTTCTGATAGATATGGTGGTAGACGGACCTGAGAAATATTGTGCTTGGCCAAAATTGCCGTACAAGCCATGGTTACTGCTGGAAATCCGGTGGTGTGATGACATGACCGCACGCTACACACTTTACTTCCAAGCACTTCTTTTATCTACAGAAGTGAGCGGGAACGTTATAACTTAATGTGTATGTTCGACAGAGGTTAATGTAAATCTGTGCCAAGCGGCTTTATTCTGCTCCGTTACAATCGCAAAGTTACTTTTTGATCGGACCTCGTATAGATGGTAGCACGGTACAGTAATCGACAGCGGCTTGGATTGAGGAATCGGAGAGCAGATTTCGAATTCCATTACATTCACTTACGTGCTAATACCTTTGGGAAAGGTATGACTCCTTTTCTTCTCCCCCAGCTATGTGTAAATAGCAAGACAGACCTGGTTCTATAGCCTTTAACTGCAGAAACAAATGGCAACCTACTGCGTGAAAAAATCTAGTCAGTCAATAATCAAAAGATACATGATCGCCTAAGCGTGTACCACGTATGGCATATAACTTACTGATATATGGTGGTCATGGTTTATAATTAAATATCCCTGATTACTCTTAGTTTCGGCAGTTTGCTCATAAGTACTTCTCCGACACTTGATAACAATTCGATCTTCAAATTAATCACACACTGAGATTAATTTAGTACAGAACAAGCTATTTACAAAGTTCAGCACCTAGTAAGAATCGATCTCGCTGTCTGAGATCAGTTTTTTTTTCTACTTTCTTTTCTAAAAGGAGATATCCTCAATTTAATCTCACATCTCTTACTGTTGTAAACGTTCTCTTACCCACCTACACAAAAAATTTCGTCTGGAAATCAAATCCCATTGAGAGAAACCAATTGAAATACATATAAATGCGCATCAGGTTAATTTTATCTGTCTCTTCTTTCAAAAGCCCCAATTCTCCGATGTCAGAGCTTGTGTTCATTGTCGTCGATGCTAATATTCAAATAAATTGAATAATAAACTTGTAACGTATTTTTCGCATCAAATTACCATCGAGAGATATAAATAATAATAATAATGATAATAATAATAATAATAATATTGATAATAATAATAATAATGATAATAATAATAATAATATTGATAATAATAATAATAATATTGATAATAATAATAATGATAATAATAATAATATTGATAATAATAATAATGATGATAATAATAATAATATTGATAATAATAATAATAATAATATTGATAATAATAAAAATAATAATAATAATAATGATAATAATAATAATATTGATAATAATAATAATAATAATAATGATAATAATAATAAGAATATTGATAATAATAATAATAATGAAGATAATAATAATAATAATATTGATAATAATAATAATAATAATATTGATAATAATAATAATGATAATAATAATAATAATAATAATAATAATAATATTGATAATAATAATAATAATATTGATAATAATAATAATAATAATAATAATAATAATAATAATAATAATAATAATAATAATTGAGAAATATGTATATTGTTTAATTATTAACTCATAAATTACGTTAAATTCTTTATGCAGTTTCGTATTTGCTTACTTTAACGGCAAAAACTTTAAGTTGGTCTCAACTATTTGGCGTCGTGCGTAGACGCATGCTGCGATGAAGACAAACACATACACACACAAGGTTCTATAACAAGACGCCTACGTCTTCTATGCCATCAAAATGTGTATGGAAATGAAAGGGTTTCTCCTTTTCGCCTTTGACTTTCAAATCCAACGTTCTTTCTTTAATCTTTCTACCTTCGAGAAATATCAAGTTCATAAGTAAAGGCAAAAGACTCCCTTGTCACATGCCATATATTTATTTGTCTTGATATTTCGATTCCAGAAGCACATCGACGTCAGTGAACTTATTTGACCTTATCATGGCATCGTTTCGCTGCTGCCGCAAAATTTAAATTTCCTGAAGTAGTTCCAATGCCACATTGAAACTATCTTCCGGCAACTAAGCAGTCACTCCGCGCAGTCTAACAGCAGGCTTACCTTATACGATCGGTTCTTTCTTTCTATAGACACGGCATTGACTTGATTCAGTCGTTTGTACAGTTGATTGAGACTTGATATTTGACTCAGGAAGTCGGATTTGAAAAGTTAGTATTAACTCCTGTGTTTCCGGTGTATTTTTAACTTTCTGGCCATTGGGTAATCTCAACTTTATGTTATATGTAAGTATCTCAACGTTTATAAAGGGTCATGTTCAACGAGGAACACACACGCCAGCAGTGGCATTTGAAACTTGCACACAAACGAGCAAAATATTGCGATAGACATGCATTTTAATCCGTAGATAATTTTTAACTAACTTTAGCCCAAATAATTTTTTTATGATTGAATTATGGTAGATGTCGTATCAGCAGGTAATTTGGTCAAAATCCAATCTTTTGGTGGTGAAACGGGAGTGACCTCTCCAGGGCGCGTGCGTTATGTGAAGGCCGCGCAATACCTATCTATATGACTACACACTACACTCTCGGTCCTACCGATAAGATCCAGAAAAATACAGGGCATTACCTTTGGGAACGACTTGGTTGAAGAAGTTACCGGAAGGTGGCCAGTGTGACTGTCAATCGCCATCCGGACTCCGCTTCGAGTTTTCTTTCTGGATATAATACCATAGACTTTTCCGTGTTTCGTTAAGAACGCAAGAGAAGGAATGGTTTAAAATCAGGGTCCGCCTTCCCCTAGACTAGCTTCCTTCCTGGCGTGTCGTTCTCCATCTACTCGAAGAAGCTGGTTATGAGGCACCAGTTGCGAGCATTCGCTCATTCACCGGCTTAGAGTTTAACTTAGTTGTCAGAGACTATTTCATCCGCTTATCACGTATGCATTTTATGTCCATAATAATATAGGGTGTTTCATTAAGACTGATTATATATATATATATATATATATATATATATATATATATATATATATATATATATATATACGGGTGTTTCATTAAGACGGATCAAAGTCTGGAGTAAGTAAATCAGTGTCATTAGTGAAAATTTATTTATTTCTCTATTGGATCATATTATTTAAGTCATGGCTATTATGTGTGAAAAATAATAACGCCCAAATGTCCGCCAAATCTGAAAGAAAAAAAAATCATTAGACGCTTAAACGTAATTCACTTTTAAAATCGGCCCAAGTTATTGGAACAACTTTTATAATAAATATAAGTTATCAAAAATTATTATTAAAAATGTTTGAACATAATAAAAATAGTTTATGATGTTTCGAGCTTAAAATATCTTTTTGAAAGATGTAACATGGCTGTGATATCAAGTTCTTGATGTTGATAATATTCAAACCAAGATATTAACTGATATGATATGAATCAGTAAAATTTTGACTCATTCACTGCATTCAACAGATATACAATATTCTATTTGGTAAGTCAATATTTTCGAAAAATGTTCTTCAAATTTTTCAGGATATAAATATATTTATAGGAGCAAAAGAATGAGTGAGTTTCAATTTATAATATCTATAACAGTAATGGTAATATTTTTTACTTTGACCGAGCAGCGTATAACCCGTGGTTGAAATTTATATGATCTTTTTCATAAAGTTTAAAATAGTTTTCTCAAGACCACTAGCTGTTATTGTTCTTTCCAATATTAATTCATAATATTTTGGTTGAAGTTGTGTTCATATGTTACCCGCTTAATTATATAATTATTTTCACTTGGAGTTACAAGTGCTATCGATTTTAGTTGTTGACGTCATTGAAAGTCGTTGTATTCTTATTAAAAAAACATGACGGAGATCAAATATACTCGGTGGCCGGGGTAATGGCCATGCAACATGGATTTTTATTTCTAGATATACTAAAAAATATAAGACGAAGAAACATGAATTTGGTTAATGCAAGCACCTATCATCATCATTATCGTCATCATGATCATAACCCTGTGTGGTTGTTGGATCGCAGCACATCTATTCACATGATTATCTCCCTTTACATATCTCAGTTGAAACTTACGGAGGTATTAATTCATGATTCGAGAAAGTAAAAATGGCGGAGCCCATCTTTCTCCGGTTTTTAATCTTCTATATAACTGAATAAATTATTATTTTATCATTATACATGTTGATATGTTTGTTTCTTTGACGTTGAGTAATATTTCACCAATAGTCTGTTAATATTATTATGTTATCATCACGTGTAGAGTTTTTATTATTTCCAGGAGATCATATTTGTTTCCATATTGTTTTCTCTTCTCATAAAGACATTTTTATTGCGATACTAGCAGCATGACCCGGCGTTGCCCGTGCGTGATTCAAAAATCACTTGACTTAAAATACTTTTGCCCTTCCTTGCCTTTAAAGGAGTGCCCTTTGCCGTGCTGATGTTACTACATGCTTTACTTCTTGCCTATCTCACACTGCTAATTTTTTCTAAGCTCTATACTAAACATAAAATCTATTACTAAAAAAATTACTAAACAAAATGAACACAAAACGATCAGATTTAAAAAAGGATTCGTAACTGGAAAAACCGAATGAAAAAAGAATGTTAACAACAAATACTTTTTCACACCCAACCCAGTTCTGCGGAATCTGAATCAACGTTGAGTTTAAGCAAGCGAATGAACCAATTGGAGTAAAGTGCCATGCAGATTTAAATTTTTCCCACTTGTGACGAATGCAGCTATCGATTTTTTTTTTTGCATGCTAGCATGCTAGTTAACATTCGTGTCAGTCAGCCGTTGGCTCTCACGCTGGCCAATAGAATCTTTCTGCCTATTTGGGGCAGCCAGCTATAGGCTCTCACTCTGGCCAGTAGAAAATGGCCGCAAACTACATGAAAACTGCCGTAGAACATGAAAAAATCGATTATTTCCACTATCGATGGGAGTTGGGAAATGCAAAGTCGGTCTTGGCCTTACCACTAACTTGGAGCATGTGCATGTAAATTTTGGTGCAAATCCGTCGAAAATTGCGGCCGTGCATTCGTTACACACACACACACACATACACACACACACACATCCTGCCTTTTATAGATAGATATATTTGTCAACTTATTATCATTTTCATCCTTTCATATTCACGGCCAAGCTTTTTGATGTAATTATTAAAGGAAGTGAGAAAATCTTCATGTTGATACATATTATTTTATTCCGAGTACTTTCAACATAGCACAATGTTATTATCAGGGTGGTGTTTATTTCAAGACAAACATTTTGCTGTTCCATCATTTAGAAAGAAAAATAGAGGAAAAAAGAAACCGGCCAAAAAATCATCTTACTCTTATGACCTACTCTTTGACAAACAATATGGATTCCATTTTGCCCGATAACTGTTATTGTACTTGAGGAAACTATTTTCATGAAAATTAGTTTTAATAAAAAGATTTTATACATTACAACCGACAGTAGCACTGGTTGTCCGGTAAATGAATGACAAATGTTTCCTTATAAGGAAACGGCTAATATTAGCATTACGTCACCGAAAACTTGCTTCAGATCGTCTTCGAGCAAAGACAACATTGAAGTTTTGCAAATTGACAACGTGTTTAACTTTCATTGGCGCAAAAGCACTTGAACTCCAGGTTCAACGTAAATTTCCTTTAAATGTTATTTTTTTGTCTAAATGGCGTTTCGATTTTGATCATTATGCAACATCAGCATCCATTCCTTTGTTGTGCTGTTCATACGGCTCTGAAATGAGAGCGGGAAAATTTATTCCTCGTCTTATTCTTCGTCTGTAATACAAAACTGAAAAATATGTGGTTTACTACGATTCGGTCGATGAAACTTGAATATGTGTCGATCGGCATGTAATGTTTTAGGGAACTTGGTGTATAAAAATTCTCATTTTATAAGTATGGTAGTCCATACATGATATTATCCTTAAAAGGTTATGAGATTTGAGAGTTGTACGAAAAGATTTGGCCTTCTTCAATTCTTTTATTTCTGTGTTTCATGGTGTTTACGTCTTTGCAAAGCATTCCTTCAAAATTTAAAGTATGTTTTACGTTCTTTAATTACTATTTTACTATACATACATACATACATACATACATACATATATATATATATATATATATATATATATATATATATATATATATATATATATATATGTTCAGGGTATTGGATTAAAATTATAAAAGTATAAGCAATTACGTAATCAATAATAGAAAGTAAAGTACTATAAAAAAATTAATAATTAAAATAAATTTAAGATTCCATAACCATCGTGATAATAATTAATAATAGTAATATAAAAAATAAGTAAGATATTAAAAAATACAAATTAATAATGAATAAAATACCATATTTCATATATTAGGGTACTTCATTAATATCTCAGTTATTTAATTTTTATTAGTCCATACATGGAGGGTGTGGATAGGTGGATTCCTACCTTCCTCAAAGTTATTTGGACATTAGTGAATATAATTTTCCAATTCCGAGACGTGTCCATTACACCACCCGCATATCCAAGCCTATAGCATCTTATATTCCCAGCGGTCATCCATGTAGGTACTGAGCAGGCTCGACGTTGCTTAACTCTGGTGATTGTTCGGGAACCGGTGCGATATGACCGTAAGCCGATTTTTGCAATGAATTATTTCGTGTGCGCAAATTGGCATAGGCATTTATTAGATTAGCATTCTCAAACATTGTTATTCATTTTGACTAGTATTTAATTTCGCCTTCATTCTGCAGTTGTATTTTATTGAAACGTAAAGACTGACGAACTACAGCTGTGAAGAGGGATAAGCACTCGTTGATATTTTAACTAATCTTTCTTTTGCCTCAGGGAGGATTACGTATTAGCCGCAAGGAGGATTACGTATTAGCTGCAAGGAGGATTGCGTATTAGCTGCAAGGAGGATTATATATTAGCGGCTTTAACAAGTAAGTTATAAGAAATTAATGGATTAAACTAAACCTAACTTATAAGTCATCAATCCGTTCCAGTTTAACGTAATATTTGTTCACACATACACGGACAGACGACCAACTTTTACATTTATATGGTTCACAGTCATATAAATAAGCTTTGAGATTTATATAGTAATGATATTTAGCATGTTAGTAATGAGTACCAGGTAAGGTAGAATATTAAAAACGAAAGACAGAATAAAGTATGTAAACGTGGACTGCTATATTCTGAGGTACGTTTGAAACCGTGTTTGTAAGCCTTTGCCGGAGGGAATGGTCGAGTGCTGTCTTCTGCAAGAAGTAGAAAATATTTAGAGAAAACATTCCATAAGTATTTTCACGAAATGTATATATCGCAAAGAAAAAAATATTTTAATTCGGACTAGAATTTTAGTTTAGATTTAATATAATAATAAAATGTTTTATCTCTCGTTTAATGTACTTCTACAGGAAGATTCTGAGAATATCATGGATCGAACATTTGAGCAACGGAGAAGCTTTTGAGAAAATGGAATCAAAGAAGACTCGTGTACTTAACATTAGAAAGAGAGAGTTGATATTTCTAGGGCAATGAGTTTGGAAAATTTGATAAATACACGAAAGATTGACAGCAAGAGAGACACGGGAAATCCACTCATAAGCTACTTAGCGAGCTTGAGTAAACAGATGGCCGAATTGGATTCAGGAGAGACAACAAAATGAAAACATTTATTAAGAGTTGCATAGGACAGGAAATTG
>OZ010574.1:34498442-34500942 GCA_963932145.1 Acanthosepion lycidas
CACAGCTAACCGACATTCATGTACATTATGAAAGGCTATTAGACAGTAAAAGAACAAAAATGATTTCGAGGAATACAGTGTAGGAAGCTGTCATGTTGGCGAAGCATCTAATCTAATGTGTAATATAAAATGAAAAAAAGATGTTTTGTTCCGAGAAAGAAAATGTTCAGACTAATAACAGCTTTATCTATGGATTCAGTAATATACAGTAAGCGGTGGCGGCGTGCAGAGGAAATACAGCACACATCGGTTACAGCTTACGTCGGAACGTTAAAGACACAAAGAGGCTCAGATTTTTAATTCAAACTTTGAGGTCTGTTATATATATATATATATATATATATATATATATATATATATATATATATATATATATATATATATTATAGTAAAAAAAGGAAGAACATTAAAATATGTAATCCGGTGTTCTTATTGATATTTTTATTTTTACAAAATAGTGCTCAATGTAAATTTACAGAGTATAAATATTATAAATTAACTGATTTAAAAATATGGTTTCATAGCTACACAGGGATTACCATGTTTCAAAAACAGAAAACAAAAACTTCAAATTCAATTATATTAAATTAAAAGCGTTAGTTCGGTTTCATCTTCAAGCGAATTTTGGAATAACTTATTTGAAAATTTACTGAGTTTTAAAAGCACGTACATTCATAATTTTTGTTTCCAAGGATGCAGAGAAATCTAATCATTTAGAAAGGGACAGTAGTGTGTTCTTTTTATTAACTATTGTTGTATCAGTTATGAGTTACGTTCGAAAATGGGCTAAGTTTAGGTAGGGTAGAGGTGCCTTTTTTCAACGAATTATGACCTCCGTTCAACACATGTCGTCTGATTTTTTTTTTTTTTTTTTCTACGACAAAAAAATTTTCGGCATTTTATTCGTTAAATTTCTACTTGTATACATACAGATTCTTTCTAAAAGGGGAGTTTGGATTAGAATACGTTGTATTGATCTACAATTTTAAAATAATATTTTTACTTTTAATTACTAATAGATTATATTTCTTTTTAAAACAAATAAATGTAATAGAATTACTTAAATTATTTACTAATTATTATTACGTATAAGTATGTATTTTACCAGCGACGCTTTTTTTTCCTTTTTTAAAAATATTATTGAAGGAAATTTTTTGACAATCTCGGCAAAGAATAGCTATTTCCTGTCTCTGATTCAGTAAATTTTTATTTTTTATGAACCTAGTAATATATAGTTTCTCATGTATGCACAAAGGACATGGGTCATTTAACGACCTACATATTTTAGTTTTTCTTATTAATTTCCATTTTACTGTAGATGTTTTATTGGTTTCTTTTAAGAGGCAGAAATATTTCGATAGGGACGTCTGATTTCGGTATTTATTTATCCTAAATGAACTTTGATGTTGATTGAATCTTTACTTGAACTCATGGCTTGTGCAACCTATATAGACTTTTATAGACTTTTGGGATCTTCAATAGATGAGATATTGCATTAGTATACTAATGATTCCGAGCGACATTTATTTTGTAGCGGAAAGTTATGAGGATTTCTGCAGTTATATAATTTTTGTTTATCTTCATCTCTTTTTATTTTTATACTGTTCAAATTTCTTTGGTTTTGGTCTAAGTGTTTATTCAAGAAATTAGCATTATGTTTCTTAATAATTTTCCCTGAGTTTCAGTACAGCTTTAACTTAATTTTAGTGTATTTTTGATTAAAAATAGTACTATCTTTACTATATATTACTATCTTTAGGAAAATGTTTAACGATTAATGCAATGAATTTTTGTCCTAATTTATTCTTTAACATTTGGTTGTAAGGGGGTGTATACCAAATTATTTTTCTGCTTCTGTTTTTTCTATGTTTTCCATTTTCATTTTTTATGTAAGTTAGTTTTAGGCTTTTGTAGTCACTATCTTTAAAAGCTTTATTATAGATATTAATATGTTTATTGACAATCTTCTCATTTGCTGTAATTGTACTTATTCTTTTTTCGATAGATAAAGGTATATTCTTAATTATAGATGGGGGATGATTAGGTTTAGGGTGTATATATAAAGGATTAGTATTGTGTTTTTCATAAGGTATATATACATTTTTCATTAAATCTAATGTTATACCAAGGAAGTTAACATTTTTTCAATTTAGTGCTTACCGTAATTTTTAAGTTCAGGCATTTAAATTCTTTATATAATATATCTCTAATTTTATCAATTTTAAAGTTAGTAGAGTTCTTTATAACCATAAGTCCATCATCTCTGTATAAACCAATGTCAGTTATATTAATTTCACGGTACGCTGTAAGATTGTATAATATAAAAAGACCTATAAGGTCAGAAGACTCAACTGAGTCTAGTGATCCCATTGTAATGTCAAAGTGGTCGCAAGAAGTTTTTACCCATTGCTCACCTTTATGTATCAGTATCGATTTTTTCGCATTTATAATAATGCTCTTTTCTTCTTCTGTTACGTCCGTGTACTGGGTAATAATGTCG
>OZ010574.1:34505942-34513442 GCA_963932145.1 Acanthosepion lycidas
CTATATCAGCCACTGTTTACAAACCCACACTCCCTCCCAAGAGAGCTCAACCGTAATTAATTTTTCAGGAGCATATATATATATATATATATAATGTCATCAGACAGACTGTCTCGTTGTTTCACAGTTTTCAGTGTGGCTAGACGTCCAGTTGCCTCTAGCTAGGATCGAAACCCGACTGAATTGGCGCCAGTCGGAGATTCTACCACTAAGCCGTCGGTATGTGGGGGTATGTGAGTGCGTTCTAAAAATCATTTTCTTATATATCTATACATAATATTACATATGCTGGAATAATAAGAACCTTTTCGTTAATATGTATATAATACAAAGCATATCAATATTTTCTCTGATAATAATATCCTGCATAATATTATCCTGGGTGCGGCAATAATACCTCAAGTGGCTCCCAGATCTTATACTAAAAATAAATAGATATTTGTGAAGAAATCCGATCTAACAAAAATAAAAGTTATTTAATACAAATAACAGTATATTAGGTTGGTGCAAAAATATTGACGTAATAATGTCGTTAAAATACGTCCAAAAACGACATTATTACGTCAATATTTTTGCACCAACCTAATATTAAAAAAAAATTAAGCACATTTTCAACTGGAAAGTAAAATTGTCATATAAGAAGAAAGTGAGTAACTATCGACACCCGAGGTTCGACAGTGACACTCTGAACTTCTGCCAGGTGTATAAATATCGATGTCAGTCTACTGACTGTTGTGATTATTGTGGGAAACTATCCAGTCGAATTAGTGTGAATTATTGTACGTCGAGGAACTGGGGTTTGATTTATGATTTACCGGACGTTAAGCCGATCCGTGCCACTAAGATTATTCATTATCTTTGGTTGACTTTTACTTCTTCTTAAATATTTATTTGCGGTTGTAATTAAATACTGTTTTATTTTAACATTCAAGTCTTGAGTTAAACTTAATTATTAACGGCCACCGTAGGTCACAAAAACATAGTTATTCAATGAAACTGAATCTAAGTTTTGAGCAATATAATGGCTGCTTCAACGCCGAGAATTCTTTTCCTTTTGACTGATGGGCAATGGAAGTTGTCAAGGCTTGGGAAGGAGGCGAAAATTCATACTCATAACAATAGACATTTTGTATCTCTGGAACATCTGCAAGGAGAAAGTTGATGTTTGATTCTACACACACACACACACACACACACACACACACACACACACACACACACACACACATATATATATATATATATATATATACGATGAATTGGGATTTTATACAGATAAAATATGGATCGGAATCCGACAAAATGATAGAATAAAGAACAATAGGAAACGTTTATCAATCTAACATGTTTTCACTAAAACCTTCCTCAGAAAATGAGATATGGAGAAGGCAAGAAATTCTGGTATTCTTATTTTTGATGGTGTTTGATTTTCATCTTGTTAAGCAGACTTCACGTGTATTTGACTTGTTAAATAGCGTTGGTATGAGTCATGGTGTTCTGAACTCAAGTGGGGGAATGGCACGTTATTTTGAGAATAAAAAAAAAATAATGGATTCTCAGCCTAACTGAAAAAAAAAATGTAAATATTGCTTAATGTATTCTAGTTTGTCCATGCGGGATTCGGATAAAAATGCATATCCGTAATTGTGTGTGTGTGTGTGTGTGTGTGTGTGTGTGTGTGTGTGTGTGTGTGTGTGTGTGTGTGTGTGTACAGTAGGCATTAGTAATGATTGGTGGTGGTTGTCCTGATCTGGGCAGGTCTTTACATAAACACCGGTTGTGTTAGATAAACATATGTTACATCGTTTAAGAATGGATTTAATTTAATACAGGTTGGTGATGTAAACTAGTGTTTTTGACGACTGCTTAAAGTTAGTAATTTTTTTATTAAGACACCCTTGAAGTATTTTCTACATAATTAATTACGTTATTTTTTTAATTAGGGTGGCATTTGTAAAATAAAATTCATTGCCAGTCTTGAGTGTTTAAATAGTTATCCCAGCGTAGGTCACACTTGTTTTCACAAAACACGCACACACACACACACACACACATATATATATATGAAGAAATATGGTTTTAATGTGTGCTATATTTATGCGATAAAGTGTTCAATATCAGAGATAAAGGGTATGTAAATAAAAGTAATAAAAGTAAACATTGAAGTCAACACTGAGAGACGACAGGCTGTTTCATGCTACACACAATCGTCAGGCCTGATGATTGCACCTAGCATGAAAGAGCCTGTCGCCTCCGAATGTTGACTTCAATGATCACTTTTATATTTATATTTACATACACTTATATATATATATATATATATATATATATATGATTTTCTTTAGTTGTCAGTGGAATTATCATCTTTGATAATTGCACACATGTGGAAGAGTAATTTTTTAAAACAAATAAAAAAGACAATTTAAAGATGAAAGACTCGTAAGTAAACTTCTACGAAAAGTAAAAACAATTATCTGTACGCATATCTGTACGGCGAATCTATGAAAACGAGATTTTCGCTTGGCTTACGTCTATAGAATTCGACTTGCTTAATAAGTTTCAGCGTTAATTAATCTCCCCGCGACGAAGTAGACGACGCCACGAAAGAGAGTAGTTGGGGGAGGTTTGTCTTGATAGATAGGAAAATAATGACACAGATGTGGCTGAGATGTTGCAATGGATGGCAACAGACGATTAAATTAGATGAACAAAATTGATTAAAAGTACATGCCGCATGACAGCAAATAACGAGTAATAAGAATTAACGTAATTCCTCGCGCAGGTCAATCTCTAGTCTACAGCGTGTACGTGTGTACACCCACACAAGCTCTCACACCCTACACGCATCTCTCTTTCTCTCTCTCGCTTTCTCTCTCTCTCTCCTCTTACATTATATATACATATATATATATATATATATATATATATATATATATATATATATATATATATATATATATATATCCAAAGGTCATCGTTAGGGGTTGCTGTATTGCGGTACAACGATGTACATTTTATCTTCCCACCATTTTGTAAAGCATTTTTGATAGAACCTCTATATATATGTATGATAAAAATATACTTTTAAGGTATGCTATGCCTATGAGTGCGTATGCAAATGTAAAATGGACACTGGGGTCCACACTAAGCCGCTGTGTCAAATTATATATATATATATATATATATATATATATATATATATATATATATATATATATATATGTATGTATGTATGTATGTGTGTGTATGTGTGTGTACATGTTTCATTAAATAATATAGACAAGCTTTGTCTATTTATTTTAAGTAAGTTCCTTTCATATTGTCTGATAAGCTTAATCACATTATCGTTGAAAGACGAAAGGAAAACACCATATTGATACATGTTTAAATCCAATCTAAGCTTTCGGCTTACATAAGCCATTATCAAAGATGACAATTTCAATAAATCAAACAACTCACGGACGAAACAACATTGATAGTCTGCCCTTGCTGCATGAAAAATTTCAAAGTAACGTCAAACTCGTATATACGAGACGAGGAAGCGAAAATCGTGTCGTAGCTCGTGACGTCACACATGACCACACGAGAGTGAAAAACGAGAAGTATTAAGTATTGGAATTCTTTGGTACAAACCTATGGCTTCTGCTATAAATTATAAGCATTTAAGGATAATTGTGAAGATTTCATAGTTTATTTTGTTCAGGTTAGGTTTCAATTGTTTTATGTATAAAGCTTGAAGAATTTTAAATTTTTGTTTATTGTTTTCATGTTTAAGTATACTTGAGTGTATATATATATATATATATATATATATATATATATATATATATATATATATATATATATATATATATAGAGAGAGAGAGAGAGAGAGAGAGAGAGAGACTGTTTCACTGTATCACAACTCTTCAGTGTGGCTACATGACCGATTGCTTCAAGCCTAAATCGAAATCCGACCGATTTGGCATCAGTCAGAGATCCTACGCCTGAGCTATCCTCGCACGGCAGAGAGAAAGGAAATTTTAACGTTTTTTCTATACTAAATACGCGAGTGGCCCGGAGAGCTCAATTCAGTTGAAGAGCAATGCGTTAATAGCAGTAGGATATGTGTGTGTGTGTGTGTGTGTGTGTGTGTGTGTGTGTGTGTGTGTGTGTGTGTGTACAGCATGCACTACTAAAAAAATTATAGAAAAATTATTATCATCACTATAATTATTAATAATAATTCTAATAATAATAATAATAGATAATATATAGGTAGGTTTATTTCTTGCGTCTTCTAGTTCTATTTACTCGTTACAATTTCGACTAATTCAAATTCCGTGCTACTATATAGTCAACCAAATCGTGTTTACCACGCTGACAATCTCCACTTCTGGATAATGATTGAAACAAATGAAAATACTTAAGGCAAAACCTAACAAAACATGAAATTCGGACAGCTTATTCTCAAATAATATGAAACCAACCTATCACATATGGTGAGGCATTTCACGGGTTCATGAGCGAACTATAACCTACATAACGAGCTTGTTTAAATCGCGGAAATTAATTTTAATATAAGTTATTTTTATTTACACTATTTACTTTCGGACTCTCGTCCATATTGTTGTTGTTTTTATCAAAACATTTCATCCGTTGTGCCCCTCGGTCGTCAATAGGTGTATATCTGTATATTCTGAAGTAGATCCCTTATTTAATCTAAGAGGGAAAACTCTTCTCGATTCTACCGCACATCTCGGGATATCTCACCTAGTTCATATTTTTAGTACTGCTCAGTTATTGCTCGCCCTCTTTCCACTGACGCCAAGTAACGACTTCCCGGTTCAGGGATTGAACTTACAATTACGATGTCATCAATTTAATGACCAACGCTTTAATCCGCCATACTACTTGATAAATATCCCAGCAGACTAACTCGTTGATTCGGAGAACACAACCACCGAAACGTTGTGATAGCTAAAACACAGACAATAGTTCAGATGCAAGCCGTGTAAATAATGCTAACGTCTCATCTTAGAAATTCACTCAGTGATTGTTATTTTAACAATCTCTGACCATTTTGGTAGCAACTTGAATTAAAATCTGAAGCCGACTGGACTTAAAAATGCAGACATAAATATTTACTTGATACCGTAGTTTCGTTTCTTTTTTTTTACATTGTTTTTATCTCGCCATTAAATGTACCGGTAATGGTATATATTTAGCGAACAAGTTCATTTACTTAATGTTTAATATGATGGGAATCTTAATATCATTACTTTTCAAATCTATGATAATTCTGTGCTTGAAAGGAATTAAAACATTTTATGCGAGCAACGAAGAAGCTTTAGATAAAATGGACACCTATACTTAACATCAGATACATTGAAATTTCAAGCGGCTTGGAATATTTGAAACTCACAGAAAAAGAGAAATATTTTTTTTTTACAATGATATTCACTAATATAAGGTCCAAGAGCCATTCAAGGTAGAGGGTTACATATTAAGAGGCGCAATTTATGCAAATATATGGGCAAGATAACTGCTAACACTAGACATGAACAGGTTAAGTTTGTACTGTTCAGGGATTCGCTTCATTTGGTAAGAAGTTACTCGAATGGAATTTATATCTCATTTATGAAATACGAATGGAATGAGGGTGGTTCGCTACAATGTGTGTAGAATGGTGGGTCTTAGCCGAGAAGGTTAGAATTGGTGGAACAGTGTACAGCCTACCTGAGGAGTTTGTGTAAATGAATATAAAAAAATGGGCGTAAGAGATAAGACAAAATTTATTCAGCGCTACAAAGGACAGGTAATTATGGTCCCCAACTTCTTGAAGACACCATATCACATAGAAGAAGAAAAAAGAAAGCGTTTACTGTTGACAGTGAATATCAGCGTGTTTCCCTTAGTGGAGAGAATTCAAATTTCTTTGAGGTGTCAGACTGTTTTAAATTATTAGCTAGCCTGTTTTGTTTTGTGTAGAGAGTTCAATGTTCATTAATGTGTCTCATATTTTTTTGCAATGATATTCACCTTGTACATAACCCAAGAACCAACTCGAGGTAGAGAGTTACATAAGAAACAAAAAAAAAAACTTTAGAAGGAAGCGGGAACGCATTTGTAAACAGGAAACAAGTATAAACCTCTACTCCTGTTCAAAAGACTGGGGAGAAAGTGAACCGGACGATAGGAGAGCTTATCTAATTCTATTGAGAAAAAATAGTAAATAAAAGTTCAGAGATTTAGAGATGAAAGATACTTTAGAAGGAACCGGAAACCCAATCCTAAACCGGAAACCCGATGTAAAGTTTGAATCCTGTTCAAAATACCAAGGAACCGTGCGATAGGCCAAACTATCAACTTCTATTGAGAAAAGGATAAGTAATGCAATAGTAAATAACAGTTCAGAGTTTAAGGTGGAGACTTAAAAAAGTAGAGCTGAAGCAGATTTTAAAAAGAACCTAATATATATGTCGTCGTATGGATCAGTTATAACAAATTTAGTATAAGAGATAAGGAAATTGAGCATAGAATAGGCTACGTTAGAGTAGTCAGGAAAACATCGCAAACTGCCACAAAACTAAACAATTAACCTGACAACTCGAGACATGTCCTTAAGTAGCGTCGTCAAAATTTTAAATGGATGTTGTGCATGGCGCCAAACCCACTCAGAAATATCTAAACTGTCTGCTGTATACAACCGCTTTCTATGATTATTAGTTGAAAATGGCTTCGAGCAAGTAAACCCTGTAACCTTTAGCATGGGCCATTCTTCTTCGAATATCGTGAACAGGTGCTAGAAAATCACAAACAAAGAAATGTACCAAACAATATAAACTACACGACTTGAGGACTTTCAACGATAGCCACATTTGCAATGGATTGTACTTTTATCTCGAAGAAAAAATAATGGTATAATCATGATGTTAACGTTCGACATTACTTTAAAGAAAAGGAAGGAAAGGAAACACCTAACCTGTACTGGAAAGAGCGATAACACCTGCAGGACGTGAGATTGTCGAATGTTTCCTTATAAGGAAAAAGCAGCTTATATTAACATTACCATTAACATTATCTAGCGAATTTCGCTACTTGGAGATAATTCAGTCTTCATTGAGGTGTCTAATAACAAGACAGTTTCATTACGTGTAGTGATTTTCATCGTTAATAAGCTGTCTCATTGTTTATCACTTTATTGTCTCATTCCATCTATCTTAAGGTCTTACGGCCATTTAACTTTCAAACACCGGTCTTCGTACATTCACCGATGCTAATCAACATCGAGTCTGGCAAGTGACCGCTGGGGAATACCAGGTGTTGTAAGCTTGAATGTTCGGATGATTTGATGGCTCAGAATTGGAAATCGCAGAGGCAAGTTCGAATTCCAGCCGAGTTCGTTATATTCACTTACACGCAAATACACTTTGGAAAGGTAGGAACCCACCTCTTCTCCCCTAAACAACGGGTCGATTAATAGGACTTGTAACAGTAAATCATTGATATCTCCCCCAA
>OZ010574.1:34518442-34528442 GCA_963932145.1 Acanthosepion lycidas
GGTAAGAGATCTCATAAGAACAATTGCCATGGAAACATGTATAGAAAAGGCAGATGAAGCCATGTGGTAGGTAAGTGACTGAAGACGCGATTCCCCCTCCGATAACATTACAGACCTTTTTGGGGGGGGGATTTTGTCAAGAATCTCGAATTATATAGCCGGAAAACCTGACAAGATACGACGGCATTATTCAATGGAAAATTTTCGCTTATTTCGTTTTCACGAATACTTAGTAGAGTTCTACAGATTATGCTTCGGCAGTAGTCCTAATTTCGTTGTTTTTCTATAGCTTTAATGCCTTAGTAGAATCTTTCACTAATATCACCAAAACTCTCACAGTATTCGGCCTTGGTGTTACCAGGAAAGATTTTAAACACGAAACCAATGCTGTCTATGAATCTAACTCTTGTGAATTCACAACATTAACAACGTTTTCATCGCTGAGGAGTTTTCTTATTTGAGATCCATCAAAGATACCTTATTTTCAAGATTCTCATTCTCAGGACGGAAGATATACTGCATATTTTTTGAAAGAATTTACCTTCTTTGTCTTAGAATTATGCTAACTGTTTCGTCGAGACTCGTTTGATATGAAGTGTTGGGAATAATTTTTCTCCTTCAGAACCAATGGTTCAGCTCTAACATTTTTCTCACCAGCCTCCATTTGATTCCTCATAGATCAATTCTTCTTCATACATAACACATTAAAATATCAGGCATTATAAAAACCAGGGATTTGGGTAAGTCAGAATTAAATAGCGTTCGTGTTATTAGGCAGAAGTTATAAAAAAAATTATTATGAATATCCTATTATAATTCTGTTTGTCTCTCCCTTCGTTAGTTTTCACCACATTTATGCCCTGCCAACAGTCAGTCAGTTATGTGCCATGCGTGATGCACGCTTAGGCGATTATGTAGCTTTCGATACATGACTGACGAGGCAGATTTTTTCCCGCTGTATGTTGCCACTTCTCTCTGCGGTAGACCAGTTGCCATCCTGGAGATAGAAGAGGATTCATACCTTTCTGCCAGTGAATGTAATGGATTCAACTGGAATTCGAACTCCGATTCCTGAATCCGGGACGCTATCCATTACTCCACCGTCACCGCATCAATAATAGACTATTTCGGTTTGATCGCGTGGAAGAGGAGAACATACACTACTTGGTTTCTGTGGGAAAAAGAAAGAAAGAAAGAAAGAAAGAAAGAAAGAAAGAAAGAAAGAAAGAAAGAAAGAAAGAAAGGAGGAAAAATAGTAAACCAGTGAAAATTTCACCGGTTAAAAGTTATTTTGATAAAATTGTCTGTAAATCGTCCTTTCAAAAATACTCAAGTTCTATACAGTAAAATATGAAGTCAATTTTGGGACTGGCCGTTTTAGCTAAAAATAATGTAACCTCTCTTGTCTGATTAAGAAATGCACTTATCTTTATTTCAAGAACATTATACAGCTCATATTTAACCCCTACACGAATTAAAACATTATCCATATTTATATAATGAGAGATATTAAAATATTTTCAACACGTATTTTATCTCAGGGTTTTTTTTTCCTATAAGTAAACATTTATACATAAATTCGTTCAATGTTAGGTTTAATTTTAGGATCTGCTGAATAAAGACTAATTCGATCAAAAAAGTACTTTTAACGTAATACACGCTTAGCAGCAAACAAATTAAATCTCTTATACTTGCTACCAGTAGACAAGCGGACTTTTATGTCTATATTACTTACGTTTATTTTACTTTAGAAGCTTATATAATACCCATTTCGTATTTGCTTGAATGCATGTCTTGAAGTACTACGGAGAATTATACTTACAGTATGTATAAGTACATACAATTACAAATGTTCATTTTCCGAATGAAGCGTTTGATATGTGAATCTTCAATTGTAGCTCTGCGGATTTGTTTGTCGATGCTTCTTATAGAAGACAGGGCAGATTTTAATGCACCGTATGTATTAAGCCTCACATGTTTTATGCGCATGCGTGTGAAGGAGTGGTTATAAGCCTAATTTCAGTTTGATGTCGAACATATACATATATCTGAATACATCAAACTAAGGACCGTACACCAGTTACCAATCTTCTTCATCCGATCATCACTAGTTTCTTTCTATCCATTCCACCGAGTCGTACACTCGGGGGGTTTTCTAACATTCTTTCTCATCCATCAATATTTTCTCACTTTCTTTCATAACATTCTTTGCATCCATTGAACACTTTACTCTTTCTTTGCCTCAAGCTTTGATCTTTCTTTCTTTCTTTCTTTGCAATCCAGGTATATATTACGTCAAATAGTGTTTCATCAGTTGCCTCTCATTTTTCTTTCTTTCTTTCTTTTTCATTTTCCCACAAAACCCTTTCTTTCTTTCTTTCTTTCTTTCTTTCTTTCTCATCTTTCCTCAAACCTCTTTTTTTCTTTCTTTCTTCCTTTCTTTCTTTCTTTCTTTCTTCTTTGTTTCTTTCGTTCTTCTTTGTTTCTTTTTCATCTTCACTCAAACCCCTTTATTTATTTCTTTATTTATTTCTTTTTTCTTTCTTTGCGATCCAACCATATATTCCTTCAAATTGTGTTTCATCAGTTGCCTCTCATTTTTCTTTCTTTCTTTCTTTCTTTATTTCTTTCTTTCTTTCTTTATTTCTTTCTTTCTTTCTTTCTTTCTTTCTTTTTCATCTTCCCTCAAACCCCTTTCTTTCTTTTTTCTTTCTTTCTTTCTTTCTTTCTTTCTCATCTTTCCTCAAACCTCTTTTTTTCTTTCTTTCTTCTTTCTTTCTTTCATTCTTCTATCTTTCTCTTTCATCTTCCCTCAAACCCCTTGCTTTCTTTCTTTTTTTTTCTTTCTTTGCGATCCAACCATATATTCCTCCAAATTGTGTTTCATCAGTTTCCTCTCATTTTGCTTTCTTTCTTTCTTTCTTTCTTTCTTTCTTTCTTTCTTTCTTTCTTTCTTTCTTTCTTTCTTTCTTTCTTTCTTTCTCATCTTCCCTCAAACCACTTTTTTTCTTTCTTTCTTTCTTTCTTTCTTTCTTTCTTTCTTTCTTTCTTTCTTTCTTTCTTTCTTTCTTTCTTTCTCATCTTCCCTCAAACCTGTTTCTTTCTTTAGAGAATATGAAGAAAATGGCAAGATTTCTTGCTAAGGTATTCATACGACTGATATTCACTGCATATTTTAAAACAATCAGTAGTGTAGGTTTTAATTTATATTGAGGCTAGGATAATTTACTAGTAATGATTTCGATAGCATTAGCAGTAAAAGTAAAATTCATTTTTCACTTCACCAATTGTAATCTATCTATCTATCTATCTATCTATCTATCTATCTATCTATCTATCCATCCCAGTCTGTTCCTATCTATCTATCTATCTATCTATCTATCTATCTATCTATCTATCTACTTAACAGCACTAAGATATACTATTATAGAAGTTTTGACATGAAATCACGGTAAAAGTAGATTACATCGAAGTCGCAATCACAGTGACAGGAGGTCATAAAAAATATTGATCACATTGTCGTGCAAAAATTCTTTATTATGGCGTTGTTTAAGATAGTAAAATTATAAGGTTCATTTTTCTGTTAAAAAGGCAAGATGTAACCGTAAGTTCTATGCTAATAGTTTCTTCTATCGCACTTCTCGCTTGTAGAAATCTCTTCCGGCTTCCGAGTTAACTTTGATCTTCAAAGATTTCAATGCAATATAATTCGTCTTAGGCTTGGGGTGAAATACACACACACACATACAGTGCTGTTCGATAAAAGTGACTCACCTGATTTTTTTTTACTAAATGTTCTCTTCTCCGATGAAACGAAAGTTGAGCTAAATACAAAGGATAAGCAATCTAAAATCCGAAGAAGAAGCTTTGAAAGCTCTTTGAATTTAGCAGTAACTACTGTCAAGCATCCGTTCAGTATATTGTTCTGGGGATGCTTTTCTTTTCATGGAACTGGTTTCTTAAAACCTATTGAAAAGACCCTCAGGAGCAAGCAGTACAAGAGAATTTTAGAGTCTTGTCTGCTCCCTTCTGCTGAAAAGGTGCAAATCGACCCCACCAAGCTCATTTTTATGCAAGATAATGTTCCCTGTCACAAATCAAAATTGATACAGGAATACTTTGATGAGAAGCAGGTGAGTGTTATGACATGGCCGCCCCAATCTCCTGACCTTAACCCCATAGAAAACTTATGGAGCATTATAAAGTACAGGCTCTCGAGAAAGCAGTTGAGCAACATGCTCCATAAGTTTTTTTTCAAAGCTTCTTCTTCCGATTTTAGATTGCTTATCCTTTGAATTTAGCTCAACTTGTGTTTCATCGGAGAAGAGAACATTTAGTTAAAAAAAATCAGTTCAGTTACTTTTATCGAACAGCATTGTATATATATATATATATATATATATATATATATATATTATATATATATATATATATATATATATATATATATATATATATATATATATATATATATATATATATACTTATTCATTTAAAAAAATTATAACATAAATATGTTATAAAATCTTTACAAAAATAGCCATTTTGTTTCAACACCTCCGGTGTCTTATCAAGTGATGTATGTTGAATGTAAAATAAATGGTTTTAAAAGTTTCACATTAATTAACGATCCTTCGCAAGGGGAAAACGTTGTTACAAAAGCTAAAATGTCCAATCAAAATACAAGTATAGGAAAACTCAAAAAGCTTGACAACGAAGTCATGTTCTATTTAGATCTTAAATATAGGGGTAATATTAAAAAAGAATTTATTCTAACCAATAATTATTAAATTATATGATAAAATTTGATAATAAAATTAGAAGTAAAAATTACCAATTTTAAAATACAAATTTAATCACTATTGAGTTTAAAATTATAGCTAACTATTATTTAATTTTATTCAATAAAACCACCACTATCATCAATAATTGCCTCTACACGAGGTCGAAATCGGCTGCAAGCTCTGATTAATTGGTCCTTATTTATGTCCGACATTGCTCGAACTATTGCAGCTTTAAGAGAGACTTTGGTGTGAAGAGGCTGTTTATTAACCTCCTTCTCAACAACGCTCCACACATAATAGTTTAGTGGATTAAGTTCTGGAGAGTTAGGAGGCCAAATGGTCAGTGCGATGTGGTCGTACAAATGGTCAGCCATCCATTTTTGTGTTCATAGAGCCTTGTGGGATGGAGCCGAGTCTTGGTGGAATATGTAAGGCCTGCCGTTGCATATGTTGTCAATCCAGGGCTTGACAAATGTTTCTAGAACCTCAATATAAGCAGCAGCATTTACTCTAAGACCTTGTGGAAAAAAGTGTGGTGGCATAACATGTCCTTCATTGCTAACAACACCCAATACCATAAAACTTGAAGGAAATTTTGCGCGCATCACTCTTGGCACCGCAGAAGGATCTGAACAAAGTCATCTCTATAATTTCTTCTATTAAGTTTTTGATCTTGATCAAATGTTTTCTTCTCTGCGAAAAAACAAATCACACCAGCTTCTGAAGGATTTTTAAATTTGTTTAAATGTCTTTTGGATCTGTTTAAACGGTTTTCTTTTTTTTTTCAGACATAAATTGACCTCTCTTCATCATGTAGGACTTGTATCGAATGTCTTCATGAATACTCCTTCTGATTGTTTATTTCAGACACATGCAGCTTTTTGGCAATTGACCTCATTGATTGACCTCGGTTTTCATCAATTGTCTGCTTGACTTCCTGAATAAATTCGGATGTTCTCACTTTATCAGAACGTATACAGACATTGGGGAACTGTCAGCGTCTTCTAACTCTTTTCATATCTTGTAGACAAACGATTTTGCAACTTTGAGGAAAGGTGCAATATCCAAATCGCTATGATCACCATTTAATGCCACAATCACAGCATGCCTTTTCATTTCATTTGTTATCATAAGTAAACATGGAAATCAACACACAGAGGCGCCTCTGATTGTTGACTTCGATGGTCACTTTTATATTTACATACGCTCTATCCCTGATATTGTGCACTTTATCCCAAATCTTAATCTTTATCTTAAAACAATATTACTTCATATATATATATATATATATATATATATATATATATATATATATATATATATATATATCGAAAAGCATTTGTCAGCAGCCCGTTGATGACACACAGGGTGGGCCTGAAACTATAGTTATTTTTGTTTAGATATTATGTTTATATAAATAAACAAAAAATAGATTTTATATACTGTATATAGTTGTAGATTAGTAAATGCAAAAAAGATAATAACTATATCGTCGTTTTCCGTTTTATCATTTACTTATATATATATATATATATATATATATATATATATATATATATATATATATATTCACACATACATAAATACACACACATACATACATACATACATATATATATATATATATATATATATATATATATATATATATATATATATATATATATATATATTGTTCGGACTGGTGTCCTCATTTTTATTGCAACATTCACATCGTTTCAGCTGCTATCAGCTTCGGCCTGGTTCATGTGATATTTTTTGGAATGTATTTATTCCAAGACGTATATTTTTCTAATTCAACCTGCTTTTGAATATCTCATTTTTTAGGCAATTCTCAACTCTACAAATTTTTGTTCTCTCTGCTGAGGCCAGGGATTGAACTCAAATATATCATAGATAAAACAAGTAAAATTAATCCGTAAATTAAGGTTCTAGATGATGTAGGGATGTTTTATCTGTAGTTGTTTTTTTTTTACACACACATATATATATGCAATATTTTTATAGTAATATACTTATGTATATATATGTAGGAGTATGCCTTTATGTATATTTGTTTGTGTTTTTGTATATTTGTATATCTGTATGCAAATATTTATGGCTCTACTTTTGTATTGAGCCCTGTTCCAAATTAATGTTTTGAACGCTGAAATCTTACTCTTCGTTCTTTTATGTATATAGAACGAAGACTAAGATTTCAGCGTTCAAAACGTTAATATGAAACAGGGCTCAGTACAAAAGTAGATCAATAAATATTTATTTATTATGCAGTGTTGCATTAGTACTTTGGCAATTTCAACCATGGAAAGATTAACAATTAAACAACGCAAGAAGAGATGGCATGAGCTCCAACTAGACACAGTTACCCAAAATCACAATGTGACTATCCTCTGGGACATACCAATTCGAACAGCCAACAAACGTAATATTATCGTAAAAGACAAGAAATTAAGGAAGTGTTTGAATATTGACATAGCAGTACCTCCATGAAAATTAGGAATTGTGAGATTGAGATAAACAAAATGTGGGGAATGAAGACTTAAACTGTATCAATAGTAATCGGAGCTCTGAGCGTCGTGAGAAAAGGAATGGACACTTTTGCTAACAGTATCCCTGTAAACATCAACATACAAATTGCCCAGATCGCCCGACTAGGAACATCCCATATATTGAGAAAAGTACAAAGGACTATAGTTTGCACCTGGCCCTACATGATACAAAGCAGGAAACATAACATACACAAATGATGACAACAACAACAATAATAATAATAATGACGATGTATTAAATATTCTAAATATTTAAAATATTAATAAAATCAGATGAAAGATCAAAGTCGATATTTACAAGATTCGTATACGACATATACAACCAGAAGAGTTACATGTTATAATTCCGGTCAAATTGATCTCTATCTATAAAAGGCAGGATGTGTGTGTGTGTGTGTGTGTGTGTGTGTGTGTGTGTGTGTGTAACGAATGCACGGCCGCAATTTTCGACGGATTTGCACCAAAATTTACATGCACATGCTCCAAGTTAGCGCAAAGTTGACCGACTTTGCATTTCCCAACTCCCATCGATAGTGGAAATAATCGATTTTTTCATGCTTCTACGGCAGTTTTCATGTAGTTTGCGGCCATTTTCTACTGGCCAGAGTGAGAGCCAATAGCTGGATCCACGAATAGGCAGGAAGATTCTATTGGCCAGCGTGAGAGCCAACAGCTGACTGACACGAATGTTAACTAGCATGCAAAAAATATCGATAGCTGCATTCGTCACAAGTGGTAAAAATTTAAATCTGCATGGCACTTTATTCCAATTGGCTCATTCGCTTGCTTAAACTCAACGTTGATTCTGATTCCGCAGGACTGGGTTGCGTGTGAAAAAGTATTTGTTGTTAACATTCTTTTTTCATTCGGTTTTTCCAGTTACGAGTCGTTTTTTTTAAAGCTGATCGTTTTGTGTTCATTTTGTTTAGTTCTTTTTTCGTGTTTAGTATAGAGCTTAGAAAAAATTCGCAGTGTGAGATGGGCAAGAAGTAAGGCCTTCCAGCAACATCAGCACGGGAAAAGGGCACTCCTTTAAAGGCAAGGAAGGGCAAAACTGTATGAGTCGTACGATTTTTGAATCAAGCACGGGCAACGCCGGGCCATGCTGCTAGTACAAAATAATACATTACCCAGAAGTAGAATGCAATAACATAAACGCTTGACATAGTGCTCTGCAAAGCAAAATAGAAAGAAAAACAACAAAATTTAAAATTTATCAAAATAAATCAAAACAACCACCAGTTAACAAAATAAATTATAATTTTCGAATAGGCGTTCTGAAAAGTAAATGAAATTCTCGGACTACACACAAAGCCAAGTTTATGTGAAAGCACAAAGCTTAAAAAATAACATCGCCTTCAGATAAAGTAAAAAATACAAAAGTTAATATTTAAAAGCCAGTCTGGTGAAAATAACTTTCACGATTTCATAGGAATGATTGGATTAAATCAAACAATCGTCCATTAATACCATAGCCTTGGAGCTTAAGTAAAAGACCAGCGTGCCAAACCCTATCAAATGCTTCGAGATATCCGGTACCACAGCTAGCGATTCGCCGTTATTATCAAAAGCTTGATATAAATATTCAGTGATGGCCGTTATTACATCAGCGGTAGACCTGACAAAACGGAAGCCATATTGTTTTTTAGAGAGTAGGCCGTAAGATGTACGATGATTAACCACTTCAGTATTAACGTAAGCGGTAGGAGACAAATAGGGCAAAAGTTAGAAGGGTTGAAAGGTTCTTCAGACTTCTTAAAAACTGAAGCTACAGATGAGGACTTCCAACAAGTTGGAAAGCCGGAAGCAGCGAGGCAATAATTGTAGAGTTTGAGGAGGACTGGAGCCAGCTGGGGAGCGCATTTCTTTAGGTCGATGGCCGGGATCCCGATACCTTCGCTTGCTTTATGGGTGGATACTTTAGAAATGATGTCTGATAGAAATGACAAGAAAATGCGCGTATTATACAGTAGAACCTCTGTTCTATTGGGGAAATCAGGTGTGGGTAATTCAAATGAGTCGAGTGTTATCTACTGTAAGTGTCAGGATTTCGAATTGATTGAATAGAGGAGGGATTTAGGATTTGCCCTCTGTTCAGCACATTCTTGCAGATCCGCTAATAATCTCTAGAAAAAAAATTCGCGGGATGCTTTGCGTTGTTCCGTTCTATCAGCAAACAGTATCTTCGCTTCTTTGAGGACACGCTTGCACTCGTTACGAGCAGAGATAAAAAGAGACGTCCGTTGCAATCAGACGTGTCTCTGTGGTACAGCCGAAAGAAGTGATTCCTGTGAGCTATTTCCGCCGAGAATGCAGGTGAAAACCAAAGAGATGAACGCGGTTTAACTTGGCATTTCCTTGCTGGAATGAAAGCATCCATGCCAGAATTCGCCCAGGAGTAGATATCGTACGAGCTTTTTTGAACAGGATGATAAAAACGTCACGAAGACTCCCAATCTGCTCGTTGATAACAGAGAGATATTCTGTTGGCAGAAGGGGGAGAGGAAGGAGATGTTTACACAACTGCATTGTCAGAGCTGCCAAGAGGGTAGAGCTGCATAGTACGACAAGAGACCGGGGTAGAGTTAAAAAAGAGGTCGAGAAGAGAAGTGTGTCCGTCAGGGTTACTGGGTAAACGCGTGGGGAAGTCAACTACTTGCGTGAGGG
>OZ010574.1:34533442-34555942 GCA_963932145.1 Acanthosepion lycidas
ATCGAACGAAAAATATTTATTAAATCATACACAAACATGTCCCTCCAATAAAGCACACCCAACAAAATTTTCAAGAGAAACACAGTAAAAAATCATCTATAGCTGCACCGATAACATGACAAAAATAATAAAAAAAAGCACACACAGAAACATTTTCAGAAGTTTCAATGTCCCATACTGCAAAAAGCATCCTATCTCTTTCTGCTATCCTTATTAAAACGAGTGGAGTCAACAACTCTCAAGGCCTGTGGAATGAATTTATTGATGATCTCTCCGAGGAGTTTCTCTATTAATCACAGCTGAGATATCATTATGGTTGTTAATTAGTGCCAAGAAATTTCTATTTCTGCGATGATTGATATTGAAAATCAAATCTTGGCCGTGAGAAGTGATGGGTTGCTAAAGTATGGACTTCCACTGGCTGTAAGAGATGCAGTTAACTTATTAACGACGGAATATCTGAGAGAAACCTCTTATAATCCAAGACAGATGAATATGTAAAAAAATCATATTGGAATGCTCAACTGCACAATGATAACCAAAACGTGGCACACTACACCATCACTGAAACAGTCAGAAAGGAGATATTTTTTCAAGATCTTTCAAGTGGAACTGAAAATAAACGTCTGTAACAATTTTGATAATGACCAAGCTCAGAAAAGAATGCAGAATTTCCCTTGGTGTAGCATCAACTTGAATTGCTTCGACATTTTCTATAAGGGGAGTAGAACTGTTCGTGCTGCATTCAAATTTCCATTTGACCTTTATACAAATGAAAACCTAATATACAACAGTAGCAAAACTTCTGGTATAATAATAGACAATACCACTTCATTGTCTTTGATTAAAACTCCGTGATGCATAAGAGAGATCTCGAGGCTGTTGGTTGAATCTTAAGAGCTATAAAAAAACAAAAAACAGCCTACCTCTGATAAGAGGGGTCACCGTAGTTTTATTAAGAAATTTCAGGCAAATCTTTCCAGTTATACCAAAAGAAAGAAAAGCTGATGAGTTTCGTGCATGCTTGAAATCTTTCAGCTTTAGGCAACATGTCAAAATGGTAACATATATGTGAGCTCTTATTTCTAATGATTGAATGCCTGGAGAATTTCCAAAAAAGATAATTATTCCCTGGAGAAGGCGGACCTTCTGTGGACTCCGTGAGCTACTTAAACCTGTCACCAATAAACACCCTGGTTCAGTCTATTAAAGAATTAGTGACCAGTGTCTTTTCAAACATCAATGAACATTATCAGAATGACAAGAGGGGTTAAGTGAGAGAGCAATTCTAGCTCCAAAACTATTACTATGAGCTCTATTATCTTTGAACTTATGAATATCCTCTCCGGTATCACTCTTATAAATTCATTGATACATTTGTAGATCCTTCAGAGGCAGTGAATTATTCAATTGAGTTTTTGAATTTATTAGATCCATCTTGGACTAGCCCTTCACAAATTTGACAACAAAGTTGGTCCTCCAGTATTGTTATTTAAATTTTAGATCCGTCAAGACTCTGTAATAAAGGAACCAGGCTTGTAGTTAAGAAAATTATGCCGGGCTTTATTGAAGCAACTCTTCCGAAACTCCTTTCAAGAGATTGCAGTTTCCAATGTAACTAGGTCTTGTAATGTCCATAAATAAAAACCGCAGGATAGAGCCTCTCAATTGCTGGCATACAACTTGATGAAGCATGCTTTTTCACATGGACAACTGTATGTTGCATGTTTAAGTGTTGGAAGCAAAAATAATCTGTTTATTTTTACTCCATCATGAAAAACAAAATCATTTTTTATAAAGACGTTTTTTTCCTGAAGATGTTTCAATGATCATTCACAATTTTGCTGAGAACTTCTGTTCTCATATTAGAATCTGAATTTAAATTGCTGCATTTACATACTTTACTAAATTAGAATCATTTTAAGAGATATATAGAAAATTGTATTTCACTTGCTATATTTTCATGTTTTTTAGGATTTTCTTGTTTGATTTTTCTTCTGCTTTCAGATTAATGAATTTGAATTTTTGTTTACATCTAAGAATAGTTTCTTTTTCTTAACATGATTAGAATATTGTATTTAAACTGTTCTGCTTTCATGCGTGCTATGTGTTAATAAAAATGTTTATAATATGCTTACATTTTTATGTAATCGGTCCTTTCTTCCCTAACAACGCCGGTTACTTCTGCTAGTAGGATAACTTCTGCTAAGTACAAGAAAACTTAAAAAACTTCGTTCTTAAATTCACATATGACAATAATAAAAATAAAATACCTTTTCTTTATGTATTGATAATTACTAATAAAAATAATACATTTATTACTCGCCATATAAAATAAACAAATAGCATAAACACGTGCATTCTAAACTATAAAAGTGAATGCCCTGATTATTACAAAATACTATTATACAAAATTTAATAAACAGTGCAATAGGTAACTCTTCCGCGAAAAAGATTTTCTACCCTGAATTAAAAACATTACACAAACTCTCATTAATAATGACTTTCCTAATTACATCGTCGATGAACAAATTAAGCGAATCATTAGAAATATTAACATAAATAAAAAAGACCATAATACTTTCTCAAATAACCCTAAATATATCAACCTACTATACCACAATGAAATACACTGTATCTGTAAACAAGGTGTAAAAAATATAACAAATCTCGTAAGTACTAATATATCCTCCACTGATCCCAGTAAAAATATAAAACTAATTACATATTATACTAAATATGCTATCATATGCCCTGTTTTTGTGCTAATAAAGAAGTTTATAAAATGTCTATCCAGAGTTGCCCGGGATGAAATAATATATTGTATGAAAATCATGCAATAGATTATTTCATCCCGGGCAACTCCGGGTACTTCTGCTAGTATTAAATATTTTAGACATAATTTAACTTACCATATTCTGTGCTGGAAGATATTTTATTTAATGTGGGTTGTTTCTGTTGTATAACATTTCATTAATTATTTATCAGTTTTCCTTGGAGTGGGAGGGCATATAGTATTTTGATATCTCCTTATATTTGACTTCAGAAGGTAAAGAAAAAAAAAAAGGAGAAAATTGTTAAAATAAGCATACAAGGAGAACAGTTTGTGAAAGATGAAAATGAATTGGCGCGTTTCTCAGCAACAAAAAAAGAAAAAAAGCCAGAATATAGAAAAGGAAGAAGCGCGAATGAAAATGCAACTTAAGACTAGAAAGGGGACCTTTGAAAAAAAGAAAGAAGAGAGAAAAATTAACATTATTTGGACTATTCTCCTCATCTTTGTTGCCAAATTTATCACAACTTTTCGGCCATTGTACGCTCCGGTCTTCTTCAGGTGGTTGGAATGTTGAACTGAACCCATTATTTCGCTCACTGAAGTAGACTGTTCTAGTTCCACGTGCCATGTCTAATGGATGTCAGTTATCATTTATCTCTGGCACGTGGAACTAGAACAGTCTGCTCCAGCGAGCGAAATAAAGGGTTCAGTTCGACATTCAAACTATCTGAAGACGGCCGAGGAAAAACAATGGCCGAAACGTTGTGACAAATATGCCGACAAAGATGAGGACAATAGTCCGAATAATGTAAATAGTGTACATAATACCTCATGTCAGAAATATAGACATATACTAAGAAAAATGAATAAAATAAATATTAAAAAAAATATATATATCAAGAAAACGACGATACAGCACAGCTGAAAAAAAAAAGCGTAAAATATATTAGAAGAAAATCGAGAAAAAACACGAGAGATGAAGAAGAATACAGAAGAAAAAGAAAGAAAATAAAGAGTATATCATCAATAAGGGAATAAAAAAATGTATATATAAACCCCAATAATCATGCAACTATAGCAAGGATCATTTTGGAAAAGGAAAGAAAATAATATAAATAAAAATAAGCTTGATGCACAAATATAGCTAATAAAAGTAAAGCTTTGAATATATATATATATATATATATATATATATATATATATATATATATATATATATATATATATATTAGGTTGGTGCAAAAATAATGTCGGTTTTTGACGTTAAAAAATACGTCAAAACCGACATTATTTTTGCACCAACCTAATATATATATATATATATATATATATATATATATGTATGTATGTATGTATGTGTGTAAAATAGGACATTGCCTGAAGCAGATTTGAGGGGATCATTTGAAGAGAAAAGTGATCAGCTTTCGCCTAAATTCGAACTAAGCTAAAGGATTTAGGTAAAAGATGCAAACTCAGAAAGATAAAAGCGGGTTACGCGATCGTAAAAAGATATATTCAGCTGCAAGGAAGGACAAAAAAATGGTAGGTTTATCTATTTATTCATTCATTTCTTTATTTTTCATCTTCATATATGTGTTCCTTTATTTTATTCCAAAAATAGAAACTCTACAATGGCGAACATTTTCGTCCATTTTAGCGAGAAGAAAAAAAAATGTTTTAACAATTTCTAAAAATTCGGATAACTTTCTTTCTTTCTCTGTACCGTGTTCTTACAGGACGTAGGAGATCATGGCTCTCCACCTCTTTCTGTCCCTTTCAACACTCAACAAGTTCCTTCCCTCTGCCACCTACCCCAGACCACGTTCTGTCATGCACTTGCTTAAGCCCGCCAGGTATGTCAAGCGTTGTTTTCCCTTGTTTCTCTTTCCCTCTATTCGACCTGTGAGTATTAGATTCTCCAGACCCTCCTTCCTCATTATGTGTACCAGAAACTTCAGCTGCCTCTTCCTGGTGTTAAGTATAAGCCTCATCCTTGTTTGCATCCTCTCTAAGACTTTATCGTTGCTCACACGCTTGGTCCATGATATCCTTAGCATCCTTCTGTAGAACCACATCTCCGTCGCTTCGAGTCTCTTCTTCATCATTGAGGAAATCGTCCAGCATTCCCTGCCGTAAAGGACAGATGTCACGTAACAGCTCAGCATTCTTTTCTTTGTTACCAAAGAAATCCCCGTCTCGTAATATTCTGTCCAGCTCTTAGAATGCGTCTTTAGCGATCCCAATACGTCCTCGAATCTCAGTGTCGCAGTTACCATCCTCTGTCAGAACGCTTCCCATATATTTAAACTTCCGCGTCTGCTTGTTTCTAGTGTCCCTAACCTGCAAATCGCATTTCGGGCTCATCCTTTTACTGGTGACTATGCATTCTGTCTTCTTGTAGTTTATGCTTAGTCCCTTCTTCACACTCTCCGTCGCTACCTTCTGTAGGGAGATTTCGTAATTTCTTTTCCGTGTCTGCTATCAGTACTGTGTTATCTGCGTATTATATGTTGGTAAGATTTTGGCTACTAATGCTAAATCCCGGTATATAAAGAATCTTGTATTATGCATCAATAAAAAAGCGATGATTAGATCCATTTTTGCCAAGCCTATCACGTATCTTTCGATACATGACTGACGAGGCAGATTTTTCCCGCAGTAGGTTGCCATTTCTTTCTGCGGTAGAACAGTTGCCATCCAAGGCTATAGAACCTAGTCTGTCCTGTTATTTACCCATAGCTATGGGAGGAGAAAAGGATTCATACCTTTCCCAAGAATATTAGCACGTATGTGAATGTAATGGATTCGACTGGAATTCGAACTCGGCTCTCCGATTCCTCAGTACGGGATGATGTGATATGGAAAAGGTTAAGTCTACAAATAAAGTACAGCAATAATAATTGTAATCATGTGAGAGAACTGATTAGTTCACGAATATTTTTCGACATTTCTTGTTTGTCTCTCTTTTTTTTTTTTTCTTTATTTTCCAGGTGATTGATTTTTTTATGAACGTTCATCATCTAAAAACGGACCCTGATTGGTTTTGTATTCGTGGGGGGGCACTCAAAAGTCAATATTCCACATAAGAAATGTTCACAAAAATCCTTACCAACCATTTGATGTGGGTACGTAACTCGAATTCATAAAAAAACTGAACAGCAATCCCAAAACAACGTAACAAAACCTAGCCTAATAATTGAACATGTAATAAATTGGCCGAAGCTTATATTTAGGCGTTAGCTGGGCGCGTATTTCTATTGAACGGTATGTCCATAACACATACAGTGCGGGAAAATTCAGATAAAGCCCGTTTTGAAGCTTCAAATATTAATATACAGGGTGTCCCCCAAAATGCACCCACTCTTTAAATGACAATACAGTGTGTAGTGACTTGCAAATAAAGTTGCCGGTTTAAATTAAATACTAAACGAAATTAAATACACTTTTATAAATATTCAAACTGACGACAAAATCAAAAAGTTAGTACATTTTGGGGGGACACTCTGTTTCGTACATACTATTAATAGGTTAAGAGATAGGTTCAGGCTATGTTTAGTGGGGAAAATTAGAATCATAAAATACAATAATCAATGAAAACTATTAAATTAAAGGAAAGGGCTAGTGTTAAAATGTAGATATAGAAGCAAGTTCAAACTTATAAAAGAATATAGATCTTACCTTATTACTTACTAATTACCAAAAAACAACAGTCTCCCATTGATTATTTTTTTTTACTTTTTTTAAAGATGTTTTTAATTTTTACCTTTGGGTTATTTTTTTAATTTAAGTATAATATTTATTTATTTTATTTGAACTTGCAACATTTTAACTTTAAACATAATTTATCGGTGCGAAATTTACAAGTGTCATTAAGAATTCATAAAGTTATTTTAAATTTAATGTTTTCTATGCTATTGTCCTTCAACATTGTATAAAATTAATTTTTTATGAATAATTTTTTTTTTTAACGGAACAAACATGAATTTTTTTTATCCTTCGTAAAATAATAGAAGACATTGAAAACGTAAGGTTTTTTCACTGCAAAATTAATGAAAAATAACACTCATTAAAGAATTTATCATATACAGTGTAACCCGGATATAAGATACCATGATATAAGAGAAACCCGGATATAAGAGATATTGTATATGGTCCCAAATTAGAGCCATACTTACCTAAACAAAATAGACCAAACCCGGATATAAGAGAAATCCGGATATAAGAAACTTTTCATGTCCCGGCAACTATCTTATATCCGGGTTACACTGTATATATTTTAAGAATAGTTGTAAAATATTAATACATTTATTGAATTTAATTTTTGATATTAACTACAGTGTAACCCGGATATAAGAGAGTTGTCGGGACCAGAAGTCTCTTATATCCGGGTTTATTCTGTCCGGTTTTCTCTTATATCCGGGTTTGGTCTATTTTGTTTAGGTAAGTATGGCTCTAATTTGGGGTCAGATAAAAATCTCTCTTATATCCGGGTTTCTCTTATATCCGGGTCCCTTATATCCGGGTTACACTGTACCACAAAAATGTAAGACATTCATTGTTTGGTCAATATCACTTTTCACAGTTTTTACATTTATTTTATGTAGCGAAATTCACAAAATTTTTGTCATTATTAAGAATTTTGTTTCAGAAAGTTAATTTAATTCTTTCGTTATGCGTTTCTTTATTCTTTATAATAACGAATTATAAAATTCCTGTTTAAAGAATATTTTGTGTTTTCTTTGTAACACGTCGAGTTGAAACTGCCGGCTGCAAGAAAACTAAAAAATGAATGTAACTTTTTGAACTGCTTATTTTCCAAAATTACTTTACAGAAATTTGTGCATTTGAAATAATTTGAAAAAAAAAAAAAAATTAATTTAATACTTTTTCTATGATATTATTCTTCATAACAAATATATTATTAGGTTGTTGCAAAAATAATGACGCTTTTTGACGTATTTTTTAACGTCAAAAGCCGTCATTATTTTTGCACCAACCTAATAATTTAAAAAAAAAAATTATTATTTACGGGTAGCTTTTTTTTTTTTTAAATGTATGTTGAATTTTACTAGCTTTTTTGTTGTTAAAAATGTAAAACAAAATTCGATTACCACATCCAAGAAAGGCAGCAGGCAAGGAAATTACCCACACTCGGCACTGGAAGGTAGTGGCGAAAAATAACGTCTTCTTTTGCTTAGTTTTGCTATTAGGTTGGTGCAAAAATAATGACGTAATAATGTCGTTTTTGACGTTAAAAAATACGTCAAAAAACGACATTGTTACGTCATTATTTTTGCACCAACCTAATAGAAAGAGAGAATACTATAGAAATATTTTACATGCCTTCTTTACCGTGAAATGGGAAGTTAGTGTATGCTACAAAAGTTCTCTTTACTCACAAGTCTAATACATCTTCTAACAAAACACTGTGCCTACCATCGTGCCAGGAATACATCTTAGCGGCGTCAACCAAAAAAATGATCTTCTCTCTCGATAGAAGAGGATCCGTTAAGTAGCCGTTAAAGATCGCATGACTGGCCAAGCGCAGTGCCTAGCAAATGTTGAAGAGTTAACCCCAAGAATTTATAAACATGTGTTGGGGTTGACTTTGTAAATATATGAACGGATATTTGAATTTTTTAAGCAAGTTCACCCTAAGCAAGGCAGTAAAGCCACTAAGACACAAGCGGTTACTGGGTGTGGAAACATTAGAAAGCTGAAACATTACTAAGAAGTAAGAACAAAGGAAGAGTAATCAGAATGACAGCAAATAGCGATTGACCATTTATATTTTTCAAGATTAAAGTTGACTGTAAAGCATGGAGCCGGAAGAGAGTTCAGCAAACGGGAAGTGGGAGAAAAGAAACTCTTAGCATAGAACTTACGGTTACAACTAGCTAGCTCAAATTGATGAGACCTCTTCGCAGGTCTAGACTGCCGTTAAATTCATGAAGTCTAGATATCATAGCGAATAGCTCGACAGAACAGTTACCATTAAAGTATTTAGAGAAAAGGCACAGCTTTACGGTGCTGGGGAAAAGACTGAATCCTAGCCACCAGATCAGGGCCAATGATATTGCTGATTCTTCTTTGGATTATCTCAAGGATCTGTAGATATATAGCAGGCGCTCCGGACCATATATGGCAGCAATATCCAAAGCCTGGTTAGACTTATAGATATATAAGTAATGATTATGGAGATAAAAAAAAATTGCTTAGCACGGCACAGTGAACCAGAATATTAAAAAAGATAAAAATAGAATGGGGTGTAACAAGCAGGTACCTTCTCAGGATTTATTCAACCTTTACAGCATGCCTATCCGACCATGATTTTTTATCTGTAGGCACAGCATAAGATAGGCAGATTAAACTTTGTTTTAGACAGACATTGAAGGAAAATTACCACCATAAATAAATAAATTAATTAAAATAAAACCGTCATCATTTTCGTTAAGGATGATGCATCAGTAAGAATCTATTTGTCAGCCGAAATATGAACATTAGAAAAACAGGCATTTTTTCTCCAGCCTCCAGGATGTAAGCGATCGCGACCCTCCACACTCTCCTGTCTCTTGTAGCTTTTAATAAGTTCGGTCTTTTTGTTATTTCACCCAAACCCTGTTCCGCCATCCATTTGCTCAAACCCATCAAATATGTTACGCGCTGCTTTCCTCTGTCCTTCTTTCCCTCTGTCATGTGAGTATTAGATTTTCCAAGCCGTCCTTCCTCATTACGCACCCCAGAAATTTCAACTGCCTCTTTCTGATAGAGTATAAGTTTCCTCTTTGTCTCCGTTCTCTCCAAAACCCCTTCGTTGCTCACATGTTCGGCCCATGGTATCCACAGCATCTTTCGGTAGAGTCACAAGTCTCTTTTTCTTCTTTGAAGAGGTTGCCCAGCATTCGCTGTAATACGGGAGAAAAGGTATCACGTAACAGTTCAGTACTCTTCTTTTTTTTTTCTGCTTAGATTTTCAGATCAGATCTCAGTGCCTCACTTTCCATCGTTATTTAAATTTCCGTACCTTCTTGATTTTAGCATCCTCGACCTGTAATTTGCATTTGGGCATAATCACGCATTCTATCTTTGCAATTTATTCTTATTTCCTTCTTCCCGCTTTAGTTCTCTACCTTCATAAGATTCTGGCCACCAATAATTCATTCTGGTAAGACTTCTAATTCTCTGGTGATTTCCTCGCTATATAAGTTGAATAGTAGTAGTAGCATAGCTGGCCACTCGTATTCGAAGACACCTGTCAACTGGAGAGGCTAGTCAATCACTATTGCAAACGCTTGATCATTTGTGTTTATTCAGCACCTAAGGGAGACCACCTGTGGTTTATACTGTAACTATTTTCAGGAAAATTTAGTTACATTTTCTGAGAAAAAGCGTGTTATCTAACGTGATCAACAATTTTGAACAAGGCCAGCACGCTTTTGACTTTGTGCTAGGTTCCGTCTACCCAATTTCACTCACAAGGCTTAGATCAACCCGTGCTATGGTTTTCAGGCACTTTCTAAAGGTGCCGGATGCTGGGATCGACCCGTCCATTCCGATAATATCAGGAAGTCTCCTTCCTAACAAATCGACTAGGGTGAGATTCGAACCCTGGTCTCATTGTCAGGACACAAACGTTCTAACCAATCGGTCACGTGCCCATAAAGTTGAATAAACCCAGTGAGAAGATACGTTTTTGTTTTACACCCTTTTCTATTTTTGTATATCTGTTGATTTCATCTTCTGTCCGTATGCAGGCGGTTTGCTGCCAGTATAGACTCTTGATTTGTCGAACGCCTTTGCACTCATCTGTAAAACACAGATACACGCCCTTCTGATAACATTCTAAGCATAACTATCACGTTCCTTCTTCCGGAGTCTATGACAAACCCGCTCTGTTCTTGTCCTATCTTTGGCCTGGTTCTGCTGTGTACTCTATTCATCAGAATTCAGATGTTGTTACCAATCTAGAAATGTTCTGAGAATAATCTGAACGAACGTTAAAACAACAGTAACGCTATAACGTCACTTGCCCTTTAATCCAATAACAACAGAAAAAGGCTTATAGCGTTACTGTCATAATTTATGTCTTGATATAAGGTACATACGTATCTATACACTCTATATAGAATGTCGTTATCTTCATCTGTGCATTAAGAGGAAAATGAAAACTGAAAAAAAAAGAAAAGAAAAGAACTGGCTAGAATTTAGATGGTTTGTCTTATAGCAATCATCTGCCTCGTTTTGATAATAATGGCAACGTGTGTTGTTTAAGGTTTGGTTCGGTTTGTTTCGTTTCATGGCATATCTACCTCAATGAGTTATTTAAGGCCGACAAAATTTTTACTTCTGACAATATCTTTTTTTTTTTTCCAAAAATGCATTGATGGTAATATCTTTATTTTTTTTTCTAGAATATGTATTGCTAGTAGTGTATAGATTGTAATAACATTTTTTCAAAAACGCACTGCTGACAACATTATTCTTTCAAAAAGCTTTAGCTGGTAATACAATTCCTTCAAAAAAACGTATAGCTAGTAATATTATTTTTTCAAAAACGTACACCTGACAACATTACTTTTTCAAAAACGTATTATCAGAGGCCTTGATGTTGGACGTAGTTTATCGTCTTACCCAGGAAGCGGATATAGTTTATCGCCATACCCAGAACGTATAGTCGTTTAAGTGGCATTCCTTGAAAGTTTTGTTTATTAGTACACCATTACATATTGACATTTCTTGATACTCTTTTTAATGTTTGTTCGCTGATCAGCTTCAATTTTTTAAGCTACTTAGCACAACACATTTCAGATAAAAAGGAACTTAACGATGAAATTTAAGTTTAATTCAGCGTTATGAAAGATCTAGTCAGTCAGTTATGTGCCATGCGCGATCATGTATCTTTCGATAGATGATCACCTAAATAAATCTGCAGGAAACAAAAAACTGCCTCGTCAGTCATGACGAGACAGTTTTTTTTCTTTCCCGCAGTAGGTTGCCATTTCTACCTGTGGTAGACCAGTTGCCACCCAAGGCTATAGAACCCGATCTGTCCTGCTATTTATCCATAGCTGGGGAAGAAGCAGAGGATTCATACCTTTCCAAAGGGTATTAGCATGTAAGTGTATGTTATAGATTCGACTGGAATTCCAAGTCGGAGAACCGAGTTCGAATTCCAGTTCGAATTGAAAGACCTATCAGTATTTAATAAATACTTGATTTTATTCCTTTACATAACTTATACTTATTGTTGTGTTGTTGCTATTCATCTTATTATTATTATTAGTAGTAGTAGTAGTAGTAGTAGTAGTACTAGTAGTAGTAGTAGCGTCGTTTCTCTTCAAGAAATGGACAATCATGACTTTTACCAAAATCCATATCCTTGTTTATCCCCTCGTTATTGCCCCTTTTCTTTCATACATTCACAGAAGCTCGTTAGGGACATTACTCAGTGATACCCCCTTCTCTCCCTCTCTCTCTCTTTTGACATTAATGTATCATGTGAGTGTCACATTCTCCAAGCCCTCTTTCTTCATTATGCGTCCCAGAATTTTAAACTGTTTTCTTAATCCTAATCACAAATGTCCCTTTTCTTTTTCCTTTCCACTTGCTTAAGACTTCCTCGTTGCTCACATTTTCCGTCCATGATATTCTCAGCATCGATCTTTACAACCATTTCTCTGCTGCTTCAAAACTTTTCTTCGTCTGCGAGGAAATACTCCAGCATTCACTGCCATTATAGGTGCATAGATATCATTGTTCTTCTTCGTATTATTTTTCTTCTTATTTTTCTTTTTATATTTTCTTTTATTTTTTCCAGTTACCGATCTATAGATAGGTGACCGCTGGTGAATACCAAGGGCAGTAACTTTCGATGTGCCGGTGGTGTAATGGATTTGTTATATTCAGTTACGCGCAAATACCCCTGGGGAAAGGCATGAAGCCACTTCTACTTCCAGCTATGGGTTAATTAGTAAGAGTTGTATAACTAAATCATTATTTATACCACCACAAAGGAATACAATGCAAAAACATATTCTAGCTTTAAATAATCTGCAAAAGGGTGATAAGTCGTAAAAAAAGCGAATCAATCAATCAATCAGTCAACAACGATCTGTACAATTATCGTCATCATTACCATCATCAAATAAGGATACTTATTCCAGACATTCAGGTAGAAAACTTTTTTTCGTATATCAATCTGAATTACCACCATTTTCTTCTTATTGCCTGATTGAGCTATCGTGCTAATAGCTTGAGATCAAGTTGCAGCAGGTCTTATAGAAACGTTCTATTCTGTATTCTTGCAGATTTTGGTAAAGTTGAGATTTTAGTAAAGCTACGATTTTGATCATCACCTTCATTTTTCACACCTTCTTTTTCAATTTTCCTGCAAGAGAAGAATTTTTTGATTTGTTTTCTGAGTATTTTGTGATAGATTCTATTTCACGCATATGCCTTTGGGGTTCTGAATCAACTTACATTCATTTCGCTCTTCCGAATGTATCTTTGTACCTATCCAGTCGTACCCCTTTTTATATAAGCTTTTGTGCTAAGGTTATTGTTATTACTTATTATTATTGCTCGTATCTTCCCACACATATCCCACGTTTCCTGCCCACATCTAATTTTTTCGCTGCTATCACCTGCATTGAAATCTACAGCATCTCGGTTAATTTCACATTTTCTCTTTATATTTCTTGGTACGATGCTATAATTATCGGAGTGTTGCGATCCAAAGATTATTACGAAGACACGTACGAATAAGAATTATAATCAAAGAGACTTGGAAATAAAAGTCAGCACTAATAAGTCAGATCTAAATTATTATTATTTCTAACAATTAGGAAGAGACATGATAGCGTAGAGAGAGTGATGCCTTCGTATATGTATATGTATAGCTGGCCACTCGTATTCGAGGATACCCGTCTACTAAGGCAGCTAGCCAATCCCCATTGCAGACGTTTGCTCAGGTGCATTTGTGTTTATTCAACACCCACAGAGCCAACCTGTGGTTTATACTGCAACTATGCTAAGCAGACATTTTCTGAGAAAGAGCGTGTTATCTAATTTGAACAAGGCCAGCACACTCAAACCCTCAGTCACGATGACTTGTGACTTCGTGTTAGCACAGCTATCGACAGCTCCCTCCGTCTACTCAAATTTCACTCACAGAGTGAGCCCGTGGTATGGTTTTCAGGCACTTTCCAAATGTGCCGCACAAATGGAAACGACCCTCTCCAGTCCGATAACATCAGGAATTCTCCTTCCTGACAAATCGACTATGGCGAGATTCGAACTCGGGTCTGATGGCCAGAATGCAGACGTTCTAACCACTCGGCCACGTGCCCATGGGTGATGCCTTAGAATCGGTGAAAACGACACAAGTTTGACCATGTAAACAACCATCAGAAGCCAAAACCCAATAGAAGGCCTAATAACCACTCAAGGTAGATGTTTACAGTGTGATATTGTATCTGCGGAAAAAAGGCAAAATGTTATGTAGGAAAGAAAACGATTAAGCTTGAAGAGGTTGACATTGTAGTGATTGGGAAACATTATACCGACAGATTTTTAACAATAGTATTCGCCCTGTACAAGGCCCGAAAGCCACTCAGGGTAGAGGATTATAGAATAAGAGGCACAGTTTACGATGATGAATAGATGTGTCAATTGATAATAATGGTCGTTGGAACCAGTCTGATAGGAAGGATAACTATTAACCCTAGACTTGAAGAGGTAAATAATGTAGAGATCGGGGAACCACCCTGCCGGTAGTATGTTCCACAAAGTAGTAATTCTTGGGAAGAACCTGTCCGAGTGGAACTTACTTCTTACTAATCGAATACGAACGGAATGAGGATAGCTCATGCAAATAATCACTATACCTCCTACGTCTTCTTTAGCACACGCTTGGGCGATCATGTCTTTTCTCGATTCATCATCGACTTGAATTCCCGCAATACGAATTATATTTCTTTCAAACTTGAAGTATTATGCTGCCAGCGTAATCCTTGAAGCTTAATAAAATCCTCTCGACTCCAAGCTACAAATACCCTCACTCAAGAACAGACCCTATGGGACTTGACCAGCTTTTCAGTCAGGAAACTAATTAGCAAATCTGTGGTACTGATCGCTATATCTACTCTAGCAAGTCGTGTACATGTTAATACCTACAATCAAATAAGATGAAAAAACTATGAAAGACATAGATGGTATAGCATCAGAGTAATTCTTCTTCTTTTTCTTCTTTTTATCATTATTATTATTATTATTATTATTATTTATATCTGTTTGTGTGTGTGCGCTATTTATGCATATCCACGGATTTCGATGAAATTGTATGCACATGTTGCAAATTTATTTATATAGATCAAGACTAACTGATCAATCTCTAGACTCCCACCCACCGAATTTGGCAGAAAACCAAGACAAAGTTATACGCGAACAAAATATTTATTGGATGAGCTGATGTTCTTTATACTTAATGTAAAGCATAGCACATGTTACGAGGTTTATTTAGAGTGCTTGATAGCTTTCCTGAGATATTGGCTTCATACAAAAAATTGCAAAAAAAAAGAAAATGAAAAAAATGTTTTTTCGTACTATTTTAAAAACTTGAATATCTTCCTCGTTTTTTTCTTCTTCAAACATTTCGCAAAAAAAAAAAAAAAAAAATTGCCTTCATGCAAAAAATAAGATACCGTAGTTTTAGTCCTGCTCGCTTCCCCGCGTATAACAAAAAAACAAGAAAACTGTTCAAAACGACCGTTTTTCGACTATAACTGCTTGGTTTTACATCCGATGCTTCCCATGTTGCCATGTAATTTACATATTAAGCTTCGATTAATATGCAAATTGTCTTGCGTGAATGTTTGGTTTAGAGAATTTCACTTAAGTGGATGAAATCTACGGCAAACTAGGTCCGAAATCGGCTTTTGCCCATTTGGCTAACAGTTTCTTCTCATGATTCCATCCTAAATTGGCATTCGCGCAACCTTTCATGCAGAGATTGTTTGGGAAGGATTATTGAAGCGTTAAAACTGAACATACCCGAAAAGCCTCTTATTTAGCTCAGCTTTACAGTAAACGAGTGAAGAAGGAAGAGGGGTTCATGCCTTTGCACTTGCTTTGAATCAAACTCTAACACTTCATCCCTGTTTTTGTTTCATTATTTGATTTGTGAACAATGCCGTACTATCTGAAAGTTGTTACGGCCTTAGGAAATCTACTGAATATCTAAAACATTGAAACAACTACAACAGTTTTATTGACGGAATTTCTTTTTTTAGGAACAATTAACTACTTGCGATTGGCATTGTGAAAAAATGATGAGGAGGAGGAGTAGCTTAGTAATACCAACGGCTGATGCATGCAAGCGGGGACGCAGGCAGACATTTCTAGACAGCGAGATGCGGCTATACTAGGCGGGGTTTGCAGTTATACAATTCCAGCCATGTACGCCCAGGCAACGCTGGGTACCTCGGCTAGTTATTATTATTATTATTATTATTATTATTATTATTTCCTTTGATTTCTGTTGTATATACATTTCCTTCTGGGTCCCAACCAGAGACCTAAGATCAGAAACATTTATTGATCTAAGAGCACACACATTTTCAATTGATAAATTCCTTAGTAAATTGTGAGCTGTATTTGCGAGAACAATGTTTTGTATTTCTTTAAGGCGTGGGCTACCTGAGATCCCTTCAAATATGTCTATCAGAACCTTTTCCGATCAAAACGAGGGCTACAACCACAACTGGAATTACTGATGTCTTTTTTTGCCAAATGTTTTAGATTTGCACTTCAAGATCCGTGTACTTTGTTAGTTTTTGAAGATCTTCAGAGATACATTAGAGTCTGAAGGAACTGTCATTTCGTTAATAAAACACATCCTTCCTGTAGACTTTGATCACTATGTGTGGAGAGGGGGCGTCGTCATCATCGTCGTCATCATCGTCGTCATCATCGTCGTCATCATCATCGTCGTCGTCGTATTTTCACTGTTAAAAACTGGGTTCCTTCAGGAATTAACGTATTGAAAGAGAGAATTCAGGATAGGTGCTAAAATTTTTAAGAAGGAGCCTAACCTTAGATTAGTTAATGAAACGGTATCGATATAACGATTAACCGGAAGATTTAAGATTAACTTAAAATAAAATGGACAATTTATCATAATCACTGCTAAGTTGAGGACAAGGACACAAATATTTATCGGCGAATAAGGATCGATCACTTGAATGACTTACAACGATCAACTAGAATAGAACACTATTAGCCTTACGCCGAAATGCTCAGTTGGAAAGGAAACATTTTCGAAGTGACTCACAAAAGGAGATTTGATGACAATCACTTGTATCCTGTGAGCATGCGTAAACAATTAAATTAGACCTCTAATTGATATGTTCTGTAATTCATTTTATTTTGTTTAATCTGCGTAAGCTGGAACAGACATCTTTTCAGTCGAATATACTGTGGGACGCGTATCCTCTCATCAATCTTCAGCTGGCGTAATCTACAAACTTGATAAATTGAACACGATATTTTCCACGATATTTCAGCCAATGAGAACCCTCGACCACTCAAAAAAAAAAATGGGCTGGCGTGTGACGTGTCGTAATGACAAGCACATTGAGAAATACGAAATCTACCAACATTGAAAGACTAAGACGTACTAACATTCAAGACGGTCGTCGCTTCTGTTATCTTTGGAGAGACGTAATGTCATCATCATCATTCCCAAATTACCGTGTCCCTTCTTTTAAAACTAGCCGTGAAAATAGAGTGAACAATAGAGAAGGAAAAAAGAGAGAATGAAAAAGAGATAAAGAGAGGATTTGTTCTAAGCGTTTCTACGAAGTAAAAATTATAAGGAAAATAGTTAAGAACAAAGAGAAAAAGACCCAATTACATAATAATCCTTACTTTTTACTTTCATATTGATTTTTAATTAGCTGACTTCTGTTATATCTGAATTAAATTCAATTGACTTCCTTGTTTATGTACGCATTTGTAACATGTATGAGGACTATCATTCTGATGGAAATTTTTCAACTTATAAAATAAGCAGGGAAATTTTGCTTCCTAAAACAAAATAATCATGATGAGGAGAAAATTATTAGAATAAATAATAAGAGCATTATTAAAAATAAGCAGTATGTCGGAATATAGAATTGATCGAAAAGGTTTAATATTGTCCCAGGTATTTGGTCTGCGGGAATACGACAACAAATTAGGTGTCAAAACTGAAAATGAGTAATTCATTCACTACGTTGTCCTGACTTAAATACCTTGTAATATCGTTCGGAACGGAGGCTATCGTCACTCTCCCCGGGTTGCATAACTTTATAATCTGTGAAATTACATGCCTCGTTGGTTTGGGTTTGTTTTGTTTTACGGCACATCAACCTCAATGGGTCATTTAATGCCGATATTTTTTTTTTTGGTAATATTGTGTTTTGTCAAAAATCTATTTCTGCTAATAATTTTTCCTCAAAAATGTATAGCTGGTAATATTATTTTTTCAAAAACGTATAGATGGTAATATTATTTTTTCAAAAAACATATAGCTGGTAATATTTTTTTTGAAAAACGTATAGCCAGCAACACTATTCTTTCAAAAAAACTATAGCTGGTAATATTTTTTTCAAAAACGTACAGCTGGCAACATTACTTTTTCAAACACGTATTATCAGAGGCCTTGCTGCTGGACGCAGTCCATCGTCACACCTAGGACGCGGATACAGTTTATCGTCATACCCAGGATGCGGATGTAGTTTTTTGTTATACCCAGGACGAACATGCCACGTTGGAAAAATTTTTTTTAATGCCATAACGTGATACACGCGTAGTCGATCATATATCTTTCGATACATGACTGACGAGGCAGATTTTTTTCCCGCGGTAGGTTGCCATTTCTTTCAGCGCTAGACCAGTTGCCATCCAGAGCTATAGAACCAGCACTGCTATTTACTCTTAGCTGGGAGAAGAAGAAGATTCATACCTTTCCCAAGGGTATTAGCACGTAAGTAAATGTAATGGATTCGGCTAGAATACGAACTCAGCTCTCCGATTCCTCAATCCTGGCCGCTTATCCATTATTCCAGCGTAGTAGAATTATATTCAGTCTCTTCTTCCACGGTTTGGAATTCAGACATGTTCTTCTCTTAGATTGGTTGCTACGCAAGACTAAGGAGCCCATTCTACATCTAGGATGGGAGTGGGAAGAAGAGGATTCATGCCTTTTCCAAGTGTGAAAGTGAATATTACAGACTAGAGCGATTATATTTTCCGCCTCGATAACCAAGTTCTTTAGAAGTTACTAAAGAAAAGCAAAATTACATCCGAACTAGATGCTTCAAATTCAAACGCGTATACCTGTTTCGACAAAGGTAATAGATTGATTCGTTTATTGATTGATTCGTTTTCTACGGCTTATCAACCATTTGCTGGTTATTTATAGCCCCAAAAATATTTTTAGATTGTAATTTTTTTTTTTTTTTTTTTAGATAATAATGGTTTAGTGCAACAACTTTTACTGATTAAACGATTGCTGGGGGAGAAGAGGCGAATGCATACCTTTGCCATGTGTATTTTCGCGTAAGTACATATAAGCAACCCAATGGGAATTGGAACTCGGCTCCCCGCTTAACGATTATCCATTAAATCCGCGCACCTTCAAGCTTACAGAACCCGGTATTCCCAAGCAATGTAAACAGAGATTGAGGTCGCTGTAGAGAAGGATCATCAGTAGTACTACCAAAAACGACGATCGAAAGAATAATCATCATCTCTCGATTATCACTTCATCGTACCGAGATACACTTCGACGGCATCGACCTGACAACGACTAATTATTTCCGATGATCTATATATATATATATATATATATATATATATATATAAATATATATTTCTTTTCTTCTCTTTTTAAATAATTTCTGCCCAAGCAAGGCGATAATGCCACTAGGTCACAAGGGCTTACTGAGACTGAAAGAGAATGAGAAAACTTTAGTGATCAGAAAGGACAATAAAAGAACAGAGACCAAGAAAGGCAGAAGATGGCGATTGGCGTTGCATTGAACTGTGTGAAAATTATTTGTGAAAGTGTTGTGGATTCCGGGTTGAAATCCGCTACCAATAAATAACAAACGCCAGGAATGAATATATGAAAATAATGTATTAACGTAATAATACAAACTGGTAAAGCAGGTTAGTAGTTCCAGGAATACGGGTTAGTAGTCAAAATATATATACAGTCTTTGGTATTGAAGTATCGCTGTATGACTTCTTACTGAGTCTACGTGCTCGCTCACTGTGATTCCTACAACGCTGTTACCTCACCCCCACTCTTCCGGTTACCTACAACCTTTTACTCAGTCACTCTGGACTCGACTCGACCCTTCGGTCTTGCTCACACAGGTCTTCACGTAGCCGTAGTATATGGATATACTGGGTGAGTCCATTTGTGTAAAAAGAGTGAGAACCTCTCAACAGGAAGGGAATCAAGAAATCGGAAAGGAGTTTCACAGGTGGGAAGTGCAAAAAAAATGAAACTATTAGAATAGAAGATACGGTTGCATCTAACTAGTTCAACGCTAAAACGGGGAGACCTATTTTCCACTCTTGTAGCGCGCTTAATTTCATGCAGTGGAGGCAGCAAGCAAGAAATCGCATTGCAACAGTTGTCATAAAAATATGTAGCTAAAGACAGAGGGAAGGCATGTCACATTGATGAGAACGTGACTGAAGCCGAAATGACAGATTCAGATTAATTACATAGCAAACTCTTCTCGAGCCAAGAATCTCGAAATATAATAAGTGCCTCAGTCTAGATATGGCTGCAATGTTCAATGAATGAACAAACGGTGGATTTATAAATATGCAAGATGGATCTATCTAGCTTGCTAGCTAGCTATCTAATCAACTACAAACGGACATTCTGAGTGCTTATTGCCAATCCATTTCTGCCATCCATAGCTTTATCCATGTTGTGGATTCCGGGATGAAATCCGGTCTCAAAATGAATGACAAACGCAGGAATGAAATATAGCAAATAAATGTATTGACGTAATAATAGAATTGGTAATACGGTTAGTAGAACCAGAAATGCGGTTAGTAGCAATAATAATATATATATATACAGTCTGGGAAATTCAGTATCGAAGTAGGACTTCCTTCTGAGTCTACGTGCTCGCAACTGTGACTCCTACAAATCGGTTACCTTACACTCTCACTGTATCAGTGTATCTCTATTACTCACTCTGCTTTAGGTATTCACCGGCAGCAGTACAAGTAGACACTGGTCGAATCGACTTGCATGAAAAACGGGTGGACTCCATAACAATCAATTTTTTCATTTCTAATTCCAGTGTCACCCAATGGTTCTTGATGGCCTAATTCTTGGATCTCATATTATAAGCTGGTGCAAAATGTCTTTTCTTTTATAGCAATGATCACTAAACCACACACAACTTTCACAATAATTTTAATAAGTTGCCACATGATTCTTCGTTGGGCTATACAGTCACCAGCTAATATTTAGCACTGGTTGCAGTCGTCGAGTGTATGCATCATTTTTAACAGTCTCACCCGATAAAAATAGAGCCCGCCATCAGACGCATTTTCTTTTGTTGATGTTGTTAGACGTAGCGATTCGGGGACAAGAATAACCAAACAAGTTATGTTGTGTAACGAGGCGTACATAATACAGACTGTCTTTCACAGGTTATACTGCTATTCAGTAAATGACAAACTAAAGAAAGCATGCTCTCTGCATACAAAAAAGGGCATTTGCTTGTATTTACTACAACGGGCGAGTAAGGAATTTGATACGAAAGATGAGCTAAAAGTGTAATCGCTTAGGCTGCGAAACAAATTAGCGGCAGTAAAGTAAAAAGAAAAAAAAATGTCAAATTAATGGTCGTTTCATTCAACCATAAAAAATGTTAACAATATGTGCTTGTCGTCTGCAAATGAAAAAATATTTGAAGTTAACTTAAGAGATTTCTATCTAGTCTTATTTTATAAATTGCTCTCGAATATTACAAACAAGAATAGTAAAAATCTAAAAACATAGTGTTTTTGAAATCCTATATCCATTTGTTTACTTCTTTCGAAATTTGAAATGAAAACAAGCAGTACGAACTCTTCTAATGTCCTCCGTATTCCAATTTTAAGAAGTTCGATTTTGTTTTGTGTTTTTGTTTTTTCAAAAACCGCTGCTTTGTAGAACTGACTCCGCCGTGTATCTCTCCTCGTACACTAGGACCTTAAACTCTAAAAGTCAAGGGTCCATCGTAACATATCCTCTATATGCTTATAATCTTAATAACGTAACACCTACTCTTACACTTAAATCACACAGATTCTGTAACTTTCTATGTTGAGCTACACTAGAGTTTAGTATTAAGTAAACATTAGTAAAAATAAAACAAGATAGTTCTCAGGTATCATGTATCCTATAATAGATACTGAAACGCTTCCAAAATTTTTGTTGGCGAAGCAAAGCTACAATATGAAATGCCGAAAATAAATGTTGATTAGGATGTTAAGCAAAATGACGTTATGATACAAATATACAAATATAAATATAATGTTCCCGGTTGTCCAAGATATCCAAAACAGCGGCTGTTCGATGGATATCGCTTCGATCTCAGATCTGCCATATCCCACGGTGTGATTTAAGTTTGATCATAAGGAGGTCAAGATCGAATTGTCGCAGG
>OZ010574.1:34560942-34570942 GCA_963932145.1 Acanthosepion lycidas
CTTTGAGGCGACCGTCCAACATTCGCTGCCGTAAAGAAGAACAGATGTCACGTAAAAGCTCAGTATTCTTTTCTTCGTTACCAAAAATATCTTCCTATCTCGCAATACTCTGCCCAGCTTTTGGAATACGTCCTTGGCCATCCCGATACGTCTACGGATCTCAGTGTCGCATTTAAACTTCGGCGTCTGCTTGATTCTAGTGTTCCCGGCCTGCAAATCGCATTTCGGGCTCATCCTTTTACTAATGACTATGCATTCTGTTTTCTTGTAGTTTATGCTTAGTCCCTTCTTCGCACTCTCCGTCACTACCTCCTTCATATTCGTCTGAGAACGTAGGATTATTTTCATCCGAAAATACTCATTCATTTTTGTTTAGGCACATTACATTCTTCTGCATTTTATTTGTTTTGCTGCCAATTTCAGGTTTCTAGTTGATATTCGCATTATCTAGGCTGACAACTCAGATAAGGAGAATTTGGCGGCAAAACAAATAAAATGCAGAAGAATGTAATGTGCCTCAAAAAAATTGAATGAGTATTTTCAGATGGAAATAATCCTACGTTCTCAGACGAATGTAGAATTTAAAGTTTCGCGGGTACGAGAGTCTATATTAATTCTAAAAATGTGTCTGCATATATATGTGTATGTATGCATGTGTGTGCGTGTGTGTGTGATCGGTATTTGTTTATGCGTTTCCACAGTTTTCATCCGATTTCGATGAATTTTTTTTTTGTTTAATAGATAATTCTCCAGTGCCGGTTTTGAGTCCAAATTGTTGGCGACAATGGCTCTCCACTATTTCCTGTCCGTTATATCTCCCAGCAACGTTTTACTATTTATTATCTGTTCTTGGATATATATATATCTTTCATAAAAACTTTAATACAAATAAATAGTTTAATATATTACAATAATATTATCTATATCTATAATTCTCAAAATGTGTATGTATGTTGTGTGTGTGATCGAATGTTGTTTATGCGTTTCTACAGTTTTCATCCGATTTCGATGAATTTTTTTTTTATTTGATAGATAATTCTTCAGTGCCAGTTTTGAGTCCAAATTGTCTGAAAAAAATTACAACCTTCAAGGTGAAAAATTGAAAAAACTGATTTTTTACATTTTGCGCAAAAATCAAAGGAAAAATTTAATGTCTGTAAAAACAGCATGCAATCAATTTAGAAAGTTGAAATCTAACGCAAAAAATTATTAGAAATATAAAAAAAATTATATTATAAATAAAAATTATTCTATATTATTATTATGACTGGGAAAAGATTCTTCCTTGTAAGATTGAGGACGCAAAAAATGGCCCTTTTCATGGCTTTCCCCTCATTCAAATTGTTAAACCAACAATTTGGGTATGTGTCTCAGTTGCACCCAATTGTTGTTACTAATATTGATTTTCAGGTGGGCTGACTTTAAACTTAAACTGCTCCAATTGAACGGCAAAAATTCACAGTAATGAAACACCTGATCGAAGACGGATTATATTTCTAGTATTCGATATGAACATTCGTTCAAGATTTTGCGAAAAATTTACTCCAAAAACTATGAAATACTCATGAGAAATTACATTAAGGGAATCAATTAGGTTTGATAGAAAAGTGTAATCATTTTATATAATTGAAATATAAATTCGAAAAAACGTATATTTAAGGAAAGCGTACCTACAATATATGCAAATATCTAGATCTTTCAACAGGACACTAAGTCATGTCAAAATATGAACTAAACTATAAATTATCTAAAAGAAAAAGGTTATAGTACATTTCAAAAATAGAACAAACTAGCCCCATAACTTTAAAATTATATAAGACTAGCAGAAGTACCTAGCTTTGAAATAACCTAATGCATAAAAATGAAAGCATTTTATAAACTTCCTTTTTTAACACAAAAACATACCAGACATGAAAGCATAATAGTTCAAATAAAATATACTAAAAATTACTCTAATATTAATATGTCAACACAAAATTTCAAATACAATCTTCTGAAAGCGGAAGAAAAACCAAACAAATGAAAAATATAACAATTCAAATGCAATTTCCTAATTATCCAATAAAATTATTCTAATTTTGAAATGCAAACAGTAATTCAAATTTAATTTTCTAAAATGATTCTAATGTGAGAACAGGAGAAATTGTCAGCAAAATTGAGAATGATCATTGAAACATCTTCATTTTAGAACTTATTTATAAATAAGGTTCTTTTTTTTTTCCTGCTTCCAACTCTTAAACATGCAACATAAAGTTATCCATGGGAAAAGCATTCATCAAGGGGTATGCCAGCAACTGAGAGGGTTTATCCTTGGGATTCATTTATGGACAGTGTAAAGCTTAGTTTTAATGGAAACTGCAATCTCCCGAAAGGAATTGTTACATTATTTGGAATCAAAGGTGTTCTTGGGATTAGAATATTTTCTCATTTACCACATCCTGACAGAATGGTGGCTTCAATAAAGTGTGGCATAATTTTCTTAACTGCAAGACTGGTTCCATTGTAGAGTCATGGTGAATCTAGATTTCTAAATAACATTATTGGAGCACCAAAATTCAGATATAATTTGTGAGGAAACATTCCAGATGGATCTAATGAATTCCTAAACTGAAGTGGATAATTCACTGTCTCTGAAGGACCTACAACTGTATCAATGGACTTATAAGAGAGACATTCTCCAGGGAGGACTTTTAAAAAAATTAATGGGATTCAAATAATAGTTTTGGAGCCAACATCGCTCTCTAAGTTAACAATTTGTAATTCTGATAATGTTCATTGTTGTTTTGGAGGACACTGATCATTATTTCTTTGTCAGACTGCACCTAGGTACTTATTGGTCATAGGATTAAGCAGCCCTGAACGTCCACGGGAATAATATTTTGGGAATTTCCACAGACATTCGATTATTACACAGGACAGCTCCCATATTTGTTTTCCGTTTTATGGTTTTGACATGTTGCCAAAGTCTGGAAGATTTCGAGCATGCTCGAATCTCATCAGCCTTTTTTTTCTTTTGTTATCACTGGAAGGATTTGTCTGAAATCACCTGAGCAAGAAGTAGTCCACGTCTTTGTCACTCTATAATGTATATATGGCATCTAACTGGATCAAATACTATATATTTTGTGAGTAAGTCCATCAATTTGATTACTGTCTGCCTAAACACCCTGGTTATAAGATCGTATCTATGAAAATGTGACTCTTCTTGAAGCAGTTCATTTTTACTTACTTTCCATTTGAAGGTGCAAGTGAAGATTATGAAGAAAATCTCGATGACCGTATTTTCTAACATAAACCATTGCATCTTGTGTTTTTTGTTTTGTTTTGTTTTTTCATGTATGCATCGTGGGTTTCCTATAAAACTGGATGGCAAGCTACAAAGGTGTCCTAATTCTGTTTCACAGGTATTATTATTGATCGCATCTTTCAGTTGGGTATACTCTTCAGAACGGAGGTTGTTTTTTGGTTCTTTCTAAGGTATCCTAATCTCTCTGATTAAATTTTGGCGTACATGTCAACTAAACACTGATGGAACAATTATTGACTTCTATGTACATGATTGAATGTATCCGGGTGAATCATGAAATGGTAGGAACAGAAATCCATTCCAGAGTCTGTCTTGTTTTCACCAGCTATGGGCAGGATTAGATGCTGTCCATCGCCTCCATTCACAAATAACAATGGATAAAGAAAATGCATCATATTAGCGATGAAGCTCACTTATTCTTTTTTATTTGAAAGCCTTTCCTGTGAAATATAATGCCGCGATGATTTCCAATCTCTTCACCTCTGATTATTATAGCAACTTCATTAAACCTAGGTGCATTTATATCACCGAAGATGCTACCCGGAGGGTCTTATTTCTGAATCTATCTTGACTGTGACCTCAGAAGATGGACCTACCGTTAGATCATGTTTGAAACTTTTCATATCACTATTATTTTCATGTAGCATTTCTGGGAGATTCCAGATAATATCAATATCTGATTACTTCTTCAATGAACTCTTTTCTCTGCCTGCTGCCTCATATAATTAACAAAATATATCTATGAAAACCGAGGTTCATCATTAAGTAGTGGTTGAAGTGTTCTAGTTCTGTGATAAACTTGTCTCCGCATTTTGAAATTGGGCATAAATCGCTTCTCATGAATGATCTTAGAATCGAAGGAAGTCATACAGAATGCATTGTTGTATTTCCAGATATTGAGGTAAAGATTCTGTGGTCTCTATTCAAAAGAAGATTCTTCAACAAATCTGGTGGATCAGAATAATGTTTCAATCTAACTTTTCCATTGGAATAATATAGTTCAATATATTCGCTATTCAACTTTTCTGCATTAATAATGAGAAGTTTGTCCATGGAACCAATTTGAATTGAAGTTTTCAGAAGTAGTCATACAAAGAATCATTAATTAAATGTACCTGAAATCTATTGCATTCTCCTTGCTTGAAGTTGGGTATGTATTATCCTGTCTTCGTTTTGTCTTTGCAACCTTTATCCTGTCTTGGGTTTGTCTTTGCAACCTTTTTCTCGCAGATTTATTTTGTCTTTGACGGTCAATCCTTATTCTTTGATATTAAAGTCTTAACGATCTTTTCTCTTCAGATTCTTGCTGTCTCAAATGCTCAGATCTGACCTTCAGTCCCTGAATTCTCTGTGGTCTTTACTCTTCTGATTTTTTTTAATATCTGTGCTGTACATGTCTATCCCTATCTCCTTAAAATCTCTGCAATCTGTTGCTTAGACTTTGTCTCACTTGTTAAGATCTAACTCTATGTTCTTGAATAAAGAATATTCAGACGAAACTGAGCAGCTTTGGGAGATATTTTAGAGAAAATATTCACATACTGATCATTCATTTATTTAGAATATATATCAGTCAGTCAATTATGTGCCATGCGTGATATACGCTTAGGTGTTCATGTATTATTCGATACATAACTGACGAAGCAGATGTTTTTCCCGCAGTAGGTTGCTTTTTCTTTCTGTGGTAGACCTGTTGCCATCCAATGCTATAGAACCCGGTCTGTCTTACTAATTACCCATAGCTTGAAAAGAGGAGGATTCATACCTTTCCCAAGGGTATTAGCACTTAATGGATTCGACTGGAATTCGAAATCGGCTCTCCGATTCCTCAATCCGACCCGCTATCCATTACTCCACCGTGCTTCCAGAATATACAGGGTGTCCATAAAGTTCGTATGCACTTTAAACAATTTATAACTTTATTTGTTTTTGCGATAGAAATAATCTGTAAAAAATGTTATAAAGTTTAATGTACCTAGTTTTAAGTATAACTAAAATAGCTAATGTGATTTCAGGCATTATTGTAAATCAGTTGGCGAATGTTTTCTGTGAACTGCGAAATCGTATTACTCTTTGTATTGCTAATGATGGAGAACATGTGGAAACTTAAATAAAATTTCAATAGAACCTTAAAAAAATATAGATTTACTTCTTTCTAATCCTTTTTACAAAGTTTTTCTATCGCAAATACAAATAAAGTTATAAAATTCTTTAAAGTGCACACGAACTTTATGGACACCCAAAAAATCCCGACACGTGGAATCATCAGGGGGTTTCGCAACAAATCTTAAGGAATGTAAAAAATGATAGAATGTAATTGAAAACTTTTTCTATGTGCCAAGTTCCTTCAGGACAGAGACGATCACTGCTCTCTACATCTTTTTATCTCGTGTGGCTCTTAGCAGTTATTTTCCCTTAGCTAAGAAACCTCCTTAGTTCTACCATCCATTCACACACGTATGCAAATATCTACATCTTTCAACAGGTCAGTAACTCATGTCAGACTATGAACTAAACTATAAATTATCTAAAAGGAAAAGATTATAGTACATTTCAAAAATAGAACAAACTAGCCTCCAACATTAAAATTATACGAGACTAGCAGAAGTACCTGGCTTTGAAATAACCTATTGCATAAAAATGTAAGGATTTTATAAACTTCTTTTTTAACACAAAACATACCAGACATGAAAGCATAATAGTTCAAATAAAATATCATAAAAATTACTCAAATACAATCTTCTGAAAGCAGTGTAAATGAAACCCATGAAAACATAACAATTCAAATACAGTTTCCTAATTATTTACTAAAATTATTCTAATTTTGTAATGCAAACAATATTTTCTGTATTTCTCTGTCTTTCTTCCCCTTTTGTTGCCATTCTTTTATAAATTCGTTGTTGCTTTTATTCCATCGCTGAAAATTTCACTATGCTTTTGTAGAACTAAATTTATACTAATTCTAGTTTTGTTTTGTTTTTTTACATTCACTATTTAATCCGAGATTTTAAGCAGGGAATTGTATATAGAAATATGTTATTTTCAAAAAATAAAATTATTAATACAATATTCATTTGCACAAATATAAGAATTATTCTTACAATCCAAAACAGGCTTCGGCTTTCAATAACCGACACAGGGTTGATAACCCGTGAAAAAAAAAGTTCATTAATTTGATATCCTCGATTGCAATTATATACAGAGTTTAAATATTCATCAATATCATTTAAAATACATTTTTATGGTTCTTCCCTATTTACAATTGCTGTATGACGTCAACCACATGACTTCTGCTATTACCGGCAGGAACATCAGAGACGTCAAAATCTTCAAAATCATATAGACAAGTTTCTCTTTTTTATTATTTGTTTTATATTAATCTCTTTCAAATGCAAAATGACATCGAATATCTCCAGCTTTTCAAGACATTGTTATCTACTCGCAGGTATAGTCCACACTTGAATTGACGTCCCCTTGCAAGACGTGGACGATCATGGCCCTCTACAATTTCCAGTCCTTTTGTAGCCGTAGGTAACATTTATTTATTTTTTATATCTCCTAGTCCCTGTCCTGGCAACTATTTACACAAATACGTATGCAGTGCCTTTTTTTCCCGGTCTATCTATAATCTATATGTCATGTGAGCGTTGTCAACATTTTCAAGTCCCGTTTCCTCATTACGTGCCCTTGAAATTTCAAATGTCTCTGATTCTAAGTATAAGTGTCCCTTTTGTTTCTATTTTCCCCCAAACTCTGTCGTTGATCACATGTTCAGACCATGGTATTCTCAAAATCCTTTTGTAAAACCACAATTTCTATGGTTAAACTTCCATTTCATCAGTGCGAAGATTGTTCAGCATTCACTGCCATACCGATATTACATCACAGTTAAGTACTCTTTACTGTTTCTCTCACGAATTTTCCTGTTTCTTAATATTTGATTAGATTTTGAAAAGCATTTTCGCTGTCCCAATGCGTCTTCGGATTTCAATGTCGTACGTTCCAACCACTGTTATTAGGTTGGTGCAAAAATAATGACGTAATAATGTCGTTTTTTGACGTTAAAAATACGTCAAAAAAACGACATTATTACGTCATTATTTTTGCACCAACCTAATAAAAGACTTCCAGATATTTAAAATTTTGTACCTGATGTTCTCGGTATATCGAATTTGTAATTCGCGTGTTGGGTTGTCTTTTTGTTGACAAGCATACATTCTACCATCTTACAATTGATGTTTAATCTTTTCTTCTCGCTTTCCCTTACTAAGTTCTGTAGGAATTACTTTACTTATTTTGTGTCTACTATCAATACCGTGTCATCTGTATATATAATGCTGTCAAGGTTGTGTCTGTCAGTAATTAATCTTGGTACGACTTCGAAGGAGGCACGGTGGAGTAATGGATAGCGGCTCGGATTGAAGAATCGAAAGCCCAGTTCGAATTCCAATAAAATCCATTACATTCACTTGGGAAAGGTATGAATTCTCTTCTCCCCCAGATAAGAGCAAATAGCAGGACATACCACCTTTGGATGGCAACTGGTCTACCGCAGAAAGAAATGGCAACCTACTGCGGGAAAAAATCTGCCTTGTCAGTCATGTATCGAAAGATACAGGATCGCCTAAGCGTGTATCAAACATGGCATATAACTGACTGAAGACTGCAAAGTCTGTCAGTATTTCTTCACTGTAAACATTAAATATGTCCGGTAAGAAGACACATCCTTGTCTTACACCCTTTTCATTTTTAAGTCTTGAATTCATTTGATTCATTTTCATTCTTATGCTGTCTAGGTTTTGATGAGTTCTCATATTTTCACAAACAAATCAAGGTTGAAAAGCCTTTCCAGCAGTCCTTTTTGTAACATACTTTATCAAACGCCATTGCTTAATCTATAAAACTGTTGTATACAAGTATGCGTCGGTGCCGACTCTGTGGTTTGAATCTAGATTGCCAGTGAGTAACACGGGCAATTCCGTTATTAAGTAGATCACGTGATCATAAAGGAAGTGAATAAATAGGAAGTAGCGTGATGACTATATGATCACTGTTCACTCTTCTTGTCCATCCACTATTGCTATACGTTCACTCTCTCTCTACTCTATTATTATACGGATTAAGATTCTCTTCTGATCATTGTACTATTTGGCAATTACAACTTGAACAAGTACTACTGGATATTACTGGAAGTCGTTACTACCGGCATTTACGAAGTCTCGAATATAACGAGCATTTTTGGAAGTAATAACAAAGCTTTCGCTTGACATAGCAAAAGTAACAAGCGAAGCTTTCCAGCATCACAAAAAAACATAGATATACATCTTTTTCCATTTGTAAGTCTCATTCTGCTATTATTCAAATCATAAATATTGCATTACTTGTTCCAGTGTCTTTAAAGAGCACTATACTTGTCCTGTTTCGAGTTTAATTCTGATGTCCATTCATCAGAATTCCGATGATAGATTTTTTTTTTATTTTTTTTTAATTTGGCTTACATCTCTATTATAGCTTATATTACGCAGGGAACGAGGTGGGCGGTATTTTCTAAGGGCAGAAAGGTATTCAAAACCTCAAATGTGACATGTAGATAATATTAAGAAGAATCAAACAGGCTTTTGATGGCCAAGCTTACCAGACATTTCCAGAAATCAGTTTAACATGGCTAGTATCAGAATATACATTTATCGCTTATAGCGTTTTTACATGCCAACTTTGCATGATAAAATTATTTAACACTATTTACATTGTTCGGACTATCGTCCTCATCGTTGTTGCCATATTTATCCCAACGTTTCGGCCGTTGTACGCTCCGGTCTTCTTCAGGTGGTTGGAATATCTATCTATCTACCTATATATCTTTGATTTTGGTATCTGTCAATATTTCTGAGATGAGGTATTGTGTACATTATTTACATTGTTCAGACTATCGCCCTGATCTTTCTTGCCATATTTATCACAACGTTGTACGCTCCGACCTTCTTTATGTCAAACTGAACCCTTTATTTCGCTCGCTGCGGTAGACTATTCTAGTTCCTCGTGCCATGTCTAATGGATGTCAGTTATCAGTTATCTTCTGTTAATTCACCTCTCCAAGTTCTCCACCGCCTTAACCAGGTATTGAACTCACACTCTTTGGGTCCTGTCACTCGATCTAACTAACGCCTTTATCCATTGTGCCATGTGTACTTGAAGACACAGGAAATTATTTATTATTTAAATTCGTACTTTCAGAAAATTAAACAGAATTTTTAACAGTTTCTTTAGAATTGCCTTTATTTTAATCTAAAAAGGACTTAATTCAAATTAATCATTTTTATAAAAGATATTTAAATTGTAAATATGTATGTGCTGGTACGAAACTTATATATAAAAAAACTTTTAAATACTATGAAAGAAATACAGTCGCAAACATATTGTATACAATGTCTTTGATGTTTTCTCACACCAACCAAAATTTACAAACTCAATTTAACATATCTTTCTACCAAACCCACAGATTTAAATCATAAAATTGACTATGAAGTGTTTTTTCTAATTACATTTTTTGGAAAATTATTTGGCCATGATCTGTTTTTTCTTTTTTTTTTTATTCTTAAAATTATTTACGTTAAAAACGAACATCATACTCTTGAGAGAAATTTTATGTCACTCTCATAAATAAAACGTTTCACATAAACAAAACTTGTGAAT
>OZ010574.1:34578442-34615942 GCA_963932145.1 Acanthosepion lycidas
TACAAGATCAGTTCTGTCAATATTATGTGTGTGCAGTCAATTCAAGGCTAGTTAAAACTAGCCTATGTCAATATTCAAAATACAATGACAGTTCGATCAATACTAATTAATATCTATGCGCACAGTACAAGCATAGTTATATCAATACTAGCTGTTGTCAATGCGATCAATACAGGTACAGCCGATATTAGATGATAAGTATTTTGTCAAACAAATGTGAAAGTGTTATATAATTCTGAACAGTGTGACTTATGCTAGGTTTTTTTATTCAGGTTGCAAACAGCGATATTGCACTAAAATTTGTTTTATGGACTTTCTGCTTCATTGGAAAACAAACATGGCATGATTAAATGTTTTACATTTGCTTTCTACTTCTAATATATTCTTAGAAATCAGATGATGTTATTCTGAATTTTTCCTCTTTATCATAATGTGGATAGAGGGTTTGGATAATTTGTCTCTCTCACGACAAAGTGAAATTGAGAGAGACAGGAAAAAACGCACCTATCTAGCTAGCTTGTGTAAATACGTGCCAGAAAAGGGCTTGGAAGTTATAATAAAAGACGCATTTTATTAAATGCTATAAAGAGCAAGGAATTGTGTAGAGTCATGATCAACAACATCCTAAACGGAGAGAAAGCATGGCGGAGTAATGGATAGCGGTTCGGAATGAGGAAACGGAGAGCCATTCCATTCCATTCGAGTGCATTACATTCATTTACGTGCTAATATACCTGGGAAAGGTATGAATCGACTTTTTTCCCTCCCCAGCTATGCGTAAATAGCAGTACAGACCGGATTCTATAGCCTTGGATGCCAACTGGTCTACCCGCAGAAAGAAATGTCAACCTACTACGGGGAAAAACATCTGCCTCGTCAGTCAAATATCGAAAGCGCGTATCATGACACAAAACTGACTGACTGATATAGAATAAACAGTAGACGTCGAGAAACATTTATTTAGTCTATAATGCAAAATCGTACATCCAACATTTATTTAGTCTATATATGTAAATGGTACATCTAATTCCATAGGAACAACGTCTTGATATTAAATTGAATTATTCAGCACAATTTTATTGAAGTAATCTTGTTCTTATGCCATATTCCAGTTGAAGAGCTATATGTGCTGCCTCGGGAAGAGAATAGAAAAACATAATCAAATAAACTGTGCACGAATAAGAAAACAATAAGTCCACCAAGAAATTCCTTTAATTTAGCAGACAGTTTTCCTCAGGTTAAAATCTTTTCGCGAAAACTAAATTATTTTCTCATAATTTCCCGTTAGTATAAACATTTATTTACTGATAGAAACCTCTTGGCCTATATAACAAACGCACTCCCCAAAATCTAACGAAACGATCAATCAGAATAGCGACCATCTGACTGAAGGCGATAAACTATACCAGTCAACGAGGGTTGTTGATATTTAAGCCCACATTGCTTATATCTATAAACGTTCTATCTCTTGTATTGGCCACTCTTGGTCTCCCGATAATTTTTCAGTAGGTATTTGTATATTAAATCGATTCAAAAACATTCAAACATTTTTCAAATACATTTTTACTCGTGGCGCTCCTTATTACGGCCATATTTTGGCATGAAAATAGTTTCGTTCCTTTTTATCATCTAACACCGCCCTATCGGGAAGATCACATAATCCATCTTAAAAGAACGATTCCAGATTTGATTTGATGAATTCTTCAATTAAATTTTCAATACCTCCATCTAGTTTCAACTGCTGACTAGACAATATTGTATAGACATAAGTAATTTACTGAATGTGTAAATCCTACGGAAGATCTTGCCGATCCAAATATCTGGTCGATGTTTTACGTCGCATTTGCTACAAGAAGACGGGCGTTTTTTCATATAGAAAGATTTTCAATAGATTTTTCTTACTATAAAATGAATTTTTCGGTGACAGTGTATTATTCAATGCTTTCTGGACAATGTATTATTTGTTCAGACTTGATCAATTCGTTAGGGAAAGTTTCCCTTGGAATACACCCAATTTTTGTAGAAAAGATTTTTCACGAGAAAAAATTTGTTTAGATTGAAATATTAAAATTATTAAAGGTTGCTCATGATTAAATGACGTTGTTCTTCGTTTTTAATTCTCGTAATAAACTCATTTTCATTGTCGTTAATTCTTTGGCAAAAAATTAGTATTTTTTGTGCCCAATCTTAAGAGAAATAATGTTTAAACGTTGGCGTCTGCCTCCATGCATGTAGAATGCATTTTCATAGTCACAATTTTTTTTCATAATGTTTGTATACAATGTATTATAATTGATTGACAGTGTATACGATAAAAAAAACTGTTGAACTTCTGATACACTTTTAAGATTTCTCTAACATTTTATTTAAGATGGTACTGAGAACTCTGGATTCATACAGAACATTGAGTGTGCGCAAAAATTTTCAGTGTTTTATTTACTTAAAATAAAATAAAAAAAACAAACTTCCCTACTAGACATTCAGTCTGTTGTTTTTCATAGACAAATCTTTTGGTTTTTTTTTTTTTATCTATCTAATATATATGAAATTGCTAACATGCTTATATATACACTGGGTGAATATAGAAACCAACATTGAATCAGGTCGTAGAAGAGCATCAGTGTGAGATAGTGCGATCCACCATGTAGTGTTAATTATTTTGTCCTTACTCTAAAGAGTAGGAACATTGAAATCAACACTATAAAACATCCTAACTACAAAACGCTTTATCTTTGAAAGTGAGTCTAATTACTCTATAAATATATAAAACTTCAGTCATACATTTATAAATATAATAATATATTATGGAAACATGCAGACATTAAAAAACATCTATAAACAGAGACTCACTTAGAAGAAATATTCTCAAGAGTGCTGCTATGGAATCTTAATAAAATATAAATTTGCACCCCGGATTTTTTCAAATATCGCCTTTACTAAAAGAAATAGTTCTTTCCCAATACGACCTACATGACTATAAATAATCTAAAAATTAAAAGAAAACGTTTAAATTATAAACCATCTATTATTTTAGATATATAATACATAAATTAATTTCACACTAAAATAATATAAATTATAATTACATTATAAACAATTTCAACAAAAAAATAATATTTACTCCCTTTCGATCCTCCATAATTTACTTTGACTTTAACTTGGCCTGATATATATTCATGACCGTTCTTAAATTTAAAATTTCTAAAACCCTAACGGACTTTTAATTTCTGTTTTTAAATACTCGTTGCAAAATAAAATCCGTACATTTGCCTGTGTAAAGTCCATCAGAGGATGAAGCACGTCATATAGGATAAGGTTTCATATTGTCTTTATTCATATAACAATACATACCCGTTCTAGGCACACATCAAACGATGCCAGAATTTAAGTTCACTGTTTTTTAGAGAATCCACATATAGGGTTGATTTATGTGCGAACTCCTCGTTAGGCGTGGAGATGTACGATTCCATTCTATTCGAAAATTAGAAAAATACAATAAAATATTAAACGGGTCGTCTTTGTTACTTCTTTTTTTATCAAAACTGTGTGAATGAATATTTGCTTCTAAAATATACCCTGTTCAATACAAGCAAAGCAGGTAGACTTGCTTTTTACCTTGGTCTCCCAAAATATTCTTTTATGTGTTGTATCCCCTCAGAACGTTGGCGATCATGACTCTCCACTATTTTTTGTCCTTTGTAGCTCTTAAGAACTTTTGTCTTTTTGCCATCTATGCTGCGCCATCCATTCACCCGCCAGGCAGATCACGCGTTGCTTTCCTCTGTCTTTCTTACCTTCAGTCTGCTCTGTAAGCATCAGATTTTCGAGACCTCTTTCCTCATTATTTCCCCAAGAAATTTCAACTGATCCTTCATGATGTTAAGCATCTTCTTAGGGGTTAGACGATCATGGCTCTCCATAATTTCCTGTCCTTTGTAGCTCTTAATAAATTGTGTCTTTTTTTTAAATTTCACCTAAACCTTGTTCCACCATCCATTTACTCAAGCTTAGTGAAGCATGTTGTGCGTTGTTTTCCTCTGTCCCTCTTGCCTTCAATCTGTCCTGTGAGTATCAGAATTTCCAAACCTTTTTTCCTAATTATGTGCAATAGAAATTTCAACTGTCTCTTCCTGATATTAAGTATAAGTTTCCTTTTTGTTTCTAGTTTCTCTAAAATTTCGTCGTTTCTCACCTGTTCGGCCAATTGTTTTCTCAGCATCCTTCTGTAGAACCATATTGCTGTTACTTAAAGTCTCTCTTTCATGTTTGACGAGATTGTCCAGCATTCACTGCAAAATGGGAGGACTGATATTACATATAAGTTCAGTGCTCTTCGTTTCTAATGAAATTTTTCAGTTTCTTAATACTTTGCTTCTGGAAGGCATCTTCCGCTATCCCAATTTGTCTTCGGATTTTCATGACCCACTTTTCCTCTTCTGTTAAGACGCTTTCCAAATATCTAAATCGTTGGACCGGTTTGATTTTCGGTGTATCTAATTTTTAATTGGCATGCTAACAAATTATATGATTATATTTTTTTTATGAAAGCACAGTAATATTCTGATTTATCTGTAAAAAAAAACAGTTCGTTTCAATCTGTTTTCAATAAATCAGACATTTTCAATAAACCAGAGATATTGTATCAGGCAATATAAATATGTCCAACTGCTAAATACGTTGCTTCCTTGTTTTAAAACACACCGCTGTTGTATTCTGTATCTATTCTGGCTTGCCGATAAAATAAGAGGTGTTTTAAACATGGAGATTACATTTTAAAAAAGCATTTAATTACATCATATGCTGTAATTTAAGTTATATCCATATTTATCATAGAAACCTACATGGAAATCTAAAAATACTTTATAAATGTAAAGTGAAAGAGAAAAAACATGGTATACCTTATTTTTGATTCAGTACACAAAAAAAAAATATATATTTAAAAAATCGGCAATAAAATTGAAGTATTGTTTATTTATACATGAGTAAACACTTGTGTGAGAAGCGCGCTGTTCTAGCAAATGATGTATGAACGTGAAAATAAATGCATACTTACACATGCATACAACGACATACCAGCGTACATAAAGACGGAAACAGACAAGAATGCATCAATTTCCAAAATAATTTACGATTTTGTGTTTAACTGAACGTACCTGTCTAAAGTAGTTAGTGCCTATTAATGCATTTCTTCATGTGGTTATTGCCTACATTCTGTCTTTACGAATACAGATGGACGAATAAGCGCTGAAAAGTTCTTTGCCTACCAAATTCCTAATATTTTAACTAATTTCAAGATATAAGATTTTCGGAGAGAAACGCTTATTGATTGAACCCCAAAATTTGCCAGCATTATCTCGGCTCTCTCTCTCACTCTCTTTTCCACTCCCTCACTCTCTCGCTTTATTTATCCCTCTTTCTTTCCTAATCAATTTCCCCCTCTTTAAATATGTGTGTGTGTGTGTGTATGCGTGTGTGTATGCTAACCATGAAGGATAATACGTATATTTATTAATATATACTTAATAACTCTGTTGTATTACATCGAGTACTGTTTAATTAACATCAGCACTATATATATATATATATATATATATATATATATATATATATATATATATATATGTAAAATATCGCACATTGAATGCTGATGTTAATGAAACAGAGTGCGCTGTATATTTATTAATATATATAAATTTACACACGCTCTATCTCTAATATTGAGCACTTTATCCCATAAATATATCACACCTTAAGAGTATATATATATATATATATATATATATATATATATATATATATATATATATATATATATATATATACTCTTAAGGTGTGCTATATTTATGGAATAAAGTGCTCAATATCAGAGATAGAGCGTGTGTAAATATAAAAGTGAACACTGAACTCAACACTTAGAGGCGACAAGCTGTTTCCTGCTAGACGCAATCGTCAGGTTACGAGTGTTGTTTTATCTTCTTGGCTATTTATATATACGGGTCAGTGGTGCATTGTGGGTAGTCTATTTTGGTGGTTATACTCTTTTCGGTTTTCGATTTTTCTACGTTACTTAAAAATCGAAATCTAAAAAAATAATAATAAATCAACAAAATGACAATTAAATAAGTAAAATAAATTAACCCAAAGAAATTACCAAATCACAGCCGTTAGAAGAGACGAAATAGAATAAAAAGTAAAAAATAAAAAACAAAATCAATGAACCCAAATAAATAAAATAAATAATAAACAAATTAACAAACCATTATGACCAAAATATTAGTTAGACTATAAAAATCAAATCAAAAATCGGACGCAAAACATAGCTATAACTGTTATATAACGATAAAAAATTACTACGTTACTTAAAAATCGAAAACCGAAAAGAGTAAATAAAAATATACAGTATGATAAATAAAAACAAAAACAAGTAAAATAAATTAATTAATCAAAAAAAATAAACAGACTAACAAACTGATCCCGATAAATTAACCATTAGAAAAAACAAACAACCCCTCTTCGTATTTTTTCACGAACCTCAATATGTACAGCTGAAGCACCAGACCATATATGGCAATAATATTCATTTCACAGATGAATGCTAAATTTGTATATGTGCAAGATGGATTCTGACGTGCAAGATGAACTTCGAGCACGCCCCATTGACCAAGATTTCCTTGCAGTAGATGCATCATTTGATTCGATGTAGTCAGTGTAAAACTTGAGGTCAAGAAGGTGCAATGTACTGCTCTCCTCGAGACTAACGCCAGCCATGGTGATGGTTGGTAAAAAAAGGTAATTAAGTGAAAGTAGTTTTATTTTAGAGGCTTTAAAATTTATCGGGAATTTTCTGTCCCAGTTAACCACTGATTGAAGGTCCTTTTCAAGAACAGCTGCCAGGATTACTTTGTCGGAGTTGATAGATTTGCTATTGAGACAGGAGTAAATTATAGTGTCATCTGCATCAATATCTAGTTGGAAACTGATAACATCGTGAAGATCATTGATGAAGCGTAGGACCCAAATGCACTACACACACACACACACACACACACACACACACACACACACACACACACACATATATATATATATATATATATATATATATATATATATATATATATATGAATAAAAACAGACTACTTTAAGGTTCCATGTAATAAATTATTTCACCACAGCCCTTTTAAATGGCTCTGGATCATCAGACTTTACATTCAAAGGTTTTTTTTTTCAACCTTTGGAAGTAAAGTCAGATGATCCAGAGCCCTTTAAAAGGGCTGTGGCGAAATAATTTATTACATGGAACCTTAAAGTGGTCTGTTTTTATTCAAACATATTTGCTCTGAATTTACATTGAGCTCTCTGGATATCATCCTACCTCGGTCTTCCCATACGGATTACCTAGTTTTGCATAAACTTTTGGGCTTCAGATCAAAAGATTAATATGAAACAAGAGTTCAGAACTTCAGATTTTAATTTCAGTATTTGTATTTAGGTGTGTTAAACAACATAGCACATACCACCTTTTGTTTGAACCCACCGATTTTCAAGTCAGTAAAATTATTGGGACACGTCAGTGACAGGTGTTTCTTGTTGCCGATGTATTGCCTTTTAGATTGATTGTTTAAACATTAAATAGTTCTGAATGGCTGCTCTTGGTTTTAACCATAGGTTTCACCTCTACAGACTTTATTTCTTGCTAAAAATGATAAACCAACATGAATATGAGAAAGCTGTCTATGGGAGAAAAACAAAAGCCATTTTGACGCCGAGAAAAGAAATATTGACCAGAACCATGGTTAAACATTAGACATAGCTAACACAATTTGGAATGTCCTGAAAAAGAAAGAAACTACTGGTGTACTGGAGCAACAGACATAGAACAAGTCGGCCAAGGAAAACAACAGCATTTGATTACAGAAACTTTGTGAGATCGGTAAGGAAAACCCCCCAAAACAACAGTCAGTGACATCACTAACAACCTCCACAGTGCAAGGGTGAAGATTTCACAATCCACCGCTCGAAGATTTCTTGAGAAGAAATGTAGAGGCCATACCAAAAGATGCAAACCACTCATCAGTAGTAAGAATTGCAAGGAAGTATGAGAGATGAGCGCCAAAAGTTGCGGAAGAAAGATTTATGGACTAAGGTTAATCTCTACTAAAGTGATGGAAATGCCAAAGTGTGGAGAAAGGAAGGACCTGCTTATGATCCAAAGCGTACAAACGCATCTTTGAAGCATGAAAGAGGGAGTGTCCAAGGTTCATTCATATTTCTTGATGGGGTAACTCCTGATGGTAGAAGCATAAGGAATATCCAGGTCTACAGAAACATTTTGTCTGTCAATTTACAGAGAAATGCCTCCAAGCTAATCAGGATGAAGTTTATCATGCAGAAAAACAATGATCCAAAACATACTGCCAACGCAAGAAAGGACTTCATCAGCCAAAGAAAGTGGGTAGTTTTAGATTGCATGCATTTCATCTCCTGAAGAGAAGACTGAAGGAAGAACCCCCCTGATAAAACAAGAGCGAAAAGAGTCTGCGTTAAAAGTCTGTAAAATCGTCACAAATCAAGAATACAACAGTTTAGCGATGTCAATGGGGCGCAGAGTTGATGCAGTTATTGGAAGCCGTGGTTATGCAAGCAAATATTAAATGTTATTTACTTTAAGACTATTTGTAACTTTACTTTTGATCATCTAAAAATGGGTTGATCTGATACAAGATGGTGGCATTCTTCAAGCTGTTTAACACATCTAAATGTAAATACCAGGAAATAAAAGCTGCAATTTTGAATCTGGTCATAAACACAAATATCTTCAGTAAAGGAATTGGTCTTGATGTTCCAATAATTTTGAAGGGGTCTGTATATATATATATATATATATATATATATATATATATATATATATATATATATATAAATATGATAAACTGATTGATATGAAATATCCAAAGAAAGTGTTTAAGACGAAAGAAGTGAAAATCTGTTGGATGCATTAAATTATTATTTTGTCAACGGAACGTTAAAAACATTATCAGTAGAACTGAAAAAAATTAAAGGAAATTTTTACAATGCAATCTTACTATTTAGAAAGGCTGTGATTAATTTGTACTTGATTGATACTTAAGTATAGATGCATTTTTCTATGTAAAAATCTCACTGATTTGTTCACAAATATTTGACGTTTTCACAAATATTTTATTTTTTTAATTCTATGAAATGTTAAATTTTCAAAAAAATATATATTTGTGTGTATGAGTTTTTTTTGTGAATGTTTTTGTGTGAAAGGAGAAGTAACTAAAGAAGAAAAAATAGGCAGATGAAGAAGTTATAATTATTTCCGTAGCTGTAATTTGCAACTCTATTTGCAACCTCGTCGTGTGCATTTATACGTGCATGCAACCGTAAAACCAGAAAACAAACAAACACACACAGGTGTGTGCGTGATTTGCAGATGAAAATTGTGTGATAGTAATGTGAGATGAAATTCGGTCTTTCTGGATTAGCACTAATAATGTTTCAGCCCGGAAATTATTACTAACCTCAGGGTTATAGCTCATCTGACATGGATTTTCATAGAATTATTATCGGTGTCAATTTATGGAGGTGCGCACGCGCGAGGGAGAACAGACAGAAGTACACGCAAATTCACAAAGTAAAAACGCACAAACATCTATATATATATATGTATATATATATATATATATATATATATATATATATATATATATATATATATTGAAAGTGGGGTTTGAGAATGAGATAGGTATGATGGAAGTAGAAAACTGATGCAATATTAGATCTGAAATGCATGCGTACATGCATACATATTTAAGTATTGGAATGTCTGAACTCATAAACACACACACACGCTTACACACACGCACACACTCAATTACCACGAATATCTATACCATCCCCACTTATTTAGCAACAAAACTTTTCTTGCAGCCCCTCCTGTTTATATATATACATGCATACATACATACATACATACATATATATATATATATATATATATATATGTGTGTGTGTGTGTGTGTGTGTGTGTGTGTATTATGAAATGGACAAAGTCCGACAATTATTTTTAAGACATTAATTATTTCTATAAAAAGAACGTATAAACATAAATAATTTCTTAATATATATATATATATATATATATATATACAAGAAAATATGTATATATATATATTCATATGCAAGAAAACCAGTTGATATATACTCCAAGTACATACTATTAATATAATATAATATAAATCATTAAAACTAATTTAGGAGAGCTCAGTGTTTTATTCAAAGAGAACATATAAATTATAAACAATAGGAATTAGGATTACTCCATAATATTGATGATCATCATTTCCCCTTGTGAATTAAACTTAAATTACAAGGATTTTCAAATCAATGAGGTTAACAGGAAAAAACAGAAATTAAAACTAATTTTAAAAGCCATGAAGAAATAAAGGAAGAAAAAACGGAATGAAAACAAAAAAGATTCATAATTTTTTTTTAAAACCCGAAACCTTTTTTCGAAGTTAAAATTCAACACCAGTGTCCATGTCACCAAAAGTATATTGAAGCATTACTGAGAAGAATATAGCAAGGAGAACAGGGACATGACACAACCTTGATTTGTGACATTTTTAACATCAAACAAATCAGAGAATTCCCCATCAGATACAACAGTATCTTTCATTCCTTCGTCAAAAGAGATTATAACATTCAACCTTTTGTCTGTTATTACAAGCTTTTTAAGAAATTTCCAGAGTGTATCAAGATTTAAAGTGTCGAAGGCCTTAGGAAGGTCAACAAAAACCATATACAATTCCTGGTTCTTTCACCTACTTTTTCGATTAAATGACGGAACGAAAACTTGTCAATAGTACCACAAACGGACCTGAAACCACACGGTGATTCCAGTTAAGACTTATTGACGACATTCTTGATAATCCTGTTCAGTATCAGTCTCTAGCTAATATTTTACTAACAATTGACAGCAGAAATATTCCTCAGTAGTTGTCACAAACATTTCTATTACCTCTTTTCTTGTATAAGTGCTGAATTAAGGCATCCTTGTTGTCTTAAGGAACATGACCAGCCCTCTGTATTACTTTGAAGGTCTTCTGCAACGTTCTGTCTAAATTTTTAACACCATACTTGCAGACTCCTTTCCAGCTTCTTTTCATGAAGACATTTGTTTGATGGAGTCCAAGACGGATGGTGTGTATAGAACAGACTTGAAGTGATGTTTCCAGCGGCACAATATATCAGACTTGTCTGACAGAAGCCTCTGTTCATTTGAGGAGGGTATTGATGTGACCCCATTTCTCTCTGGGATCATAGATCATCTTAAAATCACCAAAGAACTTGAAATACTTCCAATCTGCTGCTTCCTGATATTGTGTTACTTTTACAGACCACCAGTCCATCTTCGTTTTCCTGTGAGGTCGCTGAACCTCACTTTTGCGACTGGTACTGAGATTTCTTTGCAGAAGAGTCTTTATAATTAATCCATGTTTTGCGTCAGATGAGAATTTGCTGCACTTAATCTTTGCTTTCATTAACCAGTCCTGGAGTTCCTGAACCACGAGTCCGACCACTTCCAAAGAAGTAATATGCAGTTATTATATATACACCCATCTTCATACACAATTATATATATATATATATATATATATATATATATATATATATATATATATATATAGTGCTGTTCGTTAAAAGTGACTCACTTGATTTTTTTTTACGAAATGTTCTCTTCTCCGATGAAACGAAAGTTGAGCTAAATTCAAAGGATAAGCGATCTAAAATCCGAAGAAGCTTTGAAAGCTCTTTGAATTTAGCAGTGAGTACTGTCAAGGATCCGTTCAGTATATTGTTCTGGGGATGCTTTTCTTTTCATGGAACTGGTTTCTTAAAACCTATTGAAAAGATCTTCAGAAGCAAGCAGTAAAAGAGAATTTAGGACTCTTGTCTGCTCCCTTCTGCTGAAAGGGTGCCAATCGACCCCACCAAGCTCATTTTTATGCAGGATAATGGTTCCTGTCCCAAATCAAAATTGATGAAGGAATACTTTGATGAGAAGCAGGTGAGTGTTATGACACGGGCGCCTCAATCTCCTGACATCAACCCCATAGAAAACTTATGGAGCATTATAAAGTAAAGGCTCTCGAGAAAGCAGTTGAGCAACATGCTCGCTACTGATGGTATTTTCAATAGATTTCAAGAAACCATTACCATGAAAAGAAAAGCATCCCCAGAACGTTTTACTGAATGGATACTTGACAGTACTTACTGCTAAATTCAAAGAGCTTTCAATGCTTCTTCTTCGGATTTTAGATCGCTTATCCTTTCAATTTAGCTCAACTTTCGTTTCATCGAAGAAGAGAACATTTCGCAAAAAATATCAGGTGAGTCACTTTTATCGAACAGCACTGTATATATGTAAAGTTGTAACCTCTGTCTCTCTGTTATCAAACTCTTCCTAAGTTTACGAGATACTCACTCCATAACCATATATATTTTGAAACTAAATTACCCGGGGTATTTGGGTAAGTATATCCAAAGTATAAGTATATTTCATTTTGATCAAAGTCAGTTTGTGGGTGGTACAAGCTCCCTACTGGTTTCCTCACCAAACTAGGATTTAAATTTAATTTAATTTTGAACACGAGAATGACACCTATCCAAAATATAGGAGAAAATCAGAAGATAGACGTCACAAGAAATGAGACAATATGGACGTCAAGTTGACCAAGAAATCACCAATCAATGGGTAGTGATTTACGATAAATATTTGTTGCGAAAATTCAACTGTCATATCAATATTGAAATCTGCTCATCAATTCATTCAATCAAGTATTGCATCAAATAAATATCAAAGGGACCAGATCAAGCTGGTTTTGCACTCATACCCACAGAATTTTTTCCCTTTGATTTAAATTAAATTTAAATTTGAACATGGGAATGACTCCTATCTAAAATATAAAAGGAGAAAGCCAGAAGATGGAGGTCACATCAGCAAGATCATTGAGTTATATTGAAATGCATGCATTTTCTCCACAAATTATAGCAATTATTTAAAATCAATCATCACTTTTTATAAAAAATGTGTGAGACGCAGCAAGGCGCAGGTAATTCGGCTAGTACACACACACACACACACACACATATATGTATGTGTATATATATATGTATGTACGTGTGTATATATATATATATATATAATTATATCTACATGTAAAGAGTAAGACAGATCTGTACTAGAAAGAAGATACGCCTTATATACTTCCATTATTTGTACGACAATTTCAATTGAAATTGAAACCTTGCAAAACCATATGATGCCGATGCGCCTTATCGCATATCACAAGCTAACAGACGAAAGGAAAATGGCCACCGCCCCACCAATTTTTACAAACAAATCGTGGAGGCTATTTGCACATAATACATATCGACTGCGGGGATCTCTAAATTGAGTTCTAGGTCATAGTGCGTGGAAAAAAAGGAAAAATGAAATATATGTGTAGGGGTTCTGTCTATATTTCTGAGATGAGGTATTATGTACATTATTTACATTATTCGGACTATTGTCCTAAACTTTGTCGCTACGTTTCGGCCGTTGTACGCCCCGGCCTTCGTCAGGTGGTTGGAATTTCGAACTGAACCCTTTATTTCGCTCACTGGGGTAGACTGTTCTAGTTCCACGTGCCATGTTTTGATGGATGTCAGTTATCAGTTATCTGAAAGTTCTCCACTGCCTTAAGCGGGTATTGAACTCACACTCTTTGGGTCCTGTCACTGGATCTAACCAACGCCATGTGTCCTTGAGGACATCTGGGTATGAATTTCTGGGTATTATAAACCTAATGTTTTCAGCAATCATTTTTCCCAGAGCTCATGTTGCAACTTTGTTGAACCCTTTATTTCTCTCATTGGGGTATACTGTTTTGATGGATGTCCTGCTAATTTATATAAGTTCTCCACTGCCTTAACCGGGTATTGAACTCACACTCTTTGGGTCCTGTCACTGGATCTAACCAACGCCATGTGTCCTTGAGGACATCTGGGTATGAATTTCTGGGTAATAGCAGTGATAATATTAGCTGTTTCCTTATACGAAAACACTCGGCATCCATGGACTTGAGCAGCCAGTGCTACTTTCTGTTGACATTTATAAAGTTATTTCTACTAAAACAACATTTCAGGAACATAGGTTTCTCAAGTGAACTGTTATTAACCTTTTCGGTATTAACAATGGCTTCCATCCTAACCTTTTGTGTGATGTAATGTGGAATGCCAACATGTTGATTATGTTATTATTTTCTCCTTAAGCTATATGTACTGTAAGAAAATTCCCTCTTTTAAAATTTGACTTAGTACATTTATCTATGACTAAATTCTATGGTGATATAACGATTAGATTCCTGTATTATTGGTAATATCTTCTAATCTACTTTTATTCCATTACCGGTTTAGGAGTTTAAAATCTTCAATGAAAACAAAAACGATTCAAAATTTTAAAAACCCGTAACTCATTAGGGGTTAAGGGTTTTGATATGTCCCGGAAAGGGATATATTTGAATGAAGTAGCTAAGTGGTTTTGGCTATTATAACCAAGTAGAATACTATAGCAGTAATCGACTGGTACGCGTCGTAGTCGCCGGTAAGAAGTGTAGATCAATGGCGTAGTTTAATGGGCGTCATTATAGACTTAGCTCTCAGACTAGGGCTCTTAACTCTCCTCCACGTCCGTCTGTATTTATGACGGACACCAGCCAATCATGTTCCAGTGAGGGGGAACACAGGTGTATGCATCTTCCATTATATCAGGTTTTAAAAAATGTACAGCAGTAGTTGTGGTGTTTCCTGGACTGAACGAGTGTCAACCCTACACCAGGCTAGTTTTGAATTAACAGTTTTTCCTTTTCCTAGACCGGTCTCCACGCAAGGATATAGGACACAGTCTGTCCTGCTATTTACCCACAGCTGGCGGAAGAAAAGATTGATACATACTTTACCCGTAAGTGAAATAAACCCGACAGGAATTCGAACTCGGCTCTCCAGTTCCTCAATTTGAACCTCTATTTATTGCTCCACTTCTAAATTCCTATGAAATATAGGCTATCCGTAATCTGTGCTATTTAGTTCATTTGAGTTAGGTATGCAGGCAAATATATGATAACGGTGAAAATGCGTCATCATTAAATATTTGCTTGACGTCTAAGATGCTATTCAATTTTTTCATACTGACCTTTAGAAAACTAATAAGATTGGTGAAAATGTAAATTAATTCTAGTAGCGTACCGAAAAACATAAAATCCTTTTCCTTAATGTGCTTTTTTTTATTTTTTTTTTTAAGAATGGCAGAGTTCCAGCCAAAGAACTTTTAAAACCTTTCTGTTGTTTAGGAAAAAAAATGAAATTATTAATTTTTTTCCTGATATATATCTCATTTGACATCTAAGTGATTTTTCTATACGTTGTGGATAAACAGGTGATTCATCGTTAATTTGGGATGGTGGCAATGTTTCAGTTATCACGAGTATAAAATAAGTAATGCTTTCTGTAAATATGGCCTTGCGAAGGATGAAATGATTAAAATAAATAGAAAAGATATCTATATATTACTTGGCTTTTCTGCTATTTTGAATATTATAAGTTTTATTCAATTCAGTGCGACACTTCTAATTAATTCTTTTTTTTTACTTATATCTTTTTGCAGAATAGTCTTTCATTTTTTTAAATGATGTTTTTTTGTAGGCTTCATTGATTAACCTTTTTCTAAATAGAATTTTCCCTGGGAGTGTTTCTTGATTTATATAATTTATTTCTTTTCATTTCTGATTTTAGGATATATTTTACAGTTAAGGAATCGGTTTTCTTTTATATCGTGTTTGTTACATTTTCAATGGTCTTCCGATCTAATTCCTCTCCAGCTGAGCTGTTTGAACTCTCTGGCTTCGGGCGGAGAGGAACCCAGACGAGGCTTTGGCGAAGGGCAGAGTCTCGGTTGGTAGACAGCTACCCGACCCCGTTTTTTTCGGGGTCAACGAGGAAATTTAACCCAAGCCTACGGGCTCGCGTACTCCACGTTAAATTCGGGCTTGTGCCCCATTTGACCGCTTAGGACGGTTAGTAAATATGCTTACTTCGGCAATTATTTGGAGATTCCTCTCCAGTTAAACTAGTCGAACTCTCTGACTTCAGGCAGAGAGGAACACAGACGGAGCTATGCCAGTGGTCAGCTATACGACCCCATTTTTTACGGGGACTACGTGGAATTTTTGCCCGAGCCAAAGGGCTCAGTTTTAACCCCGCCTTAAAAATGGCGTTGTACCACATCCTGCCTCGCGGAGACTTGACATAAATAACCTTCTTTCGGCAATTAGTTAGAGAATCGTCTCCAGCTAAGCTGGTCGAACTCCCAGCCTTCTGTCAGAGAGGAACCCAGACGCAAGGATATTTGCCAGACGAGGCTATGTGAAAGAGCAAAGGCCTCCAATAGGGTGGTAGACAACTACCCGACACTGTTTTTACGGGGTCTACAGGGAATTTTTGGCAAATATGCTGACTTCGGCAATTAGTTGGAGATTCGTCCCCAGCTGAACTGTTCGAACTATCTGCATTCGGGTGGAGAGGAACCCAGACGAGGCTCTGCCGAAGGGCAGACTCTCCTCTGGGGTGGTAGACAGCTACCCGACCCCATTTTTTTCGGGGTCTATGGGGAAATTTAGCGCGAGCCTACGGGCTCGGATACAACACGTTAAATTCGGCCTTGTACCCCATCTGACAGATTGGGGTGTTTAGCAAATATGCTTACTTCGGCAATTAGTTGGAGATTCGTCTCCAGCTAAGCTTGTCGATTTCTCTGCCTTCAGACAGAGAGGAACCCAGACGAGGCTATGCCAGAGGTCAGAGTCTCGTCTGGAGTAGTAGACACCTTCACGGCTACGTTTTTACGGGGTCTATGGGGAATTTTTGCCCCAGCCTACGGGATCAGTTTTAACCCTGCCTTAAAAACTGCTTTGTGCCACATCCTGCCTCGAGGAGACTTTACGTAAATAACCTTGCTTCGGCAATTAGTTGAAGAATCGTCTCCCGCTAAGCTGGTCGAACACTCAGCCTTCGGTTAGAGTGGAACCCAGATGAGGCTATACCAAAGGGCAAAGTCTCCTTTGGGGTGGTAGACAGCTACCCGACACTGTTTTTACGGGGTTTACAGGGAATTTTTGCCCGAGCCTAATGGTTCGGATACCCTTGCTTAACTTCGGCCTTGTGCTACATCTGACCCCGTGGGGGTGGTTGACAAATATCCTTGGTTCGGCAATTAGTTGGAGATTCCTCACCAGCTAAGCTGGTCGAACTCTCTGCCTTCGGGCGGAGAGGAAGCCAGACGAGCATATACCGAAGGGCAGGGTCTCCTCTGGGGTGGTAGACAGCTACCAGACCCCGTTTTTTACGGGGAAGTCTCCAGCTGTGTTAGGTGAACTCACTGCCTTCGAGCAGAGAGGAACACAGACGAGGCTACGCCCAAAGGCAGCGTCTCGTATGGGATGGTAGACTGCTACCCGAACACGTATATACGGTTTCTTCGTGGAATTTTTGCCCGAGCCTACGGGCTCGGTTTTTTCCCCGGATTAAAAACCTCGTGGAGCGTTTGACAAATATCCTTGCTTCGGAAATTAGTTGGAGATTAGTCTCTAGCTAAGCTAGTCGAACTCTCAGCCTTCGGGCAGAGAGGAAGCCAGAAGAGGCTATGCCGAAGGGCAGAGTCTCCTCTGGGGTGATAGAAAACTGACAGACCCCGTTTTTTACGGGTATTTGTGGAATTTTTGCTCGATCCGACGGGCTCGTATAACCCCACGTTAAATTCGGTCTTGTGCCACATCTGACCTCGTGGGGACGTTGGCAAATATCCTTGTGTCCGCAATTCATTAGAAATTCCTCTCCAGCTAAGTTGGTCGAACTTTTTGCCTTCGGGCGGAGAATAACCCAGACGAGGCTTTGCCGAAGTGCAGAATCTAGTCTGGGGTGGTAGACAGCTACCGACCCTGTGTATGCGGAATCTACTGAGAATTTTTTCCGAGCCTACCGGCTCGGTTTTAACCCCGCATTAAAAAAACGGCTTTGTGCCACATCCTGCTTCGCGGAGAAGTAAAGTAAATAACCTTGCTTCGGTAATTAGTTGGAAATTCGTTTCCAGCTGGGCTGGTCAGACTCGGATACCCCACATTAAATTCGAACTTTTGTCACATCAGACAACGTTGGGCAGTTGGTAGGTATCCTTGCTTCGGGGATAATTAGCCTGCCACCTGTTTTCCTTTCTTTCACTAGTGCATTCTCTTTTACAATAAACTTCTTTTCTTTTTGTCGAGAACCTCGAGATGTACGGCGGGGCACATCCCCGGATATGGTAACAGTATTCAATGCAAAATTAATGGTAGATTTTTAGATGTGTGAGATGGTCTCTGGCAAGAGATAACTTCTAAATAAACTTATGGTAGATGCAGTTATTAATTCAATGCAGTTCTTCCACTTCAAATCAGTTAAGTAAGTGAGGCTCAGTTTAGGCGCAGTGAGACGCTCTCGCGGAGTCGAGTATCAACCATGCTGATGTGTCGGGGTACAGAGACGTTTCTTTATGGTGGTTAAATGAGAGAAGTTTAGTTTTGGAGGCATTAAAATTTACAAACCATTTCCTGTCCCAGTCAAAGCCTGACTGGAAATCCTTTTCGAGAGCAGTGGTCAGGTTAACTTTGTCCAAGTTGCTGGCCTTACTATTGAGACAGGAATAAATGGCAGTGTTACCTGCATAGACGCCTACGTGGGAACTGATGACATCAATAGATCAGAAACAGTGTAGGACCCAGGATTGAGCCATTGTTATCGAGAGCTTGATATACACATACACACACAGACACACACACACACACACACATATATATATATATATATATATATATATATATATATATATATATATATATATATAGTTATGGCCGTAATCACGTCAGCGGTAGATCAGGCAAAACTGAATCCATATTGTTTGTCAGAGAATAGATAGTAAGACGTAAGATGCTTAACCACTTTGGCGTTGATTGAGGCTTGGAAAACTTTGCCAAAAATCGGTAGAAAACTGATAGGGAGGAAATTAGACATATTTCATTGATTAATTTAGACAAGATTTGTCTACTTATTTTCAACTGGATTCTGTTATATTCACGGACAAAGTTTTTGGTGTCATTATTAAAGGAAGAGAGAAAATCGCCATGTTCATACATATTATTTTATTCTAAGTACTTTCGACATAACACAATGTCATCCTCAAGGTGTTGCTTGTTGTTTTTTTTTTGTTTTTTTAAGATAAATATTGTAGTATTCATCATTTTCAAAGACAAATTGCTGTGTTCATCTGAATGTTATTTTCTTTAACGTCAGTACGTGATCGCTTGACACCGCTTCAGGGAAGTTACTAAATAAGGTTTCTCGAAAAATTTTAAGAAATAAGTATTAAAACTATGAGTGCAAACCTTGACATTTAAAACTATTTTACAGGCTTTAAAACATTTGTGCAGTATTCATAATTAAATTTATTAAGGTTTGGTTTCAATTTTTAATATCGATAGCTTCAAGAATTTTTAGTTTATGTTCATTATTTTCATAAAAATTTAAATATGTATATTCAACAAGAATTTTTCTGAATTGCGAATGTGGACAGGTATGCTGTTGTAAATGTTTAAACATGTTAGGCATATCATTCAAATGAAAACTCCGCCGCCATTATGCTGGGAAAATTGTAGCGAACCACACGCATTCTATTCATATACCATTGGTAGGAAATAAGTCTAAAGAAATAAGCATCTTTCCGCGAACAACTGCCCTTCGGAACCGAATCACAAGAGGATTATTTCAATGTCCCTGCAATTTTAATTTGTTCATGCCTCGGGTTAACTTCCCCTAAATTTTTCTTCTTGTAACATTCTACCTCGAATGGCTCTTTGGTTTTGTACAGGGGAAATATGCCATTTTTATTGGCTTTTTTGCTATAATGGAAGCGAAAATAAGTATGAAAGAATCACCCCTTAATAAATAGTCTTCTCCTTTTATACCCATTTAGCGCTTAAAGGTTGAGTTTTTATGTAAAACACTGCAGGAAATAGCGGTGGGATTCCATCTCACAGCAAAGTTTGGAATAGTTATGGTACTAGTAATGGTAATATTAACCGTTTCCTTATAAAGAAATTTTCGGTATACATTGACCAAGCAGCGGTCGGTTGAAATTTATAACATCTTTCTATTCAAATAATTTTTCGAGACAATAGATTTCTCAAGTCCACTAGCTGTTATTGCTCTTTCTAACCCTGAGTTATTAATGTTTTGCATTTGTAGCATATTGCAATGTTCAATAAAATTACTCTAGTGTTATATAGAAATAAAGTGTCGCTGCCGACACTTAAGTTTGAACATAGATCGCCAGCGAGCAAACACGGGCGATCCCATTAGTGAATTAAGTGGATCACGTGACCATAGGGGAAACGCATATATAGGAAATCACGTGACGTTTAGATTGATCGCATTTCTATTCTATCCTCTATACTATACGGATTGTTATTTCTACTTTATCCTCTATTACTATACAGACCGCTATTCTCTACTCTATTCACGATACTATTTCTCTATTCAGATCACTATTCGGTGGTTACTATTTCGAGCGTGTATTATCGAGAAAGTACTAGTAATGTGAGTGATATTCGAAGGCGTCTGACACCAGTATTGTTCAACGGCGTTACTATAGTTGTATCTGCGATTATAAAGTCTCTACTACAATGAGCGTTACGAAAGTGACAACGATTATTCGTTGACATCACCAAACTGGCAACGAGTGTTCGCTGACAGAAAAACTAGCACAGCCTATAATAAGTTCAAATTCCTGGTCGTCTATACGAAATTTATTAGAACTGATTCATATACATCGAAGTATTTGATGTGTCCAGTATTGATTATTTCCGTATTGAAGGTTTTTAGGATGAATTTAGGAATGGTGCCATCACTGATTTCATTCCAATTCCAGATAAAAGTTTCTGTATTTGAAAGGTTTATCTCAATCCCTGCTTCTTTGGGAACTTGGTAGAGAATGTTGATATTACTTTAAATAATTCTCATCCCAACTCATCCCTATGCTTATGTAATCAGCATAGAGCCTAGTCGTTATCAGTGTGCATTCGGGATAGTCAAAATTATATTATATGTTTTTATTATTATTATATTATATGTTATTATTATTATATTATATGTTATTATTATTATATGTTCTACTATAGGAGATCCACATCTGAATGATTCGTAGTTCATTTCAAATATCATGATTAACTATGCTCTTCGGAAGAAATAATCATTTGAAAAGAGGATGAATAACTTTAACAGATAGAAAGTAAATTCTACGTTTCTAAGTTTTATTAACATATACCATTCACCAAAAATTATTATTATCAAAAAGCGAATCTTTTTTCATTGCAAAATAATATTTGGGGAAAATCGAAAAAAAAGTTTAAAAAAATATAATGACAATCATGATGGCCAGTCAAGTGAAAAATTATATTCACCATGTCTCATCATCTGCCAATAAAGATGTTTGTGTGGAAAAAGTTTTCGTAATTTTGTCGTTGATTTTCTTTTAGGGAGACAGAAAGAAATAAAGGGAGATACAGAAAGAGAAAGAGAGAGAGCGAGAGAGAGAGAGAAAGAGAGAGAGAGAGAAAGAGAGAGAGAAAGAGAGAGAGAGCGTAGAATATAGAGTATCGGAGTAAAAAAGAATTTCTTAAAAAGAAGCATCACAATTGGTAGAATACAACGTTTTGTCTAAGCGATTATACGCTTGTTCCTTTCCAACAATTTAGTAACGTTTCTAATTTTATTTTTGTTTTTTTTTCTTCTTACTGACTTCATTTTACATAATTATATAAAAGATGCTTCTTTTTTTTAAAAAATGCCTTTCAGGTTAGCTAAAGTAATGTCTGTGTGTCTGCAAACGTTAATGGTTTCTTTACTACAAAATACATTCCTGTCAAAGGATTGCTCCTACAAACATATATGCACACAAGAAAAGACAAGCACACATACACCTACACACACATACACATACGCACATACACAGAGAGACACAGACATACACACACATATATATATATATATATATATATATATATATATATTAATGCATGTTTCATTAAATAATATAGACAAGTTTTGTCTATTTATTTTAAGTATACCAACGGCTTCACATACTTAATAATTCTCGTTTTCACTCTCGCGTGGTCATGTGTGACGTCACGAGCTGCTTCCGCGTCTCGTATACACGATTTAGTCGTTGCTTTGAAATTTTTCTTGCAATAAAAACAGACAATTATTATTGTTTTGTCCGTGTATTGGTTGATATATTGAAAAGTATTTGTCATCTTTAATAATGGCTTATGTAAGCCGAAAGCTTAGATTAGATTTAAACATGTATCAATATGGTGATTTCATTTCGTATTTCAATGATAATGTTATTAAGCTTATCAGACAATATGAAAGGAACTTAATTAAAATAAACAGACAAAACTTGTCTATATTATTTAATGAAACATGCATCAATGAAAAATTGCTGCCTAAATATACACCATATATATATATATATATATATATATATATATATATATATATATATATGATAGAATAGAGGACAAATAAGAAAACGTTTATCAAATTAACATATTTCATTTTTATCAAAGCTTCATCAGAGAATAAGATATCAAGAAAAGAAGTGAATTCCGAAATGAACCCTTTATTTAAACTACGGGGTAGAATGTTCTTGTTCCACTTCTTTCAGGATAACGTATATATATATATATATATATATATATATATATATATATATATATATATATATATATATAGTGCTTCTCGGTCATTCAATGCGCGTTTCCACAGAATTCAAGTACACATTTCTCCACCCAAGGATTGGACTTACAATTACAATGTCCCCAAATGGAAGAATCAATGCCGTAATCCCCTAGGATATTGTCCCATGGGACAATTTTCTGTAGAGAACTTGGAGCCTTAAAACTAAATTAACTGCTCATGAGTGCTGTTGCTATTGCTTGTAATGTTTGACTACACTCACTGAAAATGCTTCCATTTTTTTACAGCTGTTGTTGAGGCCTTGATTTTATTTGACTTTCTTTCCATATTAGCGGCCGCCATATTGCATTTATTACTACGCTAGGCCTACTAAGGATATCTTCATAGTCTAGCTTATGCGCTGATACTTTCAGGCGTCTAACTCTCTCGTGTTTTTTCTTTCCCAATATTTTCATTTAATTTCACAGGGATGGGTGACGACTCTTTTCCCTCCATATATGATCAGCCATAAGTGATTTCTCTGTCGCCCTCCTAACTACGGCTTTTCGATGCACGTTTATGTTTAGTTTTAAGGGGGCAACTTGTTTTGGTTTGATATTCTTCGTCGCAAACGCAAGGAATGGAGTACACACAGTTCTTAGTTATGTTCTCTCGTGTTATAGTGTACTTGGCCGAGATTTCTCCATAGAATGGTGCTGCTTCTGAATATTGTCCACATGTTCTATAACTTGACGTAAGGAATTCAGACCATGGCAATTTTCTGGTATTCCCATCGGACTCTTCTGTTTCCACATGCAAACGCTAATTTTATGTTTGCAGCGTCGTTTTTATTTTGAAGGCTACGCTTGATACTGACCCCTTCCTGTCTGGATCGCCATTTTTGATTTTTTTTTCCTAGTGTGGTAAGCGTCTGACGATCGCTATCTTCACATTGTATGCATGGCGAGAATTGAAGGCGAATTGAAGATTGCTTTGTGATATCAGTCAGTTATGTGCCATGCGTGATACAGGCTTAGACGATCATGTATTTTTCAATATATGACGAGGCAGATCCCCCCCCAATACGTTGCCATTTCTTTCTGCGGTAGACCAGTTGCTATCCAAGGCTATGGAACCCGGTCTGTTCTGCTACTTACCCATAGCTGGTGGGAGAAGAAGAGGATCCATACCTTTCCCAAAGGTATTAACACATAAATGAATGTAATAGATTTGAATGGAATTCAAATTGAAATATACGGATGTATAACCCATTGTCTCTACGAGTTATTAGTACATTCAACAATAATAATATTTTGATTAATTATTAATTAAATAATTAATTATTAGATTAATATTTTCTCCTTAGATTGTAAACCGGTTTCATTGAGTTAATATGAAGGCAAGGATGCATCTTCTCACCTGACCTGTTCAACCTATACAGCGAGGCAATTCTGAGAGAACTGGAAACCCTACCGGGAATTAGCATCGATGACCACAATATTAACGACATCAGAAGCGCAGATGACACAATACTGATAGCAGACTCGGAAAAGAAATTGCAAAATCTACAGAAGGAAGCGCCAGTGAGTGAGAAGAAAAGATTAAGCATAAACTAGAAGAAGACAGAATGCATGGTCATTAGTGAAAGGATGAGTTCGAAATGCAATTTGCAGGTCGGAAGCAGACGCAGAAGTTTAAATATTTGAGAAGCGTTCTGACAGCGGACGGTAAGTGCGACACTGAGATCCGTAGACGTATTGTGATGGCCAACGCATTCCAAAAGCTGATCAGAGTATTGCAAGACAGGAGGATTTCTTTGGTAATGAAGAAAAGAATACCGAGCTTTTACGTGATATCTGTTCTTCATTACGGCAGCGATTTCCTCAAAGATGAAGAAGAGACTCGAAGTGACGGAGATGTGGTTCAACAGAAGGACGCTAAGGATATCATGGACCGAGCGTGTGAACAACGATGAGGTCTTAAAAAGAACACAGACAAGGACAAAGCTTATACTTAACATCAAGAAGAGGCAGATGAAGTTTCTGGGACACATAATGAGGAAAGAGGGCCTGGAGAATCTGATACTCACGGGTCGAATAGAGGGAAACAGAGACAAAGGAAAACAACGTATTACATACCTGGCGAGCTTAAGCAAGTGGATGACAGAAAGTGGTCTGGGGGAGGGAGCGGGAAGAAAGAACTTGTTGAGAGCTGCAAGGAATAGAAGGAAGTGGAGAGCCATGATCACCTACGTCCTGAAAGGACATGACACATAAAAAGAAAGAAAGTTTTTTGTCTAAGAGGCCAGAGTATAGCAGGTGGATTTGCACAAAAGTAACATTGTAATGTTATTTAAAAGTGACTCAACTGGAGGTCAAAGATCGTTTAATATTTTTCATTCCTACAAGAAATAGTTAGTGAATGTTGTTTGTAAAAGCTGGCATACACTTATGCTTGTGAATTTTTTTGATAACATTTTCCCTTCATTCAAATGTAATAAATCAAATTTTCATCAAATAGAACGTCCTCTTTCTCTTACGCACACACACGCTCATTTTCTCTCTCGCTCACTCTTTCTCTCTCACTCACAATTTGTCATCCCCACCCTAGATAAAAAATATAGTGTAGCAAATGTCCGGCAACATTCCTCAATATAACGCGCAAATTCGTGAATAAATAAATGTCCTACAGAAATTTTACATAAGTGAATGCAACCATCGTATAATTGATTGTTTGTCATCACCTTTTAAGAAGGTGCTTCAAATCATGCGCACAGCTGCGGTTTCTCTGTTCAAGAAAAATGTGACAAATGAGAATAGCGATATTTTCATCATTTTTTTTCTTTTTCTCTGCAAATTATGGTAACCATTTGATTACAAGGCGGTAGTCCTAGATTACAGTCTCTTTTCGTGTCTGTCTCATTCTGCCGACCGTTCTCGTTGATCATGGTATGCTAATATTATATAGTATAACATGAACTAATATAATAACAAAAGACTTCCAGTGTCAATCAGAATCATGTTGCTATAGCGTCGAAGGAGGGACACATCGTTGGGCGTTGTTATTCGTTCTTTTATACATTTCACCTTTATGTTTTCTACTCTTTCCTTATCCTTTTTCTTTCTATCCTTCCTTCTTTCTTTCTTTAATTCCTTCTTTTTCATCTCGTTCTTCTTCATCTTCTTCGTCTTCTTTATTTCTTCTTCTCCTCCTCCTTCTTCTTCTTCTTCTTCATCTCCTTCTTCATCATCATCATCTCCTTCCATATCTTCTTCTTCTTCTTCATCATCTCCTTCCATGTCTTCTTTTTCTTCATCTCCTTCTTCATCATCTCCTTCTATATCTTCTTCTTCTTCTTCTTCTTCTTCTTCTTCTTCTTCTTCTTCTTCTTCTTCTTCTTCTTCCATATCTTCTTCTTCTTCATCTCCTTCCATATCTTCCTCTTCTTCATCATCATCTCCTTCCATATCTTCTTCATCATCATCATCATCTATATATTCTTCTTCTTCTTCTTTCCTCCAACTCTCTCTTTTCTGAGCTGCCTGATTGCTTTCCTCGCACCGCTTCTCTTCCTTTTTCAATAGCTTCTTCTCTATAATTTCGACTGTGGAGTCTCTTTTTTTTTACCATTCTGTAGTTTAACGCGCAATCTTTTAAAGTCAACTTGTTCCGTGTTAAAATATTTTATGACTCACACTGTTTTGATGTTTGGTGTAAAACGAAAAGGAAAGGCTACAATTTCGACTGGATTTTTATAACTTATATCTCGATTGTTCTTAGAAAGAGGTTTCTCAATATAAATATACAGGGTGCGATCGGTATATCGCCGCCATTTCATATTTATAATTTCACGCAGGCGCGTGGTTTGTTTTTGATTTTATCCTCTGCACAGTATAGTAGGGTCAGATGGCCACAGTCTATGAGAAAAGACCACCATGACGCAGTTCATCCCTCCACAAATTTGAAAACGACATTCTGTACTGCATGAAATTCACACTGGAAGCTTCAATATGAACAGTGTTTGGATGTCAATCTGGGGACAGTGCAGAGGATTCGGAAAAACTTGGATGAGTGTAATGGTGATTACGAAGGAATTTGGCGGCGTTATGCTTCCATTCATATTCCTTCAGTCTCACCACGGATGTCTACATCAAGTGGCTTGAGGAGGTAGTGTTGCCTAAGTCAAGAGGGTGGCTGCTGGAAAACCCTATGTCTGGCAACAGGACTCTGCACCATGCCACACAAGCAGGAGAACACGATCATGGTCATCAGACAATTTCTTCGACCACATCACCCTTTACATATGGACACTTAACTCCTCAGACTGGAAGACTCTTGAGTATTATGTATGGGGCAAAGTTGAACGAGAGAACAACAAGACTCCTTGTGACACCAAAGATGAACTGAAGACAAGGGATATGAAAGCATTCACCAACTTAAAATTGAATACCGTTCAAAAGAGATCGCGAAGTCGTCTGGAGGCTGTGGTTGAAGCCAATGATTTTATTTTTATTGAATGATTTTATTGAATGTCCTGTTTGCTTATGGGGCAGTAAATTTTGACCAAGTTTATCGCATCAATTACCAACTTCTTGGTGATGGATGGGTAGAAATTGCAAATATCGAATTGGAGGAAAGAGTATTCGCTTTTCTTATTAATTTTATTGAACCCCCTCTCTAATTTTTTTCTGTAACTGGAAAGCGAGAATAAATATCAGTTATCACCTGGGAACCAATAACGAAAGCTAAATACTTCAGTGGGAAAGGCAACAGATGAAACCTATGTCTTTCTGAGAAATTAATGATCCTGAAAAATATAAGCAATCTTAATCTTAAAGAAGTTAGTTACTGAGCACATAGTTTTAAATTTCTACTAAAACACCTTGAGGCAGATTAGTATAGTCTAGCCTGACCCAGGGACCGGATATACTAGTATTGATATTATTTATTTTTATTAATACTTTTACTAATTGCTACCTTTACTATATAACTATTGTTAATATTAGACTGTAACGCATTTAACTTTTTTGCTAATACATCATTTCCATTATCTTATCTTTACTATTTTTTTTTATTATTATTGTATTGTTTTTGTCTTTTTCTCTTGTCATTTGTCTTACTTTTAGTAACGTGTTTATTTACATATTTATTGATTTTATTTGCATTTTTTATTTTTATTAATTTATTTTTTACTTTAATTATTTACATATTTATGTTCCTATTTTATTTTACCTTATTTTATTTTATTTTCATAGACACATATTATTTTTATTAGTACATTAAGTTAGATTTTATTTTATCACGGCGTATTTTATTGTTATTGATATCCCTACTCTTATTTAGTTTATTAATATTAATAATATTATGAATTACTTTATTGATTTTCATGGAAAAATAGAGTTATCCCCCTTGATTTCCAAACGTTTTTTTTTTTCTTATTAATTCCTTTTGATAACAGGAGCGTCTCTTCAAATCAGAATTTATAATTCTTATTTTCAACCTTATTTTCAAACTTAAATGCTAATCTGGACCTAAATTTAAATCCAAGATTGAACCACAATTCATTTAAATTTTTTATCAAACAATAACAATCCACCTCTACAATAAAATATCTCGCGATATTAAAGAGGCAGCGTTAACGCAAAAAGTTGCACCTGAAAATGCAAAAGGTATGAAACCCCGAGGGGCGCAATCAAAGATATATTTCTTGATATATTAAATAGCTCTGTTATTTAACATTGAGCATAGATTTTTTTACACTATAGAGTATATACATACACAGACACAGACACTCACACAAACACACGAACGCTCGCTCGTAAATTTACCTATATTATTCCATTTGGATATATATATATATATATATATAGATAGATAGATAGATAGATAGATAGATAGAGAGAGAGAGAGAGAGAGAGAGAGAGAGAGAAAGAGAGAGAGATTTGGATTCAACGCAGAAGAATATAAGAAAGTTGGTTCTCTGTGTCGTGCCAGAAAGTTTTTCTCGGCTGAGACCATGCTTTAAATCTATAAATCAAACATTCGTCCTTGCATGGAATACTGCTGGTCTGGTGTCCCCGCTGTTCATCTCGAGGTCCCCGACAATATTCAGAGACGGATATGCAATGAGATGTGTCCTGATCTGGCATCTCGTCTACAGTCACTTTCTCACAGACGTGCCGTGGCTTCCCTCTGTCTCTACTAAAAGTATTTTCAGGGCAACTGCTCCGACGAGCTACTTTCGCTGGTTCCCAGAGTACATAAATTTAAGCGTGCTACGTGGTTGGCATCTCGGACCTACCCTTTTACTAAACGGTTAAATCTAGCCGTCTCTTCTACCCCAACAGCTTCTTATCACGCACTTCCGCTCTGTGGAACACCTTTCCTAATACTTGTTTCCGTGATAGTTTTAAGCTTTAAATATTCACATGTAATATCAATCGATATCTTCTGATGCATTTGATTTTGTCCCCCTCCCTTCTCTTTATCCTTTACTCAATCACGCCTTTTTACTGTTCTCTCGCTCTCTGTTATGGTCCGGTTCCTTGTACCACGGTGATAGTCCAAGGTAGAACAAATAAAGAAGAACGCGAACACAGGTATGGAATAACAAAGATATATTAAAACAGGAATATATACAGAGAAGTAGAAAGTGTTAGTATGAACAATCAGGTTTAGTAGGGAGAACAATGTAGTCTCGACCATTATCACTATTCCAATGTCTTGCAGTAATTGGCTGAACGCGACTCTGTTTCGGACTGCCTCTGACTCAACTCTTGACTCGACTTGAACTACTGACGATATGCAGTCACACCCCCACACACACACGAGGATGTCATGTGGCACGAGGCCTTTTTAACGTGGGCTCGGCCAAAAATATGCCCATTGAACCCGTATAAACGGGTTCAGGAACGGGCTACCTCCCCGAAAGAGACTCCGCCCTTCGCCGTAGCCTTCTTTGGGTTCCTCCCGTCCGTAGGAAGAGAGTACAACAGTCGGTAGTGAACTACTGACTGACTAACGATATTTAGTCACCCCCCCACGAGGGTGTCATGTGGCACAAGGCCTTTTTAAAGAGGGCACTCCGAGCACGTGAGGTCGGCCCAAAATATGCCCATTGAACCCGTATAAACGGGTTCTGGTCCGGTCTACCTCCCCGAAGGAGACTCCGCCCTTCGACGAAGCCTCCTTCGGGTTCCTCCCGTCCGTAGGATGAGAGTATAACCGAACAGTCGATAGTGAACTACGGACTGGCTAACTCCTCGCCTACTCCTGAGGCGCAGTATTTATTAAGTATGGAATAGTCCATTATTATATTATTATGAAATACAATCTTCTGTAAGACCTCCAGTGTTCATTCGCTTCAAGCCATTTTTAATCAGAGATCTGAGAAAACGGTTGCATCGCGTTAATAGTTCTAACATGTTTGAACGATTTTGACGTTTTCCATGCCATTCACACGTGTGTCTAGATGTGACGGTACTATTTAATAACTCTATTTCTTTAATATCGTGAGATATTTTATTGTGGATTATTATTGTTGTTAAAATATTTAAATGAATTGTGGTTTAAATTTGGATTTGAATTTAGACCCGGATTAGCATTAAAGATTGAAAATAATGTTGGAAATACGAATTATATATTCTGGTTTGAAGAGATGCTCTTGTTTTCAAAAGGCATGTATAAGAAAGAAAAAAAAACGTTTGGAAATCAATGGGGGGGACTTTGTTTTTTCCATGAAAATCAATAAAGTAATTAACAATATTATTAATATTAATGAACTAACTAAAAGCAGTGATATCAATAATGATAAAATTTGTCGTGATAAGATAAAATTAAAATTAAAGTCCTAACAAAAATAATGTATAACAATGAAAATAAGACGATATAAAATAGGATAAATTGAAATATAAACATAAATATGTAAATAATTAAAGCTAATAAATAAATAAAAATAATTAATGCAAATAAAATAAATAAATAAATAAGTAAATAAACACGATACTAAAAATAAGACAAAAACTAGGAGAAAAAGACAAAAATAATATAATAATACGTGTTAGTATTTTCGTTTTGTAGCACCTTGCGGTGTTGGATAAAAATACCACCGCCGCGGCCTATCATTATATACTTACCAGAATGTAAATATAGATTAATCAATAGCACATTGCAAAAAAGATTTTAATACGAGGATATATACTTGCATTTTACGTAAATTGAGTTTCCTATTAACGAATACGCAATTCAAAGTCCTTATAGCAACACAGAATCTTCTGTTATACGCATGCGCATTAATTTAGAATTTCTTGTGTTGTGCTTAATTGCATTAGGCATCCTTCCAAAATGGTCTCCTAACCAAATATGTTGTTTCAGATTAAATTCAGTACATTGATTCCGAAATCAGAATTTTCCGAGCAAGGCAGTTCTATGCTAACTACCAGTTTCTTCTCTCGCCCTTTTTGCTTGGGAAACTCTCTTACGGCTTTGTGATTTCTAGTCAACTTTGATTTTCAAAAAATTAAAATGCAATGTCAATCGATATCTTTTGTCCTCTTAATTCCTGTTCTTTTATTCTTCTCTCTCCTTAATAAGGTTTTTTTTTTTTTTTTTTTTCATATTCTCTTACACCCAGTAACCCCTTGTGTTTTAGTGGTTTTAATGTTTTGCTTGGGGTGACATGATTAAAAAAATGTTCAGGATTTTTGACATATGATAATAGTATATTTCAGGGTCAATATTGTATGACGCGCACGAGGTCGAAAAATTCAATTTCCGGAATATCTCGTAGAAAGCAACGTTTGATTAACTGGTCAATATTGGCTGCTGTCACTTTCGAAGTATTTCCACTTTGTAAGCTATGCTAGACGGCACAGTGGAGTAATGGATAGCGGCTCGGATTGAGGAATTGGATAGCCAAGTTCGAATTCCAGTGAATTCATTAAATTCACTTACATGCTAATAGCCTTGGGAAAGGTATGAATCCTCTTCTCATCCCTTCCAGATATGGGTAAATAGCAGGAGAGACCGGGTTCTATAGTCTACCGCAGAAACAAATGGTAACCTACTGCAGGAAAAAATCTACCTCATCAGTCATGTATCGAAAGATTAGCGGGAATCACGCATGACCCATAACTGACTGAAGCTATGCCAGTTGTGAAATGAAAGCGCCATTACAGGAAACATACTTGGAGCACGTTTTCTGGAATATCTTTCAGTAATTTAGTTACATATTACTGAATGTCATCAAATCTTTGCGCTTTAGAGGCATTTTTTCAATTTCAGAAATAGTCAAGAATCACAGGAGGCTATGTCTGATGATTTAAGTAAATGGCTGATTTTTGTAATGTATTTCTTAGCCAGAAACATGCGGAAAGATATAATATTTTCATTAAGAATTCATTTGTGAAAAGAGAGAGAGTTATGTTTTTTTTCTACCGAACAGATTTTTGTAACCATTCCAGCACTTCTTGGGCCATCGTCAGTATATTCTTGACCACCCTCGGACACCTGTGACTTCTGTATTGTTTTGTACACTCGACTTCATAGCATGTTCACAATAAGCCATCTCAGCTAAAACATTTAAGAATTTTCATTAAAAAAAAACAACAAAACAAACTCGATGCTAGTGCGCTGCTTCAGATTCATTTCCCTCATTTTCCGCTGACAATATAACGGAAACACGCATAATTTCCTCTACTGCTCGTCAGCGAAGAATCCATTTGGTCTGCGTCTCAAGAAAGCTGAATTTGAAACTTGTCCGGAATTGTTTGGATATAATTGTTTACTTGTGGTCATTCAGGGAATAAAATTGTCACACACCTCGTGTTTAAATAACAACTTACGCTGGCGACTCATGAATAGATCGTTGGAGATGTTCAACGCCCCCCACTGCTATATGCTTATAACGTAAAAAAAGAGACATGGAATGCGTGATATCCGCAAAAAATTTACTTTTATAATTCTCGTCAAACAGATCTAAGTCCTGACAATGATCTGCACATTTGGAGCTTCAGCTCCGATCGACATCGATTTTTTTTCTGTTACGACAAGTAACCAGCTCAAAGCCGAAGAGTAATAACAAGTGTCGCAAATATTAATAAGATGTCACAAATAAAGTGTGCAATTTAAATGTATATTTGCTGATATAGAGCTTAGGTAAGTATACAATATACAGATGTTAATATATTATTAATATAAGATTTATCAATAACATAAGTATATTATGATTATAAGTCTAAAATCTGATAAGCTAGTACCCTACTGAATGGAGATTAAGTATCAGTGAACTTGATTTAGCCTGATTCATAATGAGTAATGGTAATATTAATTGTTTCCTTATAAATAAAGATTCTACATTTATTGTCTTCAGAGGCAGTGCTACCGTTGGTTGAGATTGATAAAATGTTTCTCTTAAAACTTTCACCTGGAAAATACGTTTCTCAAGTCCATTAAGTTCTTGTGGCACTCCCGCTTTGCTTGGGGTGAAATGCTTAAAAAAAAAAATGACTTTTTTATTTTATTATTTTTGCCTATAATATTAGAATTAATTATTTATAATTTACATCGTCCAAATTTTTAAGTTCGAATGACGACCAATTAAAAAAAAATATTTTAAATAATTTTAAATGAATTTGAATAAATTTGAATTTACGTAAACACGCTGTATATCAAAAGGGGGATAACCCCCTTTTCTGCATACAAAACCGTCGTTAGCTATAATAGAAATATATCATTAAAGCAATGTCTTATGGAATAGTCTTAGCTCTCATAATCTTAATTATAGATTATAGATTAAGACTAATGAATTTGGAACATAGTCTTACAAAGGTGAAATTACATATATACACGCCATAAATTAATCAAGTACGATCTATAATATGTAATTATATATATGTATAGATATATAAAAATGTTTTTAATGGTGGGTTCTATGAATATTAATAGGTGTTACATATTGTAATAATATTCGTAAAATCTATTGTAACTTGTGTTTGTTGGAACTTATATTCAAAAACTACGATAATCCTAACTTACTGAACAGGAGAAGTTAGTTGATCGCTACATGTATAAATAAGAACAAACACCTGCTCAATGGACCTTGATTGAAATAGATTTTTAAAACAGTTTTGTGTGATTATCCCCCTTCATAAATAGCAAATTCAAGTTTGTTTTTTTTAAATTATTAAATATATATTTTTTTAATTGTTCCTCTTTCTTATATGAACGATATAAATTATACATAATTAATAATAATATTATCGGTTACAATAATAAAATAAACTAGTCTCAACACACAATTTTAATTAAACACCACGAGAACACGAATTTCCTGAAGCAGAACAGTCGATCACTATTTTGCACCTGAAGAATTCGTGTTTGCATGAAACTCAGTCGTCCTATCCTCGTGGAATATTATGTATATTCACCAATATATACTTAATAGCTCTGATAGATAATATTAACCACTGTTTTAATACACATGAGAAATATATATATATATATATATATATATATGTGTGTATATATATATATATGTGTGTGTGTGTGCGTGTGTACTTAAAATATATATATATATATAATTTATATAAATAAAATATATATATATATGTGTGTACTTAAAAATATATATGTATGTGTACTTATAAAATATGTATATATATGTGTAATAACTTTGACCACTGTTTTAATACACCTGATAAAAATATATGTACTTAAATATATATATAAAATTTATATAAATAAAATATATATTTATATATATATATATATATATATATATATTGACTTATATATATATATATATATGTGAGTACTTAATATATATATATATATATATATATATATATATATATGTGTGTGTGTGTGTGTGTGTGTGTGTAATAACATTGACTACTGTTTTAATACACCTGAGAAAAAAAAATATATGTGTGTACTTATATATATATATATATATATATATATATATAAAATATATTTTTCAATTTTCCTCTTTCGAATTCAAGAATATGACATACATAATTAATTCTAATATTCTAGGTAACAATTATAAAATGAAAAAGTCTCAACACCCAATTTTAATTCAACACCACGTAAATGCGAACTTCATAACGCGTAACGGTCAGTATTTTGCACCCGAAGAATTTCTATTTGCCTGAAAGTCATAGACGTTCTATCCTCGTCAGATATTATGTACAGTGCTGTTCGATAAAAGTGACTCACCTTATTCTTTGAATTTAGCTCAACTTTCGTTTCATCGGAGAAGAGAACATTCTTCCAGTTGTGACACCATTTAGGTTGCTAGAAAGAAAGAAAGAAGAAAAAAAGAAAGAAAAAGGCGAGAATTAAATTTAGGTGACAAGAAGCCATCACGAAAAGAACACTACGCGATGTTATCTTTTTTCTAACAGAGAAATGTGCTAAAGGTTTTTATTCTCATTAGCGAGGAAAGTAGGGTCGCGGATGTGTCGGATTTAAATTAATTTATGACAACGATAATAAAAATTTCAGGTTGGCCGAGACCCCTACGAAACAGAAACTGGGAAATAAAAATTAATTAAGCACGCACTGACCTCCCGCAGGGTGCTGGGAGATAAAAATTAATTAGGTCATACGGTGACCGAAAAACAAAATGTCGCTGGACCACACAGAGTTACAAAAACAAAAGACTAAACCATTAGTTATCTACGGAAAGGTCGTTTGGAGAAGGCACCTGTTTATTGTCAGGAGCTGGCTATGATAGCAAAATTATTTTATCAGAACGAATAAGTGGCACCAGGGTGCGATACGTCCAATTGACCACCCACTTGTTTGGCGAAGGTCCCGGGTGATAAAGTCCAAGTGACATTTGGCTAACATAAGAGTCCAAGGACTTGTTGCCGGACAGGAGAAGAGAAAGAAGGGAAAAAGAAAGGAATAAAAAAGGGGATAATTTTTTTTTCTTTGAGCAAGATTTTTTAAGCCGAGGCTAGTCTGTCCACACCCACACTGCTGGGCGCCCATTGGCTGAATGCTGGTGTGAGCGTTAGGCGAAGGTAATCATGTGAGTTAGGAGGGGAGGCTTGTTGACGCACCCCCTGAAGGGATCGGTATGAGATGCCACTGTGAGAGAGAGGGGAAACCCGTTGACACCCTCTGAGGGTATGGTGAGATACCAATATGAGAACAGAAGAAGATGGGAGGACGAAAGACTTCCAAAAATGGAAATTACTAAATTTTCCTGTCCACAAACAAAGAAAAATTCTTAATGCGGTTTTAGAATTGTCAAGGAACCTCAGACCCACCTTGGTTTTGGTCGGCGTCCATATAAGCAGAGTCGCAACGAGTTGCGGCAGTTGGGTTAGCAGTTCAATTGGAGCTGGAGTTCAGTTGGTGAGTTTTTGGCAGTCGCCTCGCAGAACAGCTGACTAAGATTCTACGCAATTCCGAACTCAACTTCTAACCAAGAACAATTTATTTTTGAAGAACGACTCACACCACCAAAGACAAGTTTCTTAAAAGAACAAATTAAGATGTTAAGACTCGCCTAACAAACACAAAGTGTGACGAATCCATATAAGCGGGTTGGTAGAAAGACGCAGTCCTGTATTCAGCAAACAGATATGAAGTATTGTTATCCTTTTTTTAATACATTTGAACTTTTCGAGTTATTACTTTATTTTCTTTTACATACACATGTGCGGTATTGTCCTTGTTCGGACTCGACTTGCATTACGGCCCGGCGACTGATTGATTTCGTCTACCTAAGATCAAATCACAACGTGGGTAGGTTAGACTAGAAATCAAAACAGTTACTTCGGTAACCAGACGTTGGAGGCGAGCTGGGAACGACAAGGCTGATACCGAATCTAACCAGATTCCCATCCGAATCACCAAAAGGTTAGAACGTCACATTTGGTGCCGCGACAAATACTAAGCCAGTTGTTCATCACAGGACAGGATAGCACGACGGACGCGGCCAGACAGACGTCACATTTGGCGCAGCGACACCGGGGGACGTCACACAGTCCTCTACGGTGAAATTTATGCAATAGTGAGCCCATTCAAGTCTCTTGGCTTTGTTGGCTTTGCTTATTAGCGAATTAAACCATCGTGTACAAGATTTGTAGCCTTGTTCTAACAGCCACCGACTGAATGTTGAAGAGGCAAGACTAACACCTTGCTCTTCGCTTAGACTGGCTGCAATTTCTTGGCTAGTTATCGTCCTATTCTTCGCAACTTCTCTCTTGATTACCCTGCCAGTTCTATCACCAATCTTTTTCTTTCGTCCCCTTGTTTCCTTCCTTGGAGCAGGAGTGGCATCATTATGTGCTCTAAGCACTCGAGAGATAGTTGATTGTGAGGTTATAGCAATTTCTGCAATTTCTCTCGTAGACTTGCCTGCTTTTGAGAGGGCAATAATAGATGCCTTAAGTGGTTCTGATGCGTGTTTTTACCCTTTCATCTGGTTAGTGACTTGAGTGGCTATTTCAAGCTGTTTTTATACTTTATGAGGCTTTCTGGAATATTCTGGAATACTCTAGATTTAATTTAAGTTGTTTTAGAATTCTCTAGAATATTGTTCTGAGTGTATTGTAAAATAGTTTTCAATATTTTGTCAAAGGTTCTTTAAATTCA
>OZ010574.1:34620942-34675942 GCA_963932145.1 Acanthosepion lycidas
CTGTTAAATGTGTAGCAGACCCGGTAGCATGCAGTGCTGGCCTAAGAAAAGGTGGCCTTGTGCAAGACACTACTCACGACTACCGAATCCACTAGCAAAGTAAAAAAAAAAAAATAATGATACAAATGTGATCTTTCAACCGTAGAATTATTACAGTCTCCTCAGTGAGGAAAAACGGTCATTCAATACGTGCATAAAAAGGTAAAAATAGGTAGCCAGGAGAAACGACGAAAACGAGTCTGATGGAAGAACAAATATAGAAATTTATTTAATAAAAGGTATTTGTCTCAAACAGTCGAGATTATCAGAAAAGTAAAGCCAGTTCTTAGGAAGAAGGAAAGTTGTATAAGGTTGTGACAAGTAGTCAGTAAAAGAATGTTAATGTTCCGCGCCAAAACGAAAATCAAAATGGCTAAGGCGGGTAAGGTTTCCTCAGAAAGAAAGTTCTGGAACAGAGTCTTCTTATACAAAAAGTATATGCATACACAACAAGGAAAATACTCACTGCGAGATTTTTGTAATGTGTGTGTAATGTTATCTATTTTTTTTTAGAACTGGTTCGTAAGGTTAGAGTTCAAAAGGTGTATGTGAAGTTTATCAATCCTCAGTGTCGAAAAACTCTACGTTCTCTGGTAGTGAACGGAGGAAAGTTCGAACAAGTTGTTCGCGTCAGGACGAGGAATTAGTCATTGTAAAAGTGTGATGCCGACGGTGTCGTAAACTCTACGTTCTCTGGTAGAAAACGGAGGAAAGTTCGAACAAGTTGTTTGTAGAAAGTTGCAACCACATGAAGAGATTCGGCATAATGAGCCAAGGAGTTTACTAGGAAGTTTTTGTAGTTAAGATATTTCGGCCCGCGTATGGGTAAAGGGGCGCGAAATAAATGAGTCGACCTTATAGCTCGGAGACCAGGCAGCGACTGATTTGAAAAACACCGTTCGTCAGTGACGTCAGAGAAAGCGCGGCAAAACTTCAAATACTGTTCTAGCTGGAATCAGCAGCAGCCAGCAACTTGCTCACGTCGGCCGCAGACGGCTGCTTACTACTATCACTAGCCGAACGTGAAAGGAAGGGGTGCAATACGCGCGCGCACGTGAGAGTAGGTGAAATCCCTGCTCGGTTCCACAAATGTAACCCTCTTTTCTGCTTCAATAGCTTCATGTATCGCTCTCCTTGCCTGTGGAACTCCCTCGCTTTTTCTTGTTTCCCTGATAGCTATAATCTCCAACTCTTCAAATGTAATGTCAATCGACGTCTTCAGATACCTTGATCTATCCCCTATCCTTCTCTTCATCTTTTCCTCTATCACTTCTCTTTACTCTCGTCCAACTCTCTGCAACCCCTTTCGTGCTAGTGGCCTCCCACCTTGGTTGGGGTGAAATGCTTAAAAAAGTTATAACGATTCAAAGAGTGTATACATTATTTTGGGACATCCTGTATATGAACTAGTGGTCACATGGATGTATCTGTGGTTGCAATGAACTTTATGCATATGAACGTTTATTGTGTATTCACTTCGAGAACGTCTTGATAAAGCATAATAATATGCATGTGTAATTTCAGCTTGTGTGTTCTGTGTGTATCAAATATCATTATACCTTAAACTTCGCCTATAGAAATATACGACCTCGGACAAATTTGAGGATCTTTTGTGATTCCTTGGTTGGGTGGTTGCATGCACTGCGTAGTTAGCCTTGATACATGGCAAAGCATGCTACTTCAGAACGTTATAGTAATGCGATTATGAAAAGGATCACTTACTTATGTCAGGTAGTCAAAATAGAATTATTACGAGTATTCAATGTCGTCGAAAATTGTGGTACGCTGATGGACAGTTTGTGCATCTTCTATACCTTTTGGGTGTTTGTGAACACTGGATGTTTAAACTTAAGATATGCCTACGCATGGTACCTCAAGACATTATAATAGCCATCTGCATCCACCTTTCCTTCATGTTTGTAGAAGAATGTTGACATCTAAGACTGTTATATACCTTACCTATGAACACTAATGCGTATGTCCCAATCCTCACAAATACGTTGTACACTGTTGTAAGTTGGAGTAATATGCTGTCCACCACTAGTAGTCCACGACTAGCAGTGGTTTACCTACTTCAAGACGTTGGCGAGTATTGTATTTTGTTGATGTTATAAAGATTATCATTTCATTTTCAACCTCCGTTTTGATTTTTCCTCATTCAGTAACCATTTCTAGGTTACAACAAAGATTATACCCTAGGATTAATGATTGATTCTGAAATATGCTTATTTGAATGACGAAGTGATTTTTTTCGGCCTGGAGTTTTGGTACAAGTCAATTCCTGTGTTCAAGTTACAAACGAGAATGGGACTAGCATTAATGTCTCTTCCACATAATACCGAATATTCTCAAAAAATAATAATTTTAGGCTATTTTATCTAGGAAATATTTCTCATCTGGTAAACTGACATGAAAAAATTTATTAGGAATTTTCTGAAAGAGTTTACATCAAGAACGGATTCAGAGATTATGTAACGGCCTAAAAATATTGAGACCGGTAGAAGAAATAAAATATTGTTTGAAATAAGCGGAGCGTCTATTTATATTTAAAATATTAAAATGCTTATATTAGAAATGACGTTTAAAGCGATAACAATTTGTTGGATATAAAACTGAGCAGATATAAAAAAAAAAATCGAAAAATCTATAACAAGGAGGATTTCACATAAATTCACTGTTCGGAACTTGTTTGATCAGCAAAGCTTTTTCGTCGCCGAGTCGATTAAGGAACGTCGGATCTGACGACGGTTTATGTCTATACCAGGAGGACACAGGGAGCATATTCTTTAATAAGATTTCTCATAAATGCGTTTTTTCAAACTTCTACTTGTTTCTCCAATATATATACAAGTAGAAGTTTGAAAAAACGCATTTATGAGCACAAAAGAGACCTCACAAAAAACAACTTAGCTAATGCACTAGTCATACATAGAAATAAATTCAACCATAATTTTGATTTTAAAAATGCTACACTCATAAAAAAAGAAAATAACTCACTCAGAAGGAAAATTCTGGAGAGTGCCGCCATAGTAAACTACTCAAATATTAATCTACGCCCAGGTTTTTTCCCTATTTCACCTTTCTTAACAAAATTAATGCTCTTACAAACAAATATACACAACAGATTCATAAAATCAAAAGAAAATGGTTGAATACATCAACACAGATATAATGGCAATATTCTCCACACGTGACAATCACTGACGTTATTTTTCAGTTAAAAATATGAAAATCGCGTTTCTCTACATTCCAGTTACTAGGTACATTCTGTTTTTGTTTTTATTAGTTACTTTGTTCATTTAATTTCATTTTCGTATTTTGCTTTGATAAAGTCCACATTGGACGAAACGCGTCAGTAATTTCCAGTTTTCCTATTGTCATTTTTATTCATAAATATTGTTTCTCTACTGGTTAATTCGGAGAAATTTTCATATATATATATATATATATATATATATATATATATATATATATGAATATTTATATAGTGAACATTTCATGTTGGAGGCAATCTTCAGGCGGCCTGACGCTTGCGTCTATCATGAAACAGCCTGTCGTCTTTGAGTGTTGACTTCAATGTTCATGTTTATATTTATATTTACATACGGTCTATCTCTGATATTGAGCACTTTATCCCATAAATATAGCACACCTTAAACTATATTTCTTCTTATATATACATATATATATATATATATATATATGTGTGTGTGTGTGTGTATGTGTGTGTGTGTGTGTGTTACTCTGACCAATTTTCTGTCCTTTTTATCGCTTACTATATTCTGTCTTTTTGTTATAATGTGGATTCAATAATCCTTCTTTGAAGGCTCAACACGACTTTAGTTATGGTAGACCACTTTGCTGATAGAAATCTTAAGAGTATTCCAAATAGTAGAAATGACCCCAAATGTTTCACGCGTAGCCAATAGGATTCAGATACTAGCCAGAAATCAAAATCATCTTTACGGATATTCCGCAACTTCTGGGCTGTGTGGCTCCGAGCATTGGGTAGTACGACTACTTTCTCATTGAATCCTGTTCTGTTTTTTTTTATTATTATTCACTCTCAGTAACCACTGACATCTTAGTGGCTTATGCAACTGATACAATTGAAGCATAACAGATGATTTAGTCAAGCGTCAGTGTACGCCGTGAAGATATTCATAGCGTCCTGGCGTATGATTTAAGGCTAAGGTCCATCTTGGGATCCACATATCTTGGCAGCTAACTTATACATTGGTCTTATATCCTTTGCACCTTTGATTGCGCTGATGAAGCTTCAATCTCAAAAAACTTATTGATTGCGCCGATGCTGTGCTTTCCTCTAGATGTAAATTCACATGCCTATGGTTATAATTAGGTTGTTTTAATGTTGATTTCTGTATAAAGCATTTTGACATTCATTGCAGAGTATCTTTCAGTGAATACATTTCCTGATATTCCCGAAAAAAAGTTATTTATTCATCTGAGAATATATACTTTGCTCGGCGTTAGCTTTTACATCATTTGGTTTAGTAGTTGTGGGAAAATTTAGTTTAAATTTTACTGCAATGTTTCCTTATATTTATATATTTATATATATATATATATATATATATATATATATATATATATATATATATATGTATGTATATATATATATATATATATGTATGTATATTCACTGTTACATTAGGACAAATAAGTACCCACGACAAAATTGTACATTTTGTTTCGTCCTTTAGAATAAAACGTCTCTTCAAGTGATTAACAAAGAAGTTTATTTTAAACGACGAAGCAAAATGTACAATTTTGTAGTGGGTATTTACATGTTCTAATGTAACAGTGAATATACATACATACATACATATATATATATATATATATATATATATATATATATATAAAGTTGCAAATTAAAAAAATAATTATGTTTTTTATGAAAGTATTTATTTATTTATATATATATTTGATATTTCAGATTGACCTCAATCTTTCTTCAGAAAGATAAACAAACCATACATCAAAACAATCCTTATCCCCCCACCTTCTAGCTGAACACTTTAATCAATCAGGACACTCATTAGAAAACTGTAAATGTTTATTGATAGATTCCGATTTCAGTTCCACATACACACGCAGAAAAAAAGAAAAATACTGGATTTTAAAATTAAATACATATAAACTAGGGTTAAATAAACACTTGGGTATTTTAAATCTTTATAAATATTTCAATAGTTAAACATTTTTTTAAATATAGTTAAAAAAAAATTTATTTTTTTAAACAACATCTAAAATATTAGTTAGATTTACGTTAGGAATATTCGAACACACTGGCGTTCCATATCACGTGACGTCCGCATCTCGCGACGAACACTACTTGTAAACAAACAGTTATTTCCGAAGAAAGATGGAGTTCAATCGGAAATATCAAATATATATATATGTAAATAAATAAATACTTTCATAAAAAAAAATCATAATTATTCTTTTAATTTGCAACTTTTTCTATATATACATATTAAGAAATTATACGTGGCTTCTCATTATGATATATATATATATATATATATATATATATATATATATATATATATATATATATATGTGTGTGTGTGTGTGTGTGTGTGTGTGTGTGTGTGTGTGTGAAAATATATAGAAAATAGGAAAGAACGGGTTAGGTTAGTAATGCAAGTTTCTTTAGTATTTTAGTTATTATTTTTTTTTTAAATAGTGCTCGATACAAAAGTAGAGCATAAATATAATTATATATTTAAAAATATGATTCCAACACGCTACATAAGAAGTCTCATGTTTCAAAAACAAGAGCCGAAAACTTCAATATAATTATTAGAATTAAATTGAGTTAAAGTGAGCTCTGTTTCATCTTCAAGCGAAATTTTCTTGGGAATAACTTATTTCTGAAATTTACGTGTTTTATATAGGAATTAAAAATGTCCATGGTGACAGCCATCGTGGATATTTGAAATAGGTGGGGGTGTTGTTTGCTAATGATATGTATCAACATAGAGTTACTACTTTCATAGATGTCAAGTCAGGGTAAGGTGGGGGTGTCTAAATTTAAAGCGGAAGATGTTTTCAATCAGTCAGGTTAACTTGTCTATGAAGATTTATTTATTTTTTTTTTGTTTTGTTTTGTTTTATTTATTATGAAAGGGTTTTGTGTATATAAAAACATTCGTAACATTTGTTATTTGACAAGTTCATAAACAGCTATAATTTTTTGTAAGGTGTTAAAATTTTTTGGGGGGCCATGGATTATAAAAGTTAATTTATTGTATGTTAGTTTTTAAGCTAAATTGTTCAATGCGTGAATTTGATGATGTCGGCAAAAAACCGTTAACTCGTGTCTGTTGTTTAATAGATTTTTATTATTTAGAAACTTAATAATGTGCAGTTTCTCATTGAGGCACAAAGGGCATGGGTCATTCCAAGTTTTGCAAGTTCTAGTCCTGTTTATAATTTTCCATTTTACCTTAGGTGTCCTATTTATTTCCTTCAGATGCCAAAAATATTTAGATAGAGAAGTCTGATTTCTTTTATTTATATTGTTGAAAGAGCACTTATGATGCCTCCATCTAGCTTTAAAATCATTCTTTGTGGACCCAATGTATATCATATTAGTATTAGGACTCTCAGTGGATGAGATAGTACATTGGTATACCACAGATTTGATGCAGAATTTATTTTCTAATGGGCAATCTTTTGGGTTTCTACAATTACACAATTTTTCACTGTTATTGTTAGACTTAAGGGTAGGGTTTTTATTAATACTATTCAGGCATGGGGGTTTGTTCAGGATTTTATTATTATGTTTTTTTATTATACTTTCTAGGTTTTCGGTGCAGCTGTAACTCAATTTTAGGGTGTTCTTATTAAATATATTACTAAGCCTACTATATGTGGGGAAGTGTTTATCAATTAGGGCTAAGAATTTATGTCCTAGTTTAATACTAACCATTTGGTTGAACGGAGGGGTATACCAAATGATTTTTCATATCCTGTTTTTTTTCCTCTGGCTAGTGTAATTGTTTCTATAGTTAATGTTTGCATTTTTGTAACCACTATTTTTTAGGGCAACGTTATAGAAGCTGTCGTGTTGTTGAAATATTTCTTTGTTGGCGGAGTTAATGCTAATTCTATATTCTATTGCTGATGGTATATGTTTAATTATGGATGGAGGGTGGTTTGACTTCGGGTGTATATATAAGGGGTTAGTATTTGGTTTTCTATAGGGTTGGTATGTGTTGCTTGCTAAATCTAGAGTTACGTCGAGGAAGTTTACCATTTTCAATTTGGTACATACCGTTATCTTTAAGTTTAGATTTTTAAATTCACTAAATATAATTTTTCTGATTTTCTCTATTTTAAAACTAGTAGAATTCCTCACTACCATGAGCCCGTCATCTCTATATAGCCCGATGTCCTTAATATCGATTTCACGGTGCGCGGTTAAATTGTACAACAATAAAAGACCAACAAGGTCAGAAGACCTTGCAGAGTCTAATGATCCCATAGTGATGTCAAATAGGTCGTTATTGTTTTTTATCCATTGGTCCCCATTATGAACGAGGACAGATTTTTTTGCGCTGAGGATTACGTAAATTTCAGAAATAAGTTATTCAATAAAAATTTCGCTTGAAGATGAAACAGAGCTCACTTTAACTCAATTTAATTCTAATAATTATATTGAAGTTTTCGGCTCTTGTTTTTGAAACATGAGACTTCTTATGTAGCGTGTTAGAATCATATTTTTAAATATATAATTATATATACACACACACACACATATATATATATATATATATATATATATATATATATATATATAAGGCTAATGGTTATATTTGAATTATAACAGAAAACAGTTGTATTAAAAAGTCCTCAATACACGTGTGAAAGACATAACATGTAGAGCTTCTAACTTTAAAAATTAAGACTGAAACCAAAGTAACAGAATGAAATGATCTCATTTTAAAACATATATATAATTTTACGCGAAAGTGATTAAATATTTTCATTCGAACCAAGAACACTTTCATTAATATTGCTTTGGCTTTGTCATTTTTTTATCATTTAACCCCCCCAAGCGAAATAATAACGCCATTATTAATGAGATAGTACAATAAAAGAACAGGAATTAAGTCGACAGAAGATACCGACTGACATGACATTTTTAATTTTTGACGATCAAATTTGACTGGAAAGTAAGTAGCTGGAAAAAAAGTTCCATAAGCGAAAAGTGTGCGAGAAGAAACTAGACACTGTTAACATAGAATTTAGATTTACATTAAATAAAGAAAGAAAACTATTTTTTTTTTGTTTTCAAATTTCATATTGGAGTGAGATGAAATGTCTGCCGAGACACGAGAAATGCGGATGATTTGACATTTGATTTACGTATATAATTATGTCGAGAACATGTTGATTTCAAACAGAATCTAGTCTTGGAATCTTAGGCAAGACTTTTATCCTATCGTTTCTTTAATGTACTTTGTCTGAAAAGGATGAGAGTGCTTAAAATTTGCGATGTTTATGGAGTTCCTCCAGGATAATATTTCGCAAATATTTTGAAATCGATATTTGCAGTTCAGTGCTTTGTAGTACATATCGACGACAAGTAAATAATGGAGCTGAACATAACATTAATAGTTCAATATCTTTCTGTTTTTTAATAACATCTTCCATTTTAAATACAACATCTGTATACATATGTCTAGCTTTAAATAACTTATACAAATGCTAACAATCTCTGGACAAACATTTCAGCTCATTTATCATGCAAAAAGAAATGAAAACAGATTATCTTCTTTTAAGCAAAGCGGAAGCGCCACTAGCACGTAAGGGGTTAGAGAGAGTGGAAGCAAAAGTAAAGAGTAATTGAAGATTCGAGCTATCAGGGAAGCAAGTAAGAGGAAGGGAGTTCCGCATACAGGAAGTGCGGGACATGAAGCTATTGGATTAGAAGAGACGGTTATATTTAACCGTTTCGACAGTCAAAGGGTGGGACTGAGATTCTAACCTCGTAGCTCCCTTAAATTCATGCAGTTTAGGAACCAGCGAAAGTAGCTCGTCGGAGCAGTTACCGTGAAAATATTTGTAGAAAAGACAGAGGGAAGTGACGGTACGTCTGTGAGAAAGCGACTGTAAACGAGATGACAGATCAGAGCCAACCACATTGCATATGCGTCTCTGGGTTTTGTCGAGGGCCTTAAGACGAACAGCTGGAACTTCTAATTTAAATTAGTTTGATTATTTTAAGGTTTGTATATTATACTCTCACGGAGAAAGAAAGAATCATAATGTGTAGCACGTATTGAATATTTAATGAATTCCTTGAGGAAAAGTGAACCACACAGAATTAAAATGCATAATAATTCAAACTCCTTTCTTTTGTTGGTGCTTAAGACGTTGTTATATACCGTACTTAGGAACACTAATGTGTATATCCCAATCTCGTCATAAATACGTTGCACACTATTGTAAGTGGGGGCAATATGCTGTCTGAGTAGTCCAACACTAGCAGTGGGTTACCTACTTCACACCGCTGGCGAGTACTCTATTTTATTTATGTTATAAAGATTACGATTTGAATTTCCAACCTCCGTTTTGGTTATTCCACATTCAGTAACCCTTTCTAGGTTACAACAGACGTGTAGGACATATTATGTCTGAAATAAAACATTTCCAGTTTTTTATTTATTCATATATATATATATATATATATATATATATGAGGGGAAACAAGTATTTGGACAGTAAAAAATGGATATAGAATCATATATTGAAAGAAAATCATTGTCTAAAGCTCACAATATATTCGTAAAACAAATATAAATGCTAATAAACAGCAAAAATATATTATTTGACACGTATATATATTTTATATACAAATTATTAAAACAGGTAATATATTGTGAGCTTTAGAGAATGCTTTTCTTTCAATATATGATTCTAAAGCCATTTTTTTACTGTCCAAATACTTGTTTCACCTCACTGTATATATCTGTATAGAATGATATCTTTTTTTTTGTTTCCCACTGCAAATGCGAATGGACTTATTTATATTTAACAATAAAGAAAGGCGCTGAACGTGAATTGAAATATTTTCAAATTTCTCGCGCTTTCTGCCGTTTGAAACACTTCTCTGCACAACTTGGAGACTCGATGACTTTTACCATTCAGTAGAATCAAACGAAACTTGATTTCCCATAACGGATCGATATTTTCATTCCTGCATCAACATGCCCCACCTTTATTTGCTCAGTCCTTCCTTCATTTTACCAACTTGCAACGGAGCCCTTTCCATTTTCACACAGATTCAAGCAGATCAGCGGAAAAGGCAAAGTTCATTTGGTTATTTTTTTTTTTATGCATTTGCTATTTTTTTTTTAATAAATATCAGATTCTTCAAACAGCGACGATATTTTAAAGAAGATGAAAACAAAATGTCAATTTCACCTAATCAGAAAGAAAAACTTTAAATTTCTAGGACATAATAATGAAGAAGAGGGGTCGGAAAATTTAGCTATTGTAGGACATATTGAAAGGGACACAGGAAAAAAAACGCATCGTCTATCTAGCGATATTTATATACAAGAGAAAAAAATGCTACTGGTTTTTCGAAATTTTTGGTATCGGTTGCTCATTAATATTCATTAGATTAGCGGAAAAGTCAAGCAAGTTCATGGACGTGAAGTGATATATTTATATGCCTAATAAACGAAAGTGAGGAGATTTTTTTTTGTTTTTGTTTTTAAAGCGATATATCTGTAAATTACTATAAAATTATTTTGGATATAGGCAGATTTATGTGTTATATGTTTTGAATAAAATGATGTTATGGATATAAGTTTTTGGATTTTTGTAGTCATGTCCCTTGCCTTGAGACGGTGATAATTATTTCAGGAAAGCAGATATTGGGAAGAATCCGGGGCACAGATTTATATGATGATAAAATATCCTTCTAAGTAAGTTACTTTCTTTTTTTTAAGTGTGGCATTCACGGAGTCAGATTTATTTCTATGTATTAGCTTGGTGCAAAAATAATGACGTAATAATGTCGTTTTTTGACGTATTTTTAACGTAAAAAAACGACATTATTACCTCATTATTTTTGCACCAACCTAATATAACTAATGAATTTCATAAATTATTGTGTATAAGATCTCTTTTATGACTGGCTTTTCCGCTAACTTGATTAATATTCCTAAACACAACATATCAAAAATTTGAAAACCTGTAATTTTTTTGCTCTTTGATATAAATACTTGTAACAAAACAATATCCTTATATTTACCTTGATAAAGTCCTTCAGAGGACGAAACGCGTCGGCTAAGATAATTTTTTCTTTTGTCTTTCTTCATATTGCCCTTATAAAAAATATACTCAATTTGAAATTTTTACACCCACCACACACATACGTATATATATATATATATATATATATATATATATATATATATATATATATATATATATATATATATATATATATATATATATATATATGTGTGTGTGTGTGTGTGTTAATTGCGATTATATATGGAATAGATTTTGATAGGATAAAGAAAAATACGAAATGTTTATAAATTTAACATGTTTCGGCTTTCTTTATGGTTGCGCAGATCTCACGCATATCTGTTTTGTCAAACACCGTTTGTTTATCTAATTTATGTGCATATGTATATCGTAATTCTAGATTTTTAAATGCAGGATTCGGATGATAATGTGTATTCGTTTGTGTACGTGAGCGCGTTTGATGGTTACACATAGCCATATTTTAGATTCTAAATAGTATGAATTTTTATAAAAAAAATTGTAATATAATAAAATTTTATAATTGATATCACACTATTTAACAGAACCCCCTGTTGTTTTATAAGTAGGGTGACATTTACAAATTATTAGAAAAGTCTTGCCAGATTCGTGTTTATAAATAAATAAATACGCTAAAAATCCACCTCCGGCTGATACCAATTCAGTCGGGTTTCGATCCGAGCTAGAGGCAAACGGATGTCTATCCACACTGATGAGCTGCGAAATAGTCTGTCTGTGGATGATGTTATATTGGCTCCTGAAATAAATATTAATTTCGGTTGAGCTCTCTAGGGAGTAGGTTTGGGTTTGTAAACAGTGACTATAGCGAGACTCTTCGCATAGCGAATCGAGTCACTGCCAGTCACTGGGCGTGTTTATAAATAAATAAATACGCTAAAAATCCACCTACTTCCCTGCCGTGCGCCGACGGCTTAGTGGTAGAATCTCCGGGTGATACCAATTCAGTCGGGTTTCGATCTGAGCTAGAGGCAACCGGATGTCTATGAGAAACAGTCTGTCTGTGGATGATGTTATATATATATATATATATATATATACATACACACAGTGTAACACGGATGTAAGAGAGTTGTCGGGACCGGAGAATAAGTCTCTTATATCCGGGTTTAGTCTATTTTGTTCAGATAAGTATGGCTCTAATTTTTGGGGATCAGAGAAAATCTCTCTTATATCCGGGTTTCTCTTATATACGAGTTTCTCTTATATCCGGGTCTCTTACATCCGGGTTACACTGTATATATATATATATAGATATAGAGATAGATAGATAGATAGATAGACAGAATTAAATCTGTGTGTGTATGTGTCTGTGTGTGTGTGTCTGTGTGTGTATCTATGTATGTATACAGGTGCGATGATGGGTATATTGTCGCCATTTTATATTTTTGGGAATTTCGCGTATACGTCTTGTTTGTATATGATTTTGTCGACTGCGGGGTCAGCTGTGCAACGTCTGTGAGAAAAAGACCCCCATGGCTTAATTCACTTCGCCAGAAAAACATCATCCAGTACGAAATTTTAAAATGTTTGCGTGTCAATCTGAGGATAGTGCAACTGATCTTCAAATATTTGGACGGGTCCAATGGTTATTACGATGGTGTTTGGAGTGATCACTAGTGATGGCAATGTTATGCCTCCATTCATCTTGCCACAGGGCCTCAAACTCAACACGGAAGCCTACATCAAGTGCCTTGAGGAGGCAGTGTTGCCCTGGGTCAAGAGGGTGATTGCTGGAAGACACTATCTCTGGCAACAGGACTCTGCACCATGCCACACAAATAGTAGAACCCAGTTATGACTCTCAGACAATTTCTGCGACAACATCAACCCATAGTCACCAAGCACACCAGACTGCACCCACTTGATTAAATGTGGGGCGCAGTTGAGCGAGAGACATCAAAACACTTTGTAACACCAAAGATGAATTCAAGACAAGGATAATATGTTGCATATAACAATTCATTTAAAAACATGGTTTTGTTGATTATATTCCTTTCTCTCACGTCGTCAAGAAGAACGCCATAGAACCGCATTACGAATTTACGACCTGCGTTTGCTATTCTCCGACCGTTATCGTTGCATAGCAACCGTCAATGTAAACCTAACAAGATGTCATCTTTGATGGTGAACATCTCTGTTGTAATGTCCATATAACTACTCTGATGATGGCTTATGTCAGCCGAAAGCTTAGATCGATTAACAGCATAATAAAAAATATCCAAATCTTGGACGGCATTTGTCTTTATTTTCTCCAGAAACTAAACCCACTATACGAAGCTTATAATGGCTCATGATCAAAAATACTAGATATTCGTCGTCTGTTACATTTAACAATATAGCTTGAAGATATATATATATATATATATATATATATATATATATATATATATTTCTTTATTTCATGTTATTAAATTCGTTCGAACATGCATATTTCCGCTACAAAAATGCATTAATGTTTCAATGCAACATTGAATCTCATCAGGCGGTGTTAAAATGATGGCAACCATCCGATTCTATGTTGCATCGAAACATTAATGCATTTTTGTAGCGGAAATATGCATGTTCGATCGAATTTAATAACGTGAAATAAAGAATTATAGCTCAACTTTTATATTGAGCCCTTTTTTTAAATTAATGTTATGAACGTTTGAATTTATATTTGATTCGTTCTTATTTCAACTGTCATATATATATATATATATATATATATATATATATATATATATATATATATAGTTAAGTTATAAGGAAATTGGTAAACCGAATTGGTAAATCCAAAGAGGATGAAATCCTGAGAGCTCAATGTTAGGACAGAGCTAATATGTAATGAAAAACAAACCACTTTAAGGTACCATTACGATAATTTATTTCACCTAAATCCTTTTTTAAGCATTCAGGATCATCAGGTAAAACTTTCAACAACGAATTGAGAAAAAAATCGGATTAGAAAATGGTGGGTAGTGTAATTTTTGTAATTTAATAGAGGGGGTTGAGAGTGGTAGTTAAACAGACAATATAAAGTATAGGGAGGGGTTAATTTTATATCTCTCTTAAGTATGTTTTATATTGGAGTAGGAGGAGTGACAGAACCTTGACCTCTTTAGATGGTTAATAAAACGGAAGGATTTAGGTGAAATAAATTATTTAGGTGAAATAAGTTATCGTAATGGTACCTTAAAGTGGTTTGTTTTTCATTACATTATATATATATATATATATATATATATATATATATATATATATATATATAGTTTACACGAACTTTTTAAGGAATAGTAGCATAAATGGTTGCCGGAAGACACTATTTTTGGCAACAGGACTTTGCACCATGCCACACAAATAGGCGAACTCTACAACAAATGAATTGCTGCTTTTTTCTTTCCAGTTGTTCGAAATCTGACCAACATTTTAAAACCTCCAATTATGCCACTGTTAAACTTTTACATTTTTTTTTTTTCCAAAGTTCTAGTGTATTTAATAAGCCCTGAATTAGTTAAGCAACTCACTTCACACGACTTTCTTTCGTATAAACAATATAGCTTTTATTTTTCTATGTCGATCGTCGACGTGTTAACATTTATTACTGAATTTGTCTGCTTTTTCTCTTATTCTTTCACACTCAGTAAAACTTTGTTGTTCATGATGACGGTCGTCTTCGAGTATAAAATCCAGAGTTTAGCAGTGAATATTTTGAAGACAGTAGGAAAGCGTTGTTCAGGTTAGCAGCGGATATTTTGGTAAAAGTAGCAGAGCGTAGTTCGTCCTTCTGTTTCTCTTCGCCTGACAAGCTGGAACTGGACATTCGGGTAGAGTAGACAAAATGGCCGCCTTTATACACGACGGATTGAATGTTCTACGTCTTCTAATTGGTTAACCTTCTATTGGTGGATTATAAAGTGAGTCAAGTCTTTTGGGCTAGCTCACTAGTTACATATATACACAAAAAACTGCAACAAACTACACTTGCATTTCTTGTACAAGATCTAAGTTACAAAAAATATTTAAATTTCAAATGCATTACAGATTAACACTTTTTTCTCTCGCAGTTTGATCTTCAAAAATTTAAATGCAATGTCAATCACTATCTTCTGTTTTCTTAATTCCTGTTCTTTTATTGTTCTCTCTCCTTAATAAGGTTTATAAGCTTTTTTTTATTTTTTTTCTCTTATTCTTTGACATTCAGTAAACACCTGCGTCTTCGTCGCTTATTTTCTTCCTTGGAGTGAAATAATTATACATATAAATCTGCTGTGATATTATATATATGAATACTTAATGCACGACGAATGCTAGATTTATCAATCTGCATGATGGATTCTGAGAAGACAAACTTCTTAGCAACAAACCTAGCTATTGAATAAATCTAGTTTCTCTACGTTACGTCACTATAAAACGTGAGACTAAGAAGACGCAATGAGTTGCTCTCCTGTTTATAATCAGCCATGCCGATGGAGAGTAATAATGGTTCGTTATAATGATTAAAGAATAGCAGTTTCGTTTTGGTGGTGTTCAAATTTACAATCCATTTCTTGCACCAGTTAACAACGTATTTGAGATAATTTTCGACAGAAGCTATCAGTTTTACTTTGTCGAAGCTATCGGATCTACTATTAAGAGAGAATTAAAAAGTTGTATCATCAGCATAAATATGGTATCGGAGAGGCCGTGGATGAAGATAAGAAACAACGTACGTCTTAGGATAGATTCCTGGGGACCCCTTTCATTAATAAGAATTGACCTAGAAACGTAGCCGTTCAATATGATATTCATTATCCGATTTGTTAAGATTGGGTCAAATATCCAGATAGGGACACCATAATTCTTGAGCTTGTGGAGAAGGCCATTATGCCAAACCCTGTCAAGCGCCATCGAGATATCTGAAGTCAATACTTGAGCCTCGCTGTTCTTATCTCAAGGTTAACAGACAAATTTAGCAATAAACATTAAAACGTCGTCGATCGACATAGAAAAACAAAAGTCATATTGTTTATACTAAAGAAAGTCGTGTGAAGTGAGGTCCTTAACTAATTCAGAGTTTATTAAAGACACAAGGACTTTGCAAAAACAATGTAAAAGACTAACAGGGTCATAATTTGGGGGTTGAAAATGTTCATCAGATTTCTTATAAATTTCAAACAACGGGAAAGTAAAAAGCAGCAATTCATTTGTTGCAACGTTCAGAGCGAAGTTCTTTAGTACAATTGCAGGGATATTGTCAAGACTGCAAAACTTTTGCTGTTTTTTAATTTTTCGGTCGACTTTTATTTTACTTTTTGAGTTAGCGTTTAGTTTTCCCAGACTTCTGTCTTAATTCATTTAGTTTCGACAATCTTTTTCAAATTAAACTTTTTGGGTTTAATCCCTATTTTTTTAAAAGTTTGATTATAAATTAGTTCATCTAAGGAGTTAATTCGAATTTTTTGTTTATCCTGGTTTCATTTCATTGTACACTATATATATATATATATATATATATATATATATATATATATATTGTCATCCAGAGAGAGACTGTTTCGCTGTTTCACAGCTCATCGGCGTCGCTAGATACCCGATTGCCTCAAGCCAGATCGAAAATCTCCGACTGATGCCAAATCAGTCGAAGATTTTCCCTCTAAGCTATCGGCTCCCGGCAGAGAGGAAGGTGAATTTTTACGTATTTATTTTCGAATAAACACGCCAATGACTCAGAGTGCTCAATTCACAGAAGAGCTTTGTATTATCGGCAATATATATATATATATATATATATATATATATATATATATTGCTATATGTAAATATATATATATATTGCTATATATATATATATATATATATATATATATATATATATATATATATATATATATTAATCTTAAGTATTTACTTGTTGCTGTTTATTTTTGATTTTTCCTTCTACCCTGCTCCATTTATTATTTTTTCACATGTTAAAAAAACTATAAATATTTTCCCGCTTAGTTTGGTGATAACCTTTTTCCCATAATGGCCGGCAAAAGTAGCGGTCTGTGAGAAATGACCTTTTGTGTTTGCGTCTAATGCAGACTTACCCGATGAAAATAATCCGAGTAAACTAGTAGAAGCAACCCCCAAATCCCTAGTTAAGTGAAAGAATGTACTAATTAAAGATAATACCAGTAAAGAAAATAATCAGATCAAGGATATTAGCAGTAAAACTATTGACCAGAATGTGCCGAAAGAAATGGACACACCGGAAAAGACGACAGCCATGGAATCGCCCTCATGCTGGAAGTCCCCCCGCCCGCCATTATAAAGATGCGGGAGTTTTGGAAAGGGCTAAAGGTTTCGAAAATCTTGTAAAAGAACATGGACTTTTAGACCTGCCAGATGACTGAAAAGTAAATGGTGACAGTCTTTGTGATGGACAAACGTACGCGCTTTGTCGCTCAAAGAAAGACACAGTACGCGATTTTTCGCTCAAAGAAAGACACAGTGATTCGATCATCCATGTCCTTGGGGGAGTGGGGTCAAACTTGCTTGAAATGAATTGGTCGGGAGTGTGGGAGGAGGCCGAGGTCGCAGTTCATCTGTGGTCTCGGAGGAACCTTTTTTAAAGGGGTTCTGGGAAGTATGTGCCTGGCCGATTCTTCTATACCGACTCCCCGTACTTACACTTCCGTCTACCACATTAATTTCATTAGTAAGGCTCTTCTTTTACTTCTTCTTCATGGTGGGAGGCAAAGCCCTCAATAAACCCCGAGTGATCTGTTACCTCCAAGCTTCTGAAGGTGGTCTGTGTATGCCTAGCGTTTAGACTCGTCAGCATACGCTTCGCATCGCGTTCCAAGACCGAATGTGACAGCAAGCGGATGAGGACGGCGGATTCTGAAAGGAAGACGCCCGTAATAAATTCTCTTCTCTGGGAAGAGTATACACGTGCGAGGAGACACACTTTTACCCTGTGGCGGGTGCTCCTTCTATCGTGAATATCGGATTTCTCTGAAATGCCTCTTACAAGCGATAGATGGCTTCTCCAACGACCAGGCGTTGTCCCGAAGGGCATTATATTACGTGTTAGGGATCCGTAGATGATGATCTGATAGACAAGCTCGATCTGAGTTGAAATGCGTCAATAATGATGAGACATCATTCATCTGGCTGATGATTCGAAAGGCCCTCTGGGTCGGCAAAAGACTTTGTTCTGCGGGCTTGGAAAAATCTCCCAACGGCGTTCACTGTGATGGGGACGTGGAAACACTGGATCACACCTTCTTTCGTTGCAGGGTCGTAGTCTCTCTTCGGCAAATTTGTTGCAGGTATCATGGTTCGCATGCAAACAAGTAGCAATTGATTTGCAACGACAGCATGGTCGGGAGTTCAGTTTCAGCATTAAAGGTGAAAAGACACGATGTTCTGATCTAACTAAATTTGATTCTGAAGTTTCGTCCAAGCTCCCTTCACACAACCTCATCTGTGAGGGAGATTTTTCACATATGGACAAGGTAGCAATTCGAACATCATCTTGTTCGAATTGTAACTTTACTGCAAAAGGCATGAGGGATAACATGACACTATACCAGGCCTCAGTAATTGTTACAGTTTTTTGTGTATATATATGTGACTAGTGAGTTAGTCCAAATGCCTGAACTCACTTTATAGTCCACCAATAGAAGGTTAACCAATCAGAAGACGCAGAACATTCTATCCGTCGTGTATAAAGGCGGCCATTTTTGTTTACCCTAGCCGAATGTCCAGTCCAGCTTGTCAGGCGAAGAGAACAAGAAGGACGAAATATGCTCTGCTACTTTTATCGAAATATCCACTGCTAACCTGAACAACGCTTTCCTACTGTCTTCTAAATATTCACTGCTAACCTCTGGATTCTATACTCGAAGACGACCGTCATGATGAACAACATTATAACAGTAATTACCATTGACAAGGAAATTAAGAAAATAACAAAACTGTTGGATGAAGAAGAAAATGGTTCAGTAGTCAAAAGGAAATCACCAAAGCCAAGGTTGTCGAAAGGAAAGAAAAGTTTATTCGACAGGCTGAGCGTTAGAATGCTATTGTATGGGAATGCAAAGCTCACAATGGCCAATTCATATAAGTAGAAGAGATTGAAGAAGGTATGAAAGCAGTTAAAGACGAGCGGAAAAGAAAGATGTTGAGAAATTAAATACTTCTACGAAAAAGTATCTAGCATGAAACAGCCTGTCGCCTCTGAGTGTTGACTTCAATGTTCACTTTTATATTTATATTTACATACGCTTCCTCTCTGATATGGAGCACTTTATCCCATAAAAATAGCACACCTTAAAACTTTCTTCACACACACACACATATATATATATATATATATATATATATATATATATATATATATATATATATTATGCACTGTTACATTAGAACATGTACATACACATTACAAAACTGTACATTCAACGTTAAAAATTAAAGTTTCTTCAGGAGGGAAAACATGATGGTACTAAACCATACTACCATCATGGTTTCCCACCTGAATTAATGTTAATTTTTAACGTGAAACAAGATGCATAGTTTTGTAGTGGGTATAGACATATTCTAATGTAAACCTGCATATTAAATAAATATTTATTATTCTACTTTGTATTATTGAGTCCTGTTTTAAATTAATGTTTTGAACGCTGAAATTTTACTCTTCGTTCTTTTACATTTCGATATATATATATATATATATATATATATATATATATATATATATATATATATATATATATATATATATAAACACTAACACAAATATTGCTTTAATTAATTATTCATACGAATGGATTTTATGAGTTTGATTGCTTTTTTTATCATTTTAATTAACATTAAGTTATCCAGCTTCCAGATAAACACGCTCTTCAGCATTCCAATTGGCAGTGTCCGTTATTGCTAAAGAAGAGGGGAGCGTGCCACTGATGGTATATCGCTTAATGAAATGTGAAGGGCCTTGTTAGTGAGCAGTTTCTTTTTTTTTTTTTCATTTAAATAACCAAAGCCTACGATGCATACTTTCATTTTTTTTCTAGTTTGTGTCAACAATTTCTTTTTCTACGCAGGACATGTTATGCATATGACCTGCTGATAGGTTTTTCCTTCTAATATTGTTGTCAATATGCGGCAGAATTATTTTAACTGTTGTAATGAACTCAAGCCGTGTATCTATTCTATTCTCAGCACTCAAAGATGGTTCTACTGAAGAATCCTGTTATGGATAATTCGTCGAATATCATTGGCTGTCTTTGGTTTATGTGAGTGAATTTTCCCAAGATATAATTTTAAAATTAATGAACAATTTAATTAAATGCATGAGAGAAATAAAACCGAGAAAATATTTTATTCGTGTTATTCGATATTATTTTCATGATATATATATATAAAAAAAAACTAAATGCTTTCCGAAGAACTTGTGTTCTCCTATTTGTATTCGGTTGGAAATAATTTCCTGTTCCATTTGCAAATGGAAAACATGCAAATGTTTCTTTATTTTTAATATATTTAATCAAAATAATACTTTCCATCTTTATAGATAACATAAATCTACCTGACAAAGTGTTAATATCACAGGCGTTATATTCTTCAGGTTACAGTAATAAAGCGCTCCACAAGTAATAAACTTATATTTTTCTAAGAGAGGTAGCAAGCATTTGAAAATTAACAAGAGTAAAGGGGGGGCGAGGTAAAACACGGAAATGGATTGATCATTGAGTTAGTTGATTCGTTTTTACGGCTTATCAATCCTATGCAGGTGATTTAAAAACAGAAAATATTTTCAGACTGTAAGAATTCTCTGGGGATAATAATGGTTTCGTGATACAAATCTTACTAATTAACCCATAGCGGGAGGAGAAGAGGCGCATTCATACTTTTCGCAAGGGGTTTTCGCCTAGGTGAATACAACAAACCAAACTGAAATTGAAACTTGGCTCTCCGATTACAATTCCGAGCCATTATCCATTACACCGCCCGCACATCCAAGGATTTTTCACCAGATATTCCAGGAATGAACAGATTAAAATACTTCTTGGAAAAGAAAGATTTGTTGAATTTGAAGATCAAAAAGCAACTGATGATTCTTTAGACTTTTTCTTGAATCAATTCACCCCAGGCAAGGTGATAAATCCACGAAGGGAATACTTAGAGTGAAAGAGAATGAAAAAGACTTTAGAAGGAACCGGAAACCAAATCCTAAAAAAGAAACAACGGATAATCCTCGATTCCTGTTCAAAGTAGAAGTATCTGGACTTCTACGTGATACGTCTATGTTCTGGTACATTCAGGCACTTTCAGACACCACTACCATGGCCCGATGGATCTGAAGATATTATCCGTCCGCGCCGCCGGTAACCAGTCTTTACGTAAAACAGGGCTGACAAACCCGAAATTATCGAGGGGTTGGACCCGTCGACTGTTCTCAACTGTTTACCCGTCAGTTAAATCAGTTGGCCGCTTTTGCATGCAAACAGGTATTTGGAGCCATAGGTGAGAGTTTGGCGCCGGGCAGGAACCTACTCGGACAAAGTACTCCCAAAGGAGAACAACTGTACTTTCATTGAAATTTGTATTCCTCCCATGTTTTTAAAACTGGACGTCGGATCATATGGATCGTCGTCAAATATTTCAATTGCTACTATTATAATAAAATATATTTAAAGGTTAAATAATATAAAGCCACCAATAAATAATAAAAAATTATGTATATATAATAACTAATATAAAATAATCAGTAAATATAAAAGCATTTTTTTTAAATTATTGCTGCTGTTATGACTGTTTAAACGTTAAGCAAGAGAAGAGAAATAGTAAAACAGCACAAAAGCAAATATACCTTCAAATTCCAAACTCCTCCTCTACAAATTCTAAGATATGTCCTCTTCTATAAAATACGTTAAAACGTAATATACACAACGCAGTTATTCACATCAATGTATAAATAAATTAAAAAATATAATATATTAAATATTCATGATAACATAATATAAAAAATATAATAAATTGTAATGACATGTACAATATTTGTAACAAAATAAGCGCAGTGGATGACACTTTTTAAATGACAATCGCTGTATAGACAACAGCTAAACCAAAAGAAAAACAAAGAGTTTATAATAAATAAATAAGTGAAATATCTATTTTAATCAATAGAAAATAAAACATTTAATAATATAATAAAAACTAACATATAGATAATGAACAGATTGAGATAGATAAAAAAAAGTGAACAGATTGGGATAGATAGATAGATAGATAGATAGATAGATAGATATGAACAGACTGAGATAGATAGATAGATAGATAGATAGATAGATAGATAGATAGATAGATAGATAGATAGATAGATATGAACAGACTGCGATAGATAGATATGAACAGACTAAGATAGATAGATATGAACAAACTGAGATAGATAGATAGATAGATAGATAGATAGATAGATAGATATGAACAGACTGAGATAGATAGATATGAACAGACTGAGATAGATATGAACAGACTGAGATAGATAGATAGATAGATAGATAGATAGATAGATAGATAGATAGATATGAACAGACTGAGATAGATAGATATGAACAGACTGAGATAGATAGATAGATAGATAGATAGATATGAACAGACTGAGATAGATAGATATGAACAGACTGAGATAGATATGAACAGACTGAGATAGATAGATAGATAGATATGAACAGACTGAGATAGATAGATATGAACAGACTGAGATAGATAGATAGATAGATAGATAGATAGATAGATAGATAGATAGATATGAACAGACTGAGATAGATAGATATGAACAGACTGAGATAGATAGATAGATAGATAGATAGATAGATAGATAGATAGATAGATAGATAGATATGAACAGACTGAGATAGATAGATATGAACAGACTGAGATAGATAGATAGATAGATAGATAGATAGATAGATAGATATGAACAGATTGAGATAGATAGATATGAACAGACTGAGATAGATAGATATGAACAAACTGAGATAGATAGATAGATAAATAGATAGATAGATAGATATGAACAGACTGAGATAGATAGATAGATAGATAGATAGATAGATAGATAGATATGAACAGACTGAGATAGATAGATATGAACAGACTGAGATAGATAGATAGATAGATAGATAGATATGAACAGACTGAGATAGATAGATATGAACAGACTGAGATAGATAGATATGAACAAACTGAGATAGATAGATAGATAGATAGATAGATAGATAGATATGAACAGACTGAGATAGATAGATATGAACAGACTGAGATAGATATGAACAGACTGAGATAGATAGATAGATAGATAGATAGATATGAACAGACAGAGATAGATAGATAGATAATTAGCATATTGAGGTAGAGACATGAACTGATTGAGATAGCTGAATAGATATCACTTCTTTTCTTTTTCTTTAAAATTACCACTTTAATGGCACGATATAAAAGGCGTGCACCCACACTGACTATCAGTGTTCATTTCCAGAGGTAGCATATGTATGGGACTATATAATGTGTCAATTATTTGAATATTTCTGAATCGTAAATTGATTTGTTTAGAACATATAAAATCAGGATTTCGAATGACCATTTTTAATGAATGATCATGCCGAGCACCAGTACCGTACAGGGGTTTGCATTAAGCTCTCTTCTGTACACCATGTACGCTTGTCGTTGGCTTCCGATTCATTCCATCAGCACCATCATTAAGTTTTCTGACAGGAATTAAATAAAAAGATTGGATGCATGGAACTCAGAGAATAAACTTGATTTAAACATCTTAAAGAGAGAGAAGTTAGCGGTGGGCTTTCTGAGAAATACACCAGCACCTGTACCTTTAGTCGTCGGTTTGGAGAAGGTTGTCCCCCCAAAATTTTTGAGATCCTCAGACGTTTAGCCTGTGAACGAAGAATGCACCTGATGTCTTAACTATCTTAACTAAGTATACTAAAGAAATATATAATCTAATTTCCACTCTTTCACATCTACGATGCTATGAATTATGACGCCAAGATTGCACTAGATCTATTTACCTGTCTTTCAGGGACTTGCCTGTTAGCGTAAAGTCATGAGGTCGCTTCCACTTGTTGGGAATAATGGTTAAACAAAGATAAATACCATACAATCGAATCCTAATTCTAATAAAGTAGTCTTAACTAAATTTATCAACAACCCACACAGATGATTTTATTTTATTTGTGATGAATTGTATAGAAGAAGCCGCACTTCAAAAAAAAATTGATAATTGAGAAATGTCGCCACGAAATCTCCAAACGTCCTACCTAATGTAGATATAATAGACAGATGAAAGAAATTCGAAAGGATATTAATAATTATAATTACACTAATATTTATTACATGATGTTAAAAATCATCATGCTTACATTTGGTCAAAAAGCCTAATAATATACAATAAACATTATTAGTCTTGCTGTCATTATTAATATTTTGCTGTTTTTTATCTCTTGCATTTCTTTCATCGACTTATAAAAAGAAACATATGCAGAAAAGCTTTCTTTACGATCTTATATATAAAGTTCAGTGTATTTGTGTGTGTTTGTGCCTGTGTATATCCAAGCAATTTATCCGCTCAAACGATTTCAATGATTCATAGCTCATTCAAAATCCCTAGAAAAGTTAGGCGCAAGGAACGATTTTCGTTGAGCTCAGATTTAGGGTTGCCAGATTATGCGAGGTTAAAAATATATATTAATATATTATACTATCCATTATCGTTACTTTCAGGGTTCAAAGGGAGTAACTCTTATCTTCCTTTTGCATCCAAAATCGCCGTGTACGTTTTCTTATAAACTAGCTTAAATGCCGCCCGATACTTTGGTTTGACCATCATCACAATAGCTGGGGGGGGGGGTTTAAATGCGATAGGCATCAATAAACTACAGAAGAACTCATAATTCATTGCCTCAGTTAGCTTACCTTTTAAAAGTTCAACGATAATTCTTCTGCTTCCAATTAATTTAAAGAAGATTTGATGTACGTAGATCCTTATTTTCCGTACAATCATTTTTATTTCATAGGTGATAGAACAGGAGACAATTTATAAGATAAAATTAATATAGTGTGAAGATTGGAAAATAGACATTAGAAATAGTTATACATTGAACATTTGAAGAATTAGAGAAACATAATAGCTAATTAAATAAAAGCTATATTATGGAATCTATATAAATAAAGGCGAAATTGGAGCTCAATTCTCCAAGGAATTCTGAGATTAAAAAGAGCCAGCTCTACTTTATAGTAATTTACACACTATTTACTCTGTCTCCCCAACTGAGACGAGATGTGACACAAAGTCTTTTTTTAAGGTGATAACCCGAGCGTGGGAACGTGGGCAAGGAACAATAATTGGCCACAGCCCCAACAACCGTCTGTTAGACTGGCCTCTGTAGGAGCACCGATCCCTCTCTCTCTCCCTCTCTCTGTCTCCCTCTCTCTCTCTGTCTGTCTGTCTCTCTCTGGTGCCATGAAAGGGTACGGCTTCGGGCATCTGTTCCCCAGGGCTGGGTACCTGTCAGTATAATTTTCCTCAGTTGCAACTCTGTCCTTTGACAGAGTAACCCCTGAGCGCACACTGCCCAAAGACAGAAACGCAACTGAGAGATTATAAAGAAACGTGTTAAAAATCACTCCGAAGAGTAATTTATACGGTATTTACTCGTTCCCCCCCACTAGGACACAAGGTCTTTTTTAAAGTGGGGATCCGAGCGCGTACACCGGGCAAGGGACAGAAATTGCTCACAGTCCCTGCAACAGTCGGTTGCACTGGCCTCTGTGCGAGCACCGATCTCTCTCTCTCTCTCCCTCTCTCTCTCTCTCTCTGGTGCCATGAAAGGGCGCGGCCTCGGGCAGCTGTTCCGTATGGCTGGGCACCCCTCAGTATGATTTTCTCAGTTGCACCTCTGTCCTTTGACAGAGTAACCTCTAAGCGCACTCTGCCCAAAGACAGAGACATAACTGAGAGATGATAAAGAAACGTATTACAAATCACTCCAAAGAGTAATTTACACAATAAAAGCTCAATATCTGCATTATATATTATCTACTTCTAGGCTCTTTTGCCACTCTTTTTTTATCACTCTTCAGGTTTAACTAACTTGCATATTGATTTTAAATAGTTTATTTCACCAATTAACTGTCCTTAATTACTGTTTTTTTATTTGTAGATTGCTCTGATTTTCATATCAAAAATAGTTCAGTTTGGAATGTCGTCTTATATAGCGCAGAAAAGTGTTTGAAATTTGCATTTTACTTGCCCTTTAACAAGTTATCATCTATTTGTCAAACTTTCCTTAACTCTAACAAGCCAATTTATGAATGAAATGTTCATTTAAAATTTATGTTTCAAAGCTTTCTAGTGAATATGTCTTACTTTGCGAATCGATAGTGAGCGGGCAAAGTCTGCTAGTCATATATCTTTGTGTCCGTGTGTGTGCATGTATATATATATATATCTATGTATATGAACCATTTTATTGGTCTTTTTTAGTGAGTAACTTTTCCATAGGAAGATATTAACCTTCCTCTGTGGTGCCAGTTGTAAGACGTCGAAAGTAGTTTTAAGATGACAGAAAGAAATATTTCAGTAAGTATAAGAAAGCAACGACTACAATCGATACGAACTAAACTTAATACTCTCTAAATATTCTTTTCGGAAATCGATCGTGTTGTCCTGTGGCAGTTTCGGTGTGAATCTCATCTGTTGGTTTGAATATTTTGACGCAAATGTCACCAGAAAATCTTTGAGACCCTCACATGTTTCGCCTGCGAAAGAGGAATGCACCTGATGTCTTAACTATCTTAACTAAGTATGCTAAAGAAATATATAATCTAATTTCCACTCTTTCACATATACGATGCTATGAATTATGACGCCAAGATTGCACTAGATCTATTTACCTGTCTCTCAGGGACTTGCCTATTAGCGTAAAGTCATGAGGTCGCCTCCAACTTTTGGGAATAATAGTTAAACTAAGATAAATACCATACAATCGAATCCTAATTTTTCAGTCAGGTGTGCACTTAGTCTATGAGAAATGAACGCTACACAATCTTCCTAATCTTATAGTTGTCAGGGCTTACGGTCACATCACTTTGAAACACTGATACTCGTATGATCAACGAAGGCAAGCAACGTCGACCCTGATCATGTACCTCGAAGGTTGACCGCTTGGGAATGCCAGGTGGTGTTATCAACCAGAATTGTTAATTGGAGAGCCGAGTTCAAATCCCAGTTGTGTTCGTTATATTCACTCAGGCGCAAATACCGTAAGAAATGTATGAATCTGTCTCTTCTCCCCAAACTATAGGATAATTAGTAAGTCCTTATATATAATCGTATATAATCGAATCCCAATTTTCCAGTGAGTTGTGTAGTTCCTCTTTGAGAAATGAACGCTACACGAGATTCCTAGTCCTATAATTCTCAGTGCTTTTTCTTTATCTATAAAAGGCAGGATGTGTGTGTGTGTGTGTGTGTGTGTGTGTGTGTGTGTGTGTGTGTGTAACGAATGCACGGCCGCAATTTACGATGGATTTGCACCAAAATTTACATGCACATGCTCCAAGTTAGTGCGAAGGCCAAGACCGACTTTGCATTTCCCAACTCCCATCGATAGTGGAAATAATCGATTTTTTCATGCTTCTACGGCAGTTCCCATGTAGTTTGCGGCCATTTTCTACTGACCAGAGTGAGAGCCTATAGCTGGCTGCCACGAATAGGCAGGAAGATTCTATTGGCCAGCGTGAGAGCCAACAGCTGACTGACACGAATGTTAACTAGCATGCTAGCAGGCAAAAAAAATCGATAGCTGCATTCGTCACAAGTGGGAAAAATTTTACTTTACTCCAATTGGCTCATTCCCTTGCTTAAACTCAACGTTGATTCTGATTCCGCAGAACTGGGTTGGGTGTGAAAAAGTATTTGTTGTTAACATTCTTTTTTCATTCGTTTTTTTCCAGTTTCGAGTCCTTTTTCAAAGTTTTGTGTTCATTTTGTTTAGTTTTCGTAACAGATTCAATGTTTAGTATAGAGCTTAGAAAAAATTCGCAGTGTGAGATGGGCAAGAAGTAAGGCATGTAGCAACATCAGCACGGCAAAGGTCACTCCTTTAAAGGCAAGGAAGGTCAAAAATATTTTAAGTCAAGTGATAGGGATTGCTGTATGAGTCGTACGATTTTTGAATCAAGCACGGGTAATGCCGGGCCGTGCTGTTAGTTGTTTTATAAAATCTTCAGTGTGAAAATGCTATAAATCTTTATTACAGGTCTTGATTTTGTGATGATGAATTTTTGGCGAAAAGCATATGTGAATAACCCACAGGTTGTACTGGCTACAGACGATTTGTATGCAAAGAAACAATGAATTATATGAGTACTAGAAAATACAGATAGGATTGCGATAATCCCGTTTTTCTATGTTTTTATACTATTGTTTGTCTAATTACCAAATACACTTACCATATAAACTCATCATTTTGTATCATGGACCTAACGAGTTTATGGGTGGTCTAGTATATATAATATATATAATTTTATTATTGAGTATAAAAATATTTTTTGTTTTCTTTTAAGCCTAAAGAAATAAGTTATAAAGTTCCTCGTAAAAAAGTTCATACGATATTTTTTGATTTTTTTACAGCAAAAAATAAATGAATTGTGTCAATATAGGATGGGGATGTATGTGAAAGATTGTCACGGGAGAATCTAATCTATCTAATAGTCACCTAATCTCAACTAAAAATACAGCTAATGACAATTAAACCAGAAATACGCCGCGATTTTGTCGCCTGGGTATTTTCGTTTTATAAACTCAGCAACTGGTTTCCGACAATATTTTTAAAGCTCAATATAATATGCAAAATGAACTTTATCACTCAGTAAGTTTGGGAGTAGATTGGAGAAGTCACTATTATTTACTTTTGCGTAACTTAAATTAATAAACTAGTCTTCAGTATATCTTCGACCGGGATCGAAGATATACTGAAAATTAGCTTATTAATTGAAGTTACGCTATTTATAAGAAAAAAAAAACGGATCACAGGAAGTTAAAAGGTAGATTTATAAAATTCCGAAGTTTTATTGATCAATAATTATAATTGGCAGTATCTAATATTGCTTTTTTAGGGGGGAAAAGATTGTTACTCATTTTCCTGAGACATGCGTCTTTATTTTATTTTTTATTTTATTTTCTTTTAGTGTACCACACAGAAAGTATCGTCTGCTTTTTCAAAGATGTGAGTTGCGTCTGAAACAATCTTATTGATTGGTTAATAAATGATAATGTAGAAATTTGAATTTGACATTCGTGTAATGCTATTTTTGCACATCACTGAGGTGATGTCTGTGTAATAGTACTTTTGCACAGAATTGAGATTTTAACTACTTAAATCAATTGATTTTTGTCTACAATTTTTTATTGGGTTCGACGTATATATAACTTCAAACTTTATTCTTTTTTTTTAGCAGATAACCATATTTGATTAGAACGTTCCGTCTTTTTAAGTGTTTATTTCTTTTATCGGCTTACTTATTCGAGAAGAATTAATAAAGAAACAAATCCCTCCGGTATGATTCGAACCTGCACAGCTCTTCGTGGGAGAAGCCACCGTCTAATCTGGTGTGCTTCAGAGCAATCAACCACGAAAAGACTCACAGCCTTAAAGCACATCTCCTCGTTAGTTTTCTCGATAGTCATATCTGCTCAGTTTCGAATCCGAAAGATAAGCAAAGCAATTTCTAAAAAGGAGACGAATATGTATTTCTTAATCTGACATATTTTCATGCGTTATTTTTAGTGGATGTTCGTGTTTTAGTACATCAAGATTTTGTTCACTCTACCGACCTGCGTATTCCTGAAATAAATATATAAATATATAAATATATATATATATGGGGAGAGAGATAGGAAAATATATATATATATATATATGGAGAGAGAGAGAGAGAGATAGGAAAATTAAATTGGAAGTTGATGTCTGCAATCTCGAACATTTGCGAGATGATAATACTAGAAAGGAAAAAGAGAGTGGAACTTAGTAGTATGTTATCTCGAAATTTCTCGCGTCCTGGAACAAGCGACAACAAGTCCGATATGAAGACTAACATTGTAAACAAGACAGTGAAAGAAAAAAGACAAACGTTGGATGTTTATAGAAATGAGAATGAGGAACTTTATCGACAATATAAACAATAGTTATATATAGACAAATAAGTATAGTACTTGAATCGCACTGATAAAAACTTTAAGTGCTACGGTATTTTTCACAGCCATTTAGCATCAAACATGTAAGGAAGTGATTTTTGTACTTACTAACGAAGCTAAAAGGTTAACTCATCTTTTTTCATGTTAGCTTCTTAATAAAAAGTTTCATACGACGACTAAGGGTCTTAATAACGGGTTTTAAATTTTATATAACCCCTTAAAATCTCGGCTTTGTAAAATTTTGACTCACAAACCTGCATTTTTCTTCGAGAGATCTTTCACTCCGCTCTGTGTTTTGGGTTGTCATGGAAACGATGATCATTCCTGCTGCTGGACGAACCCTCGAGTTGAGGAAGAAAGGGATGACGACGTCACTTTCCCGACTGCCTAAAGGCGCTGATCTATGTCCGTCTGACCGATGCCAAAAAATGAGAAAAAAAAAACTTTCCAAAAGGCGCGATTTCGCTCTTTTATAAGCATCTCCAAAGCTGGGCTAAACTTAGACGTGTCAATTTGCATGCGCACGAGAATAAGGGCAAAATAAACAGATCAGTAAAAGATTATCATTAAACTAGCAGACAATACATCTTCACATCTTCTAAATATTTTGAGACTTGGATATATTCATTAATTTTAAAATAAAATATAACGTATCTACAAAATAATTGTACATACAAAAATATAACAAAATGTTTTTTTTTTTTTAAATTTCAAACATGAAACAAACATGAGGAAAAGAATAATATTATTTCAGGAGAAGGAGAAAAATGAAAGAGCAGGGATGAAAAAGAAAGAAAATAATGATCGACATTGCATTTAAATTTTTGAAGATCAAAGTTGATTAGAAAACAAAAGAACGGTATGGTGTTCCACAAACAAGTATTATGTTGTAATCTAGAAAAGGTAACTGAATGAGAAATAAACAAAACGGAGGTTAGAAATGAAATTGCAATCTTTATAACATCAACAAAATACAATACTCGCCAGCGTCGGGAAGTAGGTAAACCACTGTTAATGGTGGACTAGCATATTACCCCTACTTAGAATAGTGTCCAACGTATTTATGAGGATTCGTACATCCGTACTAATGTTCATACGTACAGTATATAACATATTACGAAAGAAGGAAATGTTAGCCGAGAATTTACGATTACGTCTAGCAATTTCAACAATAATATGATGAAAGATAACTGCCAATCAAATACTGCGCGGGGATAGAGGCGGGTACGAGTGGAAGACAACACCCAGAAAACAGTCTGCCTAACTTAGGTGAAGGGGTTATCAGAGAAAATACAAAGGATCTGCGGTCCATATAACATCAGGACAGGCTTCAAAAGCTGGACGACACTTCGCAGATATCTCTCCCGAGTAATACACCCCCATAGAGGAGAACATGACTAAAGACTGTGTGTACGCTATCCTGTGCAGCTGCGGAAATAAATATAAAGGGGAGAGAGGCCACCACCTTAACGTAAGGCTTCAAGAATACCAGAAAGCTGTAACACGAGGGGAAATGGAAAAATCAGGCATGGCTGACCACATATGGAGAGAAAACGGAGATCACCGCCCTCTGTGGAATCAGGTTGAGATCATAGACAAAGACCACAAAAATCTTCTGAGCTGCCCAAGCATAGAAATGAATACAATATGGGAACCAGTAATAAAGAGTGCCAGAGAAAAGTCATAATAACGATAAAAATTGCAATATGAGCGCTGGTAAAAATGGTTACTGATGACATTAGGTTTATAATACCCAGAAATTCATACACAGATATCCTCAATGCCACAGTGGATACAGACGTTGGTTAGATCCAGTGACAGGACCCAAAGATTGTGAGGACAATACCCGGTTAAGGCAGTGGAAAACTTTCAGAGGGGAATTAACAGGAGATAACTGATAACTGACGTCCATTAGACATGGCACGTGGAACTGGAACAGTCTACCCCAGTGATCGGAATAAAGGTTTCAGTTCGACATTCCAACCACCTGAAGAAGGCCGGAGCGTACAATGGTTAAAATGTTGTGATAAATATAGCGACAATAGTCCGAATAATGTAATCATCTCAGAAATATAGACAAATGATTATAAATATAAATAAATATAATAATAAAATATAATAAATTAAATATAATATAATATAATAAAATTCCGAATAATGTAAATAATTTATATTATATTATATTATATTATATTATATTATATTTATATACGATATTTATTTTCTTGGGCGTAGCATTTCTCCCACGCCATATTCTCTCGGTTTGCTTCTTAAACAGTTTCCTTGCCTCCGTTATTCTTCATCTTTTCTTCGTGTCGACACTACTAACTTTTCAAAGTTTTATATGCACATCCACTTTATCTCTCCTTTCTCTCTTTCTTTCTTTCTTTCTTTCTCTCTCTCTCTCTCTCTCTATCTCAAATCTCTCCCCCTTTCTCTCCCTCTCCCTCTTAGTTTTATATCAAGGTTTTATAATTTTTGTTGTACTTTCGTAATTTTGTCATTTTTCCCTTTGCTTGACGTTACGAATCTCCTTGAGAAATTAGTTTCATTTGTCATTCTATTTTTTTTTTCATTTCTCTTCACCTTTTCTGTGTGTTTGTGGGTGACCACGTGTAAATTTCAGGTTATTTTGAAGCACCAATTTTTTTTAAAACGAGGAAAATCTGAAAGGTCAATAATAATCATATGATAAAATACCCATCATGTGTCGAGCAATATTTAAGTGTAATCGAGCTGGTGTTTAAATAAATAAAAAAAAAACGGGGGTAGATTGTTCGTGTGAAGTGGAGGCATGTGATAAAGATGCCTCTTTTTCATTCACTAAAGTTCTCCTAATGCCAGGCTCGAGAACCATTCAAGTGGGAAGTTAAGAGTCTAAATTTTACTGCTGAATGAAGTTTGCTATCTGTATGTAAGAGAGAGTAGGGGGAAGTGGAAATTATTTCTGTATGGAAGAGAGAGTAGGGGAGTGGAAATTATATTTGTATGGAAGAGAGAGTAGTGGGGAGTGGAAATTATATCTGTATGGAAGAGAGAGTAGGGGGAGGTGAAAAATATATATCTGTATGGAAGAGAGAGTAGGGAGAAGTGGAAATTATATCTGTATGAAAGAGAGAGTAGAGGGGAAGTGGAAATTATATCTGTATTGAAGAGAGGGTAGGGGGAAGTGGAAATTATATCTGTATGGAAGAGAGAGTAGGGGGAAGTGGAAATTGTATCTCTATGGGAGAGTGAGTAGGGGGAAGTGGAAATTGTATGGAAGAGAGTGTAGGGGCAAGTGGAAATTGTATGGAAGTGAGTGTAGGGGAAAGTGAAAATTATATCTGTATGGGAGAGAGAGTAGGGGGAGGTGGAAATTATATCTGTATGGGATAAAGAGTAGGGGCAAGTGGAAATTATATATCTATGGAAGAGTGAGTAGGGGAAGTGGAAATTATTTCTGTATGGAAGAGAGAGTAGGGGCAAGGGGAAATTATATCTGTATGGAAGAGAGAGTAGGGGTAAGGGGAAATTATATCTGTATGGAAGAGAGAGTAGGGGGAAGTGGAAATTATATCTGTATGGAAGAGAGAGTAGGGGGAAGTGGAAATTATATCTCTATGGGAGAGTGAGTAGGGGGAAGTGGAAATTGTATGGAAGAGAGTGTAGGGGCAAGTGGAAATTATGTGGATAAGTAGGTTATGGGTTCTGTTATAGAAAGATAGAATTATTTTATGTCTTGTTTCTATAAATTGGCAATGATGTTGATTTTTTTTATCCGCGGAATCAGTCCGTAGTTGTTTTTGTGTTTTTCCACTGATTTACTGAAAACTTCTTTTTTAGCTCCGACTAAATTCTTTCCCTTTTTATTTTACTTATTTTACCTAGTTCACTTTCGGTTCGGTCTCTGGGTCTGCATGTTGGGTTTGTTCTGATATTTTCTTTGTGATCTTTTAATGCAATTTACTCATTCTGTTCTTTCTATAGATCTAATTAGTAAATATGTACATATATATATATATGTGTGTGTGCGTATACGTGCGTGCGCACAGATTTTAATGATCAGGTTTATCGTATATGTGGAGTTTTTTTGCCTTCATTTCTATCTACCCACTTATATATTTTTTAATTAAATTTAATTATGAAAATTATAAAAAATCGTTGTGAATATAATGAATGCACCAAATAAATATCTATGTAGTGAAAGAAGGCGGTGACGTCTTTATGATGTCGACGCCTTCTCTCATTACATAGTTAATTCTGTATAATATATATATATATATATATATATATATATATATATATATATATATACACGTTTCATTAAATAATATAGACAACTGTTGTCTATTTATTTTATGTAAATTTTTTTCGTAACTTCTGATAAGTTTAATAACATTATCGTTGAACGAAGAAACAAATTCCCAATAGCGATCCATATTTTTTTAATACAATCTAAGCTTTCGGCTTACTTAAGCCATTATCAAAGATGTCAATTACAACATATTAAACAATATACGGACACGACAGTGATGATAGTCTGTCAATGTTTACATAGAAGATTTCTAAGCAACGATAAACACGCGCATATAAGACGCTAGAAGCGAAAATTGCACCGCATCTCATGACGTCACACATGACCACACGAGAGTGAATTGTAGAAGTATGAATCGAAAGCCGTTGGTATAAACCAATGGCTTCTGTTACCAATTATAGACATTTACATAAAATAAATAGACAACACTTGTCTATATTATTTAATGAAACGTGTATGAATGAAAAGATGCTGCCTAAATACACACAATATATATATATATATATATATATATATATATAAATTCTGAATTCGCCACAAACCTTCATCTAGCACTCAGTATTAATCATTAAATGTTTTCACATCACAGATCTGCATAACACTCGCCTTATTTCAGATCACCTCAGTAGTGCATCTGTATTCTTGTAATCATTCGAATATTACTCTATAAATATGTTTGATTTCTTTCTCGGGTTTCGCATCTTTTTTAGCAAGGCTTTTTGCAACACTTCCACTGATTGATATTATAAATGTTATCGGCATCTTCATTATCTCCATTCATCTTGGTTAATTTTTTTCTGTCAAGTCCTTGTTATTTATTCCCTATTTCTTCCTCATTCAGTTTTAGCTGATCTTCTACTGAAACGGCTATTTGCGCTAAATTGTCTTTAATTTCGATGAGGAGATCTAGTCCCCTGATTCGCTTTTTAATCTCAAAGGGATTTAGTTTTCATCTTCTCCAACACAGCTGTTGATTCGTGCTAATTCTCTCCACCCGTCTATCAATATAGCCGAATAGCAGTATTCTACCTAATTTCCAACTAATTTCTGGTTTCTCTCTTAGCTACGATCTTCAGACATTTTTAAGACGGTGTTCACCCTTTACAAGGCCCGAGAGTGGGGGATCTATTCGGGTAGAGGGTTACGTTTTAGAGGCCATGTGTGTGTATAAGAGTGTAAGATAACGGTTAACTCTAGCCTTAAGCAGGTTAACATTGTAATTGGAGCGATCGGGGAAACATCCATTTGAGAGTTGGTTCCACAGGGATAAGAAGGCTCCCCTGTAGAACTTATTTCTCACCGACGAAATACAAAGAGAGTGTGGGGGGTTTGCTACTATATTAGTTTGTATCTATACAATTGTCTTGCATCTTCAAATCCAAACTGTTCAACATATTCCTAGCGGATCAGAAATCTCAATTATTCCTTCCTATTTTTGTATTTATTTTATTTATTTTTTTATTTTTTTATCTCTGACGGTTTTAAGACAAAATTTTCTATTCCAGTGAGTCCTTGAACTATCAAATTTAAGAGAGATTGTTTTAATTTACATCTTCTCGACTGTGCTGAATAACTATTGTTTCACTCTACAAGTGTCCTCTGTACATCCATATCTATATTATTTCGTTTGTAACACATATTGTTTTTTAAAGTTTCATTTTTATTGTGTTAACTAATGTAAGCATCACAGTATTTTATTAGGTTGGTGCAAAAATAATGACGTAATAATGTCGTTTTTTGACGTTAAAAAATACGTCAAAAAACGACATTATTACGTCATTATTTTTGCACCAACCTAATACTTAGTCGCGTTTCTTAATTCTTCAACTCACGGTCGATTCTTGAATCGGAATTCTAGAATGGAGATATTGAAAACATCTTAATTTAGATACTTCTTTCGTGAAATAAAAGACTTAGAATAACAGATCTTATTTTCTTAGTTTACGATGATTAGATCTCATCTTCTGGCTTGGATGAGAGATCTATTTGAATGTCTCAATAAATTGTAATTTAGATTTATTTGGAAAATCATTGATCATGCGCTCATTTTGATTTTAAATTGTCCTGTCTATTTATTTATTTATTTATTTATTTTTAATATTCCCACCAGCTTAATGTTTTTTTAAAAATACTTTTGCTAGTTTTGTTGCCAACGGAACCATTTACGAATAAATACGAAATTCATCGCAAAATCACCTTGATGAGCCACGTGACTAAATAAAAATTATATACTGAAAAATAATTATATAAAAAAGAAAGCAAGCATAAGAATTCTAACGCAAATCGGGCAACACAAAAAACAATGCAGCTTTGCTCAATACACTTGCAACGAGAAATACAAATTACAGAGCGCCAGTGATATCGAGAACTAAACTTGTGGGAGGTAATACAATGTCGAATTCTATTCTATCGCATTCTCTCAGCGAACTTCAAACTTTTATGAGGTAAATCGGTGACTCATTCTACGCTAGGAAATATTTCTAAGTAATATTTCTTCAATTATCATTTTGCGCATGCGCATCTGACACTTATTCTTGAATTTTACTAACAAGAGATAGGAAGAGGTGGAGAATCAATATCTTGGTAAAAGATTGCAAATGAACAGCTTCAGGCGCTGATTGCTATGTTTCTTCTCTTTTTTCCCTTGGAAGGCATGAACCGAACATGTGAATAACGATTAAGTTTTAGACAGAATCGAAAATTATATTTAATACTAGAAAAAGACAGTTGAAATTTCTATAGCACATAATGAGGAAAGGGGGCTTGGAAAATTCGATACTCGCAAAACAGCATCAAGTCAAGAGAGACAGAGTAAAACAACGCATAACTCGTGTGAGCTTGAGTAAATGGACGGAGGGACAAGGCTTAGGAGAAATAACAAAAATAATTTATTAAGAGATACGAAGGACGGGATATTGTGGAGAACCATGATCGACTACGTCCTGAAGGGAAATCGTGTTACAGTTTTTTGTGTATATGTATATATATGTATTGTGAGACCGGAAACTACCTGCACAATAGACTCTTCCAGGCCTATATTAAGTAGGCGACATAGCATTCTAAAGAGAGTGACGGAGAGTGATAGAGAGAGTCTAGTACGACTACCAGTGTTGGACACTAACTTATAGTAAGCTCTGCTTACACTATCTCTGTAACCTGTTGTTAATATATCTTTCTTACTTTTAATCCATGTTCCGTGTTTTACTTCTGGGGGTCCAACTTTGGCACACACATCAACATGTATATGACTAGGATATTTATTTGTAAAATTTACAAATTTTGGCACGTGGCCGATGAAGGGGAGGGGTAGATGCTGGTCCAAACTAACTATCCTATACCTAGCTAATCAGATTCACTACCCATTCATACATTACAATTTACCCATTCACCACAAGAACTCGTCCGTCACCAAACAATCCTCCAACCACCATAATACCGCATCCTCTCAAGGGGAACCTAGCAAAAACGCGCCCCACACCATAAAAATTTGATGATAATACATAAAATACATAAAATTTTAATAATGATAGAATGAGAGGGGAGGGAGATGAACCCAATAATCAAATAAATATAAACACAAAATACAAACTAAACATAACAGATGTTAGTAGGGGACCGTCCATCCCTCAAAATAGAGAGGCCGCTGTATTCTGCCCAGGGGACAAAATCAAGAGGCAACTCTCGCTAAGGGAGTGGGAAGAAGGCTAAAATATTATGCGGGAATGGGAAAATATAAAGCTGACCCAGTCGAGATAAAAGGGGGCCGAAACAAACTGGGGAGGTTGGGAATCTCGACTTGGACCATAACCAAAGAGTAGCCGGGTTACAGGCCAGGAACAACACTTACTCACATTAACTAGGTACACTGAAGCTTGTCTAACCTAACCAAGGGGAGGGTTCCACAGGAAGCCACCCCGATGTGCAATAGGTTGACCTAGAAGAGAAAATCAAGGCTAGCCCCGGTCACACGAACCAAGCTCGCCTCTTTTACCCACCTTTCGCTAAAGACTGTCGAATGCAATCGTTTTCTATCAGATCTAATCTTCATCTTGAGCTGATGCTCAAAGAATTGGATTAGATGCTGATGAGAAAGACGGTTGCCCCGCAAGACTTCCTCCTTTCGCGTCGTCCAAATCACCATTCGAGCCGTGGCCAGCAGCGTCAGAAACACCATTCGTTTCACCCCGGAATACGGGGGCGACACATTGTCACACGCGTATGCGCGATCAATGGACACAAGCTGTTCGGGAGCGAGACGAGCCGTCAGCTCGCCGACATGGTCCCATAAGGGGCGGACCCGGGGGCAATGGTAGAAGGCGTGCGGAGCCGTTTCCTCTAAGCCAAGACCACACCGTTCACAGTCTGGCAAATCCGCCAAACCCCATATGAAAGCCTTGTCGTTGAGAGGCAGCCGATTCCGAGCCAATCGTCAGGTAAGCGAAAACTCAGGGTTACTGAGGTAATCCGCCGCTGGCGCCCAAGACCAGTAGGAGCGATACTCCTCCTCCGACAAGCCGAGCGTATCACGTAGGGAATCCTTCGCGGGCCCCTCCACTAATCCACGATAGAAGACCTTCCTAGGCCGTGAAAGGTCACTGGACCGGGGAATGGCCTTCAAGGCCGACCGACACTCGCGGATGAAATCTGACTCGTCCCGGGGTTTACGACGGCGCTCAACCCTCGAGATGGGGGGACTGATGGTAAGGCTAGGGAAGGCGTCCCTAACAATCCCCTCCAGAATCGGATCTCTCCCAGTCAATGCGCGGCGTAGGAAAGCCAACCTAGAGGCACGGATGTGACTCAAAAGGTGCGGCATTCCCAGCCCCCCATGACACGGACGTTTAGTGCAGACTCGTCTGTCGACCCTGTTCACGCGTCCCCTCCATAAAATGGAGGATAGCGATCGCTCGAGCGCCTTCCAATGGATCTCACAGAGAGGAAGTACAGACAATCGATAAAGAATCAGGGGGAAAATGTATGTAGCACACACCTCCGCCCTGCCCTTCACGGACAACCGCCGTCGATTCCAAGTCTTGCCGGCAGAATCGACCTTTGCCAGTACTTCAGACCAATTCTTCTCCAGCTGGAGGTCCGGTCCAAACCACACTCCAAGAATGCGGACAGGTCCATCCGTCCAACCGAAGCGGCCCGGAAGAGCGACCCCCTTCCAGGCACCTAACCGCAAGCCGGAAGACTTGTCGCGGTTTATCTTGGCCCCTGTCACCTTCTCGTACCGGTCAAGCGCCTTCTGTACCGCCTCGATGTCGTCCCGGGACGACACGAAAGCAGATACGTCCTCGGCGTACGCGGAAACCCTGGCTCGAGCCCCTCCAAGAACGGCGATTCCGCGTAGGGCCGGACTGCCGGTCTCGTCCTTCAGCCGGCGAAGGAGAGGCTCCAACGCCAAAGCATAAAGGAGAGGCGACAGCGGACAACCCTGACGAACCGACCTAGACAGCACAAACGCGTCCGACAACCTTCCGTTCACCTGTACCACAGCACTGGGGGAGCGATACAGGAGGCTAATCCAGCGGCAGAAGTTGGGTGCGAATCCAGCGGCCTGCAGGACAGTAGCAAGGTAGCGATGGTCGACCCTATCAAATGCCTTGGACTGATCCAAATTGATCAGCGCGGCTTGCTCGTCGTCTTTTACACCCTCTATGATCGTGCGGATCAGATGCAGGTTGCTCTGAATTGTTCGGCCCCTCACAGAACAAGTCTGCTCAGGTCCCAACAGAGACTCGGCAACTGACTGCAAACGCTCCTGCAGGATCTTGGCCATAATCTTTAACTCTGTGTTTAGCAGAGTTATGGGCCTGTAGTCATCTAGCTTCCCCCCACCACCTTTGCCCTTTTTCAACAGAGTGATCACGCCCCTGGTGATCCGATTGGGGATGGACCCCGACCGAAACCAGTTGTTGAACACTGCAGTCAAAATCGGAACAAGGATGTGCGACAGCCTCAAGTACAATTCATAGGGCAAACCATCCAGACTGGGCGACTTGCCTCTGCCGACCTTCTTCAAAACCGCGTAGACATCGCCCTCCGTAATCTCTCCCTCGCAGCTAGCCGCTTCAGTCGGCGAAAGCCGAGGAAAGTCAGCCAAATAGCTACGAAACTCCTCCTCACGGAGACCAGGCTCCTTGGTAAACCGGCTCTCGAAATGGCGCCGAAACGCCTCGCACATGTCGTCAGTGGCCCGAAGAGTACGCCCCTCCGGGGATTCGACTTCACGAATGTAACGATCGCCACCTCGACGGACCTCTTCCCTGCGCAGATCTGCGCCCAAATTCACAGCTTCGGAAGACATCTTGCTTAACTTATGTCTAATTACCTGGCCCATGTACCGCTCGCTATTCGAACGATCCAGGGCCTCCTTAGCTAAGGCTATCTCTAGGGGATCCCCCCCAGCCACCGCCCGGGAATAACTAGACTTGAGTGTCTTCACCTTATCAGCTCTATCTAGAGCGAGCCGTTTGCCGAAATGTGGTGAAGGACCTAATCCTACATTTAAGGCGTTCCCACCACTTATTCCCGATAACCGCCCCCACTAGCTCCCGCTGCACTAGTCTAATTAGCTGTTCCCGAAAGTCCTCCCTGTCCAGTAAGGACAGATTGAACTTCCAGTAGCCAGCCATTCTAGGCCTACAGTCTAACGCCACCCAGGCACAAACGAGTTTGTGGTCCGAATAGCCTACCCAGTGGAACGTAGGGCAATCTAGTAGATCTATGTCGGCTCTTCTAACTAACATTCTGTCAAGGTAGCTAACTACCTTGTCAAAAGGCCAATTAAGAGCCCACGTCCACATTTTCCCCCCGGGATGATCGACCCAGTATCTATCGACGAGACCATAATCGTCGATCAGATCAACCAGGCTACGATCGCCCCTTCTCCCGCTAGCTCCCCGCCCCCTGTCTAACTTGGGGTCCAGGATGGCATTCCAGTCCCCCATTAAAACTAGGCGCGTTGAATCCACTAGGAACGACCCCAACCGCCGAAAAAACGAGACCCGCTCCTCCCGGTCGTTGGGCGCATAAACCGCAACGACTCGGAACGAACCACTTTTCACGGCAATATCGGCCACGATCAACCGGCCCTCGGCATCGGTATGCACAAGGTCCACCTTCGCATCAAGAGTACGCCTGACAAGCAAAGAAACTCCTCTGGCAGAACGGTCCCCATATGCTGAATAGACGACAAAGTCATCGTCCAGCACACACGCATCGGAACTGCAAACAAAGTGGGTCTCTTCAATCGCGGCAACATCCACATCCAGGGACAGAAGGTCCCGGAGCAGGCGGGCAGCCTTACCCCGATCCCTTAAGCCCCTCACATTCAAAGTTGCTATCTTAATAGACATCTTCTAAGCCTGCAAAGAAAGAAAAGAGGAAGTGCAATAAACCTATTCACATACCGGACGGAAATCTGCGGGTGAAAGGACCCCGACGGATTGTCCCAGGCTCCCCACTCCTAACTCTGACGTTATCCGTCCTTCTGTGACAATCCCGCCGATGTCCGTGGGGTAATTTAGTTTTAGGGCCCTATATAATGATGGGTGGAGACGTACGGGGGCCCTCCCTGAACAAAACAAATGGATTTTTTTAAGATCTTGCGACCCAGTCTACACCATCCTTATGTCTGGGAAGGCTTCTCTGGCCTCGAAGAGATGGGTCCAGACTTTCAAGTGCCTGCCGGTATCCCTGATCAGTCCGACAACTCCCGGGGCACCAGGAAAATTTCTGGGGTCCTCCACTGATTTACCATCAACAGATGAGAGTTTAATTAGAGGCCCCAGTAATGCTCTCTTGCGAGAGGAGAGGTTTTTGTCTATCTCCCCTTTCTCTGCTCTACAGATTTCTTCGACCCTGCCGAAGATCCTTTTCTTCTTTTTTCCCCTATCTGGGGGTGGTGGAGTGGGAGTGGACGAAGAGGTTGGAGTAGGGAGGGGTGATTGGGGAATTGGAGGGTCTGACGCAGTAGGAGTAGGTGTGTGCGGGGATGTGGGGGTGCTAGGCGGGAGTGGATATCGAGACAGGGAGGGAGGGAGACTCCTATCTGCAGAAGTGTTTTTCTCTTTTTTCACTGGTGAAGAGGGGGCGGATGTAACTCAACATGTATATGACTAGTGAGTTGGTCCAAATGCCTTGACTAGCTTTAAAGTCTACCAATAGAAGGTTAACCAATCAGAAGCCGCAGAACATTTTATCCGTCGTGTATAAAGGCGGCCATTTTTACCCCAATGACCAGTGCCAAATTGTCAGGCGAAGATGAACAGAAGGAAGTACTACGCTCTGCTACTTTGCTGCGATATCCACTGCTAACCTGAACTACGCTTTCCTACTGTCTCCGAAATATTCACTGCTAACCTCTGGATTCTATACTCGAAGACGACCGTCATAAAATGTCTAACAAATCGTACATAAAATAGGAAGGCCTCTCTCTTGTAATAGCTTAGTTGGCACATTCTTCAATGCAAATTAGTCTACCTTCAAATTATATTGAGGACATCTCTTAGCTTTATATCTATTATTGTATTTGCCTTAATACACTATTTTACAAAAAAATAAAAAATGTTTTTCGCCTAATGCAACCATATTACGGATGGGAGACGACCCGTACTTTTTGTTCTTTGGAAAATTTATTTCAATTTCCTTTGAAGGTTAAAGTTACAATATATGATTTCATATTTTATTCCAGTATAATGCTATAATATTGTATTTGCAAGCACAGAATATTTCATTTTTCCTTACAAAATCACATTAAAATATATTCCGACAAATTTATGATGAAATGAACTGAACTTTTTTTTTACACAAAAGATCCTTGTAAAACAGGGGGCGTCTTATCTCAGAGTGCATGCTATCTGAAGGCAAATTCGGTAATTTGTCTAATGGCATCACTTAAATGTATAATCATAAATTTTCGAATACGGTAGAAAGCACCCCCTTTTCTTTTCCAGTTTAGGAAGGCTTTAGGATTTATTAATCTGGTTATTGCTTATGGTTTTATTATAACTTTTATAAAGTTTCTATTTTCAACTTTTATTTTCATCATTTTCTTCTGCTCCTATAACATATTATTATATGTTTATTTTTACCCATCACTGATTCAATGCGATTCCAATATATATATATATATATATATATATATATATATATATATATATATATACATATTAAGACATTTCATGTTTATACATTCTTTTTATAAATACAAATATTTAAGTAAATGCTCGGTTTATAATAAACAGTATTAAACAACATTGACCGGCCTGAATGTCCGAGAAATTTTCATAGGACAAATATTTTCAATTAAAATTTCTCGGACATTCAGGCCGGTAAATGTTTAATAATAACATAAAATATCTTAAAATAATTGTCGGACTTTGTCCATTTCATAATGTGTGACGTCATTTGTTTACATTTGATACGCCATGAGCAGATATGAATGTACGTGAGAGATTCATGGAAGATTGAAGTTTAAATACAGTAAATTCGACCTTGATAACCGAACGCTCCTCTGTGGCCAAATCGGTAAAGGCACGTCAAGCTAAATGACGGTTCCGGGTTCCGTATAGGATACAGGTTCGAATCCGGTCGGAGGACGAATATTTTCTGTGAAAATTTCTCGGATATTCAGGCCGGTAAATGTTGTTTATTATAAACAGGGAATTTACTTAAATATTTGTATTTATAAAAAGAATGTATAAACATAAAAATGTCTTAAAATAATTGTCAGATTTGTCCATTTCATTATTTATATAGTCATTGCTCTTTATGTTTTAAATCCCTTTAAAGGTTACTTTTAGTAGATTAACTATATTGATATTGGCCTCTCTCAGGTCCGTCAGCTGGACCTTGATTTTCTTATTTCCCGGTATATACATTTTACTACATATTCTGTCATTTGGAAAATATATAAACGCTGTAATATCCAGTTACTAAGCTTTGCCGATTTGGCTATCGATGTTAATGAAGAAAGGTAATTTACTTATATATCTATACTGTTTCGATTTAGTTCTCACGATAGTAGTTACTTACAGCTTGTATTTATAAAATAGCAATATGACATTTCATAGATGAAAAAAACATTTTTTTATTAATTGTAGTATATTTATAGTTTTATTTCATGTGGCATTTGTTGCTTTCTGATAACGTTTTAACTCGATAAAATGCTATTACAGACAGATTCCCGTGGATAGAGATTTCTCAACGTTAGTCGTATTTATTCACTGGTTCATATCATTGACCTAATCGAAATATTTAATGTATTTTTAATGTGAGAAAGCAGCACAAATGTAGTTAACTGCAGAAGGGGAACACATAAAACGTCATGAGTTTTATTGTAAAAGGTCAACATAAAAATCATTGTTCTGCAATAAAAACGTTGCGCAAATAACGGTAATCAGTTTTACTGTTAAAGACAACACAGGTAAAAGTAATGTGTTTTATTACAAAAAGGCAACATAAAATAAAAGAAAAAAAAATTTTAGAAACAACACCGAAAATGTTTAATATTTAAACATTTAAGATATTCGAGGAAGAGAAAAAGTATTTTCATTTTGATTGACCTTACAGCCGTATTAAAAGATAAACTTTTTAGGCTACTAAAAGAGTTACTATATTGTACAAATCTTCATAACGGTGGCATCAAGAATCCAATACTGAGGATTAAATGATAGGACATCTTTCGAAACTTTCGAACTGCTTTTCACATTCGTTCTAACTTAAATCTCCGTCTCCAATGAATCTTCATTTTTTTCAGTTATAGGATTTTAGCCTCTTGGTGTCTTTCCAAGCGTCGCAATGATTAAGTTTCATTATCATCATCGTTATATTATGGGTTCACTTAAATTTTTTTACACCAATTTGCTTGCCATTAGAGAATAGAATAGAGCGCACATTGCAACATTGCATCCATTTTTATTGATTTTAGCAGGTTTGGGTCATTCTAACCATTTTACAAGTCTCTTCAAGATTGATCGAAATTCTTGAATAATAATCTTTTAGATAAAAAAAGATATCTTTTTTTTCTAATCGATTTCACCCCAAGCGAGGAAGTAAAGCCACTAAGACACAAGTGGTTACTGGGTGTGCGAGATTTAGAAAGATAAACAATACTAATGAGCGGCAAGAGAAAAGAGCAGTCATGAAGACAGTAGATAGCGATTTATATTGCATTTAAATTTTTGGAGATTACAGTTGACTGAAACGCATGGAACGTGAAGAGAGTTTCAAAAGCGAGAAGTGCGAGAAAAGAAACTGCCAGCATTTCAGTTACGGCTATATATAGCCAGCTATTTTAATTGATGAGATCTCGATACTATTCTAGTATTTGCTTAAATTCATACCATAGCGAAGAGCTCATCCGAACAATTACAATGAAAGTATTTATAGAAAAGACAGAGAGAGGCAACCCTATGATATTGGGAAGGCGACTGAAGCCGAGCCGCCAGATCAGTACCAATAATATTGCCGAGTCTTTTTTGGATTTTATCAAAGAGATCAATGTAAATAACAGGGGCACCGGACCATATGTTGCAGCAATATTCTAATCATGTATCGAATGGTAGACTTATAGATGTGGAAGATAAATTCTGGCGAGAAAAACTGTCTCGCACAACACAGGGAACTAACTTTCTTAGCAGCTGACGTAGCAATATATTCAATATAGTCTTTCCCTTTTACGTCAACTGAAAACGTTAGCTCAAGAAGGCGCAACTAATCACTTTTCTGGAAGTTAGCATCAGCCATACTGATAGAAAGCAGAGAGGCCTCTCAGAGGATTAATAGAGATTTTAGTTTTGGAGGCATTAAAATTAACAAGCCATGATTTGCCCTAGTTAACAACGGACTTGCGGTCGTTTTAGACATCGGCTCCCATATTGACCTTGTTGAACTGCTCACCCTTACTATCGTGACTGGAGTAAATGGTTGTATCATCAGCGTAAATACCAAGTTGAGAGTTGATATCATCAGGAAGGTCATTAATGAAAATTCAAAACAAAGTAGGACCAAGAATGGAGCCATGAGTGACACTCACATTAGTAAGAAAGGAACTAGACGAGTGGATAAATTTCATTTCACGATTTCATACGAAAGAGTGAATCAATTCGAAAATGTGGAGAAGACCTGAATGCCAAACACACTCAAAAGCCTTTAAGATGTTCAAAGCTACAGTCCGGGCTTCACTCCTTTTATTTAGAGCTTGACTGACTCTCTCCGCAATTATCGTTAGTGTATCAGCAGTTGACCTAGAGAAACGAAAGCCATATTGCATACCTGAAAAAAAAAAAGGCCCAGCGATGAGAGATATATAACAAATTCGGTATTGATTAGGTTTTCTAATAATTTTCCAAAAAGAAGTGTATGGATAATAGGATGATTGTTGGAAGGATTGGACGGTTGACTCGAGTTCTTAAAAACTTGAACAACAGATGATGAGTTCCAGCATGCAGGAATGCAGGAGGCTACGATGCATTTATACATTTTAGAGAGAACCGGAGCCAGTTCGGAAACACTTTTAATGGCTATTATAGGGATACCATCTGGTCCACGTAATTTGTGGGAATCTAGTCTAAAGAGGATAGCAGAAACCATAGAAGGCTTTATGTGCACATCACTCAACAGAGACTCAATTCTAAGTTGGAAATTAGGCAGAGTTGTTACATGTAATTCGGTGTCTCATTCTCTCGGTAAACAAGGGCTTAGCTACTTCGATGATTCGTTTACATGTATTACGAGAAGCAATGAATGGGCGTCTGTTAGGACGGGAGCTGGAACACTGGTATTGACGAAAATAGTGGTTTCTTTGGGCTATTGCGACCGAGCATGCTGGTGTGAACTATGCAGAGGGTTGATGTTTTACCTCGTATTTCCAAAAGGAATGAATGCATCCGTGTAGGCTTCGACCCAAGAAGAAACCTCTGTGGTGCTATTCTCAGGTGGAAGGCTCAATGAACATCAAACAACATCACAAAGTGTGTTCCAATCAGCTTGCTCGCAACGGAAAGAGGTCTTATGAATAGTGGGTTCCTGTTTATTAGATAATTAGAACGAAATATCAATAGATACCACAATGTGATACGAGTTAACAAGAAGGCATTGTTGTGAAGCTCGGCGAGAGTAAAGAGAGGAATATGTTTGTGTTGGCATATGATTTTATTTTTCAATACTACAGACATGTGAAAATTTAAATTTTATGGGTTCTATTATTTGCATACAGTGAAAGGCAACGGAAGTATTATTGAATAAATATTTAAACGTCAATAATTTGCGTGTATGAGTTTGTTTGAAACCGAGACGTGTTGCGTAAAATTTATATGGCTAATTAAAAACGTTATTTCAGGAGTTACTATTTACTTGACAGAATTCTTGTTTATATTTTTCTCCCTGGACCCAGTTATGACGGGAGCTGTAACGCTTGCATTGCCGGAAATAGTGGTTCTTTTCAGTTATAGCGGCCGAGAATTCTGGTGTGAACCATGCAGAGGGTTGATGTTTCACCTGGTATTTTCGAGAAAGAATGAATGCCTCCATGCCGTCTTCGACACAGAAGAAATCGCATTTGTGCTATTCTCACTTGGAAGGTTAAAAATGTCACTCCAAGGGCCGTCACAAAGAAAATCACGAAGTGTTTTCCAATCAGCATGCTGGTAACGGAAAGCGGTCATATGAATAGTGAGTTCCTGTTTATTAGATAATTAGAACGAAATATCAATAGATACACAGAGTGATCAGAGTTACCAAGAGTGCTGGGATGAGGTAAGAAGTAAATAAAGTAGAGAAGCCTCTTGCTCGGATTTGCTAAGGAAACGACTAAGGAAGACCACAATTTGAGTCAGGGGTTGAGAAATGGAAAAAAATTATGTCTGAATATCGGCAACATTAGAACCTTTAGAACGTTTAAACCACACCATCATATTCTATAACACTTTTGCTTTCTTTGGAAACATCTGCCAAATATTTTCTTTCATTTAAATTGCACTCAGCCTTTTTCTGAAACAGCGACATTCCTCCTTTGACATAAATTATTCCTTCTCGGACAATTCTATGAGACATTCAAATGGATCTCTTATCCAAGCCTAAGGATCAGATCTAATCATCGTAAACTAAGAAAATAAGATCTGTCAAAGAAAAGTTTACTATTTCAGTGACTCCTTGAACTATCAAACTTAACATAGATTGTTTTGATTTACATCACAATTGCGCTGAATAACTATTGTTTCACTCTACAAATGTCCTCTGTACACCCATATCTATATTATTTCGTTTGTAACCCATATTGTTTTCAAAGTTTCATTTTTATTGTGTCAACTAATATAAGCAGACACAGTAGTTAGTTAATGACAATTTACAACGGAAGAGTCACGTTTCTCAATTCTTCAACTCACGGTCGATTCTCGAATCGGAATTCTAGAATGGAAATATTGAAAACATCTTAATTTAGATATTTCTTTCGTTAAATAAAAGACTTTAGAAAATACGAAGCAGATAAAATGAAGACAGATTCAAGACGAGTACGTAAGAGGTGAGAAGCCTTTGCAAAAGGGAAGGATGCGATTCGCATTTATTGATACGAATTTAAAAGAAACATCGTGAAATATCGATTTAATAAATGAATCTGTTTTTGAACAGAATCAAAGAAGATCAATGGTTCTGGTTTTGGTTTATGACTCATGAAGAAAAAAAAGAAGAAGTAGAAAAAGAATTGGAAAGGGAAAATCATTTTTATGTCTTCTGTTTATTACAAAACAGAAAGTAGGATTAGTGTAATGATGACAGCAGACATGCTGACACAGGAATGAAAATAAAAATACGAAAATATAGTTAAATGCAAAGTAAAATGAACAAAAAAAAAACGACAGATTAGAGATACAGAAAAAATAAGATAAAAGAAAACAAACGATAACGACATGTAGCTGAAAAAAGGCAAAGAAAATAAAGAAAGAAGTGGAGAAAAAAGAAACTAAGAGAAAGAATAAGAAGGAAAACGAAAAGAAAAGAAGAAGGAAAGAACAGAAGAAAATAAAACCAAACGCATTGTAGAGTTAAAACGGAAAGGGCGTAATATCAAAGAAGAAGAGAAAGAATATGCAATAAATGGGATAAACAAAAATGACAAAAAAAAAGAACGGATGAAGAAATGATAAAAAAAAAGAAAGATAAAGAAAACAGCAGGAAAATAAAAAGATAAAAGAAAAAAAAAGCAACAACATAAAGAGAGGGGAGAAATTCACCAAGAACAAAGATAAAAAAAAAAAGACAAGAAGAAATAGAGAAGAGTGCGAGGGGGGAAAGTGAAAGGAAGACAACGAAACAAAGAAAAAGAAGATATTAAAAAAAAATGAGAAGGAGGAGAAAAAACAAGAAAAGAGATAAGATGAAGGGAAGGTTAAAAAGAGTGAAGAAGATCAGTTATATAAAAACGAAAAGAGAAATAAATTTAAAATGCAAAAAAAAAAAAAAAAGAAATTCATACTAGAGAAAGAGTTTGTGGCCGATCAAGAAAAATATGAAGCGTTATCATATTCTTGAATAAAGGGAATTAATCACGAGATATAATAAAGTCAAAATATAAATAAATAACAGCAAACGATAAATTAGAATATAGAAGGACAAAAAGACAAAAACAGGCTAAATTTATTTGAAATGAGATTAGATTAGTTCGGCTAGGCAAGGAAACTAAACATGAAACAAACTAATTGAAAGAACACTTTCGTGTTATAAACCCAAAAGACGTAGATGGTCAGCAGGTCATTGAAACGTTAGTCTAGAATTAATTATCAATTATTTTGATCAGAGTCAGTTATATTTATTTTCTTTGCCTCTTACAGTTATAAATCAGCAGACTGTGTTAAATATTATGACATTATGAAAGTAGCAGGTGACGAGTTAAAAATAATGTCTGTGTTAAAACAAATTTGTCGCTGTTTTTCGATAATTTTCTATGTTCGTTTTTACTTTAGATTCTACCTATTTTTCTATTCCGCTCTGATTTCCTTCCTTCCACCATTGCCGGTCGGAACTAGGACTTTCACCAGTTGTGATGAACAGATGTTCCCTTAGGGAGACCCCATGCCTTGAGCGACTATTGAAACTTAAACTCAACCCAAACTGGAAATGCTCGGAAAATGATCGATTCCGTGTTCCAGTAATATGCCATGCGCAGTAGGTTGCCATTTCTTCCTACGGTAGACCAGTTGTTATCCAATGCTATAGAAACCGGTTTATACCCATATCTGGCGTGAGAGATAAGAAGATTAATACCTTTCCCAACGATGTTAGCACGTAAGTGAATGTAATGGATTCGACTGAAATTCGAACTCGGCTATCCATTACTCCACCGTTCTTCCGCAGATTTTTTCCCGCAGTAGTTTGCCATTTCTTTCCGCGGTAGATCAGTTGCCATCCAAGGCTATAGAATACAGTCTGTCCTGCTATTTACTCATACCTGAAGGGGGAGAAGAGGATTGACACCTTTCCGAAAGGTATTTCGACTGGAATTCGAACGTGGCTCTCAGATTCCTCAGTCCGAGCCACTATCCGTGCCTGCTGAGTATAATATCAGTCAGTTATGTGCCATGCGGGATACACGCTTAGGTGATCATGTATCTTTCCGTACATGAATGACGAGGCAGATTTTTCCCGCAGTAGATTGCCATTTTTTCTGTAGTAGACCAGTTACCCGGTCTGTCCTGCTATTTACCCATAGCTGGGGGGAGAAGAAAAGGATTCATAACTTTGCCCAAGAGTATTAGCACGTAAGTGAATGTAATGGATTCGACTGGAATTCGAACTCGGCTCTCCTATTCCTCAATCTGAGCCTCTATCCATTACTCTATCGTTGCCTCCTGTGTTCCGCTCCAGCAAATACATCACTTCTCTCGCTATCTTGTACCTTTACAATAGCCAAATCAAGATAGATGAAACGGAGAAAGCGGAGTACTGTTGTCATATATGCACAGGAGCTGACCAATCTTCCCTTTACTCTTTCTCTCTCTCTCTCTTTCTCTCTTTTTCTTTCTTTCTTTCTTTCTTTCTCGCTCTCCATCTTCCTCTCTCCCTCTCTCTTTCTCTCTCCCTCTCTCTTTCTCTCTCTTTCTCTTTTTCTCTCTCTTTTCTATCTCTCCCTCTCTCTTTCTCTCTCCCTCTCTCTTTCTCTCTCTCTTTCTTTTTCTCTCTCTCTTTCTTTCTCTCTTTCTCTCTCTCTTTCTCTATATCTCTCTCTTTCTCTCTCTCTCTTTATCTCTCTCTATATATAGTGTCTAAAAGCGTCTCTGCGTATTCGACGAATTATTATGCACCCTGCACCCACTTTCTCACAGACAAGATGCCGCAACCCTGTCGCCACTCCGTCGCTATTTCCATGGAGAGTGTTCAGATAAACTACATTCCTCAGTTCTACTACTCCTAACCTCCACGGCTAAGACTCGACATGACATGCATATTTTAACATATTTTTAACCACCATTGTTTCCTTCATATTCCCCTGGTGAGATCTATGTTCTACTCAAGCAACTTCTTCCCACGAACCACTGACTTCTGAAAAATGCTGCCAAGAGATTGCTTCCCCGATCACTACAACCTGTTCAAGTCTAGGGTCAATCGTTATCTTCTAAACATATCCGAGTGACTCCCAGGGTGAACTTTACTGTAAAAAAAAAAAATATTCACAAAATTGTAAGAGTTGTTTGCTCGATATTCGCAGCTGCAATATTTGCTATGTTTCTCCCGAAAGCTCTTCATGGCATCGTTCAAGTTGTGCTTGACTGAATGCTTGACATGAGCCTTTAAGCTGGCGCGATTTATGCGATCACTAAGTAACCGTGGAATACAGACGATCCGTACACATTCGACTTAGGTGTCTGTCTATAGCATCTCAATTGGCATGGAAAGAAAAGTTCTCCCGCACAAAGAATGTCGGCTCGTATCTGGATTAATGTACAACAGTCGAAATCTTTCCATTGTGCAATGAAATTGCTAAAATTGGAAAGGACAAGACGCTTCCCGGAAGGTCAGTTGTGGAAAACAGGCCACAGGGATTTATTTCTTACAAGTGTTCATTTAGCATGCAATGACGTACAACTACGTGTAAGGGTGTATGTGTAAGGCCCCCGTTGTATGTAAGAAGTAATGAATTAGAATGCGTAAATTAATGTGAGTATGTCTGTGGATATTTGTGTGTAAGGATGATTTACAGAGGATGTTCCTGTGAATTGACAGTTTATATTTTGAGGATGCGTTTTTATTTCCCTGTGCGTTCGTTTTTATTCTTGTGTATGTGTGTATGTGTGTGTGTGTGTTTGAGAGAGAGAGAGAGAGAGAGAGAGAGAGGGAGAGGGAGAGAGAGCTGCAGAGAGTAACAATTAAGATACATTACGTCAAGATAGGCCGAGAGACTCTTTTTATATTCATGGTAAAAATACAAAAACATTTCGTATAAGGATATATAGCAATGTTAATAGTGTTAGGTTGGTGCAAAAATAACGACGTAATAATGTCGTTTTTTGACGTTAAAAATACGTCAAAAAACGACATTATTACGTCATTATTTTTGCACCAGCCTAATAACTATTAACCGTTTCCATACAAGGAAGCATTTGATATTCCAACATTCCAACGTTTGACAGTCATTCCTCCTGACTCATTCAACAGTTTGTTAGAAAATAGCATTTTTAGGTCAAGTAGCTGTTATCTATATTGCTAGTATTGATGGCGGTTTCTTTCCCAACCTTTTGTGGAATGACAATAGACATGATTATTTACCAATATATTAGGTTGGTGCAAAAATAATGACGTTTTTTGACGTTAAAAAATACGTCAAAAACGTCATTATTTTTGCACCAACCTAATACTTTGTTGGTGGAATGATTAGGAAAGGATCCATGACTTTGCCGAAGGCATAGTGCGTAAGTGAACTGTACAGAATCGCTTAGAATGTGGACTTGGTTCGGCCAGTCCACTCTCATCCCAACGTGAGTATGCTTTTATGTATGCGTTTACAGAATTAATATATATATATATATATATATATATATATATATATATATATATATATATATATATAACTAAATTCGTCTCGAAAAATCATCGAATTTTTGATTTACGAATAATCAAATCAATCTCGAAGGAAAAAGAAATTTAAAAAAAGAAAGAGCCAGAAACATGAAAGTCTGTCGAAAAAATCGCACAGACACAGGTTCAAAGGCCAAAGAAAAAAAAAAACCAACACGGGTAAACAACTAACTCACCCTAACGATACGCTTAGGTGAAACCTGGGTAGGTTTGTCTGGCTCACTAGGTTTGACTATATATATATATATATATATATATATATATATATATATATATATATATATATTATATGAGAAGAAATAGACGCAATCATTCCGTCTAGCATGAAACAGTCTGTCGGCTCTGAGTGTTTACTTTAATGTTCATATATATATATATATATATATATATATATATATATATATATATATATATATATATATATATATATATTTATATGTGTCTGTGCGTGTATATATATATATATATATATATATATTTATATTTATATATATTTATAAATATATATCTTTATATATATGTGTGTGTGTGTGTGTGTATGTATATATATATATGTATGTATGTATTTATTTTTAATAATCTCACCTCAAGCTGAGCAATGCATTGGGAGAGAACATTAAAACAAGAACTAAGAACTTAGCAGAAAACGATTGACATTATATTTTTGAATATCAAAGTTGACTTGGATACAAGAGGATGGAAGTGTGTGTATGTGTGTGTGTGTGTGTGTGTGCGTGTGTTTATGATTATGATTTCTTTTTGAAATGAACATGTATCTGTGTGTGAGTATATCAGTGCGAGTAAGGTTATTGATGAGAGTGTCTATGCTTGCGCATATTATGCATATGCCTCATTTTTCATATCCTCGAATGTTCGCTATAAAATGAAAGTGAATTAATCTTGTTCTTCATTGTCCATGTTTTATGGAATTTATATTCTCTATTTTATTCATCTTTATTCATTTCCATATCATTTTGTTTTCTTTATGTTATTTATTTAATTTAAAAAGGTCATAAGTT